>OY987259.1:38366877-39007942 GCA_963920725.1 Rhamphomyia laevipes
ATAATGCTAAAATCCAGTAGAATTGAAAATATAAAATAAAAATATTTTTCAAATTTAAATTCAAGAAATTTTCGGTACGCATACTTTCATAAATTATATATTTTCAAACACAAATACTATTACGCAAAACTCATTTCATTAGATTTTGTTATTGTAATCAATGAAAAGATGGTTTGATAATAATGCTTATATTTCCTAAACTACTGGTCGGAAAATACCCTTTACGCGGACTTTTTTGTAGGGAATTGAACTACCTTTATAATTATATAAAAAAAATAATAGGTCACCGCTGAAAAAATGGAAATATTTACTTTAGAAGATGAAGTAAATTTTATATGCAAAATATTCATATATTCCATATAATGTACATATATGGATTTTTGCTTTGAATATTGAGCATAAAAAATATTAGAAAGCTTTTTGATGTGAAATTTACTCAATTTGAAAGCTATTTGATTTGAAAGAAACTCAATTCTAAAACTTTTCTGAAACCTTAGCTAAACACGTGGTTTCTGGGGTACTACAAATTGAAATATTTTAAATATTTTTTTTCCAAAAAGAGGTATATGATTTGATTACTCTGGATATATTTCTTTGTGTCAAAAGGTTCTCAACCATACCAGCTTTAAAATCATTTTGATACTCATTTAAAACAGGTCTATAATAATTTTGTTGTCAGCAAAATGTTCTTAATTATACCAGCTTTTTCTTAACTCGTTCGAGACGATGTTTTTTATATGATTCAACTTTAGCTGACATAATAGATCACGTGTTCAGGGGTTCATATAATGTTGCTCCCGTATCGAAATGGTTAAAAATCATTTTGATGGTATGCTTTTAATATAAAAGATGAAATCAAATTCGAGGAAAATTGTTGTCCCTGCCTGGAATCGAACCTATATGACCAAATGCATCACAGTAAAGCATACTATCGAAACGTTACCGAGCCACCTCTTGACAAATAAAAAAGAAAAGTTGATGGTAAATTTCTTATATAGTAAACTTAAACTCTAGAATTTATTCATTTTGGAAATTTCCTTTTGATTCTTGATGACGACAAATAATATATTGCTGCCGGAAAGGAAATATCGGTTAAGGACAATCGTTTCATTATTAAATTGACATGAATTTAGTCATAATTTTTGTATACATAACTTGCGCTCTGTATTTTTGTTACATCTGATAAAATTACTATTTTTTATATACCAGCAGTAAAATTTTCATGCGTAAATCCATTAATTTTAGTTATAAACTCTCGTATTTATGTTTCTGTAACCCCTCGTGATAATATTATGACGAAAATATTATAAGAAGTTTCAATGGTAATTTAATAATTGATCAAACAGAAATTTGAATAATATAAAATATTATAACTGAATATAACATAAAATTATGTATTTTATGAAATTAACAAATTTTTATTTAGATTTATCTAGATATTTTATGTTTTGGTAACAAATTGACCATAATTTAAAATAAATTCATTTGTTCTGATCATTAATTTGTCTGGAAATAAGTAATTAATATTTTTGGTGTTACACTAAAAATTACCGATTTATGGTTTTCGTAAGGATACCTTATAAATACCTTACGATAATGGTTTCGAAGCTGGTGAATGAAGGATAAAAATATGATTAGAAATCATAATACACAGTAGTAATTAAATCTAGATTTCACCATTTTCTAATATTGCACAGTAATACTTTTAAGGGCTTTTAAAAATTTGTATACTAAACGTTTTTATTTGAATGAATTGCAGTAGTCTAACTCAATATAATGGAATTATCAACTACTTCTGTGAGACATATAACTCCAAAAAAAAATTGGAATTAAATGTCTCACTAAATTGATCATAATTCCATTTTGCCTAAATGTAAACTTACAAGATGAGAATTGAGTTCTTCATTTCATTGAGTCTTGGACTTGAGCAAAGCAATTTTCAGTTATAGGATTTTCAACAATTTTCTTTTTATATATTTCAGAAAGAACAATTTATATCCAAAGGCAAACTGAACCAGTACCGATTTTTTTTTGTTACGATTTCTGTATGATTTTTAAATCACATTTATAATAAAGCCTGGGCTACATTGTTTCGATCGGTATAAAATATTAAAACGTCCAAAAAAAAAACAACAAAACTTTGTGTTAAATTTAACAAAACGATTCAATTAATTTAAATGCACATTTGTCTGGTGTTTGTTCAATTTAATCTAGCAATAATGTCAGAAAAATGGAAATCAGTGCTGGCTAGATTAAAACAAGGGTAGGTCTTATAAAAATCTATAATCACAAAATTTATTTTTAATGTGATGCATGACTTTATGATTTTCTTATTATATTTAAATATTTTAATTTAAGCTTGTAGAAGATATTCCGAGCTGAAATTATGTTTTCTTACCGCCCAATCCGAAAACTTTGTATTGGACAGTAAGAAAACATAATTTACAAAATTTGGTTTTAATAATATCGTAATACAAAATATTATAAGAATATCTTCTGCAAGTTTACTTACGACAGAAATTGTGCAATTGATCAAATAAATCGAAGAGTGTTTCCTTTATTCGAAATAGATGATTATTAATCACTTCTTTTGACTGACTTAATAACGGTGGCTAATATTAAATCGGAATAATTGATTTCGATCACCAGAAAATTAAACTGGGTCGATGTACTGAATTGTTAATGGGGTTTTGAAACCTTGCAAATCAACAAATCTTTTACCAAAATATATAAAAAAAATTGGATTTACTAGAAACTGACAGTAATTACAAGAATTATTTCACCATAATATGTCAAATGTTAAAGTAAATTCAGTTTAGAGTTATTGAAACTAGAAGAATTGGAATTTTTTAGAATTAATTGGGAGGTTTTGTAAAATCTTTCGATAATTATCCTTAAAATAAAACCCATTTTAATAATTTAGTATTTTACTATGTAATTTATGGATTAATGGCAGCTAAAATTAAAACAAATTTTTCAAGGGTTCAATATCGTAAATGAATTAACACGACAACATTTTCTAGAAATAATACAATTTTTTTATTGAAATCCTAATTTATTTATTTATTAAATCTATTTTATAATTTTAAATTTTAATAAGTTTTCTTTTATTTTATAAATATTTAATTTTATAGGTTTTCCATATAAAACTTTTAAAATAAAAAACAAATAAAATAGTAAAAAAAAAACATTAATTTCAATATCTTATTACTAAAAAAAAAATGAAGAAAAATATTTAAATTTAGATTTTTTTTTACCTTTTTTTTATTATGTCTCAAAGTGTCCTTTTTTCTGTTTATTTTCGAATTTGCTTTATATATTAATTCCTGTATATCCAGTCAAATTTCAATTAAAATATAGAAATAAGTGAAGTTTAGAAAAGAGTTTCCGATTTTTTTTCTCGTAAAGATTTTATTATACAAGGTATCCCATAAGTTAACACATGACATCCCATAAGGAATTAAAATATTTAACGGTTTGGTCTCAATGTTTTGGCATCTTGGTGTCAAAGGCGTCCATAATTTTAAATTGATAGTTGTCAGAATATAGACATAATTTATTCTAAAGTGTCCTATTGACAACCACACATTATTATGTGTAAATAAATTGGAACCTCCTCTGTTCTTAAGCAAAATGATTAAAAACGTTTATAAAATATTGTTCTTACATTTCGTCTATTAGAAGATGGACACTCATAATTTAAGTGGCATTCAGGCCATTGCATATCTCCACCATAGTTGAATGCAACCAAGTTTTAATTCTGGCTCTGCGTAGAGTACTAAATACCACTGTACTATACAAGAAGGATAGAATACCGTCGAATTCTGTATTAAATCGTTCTTCACATAATGCAGAATTTCTTCAATTTTTAGTCATTTCTCAAAAGTAAATAAAGAAAATATGATTTTTCAGACTGTAGTATTATATAAAATGGTTCATTGAATAGCAAGGCTGACTAATGAATAGCAAGGCTGACGTTATTCTTTTTAAATTAAATGATTTCTTATTAATTTTTTAGGTACTGGCTGGCATCCCTTTTTTATATTTTTAAAATTTATTAAATAAAAATTCGTTTTTTAAATTTTTTTCTTAAAGCCAGGGGAGGCAAGTGATCCATTTTTCTTCTCCTTATAAGCGCAAATCTTGAGTTGTTTTATAGAATTGGTAATCTCGAGGATAGGTGGCTCAAAATTATTATGATTTCCAGAAATGTTAACATGAACATGGACTGAATTTAAGTTAAGGGAAGATGATTTTATTTAGAGTTAGTGTATTCGCTACAACGACTGTTGTTAGCAGTTCCTAAACTATCAGATATTTGAGATTTCTAAGATTAAGAAATAATTTATTATTTTGTTAAGATCATTTTAAGATATCCTAATATTTTTTTTTTGATGTATTGTCCTGTAATTTTCTCTGAACACAGCAGCTGCTTAATAACTTTAAATATTTTATTTAAATTTTCAATTTATAAATAAATAAAAAATTTTGAAAAGTCGTATCTAAAAATTGTACTCCTTATTAATAATTTAAACAAAACTTTCTATTCAAAACTTTTCAATGTTAACTAAGTAAAAAAAAATCTTCTTAGTTAAATTTCTGCTATGTAAGAAATAAAAATGTTTATGTCCTGAATTTTAAAATGCTTCTATGAAATCAATTACGATTTTATAATTAAGAAGATTAAATAATTACGTAAAATAAATCCTACACCGGAAACTAAATTCAATTTTCTAAAATTGAAACGATTGCAAGTTTTATTAGTTCATTGGTCAATTTTTTATTTAGTATTTTTGTCTTGTAAATGGAAATAGATTGAATTTTAAACATGTTAAAAGTTTAATGATATTTCAATTGTTTATCCTATTTTCCTATAAGGTCATAATAATATTTTAGATTGCCCTTACTTGATATGGTAAAATCATTTAATATTTTACTATTATTGATTCTGCATAAATAAATAAAGTTTATAAATAAAAAATATAAAATTTTAGGTCAAGAATTGAACCTGTGAGAAACATTAATTTTATTCTAAGGTGATTTTGAATTCGCTAAGGACTATAGTAAGAAAATTTCATATTTCGAAATATTCTAATTGTAACTTGTAACATTTGACAGTTGACATTAAATATTGAAAAATAAAATGTCCATATTTGCTGTTTCATCGGGAAGTATTACATTAACTAATAAATAACGAAACAATTTCAGCTTATTTTATATTCTGCATCTTTTGAATTCGATATTCAAAAATTTAAGTGAATTTTCCTTTTGTGTACACTCTCCACCACAAAGAATATAAAATACAATAAATAATTTGGAGAATTTAATAATTTGGAGGATTAATGAACGTATTAGATTTGTTAGTGTACATTTATTCAGTTTGAACCCACATTAGACGCTCAGTTGATGACTACACTAATAAAAGTCGTTTGGCTGGTTGGCAGATTTAAAGGGATAGGGAGAATTTTTCCCGCACTTACTGAAATCTTATTAAAAGACTACTTGAACTATCCAGTTCACCACTTTTTTTCGTTACTATAACGTGTCGAATTACCCCTTACTTTTCTAATGATCTTAATAACTTTAGTTCGGAGTTATCCTTCCTGCTTCCTCCGATTAATCTACAACGAAATTTTTGAAAATACTGAACCTATATTCAATATTTTTGTAATTTTGTAATAGTCAATTATTAACCTTACCGAATGCTTTCTGAAGATTGCGAGTCCAGTATCAATTCCAGTGTATAATCCAGATGTCGCATTATTCATTTTTAAGAAATTCCTTGTATTTCTATCATTCAGGGTTCGCAGTTTTGTGTGTTGACAGCCGCTTTGTGATATATCCACTTAAGAAGGTTACACAGTTTAGCCTAATTACTTCTTAATTCTTTGGTATATGTGATGGGATATCTTATGTTATATTTGATGCGTTACTTAGGTGGTACATATAATGTTGATATTTCATATTCAATTTTTAAGCTTTCCTTCACAGTCAATTTTCAATATGAAATTTGTAATTTTTCGATAAAAAATTATTTAAAATATACTCAATAATAAAATTTCCATATTTAATTCGTATACAGTTTGGCAATAAAAAATGCAGAAGATAATGGACCAACTAGAAGAGATCCAGCGAGCTCGGATCTACTTAGCGAAGGCGAACAGTAAGTAAAAATAAATTTTATTCAATTTCCTTTTCATTTTTTTTTTATTATTGTTTTAATATTCAATTGTGAAAATATCCTTAAATAAAATATTTTTTTTTATTTAGAATTTATCAATAATTTATTTGTTGTTTCCAGGCCAACATTAGATGAAATTAGGGGATGGGGTAAAAGCTTTGACAAATTAATGAGAAGTCCAGGTAAGTGTTTTGAAATTATTATAATTTTCCTATGTAGTATAAAAAATAGAAACCGAAATCATGAATAAAATAATTTTAGGAAATTTATTTTTTGTTTTCAAAAAGGTTACTGAAAAGATTATTTCAATTATTGTCAATTAGATATTTAGTAGAAATTTCTTATTTGTGGTTAAATATTGAAAATGTTTTAATTTCGGTAGAAGACCTATTATCAAAATTAATTCAAAGATTTTACTATCTATTCAAATTAACTCGATTGTTTTCATTCAATATTTATAATGCCACTTGTTGCAAGCACAGCTAAAATTTATGATTAAATGAAATCAGAATTTAAGTTGACCGTAGAATCCTATTTCAAGCTTGGACGTGAACTTAAATATAAGTATTATAACCAGTTGATTTAGAAAATATGTAAGAGAGTCCTCAGAATTTAGATTCAATGTTTAGCAATAAAATTGTTTAGCCTTCTTTCTGGGGACCAAAAGTCATGCTCTGAGTAAAGTAATAACAAAAAGAATCTTTATGTGTTTAATTCTTTAATATAAGTTCTAATCAATGGATAGCTCATAACTCGGAGTTTGTTCCAAATAGCGTTATACTGAAAATAACGTGAATGAATACAAAATTTCATATAGGATAAGATATCAAGATTGTATTTTATATAATTCGGAAATTTTAATAGGGACCCACTAAATGTACTGACCAGAAATTTAATTATCACGAATTAAGTCACGAAACTAAAGCTAATTTGTTGTGCATCTACAACATATATCATTATTTTTGGAAGCTTCACCCTCGAAAACGTAAAGTAAAGATCAAATGATTTAAGCAATTTGGATATACCAAATCTTTCCTATACAACACTTTAAAACCATACTCGGTGTAGAAATTAATAATGACATTTTTGTGACTGATATGTGTAAATGACATCAAATTGACTTAAATAATTATCTAATGGTTTTTTTTAATTACTTGACAATCCCCTTTAAGAAAAAAATACGAATACACTTTTTACGAACTCAAATCGAACCACTTCTGAACAGCCTTTTGACCTATATATTCATATATTATTTAACTTCGCAAAATTAGTTAGCAAACGTGCCATATTTAGTTCGTTTTTAGCGAATTCATTGTTTATCTTTAATTGTCACTTCGTATGACTGTTATTTCATAGGTATAATAGGCATAGCAGTTACGTTTTGAATATTTTCATGTTTAATTACTTTATATAATACAACAAATAAAAAATTGATATTTTATAGGTGGCCGTAAAGTTTTTAGAGATTTTCTTCGATGCGAATATAGTGAAGAAAATATATTATTTTGGTTAGCATGTGAGGAATTAAAAAAAGAAACAAATCCAGAAGCAATTGAAGAAAAAGCACGTTTTATATATGAAGATTATATATCGATATTGTCACCGAAAGAAGTATCATTAGATTCACGTGTTAGAGAAATTGTTAATCGTAATATGGTCGAACCAACCCCACATACATTCGATGAAGCTCAACTTCAAATATATACATTAATGCATCGTGATTCTTATCCAAGGTAAAAATATAATTTTTAAATTTTAATAATAAATTTTATAATTTATTTATTTTTTTGTATATAGATTTATTAATTCTCAACTATTTAAATCACTCGCCCAACTGCCTGAAGGTGTATCTGCATCAGGATCCCAAACAGATAGTCCAACCTAAAAACAAAACAAAAAAAAAACTATATTTAATATTAAAATTAACATAATAATTATATATTAAAAAAAGTGGTTAGAAAAAAAATATTAAGAATTTTTAAAAAATAGCAATCATCAGTAACAAGAAACACCACCATTTTTGTTATTATTTTAAATAAATTTACTTTATTATTATTTTATTTATTAATTAAAAATTTAAAATTAAAAAAAAATATTTGTATAATGTTAAATTCCATCATTAAAAACATAAAACCATTTAGTAAAAAAAAAAACAAACATAAAAATTTAAATATAATTATATATTTTAAGAATATTTAAATACATTTATATTATATATATTTAATAATAAAATATAATTATATAAACGGAAACTCTTACACAACGGTAACACTTTTAAAATAAATAAATAATAATATTAAAATGTATAAATTGAGCAAAAAACATTATAACATTATAAAAAAAAGCATAGAAAACATAAAAAAAAAATAGGTTTAAATATAAAAATATAAAAACCTAAAAAAATAAATTCATAGCTTCTAGAAAATTAATAAAAATTAAATTAAAAAGAAAAAATTGAAAGGAAATGATAAAAACTAAAAAATTAATTCAAAATTAAAATTAATAATAAATTGAATTTTAATTTAATTTATTTTTATTTTATTTTTTTTTTTTTTTTATTTTTTTTAGAAAAATTGTGATGATGTTTTTAAGCACCTTTGAAATATTTAAATAAAGAAATTTTTTTAATATTAATTAATTTATATAAATATTTAATTATAATAAATTATTATATTTACTAATAATAATTAAATTATCGTTGAGGTGACCTAAGAAACAAATAAATATAATAATACAATTTATTATTAAAATCATCTTAAAAATAATAATAAAAAAATAAATTCTTATTATTTAATTTTTTATATTTACTCCAATAAATAAAAAATAATAAAATAAATATTTTTTAACTAATTTTAAATTGAAAACCAAAAAAATAAATAAAATAAATAAATAAAAATATTTTCAATCTAGTCTATAATAATAGCAGGCGAAATAATTATACTTGATGTCATTTTAACAAGCGTGTCGCTTTTCAGTTAGACATTAAAGTATGTATTTTAAAACAATACTTAAAAATAATTATGGTCTGGTAACCCTTCATGGTACAGGGCAGGATTACAGTAAGCAGTATCAGAACCGTCATTAAGATTTTGAGTTACGATAGCTAACAATTTAGCAATAATACTGTTGGCTACTCTGTATACAGACGTTAAATTGCTTGAACTGCAACTACTGCAGCTGAATTACAAAAAAATCATCAAATGAGAACTTTAAACTGGGAATGTTTCGTAAGTTGCACTGTCAGTTCTAAGTTGTAAGTTGTACTGTCAGATTACTTATATGATTAGATGAAGTTTGCTAGTTTGTAGACGCGAGAGTGACCAACACGGCAATAATACATTAAAGCTTTGATAAGTAATTTTTAAAAGATAGATAAAATTATGGGATGAAACAATGACCGAAATGGTTTATTGACATTACAGTGGCCGAGATGGTTTATTGATATGACATTTTCAGTAACTTGAATATAACAATATCAATTTATTGTTTTTTAACGCTTTGGATTCATGCTTTATCGCATTTATTTTTACGCTTCCACGTGATTCAGCTATAGCTGAATCAAAAGTCACGTTGATCAGTGCGGTTCAAATATGTACCACATCGAATAAAAAGAAAATATTAATTTCTTAACAAAGTCCTAAACTTAATTGCTTTTAGATTTCATAATTCACAACTTAGGGCTGCCAGATATTCTATATTTTCAGTAAGACCCAAACTTGAATCTACCATTCTACCTGCTTGTTGAAATGACATAAGTAAAATTGTTACTACGCCATCTATTTAATATCCCGTCGTGACATAATTTAAAAACTAAATAAAATAAAAAAACTATTATAAAATTTATATAAATGAAACGAAAAATGTAAACTCACTTAAATTGCAATAAATTTCTTGTAAATTTCTTTTATATTTAAATATAATATAAATAATAAATAAATAAAAAATATTTAAATTTAATTAATAAAAATATAAAATTAAAAATCTTTTTCATAGGAAATCAGTCGTTTTTATAAGATTTAAATAATATAAATATATAAAAAAAAATTAATACAAAATTTAAAAATAAAATTAATTAATTAGAATTTCTGTACAATTAATTTATACATTTTTAGAATTTCTTTTAAAATTGTGTAGTTTAATATTTTTTCCCCTAATCTTTTTATTTAATTTTGAAATTTTAAAATTCCTCAAAATAGTTAAAGAAATAAAAAAATAAAATAAAAATGTTAATAAAAAAAAATTATTATTGTTAAAAATTATTGAAAATAAAAAAAAAGAAAATTTGTTAATAAATTTTTAATTATTGTCGGCCTAGTAAATAAAATGAATTATTTTAAAATTAATATTTGAATTAAAATTAATAATTAATAGAAAAATAATAATTTCCATTTTGTTGAAAAAAAATTAATAATTTAAATTTAAAAAAAAAAGTGATTAAATTAATTTTGTTGTAAAAAATATAACGATTTATTTATTTTAATTTTTTTAGAAAAAAAAAATGGAAGAAAATTAATAATTAATGTAAATTTTTTGTGTATTTTATGAAGAAGGCCTAGAAACATTCTTGTGAAAAACAAGTGACTATAATTATTTTTTTAATTTTTCGTGATAAATTCTTAGGTTACCTTAATTTTGTGGATTGATTGGTATTTTTAATTTTCTTTTTAAAATAATTACGATTCAGTTAACTAATGAAATATGAGTTAATTGATGACACAGTTGACAGCTAGTGAGCTAGTATTAATTCAATACAGAGAATGTGACAGGAAAGCATGTAAAAATTATCTTTTAGAAATTTTGGTAATTTATAGATTCAGAATGGACTTTTCCCACTTAAAGCTACTACATTGTGAAATTTTATTTTACATTTATTAATGTCTGGCAACCCTATTCCAATTATTGTTATTATTAAAAAAAAACAGCGAAAGTTTGCGGAGCCAAATTACATATGTCATTATCGTTTTCTTTCTTTTGAATTAGTTCACATTACTGGCGCAAAATGCAACATTTTTCGTGCAATTAGTAAATCCAAAAATTATCAAATGTGGTTGTGCAAGAATTTGAGATCGAAAGCGCTAATGGTTTTGAAGTGGAATGAGAAATGAGATGAAGGGAATTTTTAAGAAAGGCTTATTCGCTTGACAAATTAAACTTCTAACTTTCAACTGAAATGTCGTCCGTAAGGAGTTCGTTTATGTTGTGGTTTGTTATCAGAATAGAATAATTTATAACACTAAAGATAATTGATATTTTCAAGAATGCATGTACGATGATAGTATGCCAATTCGATAGAAGGAAAATTAAATTTAATTATTTAAAAGAAGTATTTTAGTGGATTTGATATTTATCGCAGTATTACCTAGGATCCAGCTAAAGTAGTAGTCACATAATTACGAATTTGAGTTAAATCTAGGAACATAATTTAGTGTTTTATTCAGCATTTAAAAGTAAATAAACTCTTAGTAATGCCACACAGAATTATTTTTGTTTTGAATGCTGTTATATGAAATTATTGAAATTAATTGAAATATTTCTATAACTTTATAGTAAAAACATTGATTTGTCATAATTATTATGTTAATTAATGTTTAAATTTTATATTAGATAATTTGTCTTGTTATATATTTATTTATTTATATATTTTGTCTTATAAAATTATAAAAAGATTATTTAATTACATAATAATCTACTAAATCAAATTTATTATAAATAGACAATCTTTTTAGTAGTGAATATAATTAATATTAAAAATATTTATTAAATTTAAATATTTAATTTTTTTTTTAATCCAATTAATCCACTAAATTCATGGTAATAATTTTATTAATTATAAAAGAAAAACTCATTGTGAAAATCAAAAATTATTGTTATAATTAAAAAAAAAAAATCGAAAATATTTTGTATTGTAAAATTCTTAAATATTAAAAAATATTTTTAAATTATTATTTAATTAAATATTTAAATATTTAAAAAAATAATTAATTAATACTAATTTTATATTTCCAATTTTTGTATATTCCTATAACAACTTATAACATTTTATTTGAAAATATGTACAACAATTAATAGAAATTAATAATATTCAATATAGATGGCGTTGTTCTTAATCATTCGTTATTTTATTTTTTCAAATAACGATTTTTTAACAAGTTTTATTTTCACTAAATACTATGCGTTCTGTAATGTGCTGTAGATGTACTTGAACTTGAAGTACTATAGAAAGTATGCTGAAAAATCAGTGAAAATACCTCAGAGAAATGGTGGAAATTATATCACCAGTAAAAAAGTGACATATTCTACTCGAACACATCTGAAAATTATTTTCTATTATTTTTACAAATCAGAAAACCAAAACCATCGATAATAAATAAAATATTTTAAATAATATTTTTAGGTTATGTATTTTTTTTTTTAAATTTTTTGTAGGTTATGATTTTTAATATCTTTTTTTTGTAAATTTTATATAACGAAAATATCAAAATCAAAATGTCACCACAAATATATTCAGTATTGTTTTATTAATAATAATTATATTTTAAAATAAATTTACTTTTTTATATATTTAATTTTGTAAACTATTAAATTTATATAGACATCATAATAAATTAAGTGAAATTCGGGTAAGAAAATGTATTATTTTGACATTTACATAATAAAACCAAAAAAATAATGAAAATGTTATTTTTGAAAATAAAAGAAACTTCTATAAAATAAAAAATAAAGTAAAATAAAAATTAAATAAAAATTATTTAAAAAAAATAAAATCAATCAATTTCGGAATCATTCAAAACATTTAATTTTTGTTTTGGCAGTTTAAAATTAAAACTTATCGTAGAATATTTATACGTTTAATTAACAATTTATAAAAAATAAATAAATAAAATTCAATTAAATTTAAATAATATTTTATTTTCTAATTAATTAAATTTTAAATAAAAATTAGCACAACTTTGCATTAAAAAACCACTTTCATTTTGCACAAAAATTTTGTATTATGAGAAACACATAAAAAAATATTTGATTATTTAATAAAAAGATTGTACAGAATTACAAAAATTTTCATTATGATTTTTTTTTCTATGTTTAATTATTGAATATCTACAACATATTTATCATTATATTTATAATTTATGAAAATAATTGAATTAATTTTAGATTATTTATTAATATTTTTGTATAATTTAAGTATTTTTTTATTAAATAGATTGAAAGATATTTTGTTTTTATTACGAAGCTGTAGAGCTATAAATACTTATGGTTACGGTTTTATTGTAACTTTCTTTTGGCACTTTTATGAACGAAATAATGGCCCTTTTATATTTGAAGTAAACTCGACAATCGCTTCGCTTTTAGCTTCTCGCCTCGACCGACAAACATTTTGGTATGATTGAAGCCGACTCGCTATTAGGGCAAATTGAATGTTTAATAAAACGGCGACACAATTATTTTTGACATTAGTTTTGACGTTTGTATTTTGTTGATAAAGTTTAAATTGAAGTTAAAACAAAATTTGAAATTTAAACTTTTTAATATTTAACACAATTTATTTTCTTCAAAAAATATTCAAAATTCTATTTTTTCTGGAATTTGTAGGTCTCGATAGTAATCGAATCGACAGCGAGTTCAATCATACTGAATAAATTCGACAATCACACCGAGACCGGACTGTCAAACAAATACGTGATTCAGATACGGCTTGTGGCGAACATCATATTGCCATTCAAAACTGAAAATTGAACAAAATGTCATATACGTTATATCACTGTTAGACCGACGGTATAAAGTCAAACTTGATACACTCTGTAACTGATAACATTCATTTTTAATTTAGATTCTTTCTTTATTTTATTGTAAAATTCAGTGAATAACGAAATTTTTTTATTTTTTCAAAGTTACATTTAAAATATTTTATTCATTTCGTTATTTCGTTATATGGTTACGTCCATTATTATAGTAGAAAATAATATATTAAAACCCATTTAAGCTTCAGTATATTGTGATAAAATGAAAAATAACGAAATTAAAAAGAAATATAAACAAACGAAAAATTACCATAGCCGCCCATTAAAAAAGTTTCGAAATTTTAGATTTAAAACTCATAAAAATTATGTTTATTGAACGATATAACGTTATTAAAAAGGTCAGATAAATTTTATAACGTTATGAAACGAAAAAATTTATGAGATTTGATTCAATTTATTTAATTTATATTAATTTCTGATCTACGAACTGTAACGTTACTAATAAGGAGAACCTTTTTATAGAAAATTATTCATTCCAAATCCGTGAACTAATACGACTAGAGTATTGATAACATAGTTCAGTTAGGTAAATTTTAGTTAACACAGAAATCATTTTTATTTATTCTAATTTATAACTTTATTACGAAAGCTATGTCGAAAAACTTAAAAATCTTATAAATTTTTTAAAGATATTAAAAATAATCAAATTAATATGTGCTAAAATTCATTTTTAATATTTTTACTTTTACGTCCATAAATACAAAAATCATTTTCATAAAACAAACAAAAAATAATTAAAATTATAAAATTATTTATGAAATATTATATTTATTAAACATTAAATATTTAAAAAAAAATAAAATCATATATATAAAATCTACACTGCCACAAAATAAAATATTAATAAAAATATTTAATATTTATTTTAAATTTTATTTATTTGTAATATGAAAAACCAACCAAAATGATAGCTCATAAAACCCCGAACTATAGAAAAATTATATAAAATATAAAAACATTTAGTTGAATATTTAATTTCATATTATTTTTTATAGAATATGAAAATTTATAGAACAAATGTTATTATTAAAATTTTAATCGAACCACCTTACTACTTAAGTGCCATATACGCCTATTTGACCGTATTTTAAGATTTTAACTAAACAATTTATAGTTTAATTAAAATGAATGTGCAGATTTAATGTAAATTTATACAAATAAAATAAAGTCGCAAAGCTGAATAATTAAAAATAAATATACTGAAATTGCCTAATGGTTTAAATGCATTAAGTTCCGTGTTAAACTCCAGACGATGTCGCTGAGTATCAGTAATAAAATCAATTTTTCATCCTAACTACAAATATCTCACAATTAAAAGTTTCTTAACATGGTTCAGAATTCATATAAAATTAGTTGGTTCGAATTACAATAATTGTCAGGAAACCTCGAAATGGGCTGTATCGACATCGGAACAAGAAGAATGTTAATATATAAAAATATTTCTTTAACCGATGTGTTTTGTAATTGCTTATACAATTTCATTAATTATTAAATTATAATTATTCGTTACCATACGAGTTAATTGAACAACAAATCCTAATATATGATAACTAATTAATTTTGTTGTAATTATTAAAGTTTTTACTACGGGGACTACAACTAGTTTGTATCACAATTTACTGATTAAACCTCTGTACTGTCAATAAAAGTTTTTGACATTTTCATTGCAAATATGTATAGAAAAAAACAATAATTCAATAAAACGTTTATTACCAAACACTCATACATTAATATTTTAACAAATTTAAAAACTCAATAAAAATATACATATACGGCACTTAAGTATTAAGGTGACTAAACAATATTTCAATTTCAATTAATTTAACTATAAAATAACACAGCAAAACAAAAAAACTGATTAAAAATTATAAAATTTCAAATTTACATAATAATTAAATTAATTTTTCTATTTTCGATCTAACTTTTTCAATTATATATAATTAATTTATTCTTAATAAAAAAAATTTATATCTAAAAATATAAAATTAATAATTTTTATTTTAATTTTTTATTCAACTATTTTTTTAACTATACGATAAAAAATTATTTATTTTAATTTATATGAAGAATATTTATAATTAATATTATTCAGAATATATAATTAATTAATAATAACAAATCAGAATTAATTAAATGTTGTAGTATGTAATTTTATAAAAATTTAAGTGAGTCTTTAATAATTTAAATAATAACAACAAAATCAATACGACAAAAATAATAATTATTAAATAAAAAAAATTTAAATTAATTTTAAATTAAAATTTAAGACAAAAATTTAATATTACAAAGATAAAAGCAAGAAATAAAATTAAAATAAATTAATTATGTAAATTTTCACTCTTTATTTTCAAACTTTAAAATAAAACAAACCAAAAAAAGAAAAAAATTACAAAAAAAAAAAACTTGAAGCACAAAAGAAAAATATCTTTTTATCTAAAAAAAAAAATATTCTAATACAATTAATTATAAAAAAAAAAACAAAAACAAAATATGATTAACATAAGTAAAACATAAAACATTAAAAAAAAACTATTAAAAAGCAAAAGAAAAAAAAAGTATAACATTAAAAAAAAAAAACACTTTGACCATTTATATTTAAATAAGCAGTAATTATAATAGAAATAAATTAATTAATTAATAAAAAACAAAAAAAAAATCATAAAAATTTAAATAATTGAAAATTAATATTGATATATTTTTTTTTAATTTTCATCGAATTGACAGGTGACAGTTGAGGAAAACTAAACTATGTTACTGGGTATCTATCTTACTGGTTGTATTAATTTTTATTTTTATTTACTTTTGAGAATAGAAAAGCTGTGTACAAATAGGAATGTAGAGTTAACGAAGAGGCGTAAAAGTTGCAAGAAGATGAACAAACCTTAAGCTAATATCCTCAGAACAGTTTCTACTCTGCCATTACAGACACTAAAGAATATACTGGATAACAAAATACAAGACTCTTACGCAGTGAAAAAAGCGCTGGAAGGACTTATTAATAACTTAAACTACGTGGGGTACCTACAACGAGAAAAACACGACAACGTTAATCCATGCAAGATAGCAGCGGCCTCTTCACTGTACTTTTCTTGATCGGCAAGCTGAAACCGTAGAGCAATTATAAAATACAATTATAATTATTGGCTGCAATTATAAAATCCTTCGACTTACCAGGCAATCCTTCAACACATTTGCAGAGTTAGTTATCCATAAAAGTGGTAGCGCAATTAACCCAGTGTGGTCTATACGAGCCTATGCCGCCAATATAATCTAAACTAACTGCTTGTATTCAGCATTTGGGTCTAACTGTGGATAGTACATTTATTTACAGTATGTGGAGGAGAACGTTCAAGAATCCAAGCTTACAGATTACAGATATTATATTCTTTTTAGTGTGTTCTGCTCTTTTGTTAATGAAGGGACCTACAACTACTAACAATATTTATCTTTAAGTTTGTTAACAAATAATCAGTTTCATTTCGAAGCCTACATTTTATTGGCAGCTGGAAAGTGGTGCTTGCGTCTAAAATTGATTAGGATTGAATATTTGTTAACTAATTTTGGTAATATAAGCCAACTGGCTCGTTAGCCATTGTTCATATTAGTGTTCTATAGGTAAATTTCTTAACCTATATGGAAACTGACGTTGAGCAATCAATATAAAAATATTATAAAGTTTCTAAAGGATTTTTTTTAATTAAAATTTGGGTGCATAGTTCTCGTTTGGATCATTTTGGTTGTCAAATGTTTCGTTTGATATTTCACAAAATGTTTGAAAATTTAAATAAGTTAATGTGAATGTAGGTCAATTTTTCGAATTTCTTTAATATAATTTACATTATGAAGAAATAATAATTATGGAAAAAAGGTATACCAAGCCAAAACCAAATCAACCAAAACCAACTACGATATAATATTTTCCGACTAACTATAAACAATTCGAATGAGAATGGTTTGTGTCTACAATATTTTTATTATATTTTGATTTACAATTATTTTTGATAGAGGGTGCTCACATCAGTGGAGAGAATTCAAATATTTATAAATATGTAAATAAAATTATTATGTTTATGTAGTTAGTCTGTTCCTGTTGCATCTGTTTTATAAATTGTATGCAGAATGCATTTTTTATAAATAAAAACAGTGATCGTTTAGTGAGCTATGGTTTTTATTATGTTGCATGAGACAGTGCTAAATTTCATGTAAGATTGTGTCTCATTTGGTAACGCATCAAACTATACCGGTTATTTTTAAAATTTTTATATAAAATTCAACTTGCATAAGGATAATCACCTAAATTTGAAAATCTCTGTCACTCATTATGTGTCACTCAATCTACTGAACTTCATCATGAAAATAATCGTTGTTCCAAATAACATTCAAAAGACTTTTGCATTTATTAGTTTCGATATTGATATAAAAACACATTACGTCTATTCAGGAAGCACTATAATTTCTGCATAATAATTGCATATTGCATCTCAGTTTTAGCTCTAAGGTTTTTGAATAGCTTTTATTTTCTTACATTGAATACAGCATATTTATATTTACTTTTTGAAAACATCCTAAATACTGAATGTAGCACAGCATATTCTCTAGCATTTAAAGAACCTTGCAATAATATACAGTTTTGAACTGCCCAATTGCTATAGGGCGGCAGCTTATCTGAATATTTTAATTACTTAAGTGATTCATTTGCATTAACTTTTTTTGTTGCTACTTGAATAAACATTATATTGTAAAAAGATTATTTCTAAAAAGTAATTTGTAATTGGAATTTAGTGTATCGAATTGTCAACTTTATTGATAACGTTAAAGTAAATTGTATCAATATCTTTAGTCGGTATTCGGAATTATGTAAAGAGGCAATGCTTATAATAGTTTTAATACGTTTAAATAATTTGTATTTTATACAATGTCGAATAATTTAAGCAATAAAATTCAAACTTAATTCAATGTAATGTAAACTTAACTACATTTTGTAAACGCTGTGTTGATTGTGAACCATTAATAGCTTTATAATTTAAATTTATAGTAGCTATATATCATTATGGTAATTAATGAATATTAGGGGTGTTGTGTAAATAGATTTATTGCCAATTTGCCATTAAGTGCTTCAGAAATAAATAAAACAAAAATATATAATTAAGCAATTAACAATTATAAAAAATAATTATTAAAAATTGTTACAAAATGAAAAATGTATTCTAATTAACACTGCAAAAGATCTACCTAAATTCTTCTAATCTGTTTTATGATCTACGTCTAGATTTAAAGTTATTTACCGATTTTTTTGTGGATTATACTGAATTCAAAATATGGTATGAAATCAATTTTATTTTCGTCTTTGTTGCTTGTCAATTCAAAACTTCTTGGTAAATATATAATTGTCGTCACGACATTTTGAACTCTATTTTTGTTCATGATGTCGAAAAGGGCACATAGTATTATAACCATCTTGAAAACTTTGAATTAAAAGATTAATTAAAATGAATATGTTATAACATTTAATGACTTTTTATATATATTTCAATTATAATAGTCCACCAAGTACTCAATTTGAATTTGAAGCGGATTGGAATGAAGAGCGGAACTACTGGTGATTCATGTACTTAAGATAGAATAAGAATCATGGAACTCCTCGTATAATTGGCTCAGCCAGCAACTCATTCGACCGAATTACAGAATTTATTTCCAACCCGGAATGCCTGCTTCACAAAGTTCGATCATTAGGAATAAAAAAAGTTCTGTTGCTAGAGAGTTGTATCACGTTCGTCTTCGCATCCTCTACATATGTTTATCTCGGATTGCCGTATTTTAAACGCATCATCCACAGCTTTGATAACATAACTTAATATGAAATTGTATAGCAATAGAATTATTTTTCACATACATATAATGAGGGCATATGCAACATGTCGTCGAAATGTTCCTTGCATCATTTTGGATATTATAGCATGTTAGATGTCTTTTTGAGTGAGTGTCATATTTTGTTTAGTGGAATTTATATAGTGTATGAAGTAATGTAAAAATTAGAAAATTACCATTTAATGGCTAATTTTGTGACACCATGAGAATTTCTGAAATTATATCAACATATCAACATATCAACAAACTTTCGAGAATTACAACTTCTTGGTAAAGTATATTACCTAAAATATTTCAATTTGACATTTTGAACTTTAATGTTGTTTTGAAATGAAATTGGAAGGTCAGAAAAGTAATTAAGAGTAAAATGGAAAATGCTTTACATTTTTATATGCTTTCACATAACTTTTTATATAACTTAAGAATAACGAATTTAATGTTAAAACAAAATCATAAATCCATAAATGACAATTCTGACAATTATATAAAAATCTTTTAGTTATAGTAAATGTCAAGTCATTAAATTTTAATTAAGTAACTATAAGAAATTAACTTGCTTTAGGGTAGAGAACTAATAAACTTATATTAAATACATAAAAATTATAAACATTTTAGGATATTAGTCAAATTGTAATAAATATTTAAAATATGTATATTATGTTTAGATAATAATTTACAATTAATTGGCAAGCTAAAGGCTAAATCTGTCCATACATTATAGAACCTGTTTGTCAAAGTGTTGACAACTTGGTCAAATTGTATCGTTTTTGGATAAGTTTACATCACGTTAACAACCATTTTGATCGTTAACAAATTGGTTGAAGAAATATTAAAATAGTAGAATTTATGAGGGCATTGGTTGATGGTTATTATTAACATCAAAAATTTAAATTTTAAAGTTTGGGCTACAATGTATCGAGCTGTTTTGTTTCGAATCGATCTCATACAGTAACCAATCGGTTGGTTAAATAGACTGCACACATCGATTGTATTTAATTAAATCTGTCCGTTTGTAGTTTTGTTTTCTCCTTTTTTTCTGGTATTCATGTAATTTTTATTTTGTTTATTATGTAATTCCGGATAATTTTTAATATATTCTATAAAATGCTCGTAAAATTTTTATTTCTGTTGACATTTTGCAGCAGTTTGAATTCATTAAAGTTCAATTATTACAAACTCTTTTGATTCGATTTTTTCTGAAACGATTTCAACCGCACCTATGTGCCAACTCAATCGATGTGAAGTCGTTGGATCGATACTGAACTGATCTATACGTTATAGCTCAAGCATAATTCAATTTCAACAAATTATTTTCAGTTTG
Organism: Rhamphomyia laevipes; assembly: GCA_963920725.1. Classification (NCBI taxonomy): domain Eukaryota; kingdom Metazoa; phylum Arthropoda; class Insecta; order Diptera; family Empididae; genus Rhamphomyia; species Rhamphomyia laevipes. The sequence goes on from OY987259.1 coordinate 38,388,050, forward strand.
ACATATAAATACAGAAAATAAAGAATTTTGACGGTTGTAATGTAAACCAAGCTAAAATGTGTGTAGTGAAAATTTACAACCCGGTTGACAACACGTTGAAAACCATGTTGTATAATGTATAGGCAGCATAAAACAGAGTAATATTTATTGTAGTAAGGGAATTAGAGACATATTTATAAATCCACAATTTTGTATGTATGAATACCAAAATCTGATCATGTTAACTTTTGAAGCATAACTTGTAAAATTTCGCAAAATCTTTCATTAGATCATAATTATCTAAAGATTAGCTGATGATAGCATTTAGTACTGATCATTAATAAACCGTGATGGAAATTAAAAAATCTCTATTAATATTAAATTGTTATAATTGTTTAATTCTATGTAATATCTTAACATAGAATTAAACAATTCAAAAATGTTGAAAATTTTTTTTTTTAAATTTTTTACAAATAAAGAGTTTATCGTTAATGCTTTTTAATATGTGTAGCCAGCAGTAGATCATTAATTAGATACGATCTGCAGTATATTCTAGTTAATTTTGATAATTTCATATCCATAAAAAAATGGACAAGAAACGCATATTTAATTGCAATTATTATTTTAGCGTATAAACGATCAGTTTAAAATTACAATTAATATCTCTTAAAATGTACTTAAACTATTTTTTAATCTTAAATTATTTATATATTGCCTATTGTGTAAATAAAATTAAATAGCTAAATAAATAAATAAAAAAAAAACAACAATTATTATTACATTAAATTGTCCCTTTTTTGATTAAATAATATTTCCATGGAAAAAAATACAAAATGAATCTAAACATTCCGCTAATAGTTTTGTTTAATGTATTTAATTTCTTTGACGTTTAATGATTTTTGCTCCATTTTAAGGGTTTTTTTTTTGAAAAAAAAAAAAAATTATATAATTATATTATTCCTTAATTTAATGTATTGTCTGTCTGTCAGTCTTTCTGTCGGTTGTCTGTTAGTTGTCTATGAACTTTTTGTAGTTTTTCTTTTTAACAATGTAAATGTCCTTCTAAGTTCTTGTTAGAATTATGATGGAAAACTTGACATATTCGTGTCAGTTTTGACAGATAATCAGAAAAAACTAGACAGTTCACTATTTGTACGTCATGGCGTAGAATACATAACGCAGCCTACATAAGTAATGCCAAAAAAGTTAAAATGTATGAAAATATATGAAACAGATTATAACAAACGCAGAGCCTACGCAGCCTCGTCGCAGAATCGAGAAAAAAGTTAACCAATTTTTAACTTTTTCCGTAAGCACGCTGGTAAATGTCACATTAACATCAGGTAGAAAAATTTAATAGCAGCAAAACTACTTTTGATTGGGTTCGAACATTTTTTTTCTTACGTTGGCTGCGTATTCCTTATATTCTTATGTATCCTGCGTTGATTCTGCTCGGGCTATTATGATTTCTGCATATAAAGCCACTAAATCAAAAAATTATATTGAACAGATTCAAAAATTTTATTCTACATAGAATAAAATAAAATGGTAGCAGTGTTAGTTTAGCAATTCACCGCTAGGTGGTTTTATTTTACAATTTTTTAAAGTAATGAAAGACATATTAATTAGTAATAAAATTATATTAAATATTTCGTCTTTACAGATAATTACATTGAATTTTACAATTGCCTGGGAAAGCATATAGTATTCGACATGCCAATACATAATGAAACTGTTATACAGTATTTCTGCTGCGAATCCTTTAAATTTTTTTTATTGGATATTTTCTTTCACAGTTAACACAAATGGAATTTAGGAATTAAAAATCAGAACGAATAAGAAAAAGAGTAAAAATTTCTTGCTAAGAAATTCATTATTTTTATTTTATCATCATAAAATTTTATAAAAAACTTTTATTTGTTGTTATTTTGTAACTTATAAATGACGAATTTAAAGCATTTTACGCACTACGAGCCAGAATGAAAAAAAAACCCAAGAAGCAATTAACAAACCATCTTTAAAAAGTCTCCATTTTTGTTACCAAAAAAGGGATTGCATTTTGTGGCTGATTACGATATTATATATAAACAGAGTAGAAACAGTTATGAGCTATAAACTAACAATAGGTATAGAAGTTGGTAAATAAAATGCTTATAACAGTATTGCAATAAAGGAAAAAAAAAATTGTGATTTTGGAATTATATTATATACAAACGTTGCAATTACGACTTGTCAAATGGAATGACAACATTCTTTTAATCTTTTTCGCGAATTACTGCAGGCAAAATGATTTTTTTTTTATTTGTGATTGGTTTTGTTTTTATAATAATCACAAAAAAGGAATATTTCGTTAAAATGTAAAGATTGTTTATAAAAATATTATGTTGTAAAGAAGTATTTATGATATTTTTTTTTTTATACAAAATGTGATATTAAAATAATATTTTATAAATTTTATTAATACTGTGACTCTGAGTGATAGTTGGGTTACAGTAGAATCGTTTTGAAATTAATTTATATATAATCAACTTCAAATTTCAAGTTTCACTTCAGAATTGTATAATTATAATGAAATGTAATACGAAATCATAATATTTGGTAATCCTACATTACTAAGTTAAAACCATAACGTTCTTTTCAATCATGCGTCTAATCGACCCATATTTTAAAATTCATTTCTATGAGCGAACCAAATGCATTTAAACTTTAGAATTTATTCATTTTAATGTCAAAAGATATTAAAAATACAATTTATAGAACCAATTTTGATTATTGCATCGAAATTATTCATATTTGCAATATATTTCTGGAAATTCAGGATACAGTCAAAAAAACTGTAATAAATTGGTTTATATTTTTTAATAAATACATTTCGTCAGTAAATGATGTATCCAGGAAAACGATAGAAAAGCTCTTCGCTATAAAACTTTATATTTCCTTTCAGACAGTAAGTAAAAACCTAATATCCTCATATGTCTGTCCAAAAGGAATAAAGTAACCGTAATGTTCGTGTAAGAACATATGTCAATTGAAGGAAATAAAGATGCAGAACACATTACAAAAACTGGCATAAGTATAATAGGCATTGGACCAGAGCCGTTCTGTAAACCAAGAGGGCACTCCAAGCTCATCTTATGCAAATGGATTGAGCAAGAGCGTAATATCTACTGAAATAGACTACCAGGACTTCTCAAAAAACTAATAAAACATAAGTAGAAGAACATCGGAAACCTATTAGGCGTCATGACAGGCCATAGTCATTTGAACTACAACCTCAATTAAATGGGTCAAGCTGAAACAGATATTAATTTGCTGTCTATGTATAAATGGTAAAGAAATGATAGAACACATTATCTGCCACTGTTAAACTAGGATATAAGACAACATCTTCTAAGAAAAACCTTCATCACTACCGAATAATTGGTCAATATGATCCCCTCAAACGTTCTAAGCTTTTTTATGTCTATTAGGTTGTTAAAAGGGAAAGAGACTATAAACATATTGATATATTGACAAGGTTGCACTGCTCCGTTCTTGTGTTTCGCAAAAATGTAAGCACTTGATAGCTCGAAGTAAAAATATAATAATATATATACAGAGAAAGTGTTTATATTAAAATATATCTATTAATCCATACAATTTAGTAATCTAAATTGAATTTCTTTAAAACGATTTTAAAAAGGTTTTACTGTAAAAAATATCATAAATTTTATATTTTAAACTTTATTAAACATTCTTCCTTTTTAAAACTCACACAATATTAAATTTATGTATAATATAAAGATTTCAAAACGTTAAGAAAAACTTGTAAAAAATGCATTTTCAGAAAATAAAAGAAAAATCTCAATAACAATGGTAAAAATATAATAAGTAATTTTTCTCAACAAAATATTATTAACAATTTTAATACATTGGAAAATATTATTATTTATAAAACACTTTTTTTTTTCGTTTTTCTCGGTGTGTAATAGAAAAATTTATTTTCTAAATAAATCAATTATCGATTAAAAATGATTGAGCAAAAAAATAATAATAAAATAAAAGATGATCAAACAATTTCACATTATATAAAAAAAAAAACACACCACCACCAAATACAATTTATCTTTAATAATATTATTGAAAACTATCTATAACTAAATATAATATTGAATTTTCAATTTTCCAACAGAAAAAACGAAAAAATCTTTTTACGGTGCCGCGTGTATTTTCATAACGAGATATCAGTAATTTTTAAAATCTTGTGTCTTTATCTTCGGTAGATTATAAAAATGCTAAGAAAAATATTAATAAAACTATAAATAAAAAATGAAAAATTAATATTTATAAAAAACACAACGCAGCTTAAATAATGTGTAGAGTAGTTTCATATAAATGGGCTTTTTTAAGTACCGACAGTAAATTGATCCACTTACTTTCGAAACACTTTTAAATTTTAATGGAATATTAAAACTTTTAAATTATCTTCAAAATTATGATGTCGTCATTTTGTTCTACTCTTTATTAGCTCTCCAATGTGGGGTCTAACAATATGTTTTTATAAATATTTATCATATTAAATTACGATTTAATATTATTTGTGCAGTGCCATCTAGTGGTAAAAACTCTTTTTTACAGCACTAGTTTTATAATATCATTTTAGGTGTAGAATTTTACGATGTCAAATTATATTTTAAGTACAAAATGAGACAATTTTACGAAAGTAGTGCGTCTCAGTAGTGGAATCACATATTTAATGGATTCGCGCCATCTATCGGATGATTTTTAAGTTTATGTCTCCACAATCTGATTCTGATACCATTAAAACACCTTAAAAATTTTACCTTTATGATGTTATTTTTTACCTTGACCTAGGAAAATGTTTGTGAAACACTAATATCTGCGACATGTCTATACGTAAGTCGTCAAAGTAACCGCAATGCGTTAAAAATTCAGAAAATGACCTCATCTATAAAAATATCGGATTGAGATGTTATTGAAATTTGTGTCAAATAGTTAAATGCTTTTTGCTTTATTTATAGTGCACAGCGCGAATTAATCGTAAATTGTTTAAATTATCCTTGCAGTAAAATTGGAAGACCGAGGATTCGATTCGTTCATATATTTATCAACTGTAGAATAATACAGACTGTTAAAATTCCGGACTTCGGAGAATTATGAATTTATGACAGCTATCGTATAACCTAAAATTTAATGATGCATTACGTACGTTTTAGTTCAAACAAAAGTTAATCAGCATATCAATTGAGTTACGTTTACCAGGTTATATCATGACTTCACCTAGGTGAATAGTCGGAGTATTTTGCGTCACGCTCTTGCTGAGTTATTGACTGAACATTCACTATTTAAAATAACCATTTTGAAAATGTTTACAAAGGAACGACGGACCGACAGACGGACAAAATATTAACATTATGGATATTGGTGTTTTTCGAAAAAATATGAAAAAAAAAATCTGCTTTTATAAGCAACACGTACAATAAAAAAAGGATTCTATTTATTTCTACCAGAAATATGATAAAAAAAAAAATTCCCTCCTTAGTAATTTTTGTGGTCACCATGTGTAAAACAATAGGGAAAAAATTATTTTATGAAAACACTCTAGGGAAGAGTATTTTATTTATAAAAAAGTTATAAACTTATGGATAGAATGAAACGCATATTAGAACAGTAAGTAAAATATTGGTTAAATCCTCACGGATTTACGGACTATTATTATAATTGTAAAACTACAAGCGACCAATAATTCAAAACTTTTTAATTTTTTTTTTTTTGAGGAATGAAAAATACTGTGGCAATGATCAAATCCTGATTAAAATGCAAAAGTTGAACTATTGATCGTGGAAATAATATTTTATTTATTTATGCGTATATAGAAATTTCAACCAACCCATCATAGTAAAGGTTTCGTTAAGCGATGGGAAATGAAAATAAATTTATTTAATAAAAATCTAGGAAATTTAAAATAAAAATTTTATAGGAAATTCTGAAATTGTTAATTTTATTAAGTATGCGCACTGGTACCGTTTTCTTTTTACATGGCCGAGTAATTTTTTTATTCCTTATCTCTAGGGAACATAAATCTGAAAATCTTACTCTATTTTATACAGTGATTTTTACTAAGTACCAAGTCATATTGATCTTCACCACAAAATTTATCGTTTATATAGATAATTAATTTTCTCTGAGGATTTCAATCTAGTGTCTTTTAATGCTGTGCTTTATGACCAGAAACTTTTAATCAGTTAGAATCAGTTGATGGCTAGATCACTTCTATATATTATTTCCAGTGATCTGATAACGAATATTTGGATCTTGTCAATATATTTCATGTTACACGTTGATTATTTCGAATAATTTTGGATTGTTATCAACTCTCTCGAACTCATCAATAACCTGCTAACTCAAGCAATGTTAATATCCTAATTTTCTACATCATCTCAGATAATATTCAACGTCTTTAGTTTAAATATTGCTCGTTTTTTACTCGGTAACTTACTAACTAGAAGGTACAGGCTTAGTTGTGATAAGAAAATGTTGATATTTTTATTGGTTTGCTATAAGTGAAATGAAATCCATCAAATGAATCCATAAAAAGATACGTTTTGGTTGGGTATGACAATTTATTTAATGGATCTACAATAGATTCAAAAAGTGAATATGCATACATGCAGACTGACAGCGCTGTGAACAAATTAAGATTTCTTAAGATAATCACAAGATAATCTTTAAACCTATTTAAATATTAACTAAATCCAATTAACCAATTTCAATTGAGTAAGATCGTGTACTCCATTGGAGGTCTACATTATTGAGTAAAATTGCTTTATCAGTATTACATATACTGATAATTTCATTCATTCAAATCTATTTATTCATATTTCAATAAATTGAATGTGTTGAAAAGTTCTACCTATCCAATCCATCATTACTTTTGATCCAGTGTCAATTCAAAACAAATAATTGACCGTGAATAAGTTCAGTCATTAAATTATCGCTTTAAAGGCAAATATATGTTAATTTAAAAATCATTCAAATATTTTAATGTTCAATTAAACATAATCGTATACAAATACAAATTATATTCTCATGTAGTATAGTAGTAACTACATCATTTGAATAAATAATTAACCTTTTTTAAACAAAATACCTTCAATGTATATAAACATAAATTATTTATTTATTCTCAACAAGTAGTTTTTTACATAAAAAATACATAATGTATTTATTATTTAAAATTAATTTAAAGAACATTATTATATACGCGCGACATTATGAATACAATTATTAACAATATGTCACAATTACAATATATTAGTAACCAATCATTCAGGCACACTTTGACACCTTCTACAAAAAAATAACAAAATCTTTGCATTAGCATAATGATGAGTATTATTATGTTATATGTTGAATAAGTAATATCTACATTAACATTAACTATATATAATGGTTAGCATATGTGTCAGTAAACGAGAATGAGATTTAATACAAAATTTTATAGTTACAGTATTTGTTAAAATGATTGAAACGCGAATGAAAATAGTAGTAATAGTAATATTGAAATTTTTTGAATGACAAGTACGCGTTTTTTTATTATACGTATACAAAAATTTAATATACAAAAGCATGCGGTAATATTGTAAGTTAAGAGGCAGAATTATTATATATATAGTCATAGTATGATCCATTACTAATGATAACAACGATGTGGCTCTTTTTTAATAATCGTAAATATAAAAAATAAAAAAAAAAACTTAAAGGCGCTTAGTCAAAGCATAATGAAGTATAATAAAATATGAATAACGATGTGGTATTTTGTATAGTAATAGCTATAGTTAGCTACTATGTACTTTATATATGAAAATTAAATAATTTTTCTTTTGACTATTGGGCGGTACTTTTAAATAAAAATAATTTTTTTATTACAATTTTTCTCAGTCAGTTTTGTCAAAAAGTAAATAACTACATTTTTGAATAATCGAGAAAAAGCTAATAAATGTGTTTTTTTTCTTAATGGTTCAAACAAGCTCAAATTGACGGACGTCACAAGAAGCTACTTCACTGACCGACTATAAGTGCATTAGAAATGATCGGGAAAGGACTTTTCGATCGGGAAAAGTCGACGTATACAAATATCGGCCGATGACAGTTCAAACAACTTTTTTATTTTTCAAATTTGTTATTTTATAAAAATTATTTCATTTTTCATATCTGTAATCCATCGAAAGTTCACATCAATTCTATGCGTATTGCGTCCGTCGTCTACGTTGTGTCCGTCTTTGCTCACTTTAATATTTATTCCTACACGTTTAAAATTTTGCTTGATATTTGCATCAGTCTCCGTTGAATCCGTCGCGTAGAGCTTGTTTGCGCGCTAATTCATCATTGCGTTAATATTATTTTTTTTTCAATAATTGAATAATTACTTATAAATGTAATTATGTTTTCGAACAGTTCATTTGTAAATGTGAAAAAGTAATTAATTACACGCTTATAGACTTTTTGATAAATTTGTTTTCTTATTTTTCAAAAGCGAAATAAGTTTAGAGTTTAGATATCACTTTACTTACAATAAAAAATGATTCTTCATGAGATTTCAGTTAATTCTCCTGAAGGTAATAACTGCAATATTTTCTTATGTCAAATTTAATTATGTATTTACATAGGTGTAAATACTTATTTAATTAATTGCAAAATTATATTATTAATATTATTATAAAATGGATTGAAATCTTTTAGAATCGATAGATTATGTTATTTTAATTCGATTTCTGTAAAAATCTGAATTTGGTTAAAAATTTAGTTATTAACTTCTTGACAAATGACTATAAGATTTGTATATGTCAACTTTTATATTTGAATTTTTTATAATCTCTTATATATATTGAAATCTTGGTATATGTATAAATAATAACAGGTGCGACGATTGCATCAAACTTATTTAATCACACATAAAATATTTAATTGCTTACTTACAAAACATTATTCGATTGGTTCAATTCTTTAAATATAATTGTATATATGCGAATAAATGGCCACTTTAATAATTAGCTAGAGGCGAATATACGAATGTATTTTAAATTGGTAATTCGTAATTCAAATGTAATGAAGAACTTAAGTTTGATGTAAAGCAAGACGGATATAATAAAAATTTAATAATTTATATTATTTAAGTAGCTATACCGACGGGTTAATTACTGTGAATATTATATTATTTAATGTTAGAAATTTAATTTTGGTAATATATATAATTATAGATGTTAGATGGATTGCTTAAGTTGTGGCACAGTTCTGATATCGTTCTAAAATAATAAAACTTTAAATTAACATGTACCAGTACAGTGGATGTTTTCTTAAGAATTCGGAAAATTACTAATATTGCTATTAAATCTTGTGGGAAATTAGTAATATGTATTAATTTCCATCAGTATACACTTTTATCACTTCGAAGAAGTAGTTAAAGTGAAATTTGGATTGTTATCAAAAGGAATAGATTTTAGCTTATTACTTATAGAGCTACTGGAATTGCCATAGAAAAAATAACATTTTCATAATTTACCCCTAAAAACTGGACGGTTCACTGTCAATTTTAATAAAATTAGTATAAAATAGTCAATCGTGACTGTAATTTATATTGAAAAAAGTGGTCAGTCAAAAAAAAGTTGATCTTAGAACATCAGTCGCCAATTTTCCAGAATGACGTTCTTTTTTTACGGAATGTACCATTTTTCCCTGATAATAGTTTACAGAAAAATTATACCGAAGATTGAAAACTAACTATACATATCTTCTTTTTCTACAGGCTCTTAGTATCTTTCCATCCATTTTTATTTAAAAAAAAAAAACAATCCTTCTCAATTTTTTAAAAGTCTATTGGAGCGATCCCTTAAATGAATATTAATTGTAGCTGAACGTTTTAGCATTAAATTATCTGTATAAGAGCGCATTATTGCATGGAAAGTTGATTCTGCAATTGTCGCGACCATTGTAGATTTGAATTCAATTAGCCAATTTATTTTAATTTGACTTTTTATTCCTAAATTTTTACTAATTTGGCTTATCACTTATTTTTCTAGCTACCATTTAAAAAAGTATTAAAAAAAAAATGATGTAAAATGCTCTGCTAAAGGTGGCTTAAGAAATGTATCTTGGCTAGGATAAAAACTTCCTTATAATTATTCTATTTTTATTATTTACACAGAAAAATAGAATTTTATATTAAAAATTATGCTGCACATAAAAAAATTTCTATATACATAGTTTCATAATTTCAAAATTTCAAAAGAATTAATTTTAATCGTGTAAATTGAAGACTTCTATTTACAGAACTAACAAAAAAATGTAATTCGTCTCAAAGGAATTCATAATTTGCAAAAAAATAAAACGATCTTTTTATAATAATAAAAGCCAAACAAAAAAGATTTATTTATACAAAAATTTTCATAAACATAACAACATAAATTGAACATAAAAATTCCATATATAAAAATCTGGCGTATATGAGTTGGTCAAATTGCGTATTATCCTTACCATACACAAAATAATCATGATTAAAAGAGCATAAAAATAAAAAAAATTATTGTAATTCTAATACTAAAATAATTTATTCTGAAAAATCCTGTTTTAATTGTAACATGATGTCCAACTTTAACAAAGGTTTTCAAGAAGATACGTTACGCATTTACAAAAAAAAAAAAAAAAAACAATTTCTCACGAAACTCAAACCAATATTTTTTTTTTGTCGTTCTGTCTTTACCAATAAAGATAAATTTTCGTCCGATGGTCATTCATTAGAGTCCAAAAGGAAAGCTGTTAAACAAGTTTGGTAACAATTATGTTAAAACTTATTAAATACAAAAAAAAAATCAGAATCTAAATTGTTCGGTGTCCATTCATCATAATTTTTTTAACAGATAAATTGTCCTTAAATGTTAAGATATGTAAAAAAAAAAATATTATCCTTAAGATTCTGCATACAAAAAAAATAGTTTTCACCGATATCCTTTTCACAATACAGTATAAAACTATTTATTAAATTGAAATAGATTATTTTTACTATTATATCAATTTCCACACCCTTTTCTAATGTCCTTTTTCATAATATTTAATTTGAACTGACCGTTATCTGACCGTTTTTATGATTTATCAAAATCTTTTAACGTTTTATTTATATTTCAAGAAACTTGACCATTGTCCATTTTGGGACTACTATTATAATTCTCATAAATATTGTATAATATTTTTTATGTAAGTTTCTTCAAGGATTCAAATTAATCCTACAAGGAATTGTGAAATTGTGTTATATATACTGTATGAAAAATAAAGGGGTTAAAAATTAAAGATATAGGAGGGAAACATAATGCATTTTTGTATACCCTTTATTTATTTTTAATTAAGGGTTGTGATAGTGAAAGGGTAGTGCCGGTAAATGCAACAACCAAAAAAAGGTACATGAGAAAAATTAAAGAAATTTTCTTATTTTCTTTAAATATTTTGCATAAGATTAAATTTATCGTACGCTTTTTTCGTATTTATAGTAGAAATTTACAATCTAAATTTCATTAATCATGAATTAACTCTCACAAGAACAATGATAAACTAACTCCCCAACTAGAAATGAAGTAAATTCTAATGAACTAACTTCCAATTCCAACTATAATTAAAACCAACAAAATATTAATTATTGAATTAACAAAATTCTATAATTAATTTAGTAATATTTAGTAATGAACTAAGTCTCAAAAACCACAAATGAACCCAATGAATCTATTTTTTTGTAATTTTTCGGTAACATATTTATTTAGTAGCTCTATAAGTCAAAACTTTTGGAGTTCGTTTATAATAATAAATTCAAAAAAGTGTTAATCCAATATTTTAAATATAATTTACTTGATGGGTTTACTATCTGCTATAAGAATCTTTATTCAAGGACCCAATGCCCAGTGTCGTTAGGGTCTCTAAGAAACTTTTTTCAAGGGCCTAATGTCTTTGAAGATCAATTCAACAACAAAGACTACCAACGGACTTCGAAACTTTGCGCTAATTATATTACAATATTCATGAAAATTTCAGTCCTTCTCAGAGTAACTCGGAAGTGATCTCTTTTAATATCATTATCACTTAAGCTCTAATTCTAAGAGGTATTCTAAGAGGTTCTACAAAAAATTTGTGAATGTACCGCCAAGTTTTCTCATTTCAAATTATTCAATATCGAAAGATTTAAGACTACATATAAGAATATTTTAGTGGAATGATAATTTTTTTAGGTAACATCGTTCAGTACGTCAAAAAGTAACTTCAAAATAATTCTCTATAATTAAATAATATTGTACAGTAATTACAAAGTACGGAAATTTTCCCTAATTATTAGATATTATTAAAATATGCCATACATTATTTCGTTAAAACTAACGAAGGAAATCTGAAAAATTTATTACAATTCAAATTTACTTTAACGTCTTTAATTCAATATTTATACAACTGATTAAAAAAAAAACTGAGCATAATTCTTCCGAATATGTAAAAAAAAATTAAATTAACAATAACAATGGTAACGTAATTTCGTAAATCCTTTTGTTGTCCTCGTATATACATCTAATAACAATACACAAAATCCACTTTTTTTTTAACGAAAATATGCCCAGACAATTCTTACCATTTTAATATCAATTTGATTAGTTAAATGCAACCGGGAAACCATTTCAAACTTGTTGAATATAATATTTAAAACGTATACGTAAATAAATGGTTAACTAAAACTGACTTGTTGCACGTCAATTTTCGGAAAAGACATAATTGCTTCTCTAAAATATGGAGATGAATCTGGGGTAATATAAAATCTTTGTTTTTTATTTCTTCATTTGAAACTGCGAAGTCGCCATTTAGACGATTTCATTATTTTATAAAATGTTTAACTATAATAACATGAATTTTTAGTTATATTTGATGTAGAAATTGTATATATATCCAAAATATACTTAACATTACTCAACCTGACATTCATTGACATATGATACCAGGAAAAAAAATAGTGCGCGGGTTGATTTCTTATATAGAGAGAGGAAAGTATCGATCGGATTCAAAATGTTAAGTAGAACATTTTAGTTATAGCATTTACTTAAGTTAAAGTTATATTTATGTTTTTCAAATATTTTAAATGCGGATAATTTAAATACTTTTGGTTGAAGATATATTTAGCGTAATGATTTTGTAAAATTTCGTATAATATGTTTTTTTTATGCATACCAGTAATTTAAAATCCCATTAAATATTCAAAGTTATAAATTGATTTTATTGCAAAATTGTTCTATACAATATTAGATTAACAAAAAAAAAAATTGTTTTTTATTGACATTTTAAAGATTAAATACCCAATTTCAGAGACAAGTAGACATTCAAATATTTAAAATTGAAAAGAAAATTTGTAATTATAAATAAAATTGTTATCATTGGAAATTTATATGTACTTTAAAAATAGAAAAATTGATTATGTGAATTTGAAGTTTTGGTTTAATGACAAATTGATAAATACCGAATCAACACAGTAATTAAAGTTTAAATAAATGATATAATTCGCTGTAACCATTAAAGTTCTGTCAGGTGAAACAAATATAATTCGTACAGAAATTTTGGTTAATTTTTATTAAAAAACATTTCTCACATTTCATAAGATTAATTAAAGTAGCGTTTTCACTGAATTTTCACAAATGTTAATCAATTAATATATTACTCATTCAACAAATTTCACAAATAGCTATATATTTAAAAGACTTATTGTGACCATTGAATCAACATTGGATTAAATGATAACCGACACGAGACCAAATTGTGCAATTTATTCCGGAAATTGATGAAGTCGTTTAGATATCAATACAATTTTATTTTCAAGTTTTGATTAGTTTAGTGCGTAGAAGGTTATAGTACTATCTGAAACAGAGCTTACAATTACTCTGGATGTCTATCGGCTCACTCTTAAGAGTTATGTTACTGTTACTCTCATTTTTAATAGTACTAATGAAAAGTTTATATACCGTCGCAGATTAAGGATGTCTCAATATATTTCTTGGATGTGATTAGTTTAAACTATGTGATCAGAGTATTATTTTCTGTAGAATTAGATACTTAGAAAGTTGAAAAGTGTTGGACTGATATGATGTGTCCGTATATGTACTATGTATCTCATTGATTGGATTAAGAAGATTTAAGGTTGGTAAAAACAAAAATTTTGAATAATAACGAAACTTTGCAAAGAATTTGTATAAACATATTCAGAAATTACAAACTACAAAATTAATTCAAATTCTTCATAGAATAATGCAAATGGAATGGCTGTATCACAATAAGACTTTCTGTTTTCCAATTGAATGCCCATGCAAGGATTGTGTCATAAACGTTGTTAAAAAGTTGCTTAAGAGTACCTCATAAAACGTTGCATAACAACGCAATCATAAGTATTTAAAAATGACGTAAGATTCAAACAGTGACAAAGAATAACTGCTAACACCATGTTACTATTTGAACCTTGTTAATCGTTTGAAGAGAGGGAGGGGTAAGAAATCCACCACGCATCTAGACTTCAAGAATCCATTGTACTTTCCATGTGATGGCTTATTTTAACCTAGAGAATATCATTCCAATTTACAGATGATGAGGAAATCATTCTCATGAAGTTTCAATTGTTTAAATCTTTTTATACCTTACTGCAGGGCAGTAAAAGAAGATTATGTTCTATAGTTTCCTCCTCTTCCACACATCCTCTACAAATTAATGTTAACTCTTAGATATTTCAATCTTTTGCAAAACAAAAATTTACAGAATTAACTGACCGATTTAGCGTTTCCTCCCTAATAACTCTAAAAATATCCATTATTGTAATATCAAACTGATTGTATCTATAGTATACTAATTATTCGACTTCGACGCATGCCTAAAATATTAAATTATGAAATTTATTATTTAAATAAATTATAAACTGCAAAAACAGAATTTAATTTATACATTAATTTTTATCAATAAACTTATGTACACAATCATTAAGAATATTTGTTTTAAAATCGTTTTAACAAATCTATTTAAATAATTTACAATTTCCTTCTTAGACATAAGATCATTTTTTTCAAATGTCTAACATAATTTTCTTAATATTTCGTACAATTGCAAAATTTCAAATTCAATCTATTCATCGTTAATCCCAGCAATATTTTTGCCTGTATACAATCATCTAAGATCTAAGTAAAAATCACAGTTCTTGATGTAAAAGTATCATCCATCTAATTACAATGAATAATTGATTATAATTAAAATTCTATTTATGGTTTAAAAAACTCATAATATTTTCTTTTTGAATTTCAAATCGCATTGAAATGAGCTGTAATAATGAAATTGATGTGATACGAGAAATCTCTTTAAAAAAAAATAAAAAAACATCAAATGATTAGAGGATACAGAAAAAAAAGAAGACCTCCAAGTTGTCGATTATCCATTATAATGTCAGAGATTTCATTTTTTTTTGTAACGATTGATGTCAGCCAAATAAATGAAGGTCTTATTATAGTTAAGATGAGACCATGAAAAATGAACATAATGTTAAGATAATTACCAGGTTCATAATTCGTTTATGGTTATAAGATTTTTTATGATGTATGAATGACTAAGGATATTAATTTGCACTGTAACTACATAATGTATTTATGTAGTATGTAAAGTATAATTTTGAAATGAAGGAAATTTTAACAATAATTATTTATATAAAAAATAAATTTCTTTATTTTCGTTGTGTGGGTAGACACTATGGCTATTTTACTTACACTTAGCTATAGGTAAAATGTAAATTAGATAGATATGCAAAAATTTGAAAGATTATATTATAATAACTGTTTCCAACCAAAAACCGTTTTGGAAGTATTCAGAAAAATGATAAATTACCTCATTATTTTCAGGAATATTTTTTTCTTTTTTGTAATTTTTTTGTTATGTCCAGCTTGTGTAAGTAATACGTAATTATATTTTGGAATTGCACATAATAGAATCATTGCTGAAGACTACTGTGAAAAATACGTTTTCCCAAAATTATGAAATTTATGATACCATAGGCCTAGAGAGTTTGTTTGTCTGATGAAAGATGTTTACATGGAAAACCAGATAACAAAATTTTTAATATTTATTTGTTGATTTTATACAAAAAATATTGACATTTATTAGAGACATGGTAAATTTACACAAATAATCAGTTAAATATCAACTTTGGTAAATCAACAATATTATACATATTGGATATTCAAGGATACTATTCCAATATTTTGTTTGTTAGCCCATTTAACAGACTGAGCTTATAAACTTTTATGTGATTTGGCTAAATAGTATTCGTTAAATGTAAAATACTTAACATATTTTCGTAATTTACTTTAACAATGACAAAAATATCTGATAAGTTTTTAATTATTTCATGTTCAACCAAACCAGATTTGACATTAACTTCAATATTTTGGCCCAAAACTATATTTTTGGCACACGTTTTCTGTCTTTCTTCAAAGTTAATTTGTCAATAATGAAAAATATTTTTGTTGAACTGAAGAATATTATAAATAATTGGTTCATATAAGTTGTTAAGTAATTATAGAAGAACCAAAATCTTAGCTATGTGCAATAATTGATTATGTTTATAGGTTATTACATTTTACAATATCATCAGAAAAATAAGATAGGAAAGTTTCTGATGAACAAGAAAAACGTTTATGAATCCATTTTACGGAAAATTTTAAGCTATTTAGTTAAATGATTTCCAACCCTTCTAAAAATAAGAAATAAAGCCATCAGCAAACTTCAGAAGCTCGTACATCGATCGAATATAAACTAACATGTTAGAAAAAATTAACATTTTTAGTTCTTTTGCTTTAACATGCTTAAAATGATGTTATAAAATCGTAGAAGAATCATAAATTATGCCCATAGTAATCACATAGACGCAAGTGAAGATCTTCAACATAATTGGTGATATTTGTTACGATCATCACAAAACTTACGTATTATTTCTACTTTATTAAATATACGATAAAAATTTATTTGTTTTACAAATTTTCTACGTAATTTTCTATCGTGTTCTATCGACCTATAAAACATCAAATATAAATTATTGCAGTAATTTTCATATCATTATTTTGACCATAACTATAAATATTGTTTTTGCGAAGGTTGTTGAGTCTATACTTCTATATAATTGACCACTATAATAAAAATTGACCATATAGCAAAATTATCTTTGCAAAAACCTTACTGCAATAAATATATTTATATATACTTTGAAATTCGTTAACGTTACATTAATTTTGATGTCTAATTTAAATTACAAAAACTGAAATTTTTTGTTATATTTTTGTTGAGGTTGCACAGGCAATATAATAAATTTACAAGAATATTTATTAATATTAACAATTTATCATATTCAATTTGACATTTTCATGTTACATTAAATTTTGTTATTGGGTAATTTTTTTAAAAAAAATATGAACACAACTTCCTGGCAAATCGATGCGTGCAAAGTTCAGAGCTACTGTTGTAAAGTAAAATAAAAAATATAAAAATTTTTGAAATACGTAATAAATTTTAAAAATTTTCTTTTTTTACCTTCCCAATATTAGTTCGCAATTATAATTTATGACATATCCTACCAGAATTTCATATTAGAACTAAAATATTATTCGAAAATATAAGAAATAATTTTGTACATTTTTCATTTATGTATAGTAAAATTAAATTGGTTCTATCTATTTTGCATATCATTTATATAAATGTTTGACAAGATCGAACCACTCACACATTTTTCAGATACCGTGTTATTGAATACGGCTTTCGATATTGACAAATTTACAAATTTTTTTGCATTGTATTAATTTTTTTTTAATATAGAACAAAAAAGATATTGGACTTGTTAAAAAGTAATCATGTAATCAAGAAAAACAAAAAAAAATCAAACTCTGTCCAGAGTTATACAGTGACCGAATATAATTTACTAAGTTTCAATCTTTGTATTGTAAATATTAAGTATTAAAAATGTAAGAAACACAATCCTATAAAAATATTATGCTTACGACTTTCACAGATTTTTGAAAATGTGTCATTAACTTTTGCATAAAAGTTTACATCTGACGTTTTCTCAAATTAGTGTTACTATATTTAACCCAACTCTGAAAGAGGTTTCGAACTGCAGCATTAGGAAACTCCTCAAGTTTGTTGCAATTACGAAATCCTTCGAATTACTAGATAACCCCTTAGCACCTTCTCAAAGTTAGTTATCCATAAAAGTGGTATCGCTATGGACCCAGTGTGGTCTATGCGAGCCACTATAACCTAATTTAACCTGTTACTAATTATAATTACATGAATAATTAATTGAATTCCAACTAAGAACTAAAAGCCATTATTTGGTAAGGATACTACAAATATTGGAAATTTTCGAATTATACAATAGGAAAGAGAAAACCTTGTGATGGCTTAAGGTAAATAATGGTTTAAGCTTAAGCCATTACAAGGTTTTCTCTTTCCTATTATATAATTTCATAATTTCCAATATTCTTCGTATTTTTACCATCAAATTATAATTATAATATCCTAAAATTGTTGGTTTGCTTCTGTGATGAGGCACCAAACAAATATTTTTGTCGGATTTACTTAAAATGTAAGTTCTGTCATCAAATGTAGGTTCTCTATTAAAAATTCTATGATACCATCAATTTTATAATTTGGAGGTATGGCAAGAAACATCAATATCTAATAATTACTGATATCAATTTCATGATTATTTTCCAAAATTAACTTCGGGGCCACTAAATCTTGATAGATTTGTAAAATAACTCAATTATATTAAATAAAAGAAACCGATACGAAGAATATACTTTCAACAACAAAATTTAATAATTCACTGTCACTTCTGAATTAAATTAAATTTGCTGGGTTTCAATCTATAATTACCGACATATGGTAAGTTAAAACTATAACCATCGCTGTTAATTACCAACTCTGGTAAGTCAAAAATATTATATTTACGAAATCAACGACTAAATAATTTCTAATATTCAATAATAAAATTGAATATAAAAATTAATATATATTTTAAAAGTCTATTTTTTCTGTAACAAAATATTTTGTTTGTTAACCAATTTATCAAACTGGACATATGTGAATTGCATGTTGTATAGCTAAAATAATATTTTTTAATGTTAAATATTTATATTATTATACTATTAAAAATATGCTTTTGTTGTGTGGCATAGCTTCACAAATAAATACAGTAAATTTTCGATATAAGCTACTTCGATAATAGCGACTTTTGATAATAGCGAGTCTCTATTATAGTAAACTTTTTTAATACATTTTCCCTTATAAGTCGATGAAACACGAACAAGAAAAATAATTTCGGTAAAAGAAAAAGTAATCTCGTCTATGTATATGCAAAAAAAAAAAAAAAATGAATTTGGCTACAGGGTACGACAGAAAATTTATCGTATTTAGAAGATTTAAATTTAATTTACGAAAAGCATAAATACTGAAAATATTAAATATATAGAAGAAGAAAATTAAGTTTAATTTAATTTAAAGTGAATTTTAACGAAAACTCATCATTCAAAAAAGTTTAATAATAATCGAGAATCGCTATTATCAAAAATCGCTATTAACAAAGGAGTTTATATCGAAAATTCATTGTAGTATTTAATTAGCGACATCTTTGTTTGTATTTAGAGCATATAAGTATAACTTATCTATAGATTTTTTTTTGTTGATTTATTCCTTTTTGTCGTTGATAGCGACCATTTTCATTAAGGGTTACTTTTATATAAATAATTGATTCAACATCGGTCGCTTATATCGAAAATTCACTGTATTAAATTTATATATATATAAAAGATTTTGACTTGTAAAATCTATATTCAAATTTTATATATATAGATAAAATTTTCATGCCAAACAGAATTTAGATATTGAAAGTTAGACTAAAGATGAAAATTATTATTTTCCTGTTAAGATAGTAATAAAATTTTATATTTATATATATATAATTCTTCTGTTTACCATAATGGTAACATCAAAGAACTTTTATACCATTTATAATGTCGGAATAAATTTTTCTTTTGGTTTAACATGTTTATTGCACACGCCATCCTTAATAATTTTCTTTTTTACCTTTTATTAATATTAATATTAAATATTATATGAAACACATATAAATAATTCTTGTTAGAATGTCCAATTTTTGTGATTTATTATTGTTAATCAATAAATTTTAACTGAAGAACAAGAAGTGTTTTAAAGTAAATTTTTTTAAATTTTATATAGGGCGCGCGTAATATAAATCGCAGTTAGTTTATGTATATATAAATTATGAGTATTATAAATTTTTAAGACAATTTTTAATATTAAAAATAAAAAAAAACATCATCGATTACCTTGTCAATATCGGTATAATATTTCCTGTATCCGAAAGATATTTATGTATATAATAAATTCTTAGAAATTCTCAGTGTTTAATGGAAGATTAACTGAAAATTATTAATATCAATAGTTCAATAGTTGATATTGAAACCTAGTTTAATTACGTGTCGTCAATTTGTATCTCAAGAGCGTTTGTCTCATGAGAATCGATTGAAAATTAAGATTTTCTTCCAAAATATTAAGATGAGATTATAAATTTATGTATGTTAAACTAGCGTTTAAAAATGGGCCCGGATAAATTTTATTAGACAATTTTTTTATAATACTGTAACATAGAAATTTGATAAAAATAAAATAATTTATCTTTCATTATGTTATTCTAGTCTAGCCAATACTTTCGGTCAGCGATTCCGAAACTTTTCGGAATGCGGAATTCTTTTCAAATCTAATAATAATAAAAATCATCAATAAAAATTCTATCTTCTCACGGGATAATTAATTAATATTTAGTTGCTATTGTTAAGTTTCACGGAATACTTATTGATCTTCTACGGAACGAATTCATGAACGAATTCAAGAAGGTATGAACGAATTTTAAAATTTAGAAAGATTTTTTTTTAGAATATTTAAATTTCGAAAAGAGTGGTGAAAATATTAATTTTATTTTCAACTTATATAAATTCGGAATGCCAAATAACTTCATGCTATCTTTTTCGGCATATTGGCTAAAAAAAGTCATATTATAAAGTATTCAACAAATGAGACACTAATTTAATAGGAAAATTATGATATTTAATTTATTGATATTATTAATGGATCATTCAATTTTCTAATATATAATTCTAAATTATTGTAATACAGACTGGAAAAGTATTCATTCAGAAAAAAGGTCAGATACGGATCTTGTTATATTTATACTTCTTTTACAAGAACTATATTTCCAAGAAAAATGGTATAGACTCAAATCAACTGTGGCAACTATGCAATTAAAATTGAAAATTGGGGAAAATCACTTAAATTGAATTAGGGTTTTCAGACCCACAATTAATTTTAGTAATTTGGTTTGGTTGATTATGATCAATACAGTTTAGAATATAATATTTTTTTCAGACTGACTTAGGTGTTTTAGTCAAAATATTCGATTGACTCGCAATTCTAACTCAAGTGGTTTTACACCTCATCTAGAGATATAAATAATTAGGATTACTGAAAATACTAATTCTATCAAATATAACCATTACATTTAATAGTGTGACCTCACATGGAGATTATTTAACATTTAAAATAATTTTTAAACAATCAAAACCTACTTAATCTCTAGGTGACATCACGTTAACCATTTTCAAACAAATTCTATATCACTGTCGTCAAAATATAGTGTGAGCTCTACATCTGCAAAACTAATATAAGAAATTCGATTTCATATTTCATATTTATTCATTCTTTTATATTCAGATTGAAAGCTCTATTTCTTCAGTGAAATAGCTATGAAAAAATTATGAAAAATATTTTGTAAAGAAATTAGACAAGTTAATTAGACATTTTAATATTTTAACATTTTAAATGTTTATTCTGTATAATTTTAGTGTACACTGTACAATTAATGTTGTTTTTAAATTAAAGTATCATTTTATGCTAACCTTTAACTATTCTTATCGAATAAAAAAAAGGTCGTCGTGAAATGAATATGTTCAGAACATTATGTTAGTTGGAAAATACTAGAAGACTATTTGCGTACCATCTGTTGATTGGAAATCAAACTACATTTTTTCGAGACTTTATCACGTGTGCTGCCTACTACTTGATTTATATAAACTTAATTTTCATTTCTGATCACGACGTTAAATTTATATGAAAGTTTCATTTCAATCGAGCTACAAAATCAGCTTAAAGATTTGATTTATTAGTTTTTCGTTGAAATTATCGTTCACGGATACTTGATCTAATAAGAACAATTATTATTATTTAACTAAAACAATGTAAATATAAAACATGTCAAACTGTAGAGCATTTACTAGAACTTAGATAAGTCAATGTAAATGATGGTCACATTCACATCAGATTTTTTCATTAAAATATATAAATTCAGAAAATATTCTTTACTAAATTTTATAAAATATAATTTGCATATTTATTAAAAATTAGTATTCTATAAATAAAAAGATTTTAAATAATTTTTTATATAAATAAATGAATCATTGAAATCTGAAGGTGAAAATTAGATTTATATTAGAATATTTAATTTGCATATTTATCTGATATAAATATAAAAAATATAAAATTATATTGATTCCAAGAAAATTATGAATAATACAGAAATTTAAATATATTTTTTTCGTTATTAATTATCTATATTATGAGTAGTTATGGAATAACTATGAAATCTGATGATGGATTTGATGGTCAACGAAATAGATTTCGTTTAAAAAGTTTTTCTAGGCGTTTGCGAATTGGTGGAGTCCACTTGAAATCCACTTTATCCACTTGCAATCTACTTTGATACTATTTTAACAAATATTGATAGTATGAATCAATTAATGTTAAGAACCTTTTATAATTGGTATTTGTTACTCCTATAATCAGCTGCCTATCATTAAATGAAATATAAATTATTAAATTTACATGCTATCAACATTTACCTGTTGAATATGCTTGATTAGCAAGCATATTAGGTATGTACTTGCAGTAAAAGTACGAATTATTTCACGAAATGTAAGGCAAATTTATTTTAATCAATATTTTTTACTTAAAATGAAAATTGGTACTTAAAGCGACAAATGCCATTTTTATTAATGATAAGTAGTCGAGGTGGGAAAGCAATCAGACATAACATTTTTTGTATCGAAGGATCATATCCTTTTTTAATTGAAAATTCAGTGTTTATGGTTCCTTTTATAGAATTGTGTTTATGGTTCCTTTTATAGAAACAATAAACGGCAATTAAGTCTTAAGGTGGATAGGATCTAGTGTGATTTCCAATCCAACGCTTGGAGGAGTAGGGTATAAAATTTAAGAGAAATTTAATAATTTTGGTTGTAAGTGCCTTAAAAGATTTGTTCAGATACTTCACAATAGTATTTAAAGATAAAATTGCTAAAAATTTTGTAAAAGTATTGGAAAAACTTAAAAATAATATGCAAATCTTAAGAAACTATAAAAAAATTATAGATTAAATATTTAATAAAATTTACCTTTGATATGACAAAAAAACTGATTCAAAATGGCTGAATATGATATAAAAATGTCATGTCACAACCGAATTATAAAAAACTACTAATTAATTTCACTCTAAAAAACACTATTTATTTTAAATTATTATGATATTACTTTTGAAATACAATATTTTACTCTACATTTTCATATTTTTTGAATTTATTTCCACTAAATAAATTGTCTACACTCTACACAAAAACAAAACCACTTGTCAATTTTTTCAATTTTAATGCAATTTTTGAAACGATTTTAAATCTGCGAAAAACTCGATAAATTTAAGATTTTTTATTATTTTTATGAACAAAAATTATTTAAAAACATTTATTTTGTAATTTAATTAACATTTAGGAAGGTTATGAGTTAATTATTATTATTTTAATTATTTATTTACATTACTAAGTCCCGAAACGTCATTAAACACCGGCAATTAAATTTTAACTAAGAAAAAATGGGCGTATCTAAATAAATAAAACTGATGAGATAATTTAGCGCGGGAAATTTGAATTTGAACATTTGAAATATTAATTTAAATTATACAATTAAAGTTTTTAATGTCTGTTATTCCTATTTTTCTTTTAACGAAATTATTATGTACTACACATAAAGTGAACTTTAGCCAAAACATCAAAATTTTGGTTGAGGTAATTGATAAAATTATACATAATTCCTATGTAATTTATAGAACTCTGCAATTTTTACAGAACAGTCCCCTAATAAACTTTTAACAAATGCGACCTGTGTCACTGTACATTACATTCTAGTGATCTTGATCTGATTGAAGAAGTTAAAATTACATCAGCAAAAGTGATATCGATAACAAGAAAGGCATAGAATGGATAGAGAAGATAGGACTGACTATAT
The DNA here is from genome assembly GCA_963920725.1 of Rhamphomyia laevipes. NCBI lineage: Eukaryota > Metazoa > Arthropoda > Insecta > Diptera > Empididae > Rhamphomyia > Rhamphomyia laevipes. The sequence continues at coordinate 38,412,530 of OY987259.1, forward strand.
GCCTATTAGTTGTATGGTCAAAATGTAATAAGTAAACGATTTATTTTCAGTCAATAAATAAATCTCATTGGTACCAATTAATTGGTAAATAAATAGTTTTACTGTTTTCATTTAAACAACTTTAAAGAAAATTTGTCGATAATTATACACTAAATTAAATTTTATTTTATAATCAAAACCATTGTAATTACATAATCTTTATCTAATTTATCTTAAAACTTTGTTGATCTACAATAATTTTTTTTTATTGGAATATTAGTCTAAATTAAACATAAAAAAATCTGTTTTAGGATATTTTATTATATAATATATATGAAAACCTTTGCTTGGACCGTTGAGTTAAATTAGTCTTGTAAATTTTAGACAGTTGACTTTTAGAATTTGGTGTTACATTTTAATAATCCCTATTCTCGTGGGACCAATTCAACAAGAGAATAGATATTAAGTTGATAGTATGCTAAAACTAGTCAAAATAAATTAAACCTAGACGAAATTTTAATATATTCTTTTTTGAAGAGATGAAATTATCTTATTGAAAACTTTTCTTTAAAACATTTCACAAGTATCATAGTAATTGAAGATTTTAAAGTTTAGTTATGTCTTTATAACTTAATACAAAAGTTAATACAAAATTTATCATAATATTTTCTCTTTTTCCCCTTTGAACCAATGAAATAAAACGATATAAAAATAAGATTGAATCAATGAAATAAAACGATATCCTACAGTAGAAAAGTCCTTTGAAAAAGTATCTTTATTTATTTCGAATTGTTAAAATCCAAGTAAAATTACCTACAAAAATTCCATACATCCAATCAATGCAACCAAATGAGGATTAATGTTCACAACACGAGAGCAAAATCAATGTAATTTAGGCTATTTTAAATCATTATTTATTTTGTGTATTCGTTTCAAGTGGTTTCCAAACTCTTCAAAATCACAAGTTTTCGAGGGAAATGTATTTCAATCTATATTCTTAATAAAATGTATATTTGCTTTTTCGGTTTCGATGTAATACGATTTATCAAATACTTTTGACTTTATTCCATCGAAAACTGATTAACTAAACTTATTTTAAATATTAGGAAGATCATACAAATACAACAACGGAAAAGCCATGTATGAGTCTTTATTCCATTAATATTTTCAATTAGAATTTTAATAGTATTTTAGCAAGAAATGTGGTTGTTCGACATCCCCTCAAATGATGACAACTAATAGGTATGCAGTCCTGTCTTTGTTCGATACATTCTATATGTTTCTTGTGATCGATATCACTTTTGCTGAGGTAATTTTACCTTCTTCAATCAGATCACTAGAATGTACAGTGACACAGTTCGTATTTATTCAAAAGCCTTTTTGTAAAAATTGCACAGTTCTATGAATTATATAATTGCTATACTAATAAAATACTTCACTATAAATCACCTCAATCAACAATTTGAACATTTGGCTAAAGTTCACTTTTTGTGAACTATTATTTTTGTTAAAATAAAAATAGGAATAACAGACATTAAAAAATTTAATTATATAATTTAAATAATATTTCAAATGTTCAAATTCAAATTGCCCGCGCTAAATTATCTCATCAATTTTATTTATTTAGATACGCCCATTTTTTCTTAGTTAAAATTTAATTGCCGGTGTGTAATGACGTTTCGGGACTAGTAGTGTAAATAAATAATTAAAATAATAATAATTAACTCATCACCTTCCTAAACGTTAATTAAATTACAAAATAAATGTTTTTAAATAATTTTTGTTCATAAAAATAATAAAAAATCTTAAATTTACCGACCTTTTCACAGATTTAAAATCGTTTCAAAAATTGCACTAAAATTGAGAAATTTAACAAGTGGTTTTTTTTTGTAGAAAAATTTATTTATTGAAAATAAATTTAAAAAATATGAAAATGTAGAGTTAATTATAAAGAAAATATTGTATTTCAAAAGTAATATCAAAATAATTTCAAATAAATAGTGTTTTTCAGAGTGAAATTAATTAGTAGTTTTTTATAATTCGGTTGTGACATGACATTTTTATATCATATTTAGCCATTTTGAATCAGTTTTTTTGTTATATCAAAGGTAAATTACATTAAATTTTAATCTTCTTTATTGTTTATTATGTTCTTAAGATTTACATATTTTTTTTAGTGTATGTATAATAAAAATTTAATAATGAAATTTTAGTAATTTAATAAGGAATTAATACAAATTCAATTTAATTACTTCCATAAACAATTCAATCATAAACAAAAACTGTAAGGAGAATAACAAAAATATGCTCCCTCATTTAAAATTAAAAAAGGACCCAAGCATACAAGCGGTTATTTTACTTTTGAGGACTATAAAATAGGACAAGTTCGAGGAAAATGTCGTCTCCTTAGTTATGGAGAGAATATTGTCCTTATCATAGCGATAGTCGATCCAAAACCAGTAAAACCAAAGAAATTTTGCTTCAATGTACTCATATAAGCGTAGGTCAAAATATTTATACTATTTTTGTGTGAGACCATCAAATTTACGTCCTGTCTGACATTGAAAGCTTATATTAGTAAATTTGTTATTGCTTTTGCTTATAATTGTATGAAATTGATTTTTTAATAATTACTGGGTCTGAAATTCAATTTGCATTGCTAATAAAGGAAACTTCTATAAATACAATTTTTTTTCTATATTTCATTAGTGAAATATTACATAAAATAATTTCGCAATCTGTGCTTTTTTGTGAATGACTTTTGCAGTTTTGTAACTATTTTATCATTTGTATACAAGAATCTAAAGAGATGATAACAAATTCTTAGCGATAACATTCATTTTACGAGTAGTTAACAATGAAGTCTGGTGATGGTCAAAAAATAAATTTTTTCCAAGCGTTTTCGAGGTCGGGTAGTCCGAAAATTAAAGAAAAAGTGTCCCGTGTGTGCACCCTACGCGTTCCCAAAATTTGCATATGCGCAGCAATAGCTCATAGAACAACTCGTAATGAAATATTAATGAAATTTGGGATTCAGGTAACCAGTTATAGTGTCAGATTGTTACACTAACACACCAGATATTTAAATGTAATCTTAATTTTGTCACCACAGCGGCGCAGATTGCTCATGGGTATTCCGATATAAAGAGCGTTCTTATACCGAAATCCAGTGAGGAGACCCATGACTATCCAAATTATTTTGTTTGAATTTGCCTATTATTGCAAAATTATTGGAAATTCAATAATTACATTCAAGAATTGATTATTAACTAATGTTGAAATTATCAAATTACTCTTTATATTGAAATTACATATAATTTAAGATCATTATTGTAATGGTAACCAAAATGATCTAACTAAAATTATAAATTATATTTACGCCATTAAATTTATAATATACAAACACAAACACACAGAAATTTAAATATAGTATTAAAAATTACAGATTTATTTCAATTTTGCTAACCGGGAGCATAAGTTATTATTATATAATTTCCTATATAAAATAGTTGAATTTATTGATATTTTGTACGGGTAATATTTAATAATTTAACTGTAAATAATACTAACGACTTGTATTTCAATATGAAAAAATAATATTTACAATTTTCATATTAGAGAGACTATCATTATTTTTTTATTCTTATGGAATTTGCATTGGCAAACCGATTAAAAATAATACTATAATTTTAGTTTATTTACTTTTTGAAATGAAAATGGTGGTAATGAAATATTATTACTTAATATATTCTATTTTGATGTAATTTACTTGAGATGAGCACGCGATTTGTAAATATCATAAAAACTGTATTTTTATATATATATAAAGTTAGTAATTTATTAATTTGCAATAAATAATCCTACGGATTTACCTGCAGCATAATTTTAATAGAATTTATTATTATTATTTTTTTATTATTATTAATGCCAAATATAGAAAATAAATTTTCGTAATTTTAAGATTTCTTTAAAGTAGACAATATCAAAAAATGTTTTTTTTTTATATTTCTTTAGAATTATACAATTTCATATAAATCTGACGTTTAGTTTGCTAGGGGCTAGGGGTATTATATACTGTTAAAACAAAAATACTGAATTTTCCAACAATGAATCCAGTGAAGATGACAAAATTTATCAAAAAATTTAATTGGCAATTCACGTACTGAAAAGAATATTTTGTTTACGACGAAAATTATTTATAATTATCGTGCTTATAGCTTGCAGAAATATTTGTATTTAAGTTACAGGTCAAAAATTATTACTTTTTTAAATTTATTTTATTTTAATCTATTTTACAAATTTTGACTTTTAACAATTGAATTTTTGGTATCGTAAATTTTGGCAATGCAATATCAAAATTTTTGATGTGTAAAGAGCATCAACACAAAATATTTATATTTGTTATGAATTGTGACAAGTTAAAAATTATACAAATTAAATCAAATCAACAGTAACTGATAATTATTTGTGGAATAACTGAATCCTAAGTGAAGAAAATAAAGAAAATTTCCAATGTTGGAAGCTCTATTGCCAATTGAAAGAATACTTGATATCAGGATGTAGTATTAATAATATTGTATTGTTAAAACCCGAATTTTCAATCCAGAATAGAAAATGTTTTATGTAATGAATCTCCAGTTATTTATATTTTATTTACAGAATTTACATTGAATTTATGGTACAATGTAACAAAATTTCTTCTAGGTAAAGCTAACTAAAATTATTTTATGCACCGGCGGTGACAGCAAAGTTGCAGCTAAAATTGGAACATCGAGAAAGGGGAATGAGAACTATCATTAAATATTTTTATAAAAATAATACAGTAAATATTTAGAAAAAGCAACTTTTCTGAATCGATTTTTTTTCAAATGTTGCCTTTTTCAAATTTTTGTTGCTTTTTTTAAATAAAGTATGCAATTTTTTTTTCCTACATTTTAAAAGAAAAAAACAAAATGTAAACGACTTATTATATATTATATTTCAACAAAATGCAGAAAACCGCGATAATATTAATTCAAAATAAGGATAGTTTTAACAATTGTTCAAATATTAGTAAACACCTTACTTATAGTGAATCTATAATTAATTAATTTTATGAATAAAATTAAAAGAAATTTATTAAATGGACATAATATAGGATGAGTGATGTTTTTGCGGATTATAAAACTTGGACAAATCTTTACTTTTTTCTCCGTTCTCAATTTTTGCAAGAATATCGCACTTTTCTTGAAGTGTTAATTTTGCTTTTTTCTTGCTCATCATCCCTTATAAGCAGAAATGTATATTATTGTATATTATTTTTGATTAATTGCTTTTTGTAAATATTTTTTAAAAATGAATCGAAAAATAGTTGCTTTTTTAAAGGTTGCTATTTTCAAATAGTTGCTTTTTGTAAGGTTGCTTTTTCTAAATATTTACTGTAATATGATAAAGAATGGTAAATAATTATTGATGCAATGAAGTATAATTTTAAGCCAGAGCTGAATAATCATAAGAGCATTGCATAGTTTTAGACTTTTAGGCATTTTTTTTTTTAATTTCATTATTAATTATAAAAATAAAGATAACAATAAAAATAAGATCTTATAAATTATAAGATCTATTAAAAACAATCAAAAATAATTCCACACTTTCACTTTGCAAGTAGTGTTCTTAAACGATAACCGCGCCATCTGAAGTTGAATAGTTTATAATGAAATACTATACTAAATTAAAATAGTCTTGAGAATATTATTATTAAATGGTAATTTACTATTTGTAGAAGGTTTAAAATATTTTAACTTGTATTTTAAACTTTCTGTTGACGTGTAACGAAAATTTATTTTAACACATCCCTTTAAGAACACAATACGAATTCGGTTTTTTACAAACTCAAATCGAACCGCTTCTGAATCGTCGTTCACCATTACATTCACCATTACATTTCTTTTTAGCAAACTGATTTCTTCAATTTTTTGTCTATAAATTTTATTTCGTTGTGATAACGAAAATGGCGGTATATAAACCCACCAGTTTTTAGGTTTCGTTTATACACCGTTTTTAGTTTTTTTTTCTACTCTTTTTATCGTATTGTTTTAAGATTTACGTTTACGGTACGTTGACAGTTCGCTAAAGAGTAAAGACGTAACAGAAGTCTTGATGAAGAAATAGCTTCGCGGGCGGTTCAAAATCAACTCGCTTTTCTTAGAGGGATTATGTAACATTATGTCAAATACGAAAATGATTTTTCTGTTATAATCTAACGTTCAAGATTTGTTGTCTTATTGGAATTTTATTTTAGATCCATTATATCGTAAATCTTTATATTCTTTAGTGATCAATTTTTCGTGTGATAAAAAACAAATTTTTTTTTTTTATAGTACATACCTTTAAATATTATTACATCATAAAATGACCATAATTTTTTTTTTTTTTTTTTTTAAATTAATACGATCTTTTCTTTTCATTGATTAACTAAATGATTAAAATATCTCTTATTTTTATAATTAAATTCTTTAACAATCAGAAATATCGGCATTCTAAATTTATTCTTTTTTATGTCAAATAAATTAAGTGATTTTTATATTTTTAAAAAAAATTTTTTTTTTTGAATATTTTAAATAACATTTTTTACTTATATAATAATTTATTATTCAAATTAGTTTTTATTATATGCCTTTAAATTTTGTTTATCAATTTTAGAATATTTTTCGAATATTTATTATTTTATTATTTATCTACTTATATTATAAAATTTTTTTTGTTTTTGGTGAAAACAAAATATAACTAAAACTATAATATTATTAAATTACGAATATAATTTCAAGGTTAGTTTGAACTTTAGATATGAGAGTGGGATTGATTAAAAATATAAATAAAACTATAAAAATGATTGGCTTCGAAACAATTTCGAATGTTAACTGTTAAATAACACAAAAATTTGTTATGCAAATTATTAGATATTCATATAATTTACCCATAGGCAAATTAGGTATTTGCCTGGGCCCTAGGGCCCCAAATTTGTAAGTACCTGAAAAAATTAAATAAAAATTAAAACCAAATTATTTAAAAAATGGAACTTTGTCAGTTTAAAATTGAACAAAATTTAAAATCTTTTGGGACCTCTAAATCTTTGGGGACTCTAATCTCTTGGGATCTCTAAAATTATTAAATTAACTATTTTTATTTGTATGGATATTTAATATAATTAACCATTACCAGCCGCGGGCTAATAACATTTAATCAATTATCTATATAAAAAATATGACTCATTAATTGATAATTTTTTATGAATAAAATCGTGTAAAAAAATATAATTTTTTTTTTAATTAAATCATATACGTCAGATTTTCAATTGACCTATAAAAAAACTTATAAAATTCGTCATTTTCTTATAGGGAGCCTCAATATTTTATTTTCACCTAGGGCCTCAAAATGTAAAAATCCGCCTCTGACACTATAGTACCAAAAATTTTACTCCTTTGGGGAAAGTACTCTGTTTTTTATATTCGTAAGACTTTTTTTCCTTGTTTACCCTATTTGGGAGCATAGGGCCAATAAGAGAGGTTTCAAGTAATTTTTATTGCAATTTGAATTTACTAATTTTATATGAATTCCGAACCATAAGTTTCTTTATATTGAAGAAACTTTAATTTGCAATAAGCTAATGAATTTTAATGGTACAATATTTGTTATCAGAGCAAGAGCAAATTATCTCAACCTTTATCATTTTTCCAAATATTGTAATTATATTTGCAAATTGTTAACACTCCGGTTCTCATTTGAAGCTTAACTAACTTAGAACGACCTTTGATGCTTCGGTCAGGAATTGAAATCGGGACTTAATGAATCAAACCATATTATTACTATGCCACCGCCACCACCAGAGACAAGATATTCTTTATTTTTTAGGTTACATTTTGCTTACCGAATATTTACGTATAGTTTTTCATTTGATTTGAATTTTACAATTAAATGAAAATTAGATTTATTTATAATTTTTACATTGTACATTTTTAGAATGTCGGTTAGTTTGATTTAAATTAGTCTTTAATTCTGTCTATATTACAGATATTGAAAATATTTCATTTTATACATGAACGTATTGAGTTTTATCCATGTAAATAATTTCTTAGTCAAACAAAAAATAATTTTTTAATATGCCAAAAACTTAAGATTAATTTCATTATTCTGAAAAATTGTTTTACAAAAAAAAAAGGATTCATTACACAGTCTAACAAGTAAGTTTATTGTGTAGGCATAAAAACGTATATGTAAAATTCTATATATAAATTTTTAAAAATATAATTTTGAAACCTTACAAATGAAAAACAAAATTTAAATATATTTTATATTTTTCAATATCTTAAATATGTTTACAAAATCTATATCTATTGTATATAACTGTGAGCATAAATTAATTACATGCAATGTTATAATAATTTCTTGTCCTCATGTTGTGCATGATAATCTTTTTACCACGATCCATTTTATGCTGGAAGAGGCCAACTAAAAACACCGATGATACGATGTGTATATACATCAATATACTGGAACACTGTAAGCAAAAAAAAAATCATATTCTTAGATTATAAGTTAAGCTTTATGAGGTTGTATTAACGTTTTATATTGTATAACTTTTATAAATAATAATACAGCATTTTTTTTTTAATTAAATATAAAAACATGCTAAAATTTAAAAATATTCTAAACCGAATTTAAAGTAGCCCGAGAAAATATTAAAAATTATTGTAATTCCAGTATCGACTAAAGGTGAATTCATTGTTTCGTCCGACTTACGACGAACTCATGTCCGCGCATATTTTTTATATGAAATTTTGAATTTTTAGTTTTTATTTTCGAATTTTTTTGTCTCTCTGAAAAAGTTGGTTCAATTGCTACTTTAGTGCGGCGCATTTTTGAAAATCTAATAGAAAAAATATTTAAAAATTATTATTTTTTTATTTTTTTGATAGATTATCATAAAATATGCGTCACTTTTAAGACGAAACGATGAACTGCCTTGGAGAAATCAGTTCGACTTAAAAGCGATGTAAAAATGAATCCACCTTAACTATTTATATACAGATTATATTTTTAATTAATTTAAATTATTATACTTATCTTTATGATTTGTGATTATTCTCTTAAAATTTAAAATTATGCAGATTCGAATTTAAATGAATTTTCGATAAAATACAAAACAAAAATTTTCTATTTAATAAATTTGGTTAATTGTTGTTTATATTTACTGTCATATTACACTTAAAATTCATAATTAAATAATTTTCCTCTAATTATAAATAGCCTTCAATAAATGATTGAAAATATTTCATATATTTCATATTTTCTATTACAATCTTACGTCACATTTTATACTATAATTTACTAAAATTACTACCTACATAAAATGTTAAATATGAAATGTCAAAATGATTGACCAAACGTAATTAATGTACGTAGTACATAAAGTTTTTTGATAGTTTGGAATTATTTAAAAATTTCATATTGTAAAATTTTATTTCATAATTTAATTATGAAATTGACATATAATTCTATTTATATTTATTTCTTATGAAAATGACACCATAATTTTTTTTTTTTTAGTTTTTATATAAATGATTCTAAATAAAAAATTGTATAGTAATTAAATTACTAATTAATATTACTATTTACGGTACAAATACAGTATACCATTATATGTATAAATATATGTTTTAGTAACTGTGTTAATTGTACGATAATTTTTTGTTCTAATTTGCATTATATATTAGCAAACGCCAGAGAAATGTTAATTATTTTAATTTACTAAAAGAAAAAAAACAAAAAAAATTATTTAATTTATTAATATTTATAGTATAAAATATAAAGTGAACGAAGTGAACAAAGTGAATAAAATAAAACAAAAAAAAAAAAATTTAAAATCGTGAAAATATCTTTCGCGTGGGCCTTACTGTCATATTCATATATATAAATATATAAAGCTATAATATATTAATACTGTAAGAGATCGTTCTTTTTATAATGTATCCCAACAGTCACTATACAGCATCCAAATTGTACATGGCTCAGAGAAACGATCGGTATTTTTTTTCTTTATTATTTTTTTCTTTCTGTTGTATTTATATGATTTCATTCTTTCCATCCACCTAACCCCACTTTTGAAAATGTTTTTATATCCAACCATTTCAATACAAAAAAAAAAGGTTACTGCTGCTAATTTAACCAAAGAATGAGAATGTACAGAAAATGAGTTTAATATTTATCTGTATACGAAAAAATTACAAAGCTATATAAGATTTTGCCTCCTTATAATTCTTATTTGTATCTATATAAATAAATACAAACAAAGATATTGAAAACGCTAAAGAAAATCATTAATTTTTTTTTTATATAATATTTATTTTTTTCCAATTCTCTTATACATCTAAAATTTAATAATACTGATTAGTTCATTTTCATATGACGCATTTGAGATAATTTCAGTTTTCTTAAAATTTGATTATTAAGATAAATTGGAGTTAATAGCAAAACCTTTTTAATGTTAAAACATCAAAATATTTATATGGAAGGAATTGACTTTGTTAGTAATAATTATTTATCATAATTTTCGAATTAAATTTAACTTTTAGAATCGAAAAAATTGTATTTATTAAAAGAAAAATCAAAAATGTTAAGCGACGAACTTTTTTTTTTTTTTTGAAATTGATGTAAAGGTAAGAAATTTTGAATTGTAAAGAGATGTTTATACATTTTTGGTGTCAATTATGAGAAGATATATGAAATGCGATAAATCTACTCCAAAAAAACAGAGTTGTCGTTTTTTTCAGTATTAAAAATGATAAAAATTGGACTTTTCATAAAACATTTGATGCAAATTTTTTTTAATTATGAAAAATTGTTCAGTGTAGAAGTAAAAAATAATTAAAGTTGTTATATGTTTAATGAAAATTCTGATGGTATTCAGTTTCATAAGGTTTTTCATCATAATTTTTTGATATCGCATAGGATTAGTCTTAAGAAATAGCTGATAAATTAGATAGGTTTTAAGGAACTACTAAGTAATTTAATTTTTTTTTAAGTTTTATACAATGCGAATTGTTTTACACGAAAACTATAGTCAAAATAAATTTTCAATAAGTATCAACTGAAAAAAGAAACCTTATTTATTTTCAAATTTCTTCCTAATTTCTGAACAAACTCCTTGATCTGAATTTAATTTTCAGACTTATATCTATTACATATTCATACTTTTTATTGTTGTTGTAAAACATATATTTTCTTTCATCTCAACATCATACAATACATTTTCAAAAAATTCACCATTCCTTTTACAATATCACCACTACATAAAATTATATTATTTATATACACAATATATATATATAAGAATACAACACCTGTATTAATGTTATTACAGGTACAGGCAAAATCCACGTATAAAATATAATCTGTACCTCTATAACAACAACAACCTATATTTTCTCAAATCATTCCTCTTATTTCAATTTCGACTTCTTACAAACATAAAATTCACATTTCTTCATTTTCATCTCACAAAATATAATTTGTATGTATATAAAATGTTAAATCAAAAGAATATATACAAAATTTATTATAAAAATTCTATATTTATCTCTTTTTAACACCCACAAATTTCATAATAATTTATTGATTTTATATTTTACTTTGTCAAACATTCAACCTATAATACTTTAACAAAAATACACTAATACTAATATAATTTGTAAACTATCCACCATGATTTTTTAACATCGTTTTTAACTTGTCTTTACCTGGTGTATTTTTTTAAAGGTGATCTTGTAAAACGACTCGAGAGTTTTGCGTAAAGCAAACGTTTTTATTATTTAATATTTGTGTTGAAATTATTGTTTTTTTTTTTTTTTTTATTTTTAAATGTTACTTTTGTGTATTATTATTAATAATTATATTAATATTACAAAAAAATTGTGAATAACTTAAAAAATATAATTAATTTTGTAAAAATGTAATTACACAAAATGAAATTAATAAGAAGTTAAAATAAAATAAAAATAAATACAAAAATTTGAAAATACTCAAATGTGAAAAATACACAGTGTTAAAATGTATAACTAAAAAAAAAATGGTGATGGAGGTAAAAAAGGAATATAAATTTTATATTTTATATAAAAATTGTTTTAAAGATTATTCTTTATTGTTGAATAATTATTTAGTTTAAATATTAATGGAATTTCATATTTTCATAAATTGTATCCTAAAGTAAATTATTCGAAATTGTAAATAAACAAAAAAGTAATTAATTTTTATAATTAAATTATTGTGTTTTAACTGGAAATTACGAGGGAAAGTAATTTTTTTATTATTAAATTATAATTGAAAACTTAAATAATAATCAAATTACGTTACGAAATTATTACTTTTTTTTAAAAATTAAATATATAAATTTTTTTTTTTCGTAATAATCGCGGTTAAAAAAATGTGAATATAAATATATATATACAAATACATAAATATATATATACAATTTTATAAGATACTCAATACAAAAAGTTGTTTAAATGTTTTCCCAAATATAGAAAGATTGGAAAATTTTTATATGTTGTATGTATGTGTGTTAAAAAATAAAATTGTTGTTGTTATTAATATTGTTGTCACCATCACCATCTCTTCTCCAGAGAGCAATACCATTGTATCTTTTTTAATCATTTTATAAAAAAAAAAATTGTATATTTTTTTTACAGTGTGTCTTATAAAATTTATTGAAACAAAAAAATTCAAAAAAAATTATATAAATTCTATTTTAATGAAAAATATTTAAATAATTTATATGTAAAAAAAAATATATATAAACAAATACATTGATAAAAAATACAATAACAACAACAACAACAAAATACCATTAAAAAATAAATAAACTTTTAAATTAATAATAATAATAAATACAAAAAAATATAAAATTTTTTTACATGAAGGTTAAATTATAACGAATTTAAAACGGAATTTTTAATATTAAAATTGATTAATAATGAAAAGAGAAAGGATTTTATTATTGGATATTTTTACTGGACACATCAAAAGGATTATTTATTTATGAATGCTGTAGTAGTCCAAATGAAAAATTAGGATATATTTATGAATAATTTATATGGTAAGTGTACGAATTGTCAAAAAAAATATGAAAATAATTGATCTGTCAAAAAAAATGTCATAGAAATGTCAAAAAACATTTTTAAAATTGATATGTCATTGATATCGTAATGGAAATGGATTCAAATAATGTCAAAAATATTAAAAAGAGTATAGAAATATTATATGACTATGACGAATATTACTGATATAGAGGTCGTAAATACAATATGACGTATATAACGAGGTTATAATAGATGAAATTTGTCGATGGGATTTATAACAAAAGAAGTTGTCAAAATTGAACTTGTCAAGTTTGTCTGTCTACTTGTTAAATCTAATTTATATTCTCTGTGTTAATTTGGTCGAACTTGTTTTTCTAATATATTATAACATTTTGTACGTCATTTTTTGACATTTACAAATTAATATGTTTAATTTAGTATAGTTTTATAAATTAGAATTTTGAGAAATTAGTGCTAGTAACGTGCCATTAATTATTGGTCTTGTCAATATTTTTTTTTTATATAATCAATTTACATATAGTCAATTTATGTACATGGGTTCCGTGTGTCAGTGTTTTATTAATCAATTTTTAAGACTCTTTATATATAGTGCCTAGTACAAAAATTGTAAATAAAACCTTAATGAAGCGTAAAGAGGGAAAGACTCTTACTACTTAGTTATTTATACTTTAGTACTTAGTAATTTTTATGATAAAGATGAATGTTTGATTAGCTAAAGCTGGAAATCTATCACTTTAGACTTTAGACCATTCTATAAAATCAAAATCCTATTATATAGTATCTAGAAATTCTGCCCTATCTGTCATTTTTACAATACATCTGTAGATTCATGTAATTTATTTATCATATTATTTTACTTTCTATGACAATTCTAATTATCAATCTAGGCAAATTAGAGTACAACTAGAAAACTTGACATAATTTCGTAAAATGTCAAAAATATTGTATAGTATAAAAATAAATGCCCCATGAATTTTCATATAGCCAATTAACATCTAAATTTTTATTTTCAATTATTTTTAAGCCTATATATTTTCGAATTTATCGTTTTCTCATAAAGGAATCTTTATTACTGGGGATTAGGGTTTTGTTGGGTTTACATTCGCTGATTAATACTAACAATACAAGTTTAATTTTTATATTCTTTATGATTTTAAAATACAAAATTGTGAAATTGTCAAAACTTTCATCTTACGATTAGTTTTTTCAGTGTTCCTCTGTTACCATTATTCCATTCAAAATTTACTGTGTATCCTATTCAATATTTTTAAAGAAAATATTTACTGGATACCTGGGGAAGTTTTCAATTATATATTTATTTTTTATTACAAATATAAAATATTTTTATAATATTTAACATTTTTTTTCATTTTTATGTTTGCTGTATCCCAAAAAATCATTAAATTCTCTGAATTTATCTCAAGTAACAAACTATAATAAATGATTGTATATTTATTTAAATGTATGTGTGTTAAGTCCACTCTCTTATAGGTTGAATTTTTCTTATATATATATTATACTGAAATCACAGATACACTGAAAACAAAAAAGGTTAAAAATCGTTTGCAAGTTTTATTAAGCGTTCTTTATAGCAATTATTATTTTTATATATGAGTCAATTTTTTTTTTTTATATTATAAAATTATCTCAATTTTGTTTGCTGGACATATAGCCAGCAATGTTGGATTTATACCAACATTAATTTAAAAAAAAAAAAATAATATTATAAATATACAAATTATATTTATATATATATAAATTATAAAACACCTACGTGTTATTTGGGCGTACAGATGTATATACAATCTAAAGTTAATAACAATTTTACCACTTTATAGCCACTATGACGTGTGTAGTGGTTTGTGTAACGTTTTTATATATTTTCTTATTTTTACATAAATACATTTTTTTTTGTTTTTTAACTCTTTTTTTTTATTTTATTTTTTATAAATATTTTATTATTGCTTTTATATATATTCGTTATACGATTTTTTTGTTTGGTATTTTTGTTATTTTCTTTGAAAATTTAACTTTTTTATATTTATATATTTTATTGGTATATAATTTTTTGTTATTTTTCAAACATATAAAATCCAAGAGACAAAGATACAAAGTACCCTCTTAAGATTGTCTTATGCTATGCTGTGAGATGTATCTGATTATTGAATTTTTTGTTTAAGTAACATTTTTATTGAATTTTTCCAGAAAATTATAGATAACTTTTTGGTAAATTTATGTTTTTATTATTTTTTTTATAGAATATTTTATATAAATTTAGGAGGAAATTGTAAAAGTTGTAAAAATATTGAAATTTTTATAAGAAATTTAAACTATGTTTATTAATATGGAACACCCTGTATATTTGGTATTGTGACATGACTATTACTATTCTTTTTTTATTATAATTATCTCCTTGTATTCGTCTCTCCCTGTTTCCAATATATTAACCTCATTTTACAGAGTGGTAAAAACGATTTCAAGGAAATAATTAAAATTAAATAACAATTTCAGTTATTTTAAGATTCATCTTAAGTTAAATTTAGATAACTTGTTGAATTTATTGCACCGATGACAGATATTTCTAATGTCTAAGGCAGTTTTTTATAGTAGAAAGTAGAGTCTTTGACAATCATAGTTTTACTATAGTTTCGAAATTGGAGCCGAAAGTTGCATTCCTTCCTTCAAATGAAGGCAACTGGCACGTTGGTTGGTTGGTTGGTTTGAGAAGGTGGAATGGAAAC
Source organism: Rhamphomyia laevipes (assembly GCA_963920725.1). Classification (NCBI taxonomy): domain Eukaryota; kingdom Metazoa; phylum Arthropoda; class Insecta; order Diptera; family Empididae; genus Rhamphomyia; species Rhamphomyia laevipes. The sequence continues at coordinate 38,428,383 of OY987259.1, forward strand.
GACCAAACCTAGACCGTGCGGCCCGTTGTACCCCCTTACGAAACGTTGACCATTTTCACCACGAATCGTGGCATCCCACTTCCTTTATAAAGATTATCAACTTCGCAGGTTTTACACTGCTTAATTCTATTAAATCCCCTATAAAGTAGGAACCGAAATTTTTTAACCTTTTTTTACACAGATAAGGACAGTGACATAAAATATGCTCAACTGGCTCGTCATTCTCAAAACAGCTTCTACAAGCTGTTTCAGTTGTCATTCTGAGTCGCCTGGCATGTTTACGTAATAGTAAATGCCTCGTGACCCTTTATGTGTACAGTCTGAGCATGGGTTTGGTCATGTTCAGAATACTTCTTGATTGTTTAGCATTGGGGTTACTCCAGAACAGTTTGGTGTGACTGTTCAGCGTAACACATTTTGTTCTACAAGCCATAGTTTAAACAGTCTTTTAATCTGGCACGTTAATTTCTATAAAATTTAATTATTTAATCAATATTTAATATTTTATTTGTCATTATTATATAATAAATTTAAAAGATATTGAAAATTATATACGCATTACTCATATCAGTTAATTTACACATAAACTTCCTATATGTAAAGTTCGTAACATATTTTCAATATAGACGAATCATGGTTAGCTTAAGTGAACCTTAACAAATAAAAAAAAATGTTTGTAACTTTTTTAATAGGAAAAAATATTTTGTTTATTATTAATAATATTTTGTAATTTATATAAAATTTAATAAAATTATATAAAAATACTTTTTAATCGCTTCATATATAATATGAAATATTTTAATCGCATGAGTTGTTTTGGGTTCGGAATTCTGTAAATTATTTGTGTGTCATACGTGGGAATTATTTTGTCGGGAAGTTTTTATTATGAATCTACTTCAGTATAAAGAAATTATAGAGCAATCAATGAGTTTATGAATTTTAGTTTTTCACTTCGAGCGTTTTAGTCAGCTTGAAATGTAATTTGTTCAAAAATGTTATCATATATTCCAATTTTAAACAAGATTAATTACGTTATTTATATTTCTTTATAATCAGTATTACATTTTCTAACAATAACTTTGTCTAGATATATTCTTTACAGTGTCTCCACAGTTGCTTGAACTTTATTCTTCAGTTCTGTTACTCTAAATATGCTTGTATTGTAGGTCGTCCTTCTTATTATATTATATCGCGATTATAATGCATGACATACAAATTTCAAGCATAACAAAATAAAATAATTTTCTACGGTCTGAAGAGTTTTATAATATAGAAAAAAGCAAAAAAAAAAAAATAATAATTTTATATTTATCTTGACTTCTGCATTGGATCACTTGCACTTTTCATTTACCATAAAACAAATTTAAATTCTTCATTAATTATTTTACATTTAGAATATTTATAATTATAATTCAAATTATATAACGAAATAATTATTTGATGGAATAAAGATTATTAGGCAGCTAAAATTCATTATAAAATGTTTATACCTTCTTTATTTATTGATAATTTAACTAAATAAGATGAATGTGAAGTTGAGTAAAGCTTTAGCTTCAGCGTATTGATTAATCATGTTAAATAGTTTATAGTAAATATAATTTGTATTAATAAAAAATAGTTTAATTTTAAATTTCTCAAAAAACTGATTGAACTACAAATATTCAGCTCAGGACATTACAATGAATTCTGTATTAAATTTAATATTTATCCTTTGATTTTGCATATTTATGGTGTACGGTCTACTCACCTTTAACTGGATGATCGGTAAGTCACGTTTACCTCCACACATTTCCACATGTGCGTTTGAAGAGTGTACAGCAATTAAGACATTTTGAGAGAGAATAACTAAGAACTCTAGATTATATTAGATTAGATTATGTGAAGGGCTGGGAAGAAAATACTTATAAAACCACTGCAGCCAAAATACTTACTGTAGTGCCATGGAGAATTATAGCTCCCTTGCGTACGCTAGTTTGTTGATAAATCGTAGAACATTTATTAAGTGGCTGGATGTGATATCTTTTGATTCTAAAAGCCATTGACCGAATATTCGGTTTCTAGACATTCACATTAACATGTTCAGTACTCCCGTCATCTTCGTTGTATAATCTGCATCGGGATGACTGTGACCTATCTATTTTGTTGAGGTGATAAACTAAATAATCTGAGTTTGAAGACAGTTTGAAGGAATCAAAATGAATGATCTGAGATCTGTCGTGTTGTGGGGTAACTGTTTGCTAGCTCATGGTAACCAAATCTAAGCTTAATAAAAATTATAATGCTGTAAAACAATATGTTTTTGGACCATATGAATTGACATTTCAAAAAATTGTAAAATGTCGTTCTTATTATGATTTGTGTATTAGTTTAGTATAATGTTATGAGTTACCCTTAATGTACACTTCTCCGAAAACACTCTGTATGCTGTGTTGCGTCCATTGTGTATTATAGAGGTTACCACATTAATTCTATACCCGAATATTTTCATTTGAAAAGTGTCTTAAGAGTTTATTTGGTCGTTAAATAAGATGTCGAAAAGAAAAAATGAAAATAATGATTAGACAATTCTTTAAGTATCCAATTGTTCAATCTATTGATATATTTTTTACTCCTGTGCAAGTAAATATATTGAAAAATTGATACACAATTTAAGGAGTTTGTTAACAACATAACTAAACTGAAATATTCTTCTTCTAATACTTTGCTTTCTATGAATTACTAAAGGCTGAAGTATTTTAGATTTCTAAGTTTACCAATTCAATTTCAATATTAAAATCTTTTATTTTCAATGCAAATTCAAATTCAAATTTGCATAGTTTTAATATTTTTGATAGTGTGCTATGCTGTGATATATTAGTTCTATGGTCTCTAGATCAAGACATCGATGTAGCTCTAAGTTGCCTCAGCTTTAACTGAGTACTAGTAATAAAAAAAATTGCAATATGTAATTATGAGTGGAAGAAATGCTGAATGTTTAAGACTATATTCTGACAACAAGCGTGTCACTATTAAAAGCTATTATCTTGTTGCAATTAAATATTTTTGCACTATATAACGACACCTGAAACTTATGGTTCGGAATCCATGTATGTGCAAGTTGTAATATACAATCTCAAAAAAACCTCTTTTAGAAGGCCAATGATTTGGGCTGTAGCGCCATTGCAAGAAAAAAGATAGTGTCAGTTACACAGACAGTAAAAAATTAATATTCTTATTTCATAAAATTCTAAATTCAATGCACTAAACAAATTGAATAGAAAATTATTAATGACACTAAGATTTTTGGAATTATTCAAACACTTGAAAATATCTTAAAGTAGTGAAATGTTCTTTACAAAAATAGAATTTGATTTTTGTGTGAAGTCATTCTAAACAATTTTATAAATGAATTAGTTTTTTTTTTGGTAATTTTCTTAGTATTTTTATAATGATTTAGAGATTTATATTTATTTTTTTTATTATATGTGATCATTCCTCATTACAAAAATATTTTCCAAATACACTAATATTTTTATTATTTCGGTTGGTTGAACTCTCACCACCTTGTGTACTTCTGAATTTTGTATATGACATGCTTGGATTATATTTACGCCACTATAGACCCTCATCTTTTCAACAATATTTTTCTTAAAAATTTCATATTGAATATTCGATTCTAAGCCTCAGATATTTGTATAGTATCTACAGAGTTAAAGAGTTAACCCTGAGGGTATTTTATCGTTACAGTCAAACCACAACGTAATTAACTTAGGAAAGTTTATAATATTAATTAAAAAAACTGTCCATTTGTATACAAAGTGTTTAAAAATTGGTAAAAAAATTAATAATTTTTAAAAATTTAAAGGATAAATTGAAAATTATGACATAACAAATCAAAATATAAAATGACAATTCGATAAACTTTAGTTTATTCTGTTGAATTTTCGAATTAATTTCGTTTATCATTTCCGTGATCTTCATGGTTATTTGAAGTTATAATAATCCGATCCAGAATTTTTGATTTTCTATTTGTAAATCGACACGTTAACTCTAATATTTACTTCCAGATTTTTTCGTAAAAAACAAACTGATACCACACAATTTTATAATTTCTGAAAATTTTACATTTAGTTTGGCTATCAATAAGCCCCCAACAAAAAAAAACATTGTTTTTTATCATAAAAATTTTTTATATACCAAAATTCTGAAATGAATATTGAGGAAGTTTCTTAAAATGTTAAATTTTATAGCCACAATCGAGAGATCAATCCATAAAATTTAATAAGATTTTAAAAAGAATTAACACAACTAAAAAAAACGTTATCCGAACAAGGATTAAGGCTGGCAATCATCGAGTGGTTGTGAATAAACCAACAAAATATTTCTTTCTTTACTATAATTTTAACATTTATAACACATTCGTGTAAATGTGCCTTTCAATTTAACATTTTATATAAAATCAAAACTCATAAAAATAACCAAATGCATCGAAAGTGCTTTTTTCATTTTCCCAGTGGTAAAAAATTTTTTAGGTGCACATAAAATTCCATTTTTCGTTTTATAGTTTAAATATCTTTGACTTTATGTAAAAACCCTTTCCAAAAAAATAAAAAAAGTTCCCCCTTTTTTTTTTTGGTGTTCCTTTTTGGTTTAAAATTCTTGTTCTTTTTAAATTTTGTTGATTTGGTCAGGTGAATTTTATAGGGAATTATATACCACAACAACAAAAATTGAAATATATTTTTTTTTCGGTTATAGTTCAAGATCAGTGCACCATGTAACAGTATTTCGGTAATATGGTATCAATGATATTAGAAGTTGTTTTTTTCGTGTTTTGTGGAAACTAAATTATTTGTTAAAAAGAAACCCTATAATTTTCTTTGTCATAATTTCATCTGTAAACAAAGAATTTCGAATCTGATGTAGTTTTCCATTATTGTTGTTTTTGTTTTTGGGATGCACACGACTTAACTTTTATGGATATATGCGTAATAAAAGTATTTTTATTTGAACTGTGTTCCTTGTTTTTTATGTCTTATACTTGAATCGAAATGTTCTTTTGGCCGCCTTTTTAGTAGTACTCTTGTCCAAAATTTTTTACAATGTTGATTTTTATTTAGGTAGTTCTTATGAGCACATTTCTAATATAAACAATTTAGAAAATATTTTGATCACTGACTGACTGTCAATAGTGGAGTATTCAGTTTATCTTTCATTGTTAATAATTGGTACGAAATTTTTAATTGTGAGCCACCTCCAATTAATTGTAAAATCTATACAAATCTATACAAGAAAATTGAATAGTAAAAGTGAATTTTATGAATACATATTTTTGAATCATCAATGCTTAAAATTTAATATAATTTCACTCTAAGTTTTATGTTTTATACTGTTCCATATTTTATGCTTGATCAGTATTGAAAGTATTTTTTATGATAGTCTTTATTTATGGTATGATTTCAATCTCATGAAGCACATTTTTATTAAATGGATTTCTTGTATATAGTAAATTGTTAAGGAACTAAATAATTTTGTTAACGCATATTAACTTTAAATAATTTAATTTGAAAGTGTTATTTAAAATTTCTTTTAAATATATTTTTATAAATTTCAAAATAGCATCAGAAATCAAAAACTCTGGTAATTTTATTTGATTCTTTCCAGAAGCTTGCTAGGCATTTGTATATGATTAGGACAAATTTGATAAATAACTTAACTTGTTAAGACCGCAAGATGTCATTAAAATAATGAATTGAAATTTTGGTATATCTTATATTTAACCACATTTTTTACTGTCCATTCCGGAACTTCTGCAACATTTAGTATCTATATATCAAAGATTTATTAATAAAACAAAGATTTCAATTAATTTTTATCTATTACAATATTTTTAAAGTTAAATTAATGAATTTAAACAATATAAATCTTATCAGCTTATCAAATATCACCACAAAATAATTTTAATTTTATTTAAATTTAATTGATCCTTTAGGGGATCATTTATATTAATTTGTCCTCAGGAATTTCGATTATCTATTTTTGATATGTTGCCAAAATAATACTAACATTTTGAAGTAAGTTATCAAAATTAGTGTTTATTTTGTGTAAATTACTTATATTTAGAAAAATATAAAAAAATTCCCAAAACTAATTAAATTACAATAACAAATTATATTATGATGACAAAGCAAATCATAAAAAATATGGAAATTCCATTGCCATTGCTTTATGATTTTCAGATTTTGAATTTTTTTATAAATATTTATCTCTAAAACAAACAAGAATTAAAAATTTTCGCAGATAATTAAAAACAAAATAGAAAAAAAAATAAAAAAATAACAAAATTTATGAAATAAATTTTTTTTTTTGTTATGATAATTAAAAGTTACCAAAAGTAGAGATGGAATTAAATTCCAGTTTTACAAGTTTTTTGTTTTTAAATTTTCAAAACCACGTGCTAAGCTTAATGTATCTATTTTACACATTTATTAAGATAGTATTAATGTTTCTAGATTACATACATTAAGTTAGTATTCGTTTTTACTTAGAGGAAATAAATATTTTTGTTTTTGATTTTGTATAAATTAAATTTATGAACCTTTAATTTTAAGATTGTGTAATTAAATGATGGGAAATAGTGAATCCCAAAATTAATTTGTAAATTTTTGGAATATTAATAGTAAATTTAAATTGTAATAAAATATGCTAATTTTTTTAAAAATATTTTAGCATCTTCTTTCAAATTCTGTAAACAAAATATTCCGAATCATAAATATTTTTTTTTGTTTTTGTTTCAATTAGGGTTGATTAGATTTAGATAGGTACCAGAGTGCATCATCTTGTGAGAACTATACACTTCAGGAGACTGTATTATATTTTAAGTCAGACCAGCATTTATGTATAGATTAGTTTTATGATCTGAGGGATTTATGAAATCTGATTGTCGTTTCGCTACAGATTGGGATATAATTATCTCAGCGGACATGAACTTTATTGTTTCACGTGCAAACATTTTACATTTTACGTAATATCAAGATTTATAAAAGTAAAATATTCAAAAAAAAAAAATATTAACGCACTTGAATAATAATTTTTACATTTTTGTATTATGCTGCCCATACATTTTACAACTTGGTTGTCAACCGGGTTCTAAACTTTTTCTATATACATTTTAATATGGTTTACAATCGGTTCTTTTTTCAGGATATTGTCAAATGTAGAAAAATTCTCTAATAAAAGTTTGAAGATAAATAATTTAAATTTAATATTATTTCAATTAATAAAAAATACCAATAATACTAACATATAACAAAATATGTATTTTTTGACATAAAAATTCAAGAAACGTAATTTTGGTTGTACAACTTCCTCCATCCTCTATTTTAGTATTTATCCTACCAAAATGGTTGCTAAAGTGTGGTAAACATGAACACAGGACACAAGTGATACAACAAAACGATCAAGTTGTCAATGCGTTGATAAACATGTTGTAGAATGTATGGGCGTCATTATATACCACTGCAATTAGGTGTCCTATATTATCATAAGATTTAAAAACTGCATTCTGAAGATGAGCAAGGTAGTCGTTTGTTCAGTGATTTTTTTCTGAATCTGTAGTAACTGGTGATATTATCAATTATATTATCGTTTTCTAAGAACCACTTTATCCTATTATTTAAGATGTTAACTAATATTATTGACAAACTCGATGATGTCAATGAGATTGATCTTAAGTTTTTAATTCAATCTGTACTAATATGTGGAAACATTTAATATTTGGTTAAATTTATTTCCTAAATTTTCCAATTTATTCCCATACTAATAATATATAGGTCAATCATTTGTTTACATATTTTCCCCCCAAAGATTCTTCTTTACATGTCCGTATTAATTTTCTGGATATTTCCTGATGGATTTTTGATTTCTTTGTTCCACTTTTCCTGTGTTAATTTACGTTGAACTATGAGAAATGTTCCATTCTGTTTAATCGTATCTGTTATGTGATCTCATGTATCCAGTTAGCTGCTTAGATGGTTGCCAGTTAGCTTTTTTTGCTACCCATTTTTATTTACGTGTTTTTCAATGAAGGGATAATTTTATGTATGTCTATGAATATTATTAATTTATGGGTGTAAGTTAGATATAAGATTTATTACCACTACTTTACTACAGATTAACTTAAAAATCATAAAATACAATTACCAAAATTTGTGGAATAACTAATTGTATTTCAAGCTATTTACCAAATAACCACACCAGATAGCTGGCAAAAGATAAAAGCAGTAGTTGAAAAACTAATGGACAGTAAAATCTAAAATATTTTGTTAAGAATCACTTCCAAAACGTTAATGGATCCCGAGTCTGTAATAATCAGATTTTCTATATAAAAACTTGGATATCCCCTTATAACTTAGCTCATACTATAAGAAATTTAAAAAGCATTCGTGGAACAACTGAATGGGACTAAAAGAAATCTCAATAAATCTATTGTAGTACTTTAATAAAGTCGTGGACTCCCTAGTTCCTACCAATATGTTTTCAATGTTTTTGCTTTAGAGAATCTGATCCTTCGGGAAGGTTATTCCACAAGTGTCGATATACATCTTCTATTACAACTTGTTTCTGATGGATAGCGCAAGACTAATACACTTATTACAAACTGTTCAAGTGTGGCTTCCTGGTATCACTAAAAATGAGGACTCTTCCGGAAACAATCCGAGGATGATTCTTACAGATCAACTACTAACTCATAAGGAGATCTTTAACTTTACTACAAGTCATCATATTTAAGTACATGATCGACTAATGTAAATAACTTTAAATAAGAAAAAACATTTTAATTATTCCACCAGACTTCCACTATAAAACTGATTTAAACTCGGTTAATCTATGTAATTATTATTTGAACTCATTTCACACCATAAATAATTATTAATTATAAAACCAGAATAAATAACCCAGCAGCAAATTAATAAAAATTAGAACCAGTTAAATGTAAAAATTAATTTTCATAATTAAATAATGAAAAAAAAAATCAGGATGTTCGCGTTCGCGAGCATATTGTAAACCAGTTTTCCATAATTTCAATATTATATAATTATCCCTAGTTAAAATATGGTTATAAATATTAAAATCTAGTAATTCAAGTAATTGACCTACGTCAATATAACAACATCATTCTAAGATTACTTGATATTTTTTTCTGGCTGCCTACACACTCACTTTGAATCACCCGTTAGACACGAATTATGATTAAAACTGTATTGACGTTTTTTTTATACACTTATGAATGAATGAACTACAGATATTTTCACATTTTTGTAAACTTGGAAACTTGTTAAGCACGCTTCGAAAGTTTTGTTTTTGTAATAAAAGTTTTTTTTTTTTATTTACAATTCCTAACAAAACAACATAAAAAAAACTCGATAATGAAATAAAGACAAAACTGCCATATGGTCGTTCTAAGAGTCGAATATCCTGATTTTTATTTGATATACCGGTAAAAATACTAAAAAATTACTAATACTAATACTATGATAAGATTCTTTTTTTTATGTTTTTTAATATTTTTTTTTGGGGTATATGTCCTAGAATTGTTGTTTATCTGCAAGTTATTTTTTTTATTTTTTTGAAAATAACAAGTTTTCTCCTTCTCTTTACAAAAATAGTGCGATAATCTACCAAAAATAAAAAAAATTATGTTCTTTTTCTTGAAGCACGAAAAGATTCAGATCAACCTGAATTCCCTGTTACAGGTAGTTCAACTCTTCCAAATCTTGTTTTTGTTAATAATAATTTTTTTTGATATTCTTTTATGTTTTTGTGTAACTTGTTATTTTGGTTTTATTTAACAAAAAATTACTTTATTATTAGGTCAAAAGTGATGCTATGACAGTATTAAGGATTTTTTTTCTTTCGTTTTTTTGTGAAGGATCAATAAAATTTTAGAATTTTGTAGGATATGAAAAAGAATTTGAGAATAATTTAAATATGTATATTTAAAGGTCAATTGTAGGAATTGATTTAATTGGGTTTTAAGTAATCTTTATCTGCTTTACTAGTTTACTTATTACTTTAATCATAGAACAAGCTGAATGGCCTTTAAGAGTCAGATTTTTGTTTTGGTATTGCCTAGCATAAAAACTCACAAATGTTAGAATTTTCTCATTCTTAATATTACATTACATACTGTGAATTTAATTACTGGTACTCAGTTAAAGAGTTGAATCAATTTAGGGCCGTATCGAAAAGTTTTTGTAATAATTTAAATATCTACTTAATAAAACGGAGGCATTCTTACGTTTAAGATATGTATAACACAATTATGTAAATTAAGTTTGAATGTGTAGTTAAGTAAATTCCAAATTCGGTAATGAATATGCTATAAATAAAAATTTCTTCTGTATAAAAATGCTTCTGTAGAAACATATTTCATAGAGTTTTAAGAAAAAATAACATCACAGTCGAAAATCTACACGCATTACATTAAAATTCCACCTGAACCAAAATGGGAAATAATAAACTAATGAATGTCGATTCTGGTTAGAAAAAGAAGAAACTGGTTCAACTCTTAAACCCGTATTTCTAACCACCCAAGACGATATGGATACTATCATTCTAAATAGTCTAAGCTTCTACAGAAGCTTAAAAATCGACCGGTTAATTTTACAGGACATACCACCACAATAGATCTTTATGTCACGTTATGGAGAAGCAGAGTTGTGCCTTAACAAACCTAATTATTTTCATCTTTTACATCTTCACAAACGTTTTTTCACCAAATATCATGACAAACTATATTAACAAGAATTAGAGAGTTTAAGATTATTTTTAAATTAGTTAATTAAATGGTAGTTAGTTATTTATTTAAAAATCCTCACCATAAGGTATCTATCCATATTAAGGTCTCTGCAATTCCTGGAATCGATTCATTTGCAATTCTTAAAATTTGTCATTAAATCTAATATTTTTACAATAAGAAAATCATCAAATTGTATATAGAATTTACTGGATTACCCAAAATCCTATAATATATCGAGTAATTACTAAATAAATCATTGCCATCTTTTGACTTATTTCCAATTCCGATAATGTGCATTTATTGGGTGACCCATTCTAGTAGTAAAATTTCAGATTTGTCTTGTCATAGTTTTTGATATAATCAATTTTTGTTTTGTTTTGTAAAGTAGACATGATTTTCAAGTTCATACCTCAGTAACCGAAAAACAATAATAATATCAAAATGTGCAATAAAATCTTCTTATTCGTGTTTTTTTTTGTTTAAGAATCAGGATCAACTTGTTCAAAAGCAGCTTTGTGTTTTTTTTCTTTTTCTTCTTTCTTCTTTTGAATCCAGTTTGTTTTTTTCGATACTCCATTCAACATTAATAAAAGCAGTAGTAGTTCATCTCTCTAAATTTTCAAATTATACATTATTTAAAACAGGATCCAAAAAAAACTTGGTAAACTTGATTTGACCAACTAAATTTAGCCCTTAATGATCTCTCTCTTTCTGGTATGTTCTTGTTTTTTCTTTTGTTGAGAAACACTTTAAGTCTGTGATCTGTTTTTCGTATATGATTCACAAATAAAAATTTCAAACTTGTTTCCTAATTTTTGTTTTTGTTTATTATTATTATTATTATATTCTTTCATATTTAACTACCGGCTTTCCACCCCCTTTTTCCCATTTATTACCTGTTTCAATTTCATATAAATTTTACTATTTTTTTGTTTTTATTATTTCTGGCGCGTTTTCTCTACAAAAATAATTTTCATAATGAAATATAACAACTTGAAATATAAAAATGTATTACAAAAATAAATATTGTAGCTATAGAGCTACTATAAAGATAACTTGATTCATTGACTGAGATTTTGTGTACTCTAATGATAGTTAAAAAAAAAAATGAAAAAAAAAAAGTTGGCGCAATTGAAACTGATCTGACTTCAATATAGTATAAATGGCGGCGGCGGTGGTGGTGGCGGTATAAGTTGTTTTGTGTGGCGTACTTATTAAAGTTTTGGTGGCACCTTTTTTTAAAGTTTTGTTATAAATATTCTGGTGAAGAACAAATAACAAGTATTTTAACAAATACAAATTATTGATGATGGTATAGTTGTCTGTTAAATAATCTGAACCGATATTTAATATTAAACAATTATTTTAGATGTGTGAAAAGTAGATATAACCAAAAATTAAATTATTTTTATATGTTACCAAAAGGGGGTAAAGTAGATTGACAACCATGTGCTTTTTAAAAACAAGTCTAATTAAATAGTAAGCTAATTAAAATAAAAAATTGTATAGTAATATAAAATTTTCATATTAGCTGTATTTAGTGTAGAGTTTAATAAATCAAGTTCTTTAGCTTTAGAGAATTATTAAAGAAGCTTATAAGTCGAAAGTCTAAATTTACAACTGATTTTTATTTTATTTTATTTATTATGAGCTTTGCAGAATAATATTCCTTATAACGTGACGATTTTATGTAATTATTTAAATTAAGACTAGTTTAGAAATAGTGGCTGGAGCTTCTGAGAATTAGAACACGTGTAGGAGGACAGTTGGACATGAGTAATTTCGTAAATGTATGTGTTTTGATGTTGGATTGAAAACATGTGATTTTGATTATAATAATGTGAATCAGTAATGTTGTAATTATTATAAAGATATTTGGTATAATGGCGAAATGAAAGGCGAAAAAATGATTTTATAACAACATATTTATCACAGCGGCTCCTTGAAATATTGCATTTCAAATATATTTGCTGCAAAAAGTATGAATCGGAGTAAAGTTTTTATTCATTTTATGTAAGAATTTATAAATTACTTATATTAAAAATCTAACTAATGATCGGTTTAGTTCAATTTCATTTGAAATGTATTTCTTACTTCAATCCGTAGCTGGTTCATTTAGATTTTTCAGATGCTACAGTATTGCTAAATATTCGATAAAATAATTAAATGAATTTTGTAGATTGTCATATTTTCATTTAAGTTATTAGTTGTTAAATTGTTTTATAAGGAACACAGTACCAATAAAATTATTATAATAAATCATAAATTAATTGTAATTCATTTCAGAAAATGTTAAATAGTTTGTTCTTTCTTCGGTGTTCACGCGTCCTTGTACGTTCCAGGAATTGATATAGCATTTTCTTATTACAAAGTTCACGTCCTTAGTTTGGTCTTTACTCTATTACATATTCTATTTTTCTGAAGTTGTGCTCTACATAGTCTATTTATCGAGGCGCTGTCTTCCAAAGCTTACATCTTATCTTACATAACTTTTAGCTTTCCAAATAGAAATTGTCGTATTCCCCTGGTTTTCATTATATTTATATAGTTTAATTATCTGAGACGCTATAGTTTGATGAATTTTCCTTCGGCTTCTTCTTAATCTTCAAGTTTGTGATTCATTCGATATATGCAACCATTTCCCTGGTCTTGCTAGATCATAAATTGGAGTACAATACTTTAAATATGAAAAGGAAATGAAGTTTGTATATATAAAATTAACTTGTATTTCTATATTTCAGTATTTGAACTATTTCGTTTAAGGTTCAGTAAAGAGTAATTCTACTTTAGGTTCATCTAAGAAAAATTATTTTAAATATTTTTTAATTAACCATTTTACAGTTTTTTAAAGTTTTGCCTCAAGACATAAACCTTTAATTTGTCCTATCGATAATATAAACTAATTAATGTCATTTCATATATTTTCTAAAATTTACAATTAAATAATATTATTTATAATAAAAGTTCATTTATAAATTAAGTCAATCATAAAATTCCAAAATACATTCATAAAAACAAACAGAAACTGTCAATATAAAAGATATTTTTAATAATAAATCTAAAAAGAACAATTTTTATTTCTTATTAATCAAAATAGTATAAAAAATAATTAAATTCTATTTATTATTAGAACAAAATAGAAAAATCTTTATTTTGACATTATAAATTCCAACATAATAAAAATTTATCTAAACTGAGAAATTTTATGCTGCTATGATGATAAATATAATTTCTTAAGATACAAGTTGTCTAATTTGGACATAATTTATTTTATATTATTAAATTTTCTTATAAAAATTATGTGTACAAATGTCAATTGAGAAGAAAACCATAATAATAATAATAATTATTTGATAATGAAAAGGAAAAGGTAAAAAACTAGTTATGGTTTTGTATCTTAAAAGTATCTGTTTATTTTTTTTTCAATATTTTGGTATCTTTAAAGTATATAAAAACAAAAACAAAAAGAAACTGAAGAGACATTTAACATTCTTGGTTTTGTAAGTTGTTTTGTTGTTGAACAACTTATATAGAATCTGGATTCGTTTAAGAAACGCTTAAATATATTATAAAAGCATAGAAAAAATAATTGGAAATTTTATATTTAACTTGATATTTAGACAATTTATATCAGGTACGACGACCGCAGACTTACCTTATTAATATCCAATATAATTTGAAGTGTAATTTATGAAAAAAAAGAAGTCATCTTTTAACTTTGAAATATCGTCTGGTTAAAGATTGTTTAGTTTTGTTTTAAATACAGGTTTACATAAAGGTCGTCTCAATTTATATTAACAGATCAGGTGGTTATGCAGAAATACATATATAACAAGTTTCCTAATTTGGGCCAAATTTTGTAATAATTCGGAAGTTATTATATTTATTTATTTATGATTTCACAAGTTATGATCGAAATTTTAAAATAAAACTTTAATATTCTAGCTAGATGGTTTATTGAAAAGTTGTAGTCCGGTTTCTATGATTATTAAAATGAAAATACACTAAATTTAAATAAATTATATAATTTTCCTACTAATTAACTTTATTATTAATTAATTATTAATTAATTTCATTAATTGCGATTTTAAAAATTACTAATGTATTCTATGGACCTTTACGATTAATAAATTAACTAATACCCCCTATTTAGTTGGTTGGTTGGTTAGAGTGGCGGACTACACGTCAACTGACATTGAGTCCCAATTAGCGCGTTAGCGCCGTTTTGAAACCACACACTCCCGTGGCCACAGGTAATTGTTATTTAGTAATGGTGGGATGGTTTTTAGATCCACTTCGTGGCGTTCAGAAATTTGACGGTTTCTGTGGGCCATTTCGCAGCAAGATCGCTGAGGTCGTTCACCCCCTATTTAATATTGCCAATAATAATATTGTTTCTCAAATTATGCTTTTGAATGTTTATTATCAAAATCTAACTATAATCAGTCAGAATCTTGGCGATGGTCTGATGGTAAGCTTGGAATTAGAAAATATTTTTCACAGATTTTATTAGTTTCATTATATGAAAAAGTTGTACAGAAAATTAGCAAATTCTTTAATAACAAGAATAAATTAGAGGAATATTAAATTAGTATTTAATAGAGGAATTTGAAATGGATTAAAAGGAACAATTCCTGCTGGGGGTCACATTGGCCCTAATTCAATTGATGGAGATAACTTTCTGTGAAAAAAGCACAAAAAAAATTAATAAATAAAAATACTTCAGATACAATAAATAAAATTATTCCTCACCGTAATCCGATAGTTATACAGCACATGTGTGTAATCCTTGAAAGGTTCCTTCTCGAGAAATATCTCGTCATTATTGGTATATAGTTAAAGATGTATAATTAATATTCCTAATGAAAATAGTGTTATATTATATTGATGGAATCGTCTAACTAATCCAGATACTGTAGTTATAGCTCCAATAGCTCCTGTTAAGGGTCATGGTCTATAATCTACTAAATGATGATTTGAGTGTCTTGACATTAATAATTAATTTACTTCTCCAGAATAAAGTGTTCTTAATTCTAGCTGATTCAAGAACTAATAAAGCAATCTGACACGGTTCTGATCTGATAGAGACACGGTTCGGGGTTTTTTTTTGTCATGCTTTCTCCATCTGTTTTCCAATTCTTTTTTTAAAGCAAATATTTTATTGTAATGGGCTAAAATATAAAAAATATCATCCTTGATGTTTTCCCAAAAAATTTTCATTTCTTCATGCTTTCTCCTTCAACAGTTTTTTAAAAATATATTAGTTCACCAGTAAACAAACATCTTTTAAAGATTTAAACACAAATACAACGCCCATCCGTATTGAAAGCATGAACTACCGGCGGCAATACTATGTGAAATCTATAATTAAATTAAATATATTTTCGAAATGTATCTTGAATTTTAATGTAACGTTTAATTTTTCCAACTGATTCTCAACTGTGACTTACTTAAGTTAGTTATCTCGAGTCTAGAGATACCTAAGATATAAATAGTGGCCTAGTGTGTTTGCCGTGAACTATCAGTAAATTGTTATTTTCATAACTAACTAATTGAATTAGTAATAAGAATTTTATTGGTAATTAAAAAATTTCTAATAAATTTACATAAAGTAAAAGTTTTATTATACAGGGTGGTCGAAAGTCCTGCATTATTAATTACATATACCGAAATTTTACTTTTCAATGATTAATTTTCCAACTATAAATTTAAATTGAATTTGATTTTATAGTTTTTTTTTTTTGTTTTTTTTTAATGCTTTAAAAATCAAAATAATAAAAAAACTTTTTTAATGATTTTAATATCCGTTAATTTATTAATTTTTATACATAAAAAATTTCCGGTCAATAAAAGAAATTATCAATTTTTTTATAGTAGTTGATTGCAAATTTTCCAAAAACAAAAAACTTTCTAAAAAAAAATTAAAATTAAATGCTTCAGGGTGTAATCAAATGCAATCTGCGTTGCGTACAAACAAACAAAATAATAATAATAAAACATTGTAAAACGCATAGCCAAAACAAGACTTTCTAACTCTCTATAAATTCCTAAAGATGTCACTAAAAACATGTATATATCAATCTTTTTACAGTGTATAGCTATAGCTATAGCGTACTAAAAATATATTTAATTGGATATAAATGCATTTAAAATAGTTTAATATTTCCTTTATCCATTTATTAAATGTATTTTAGTTTTTTTTTAAATGCTACTCTTTCAATATGTCTGGGCTGTTATGCCTACAATAATAGTTTTCTTATGCCAGACTATCAATTATGACATATAGGTGTTTTCTAGTTTAGCTGCAGGACGCACTTTATACTTAATAAATTATCTATATTTTAATTTAGTTTTTTTTCTTTTTTTTTTATAAAATTAGAAAACGCATTTTCATTAAATTCTGTACACTCTTAAGATAAATAAAAAAAATTACTTTCATATCATAAATAATTGGATTTTCATTTTTATCAGTTTTTTTTTTTTTGTTTGTTAATGACGTGATGGAGATTGTACACCGAAAGAAAATTTATAAATAACATTTTTTTTTTTTTTTTAAAATAATGTTGTTTTTGTTGTTGTGGAAATTTATGTCTTTATATTTTGCAAAAAAAAAATTGGTTCATATATTAATAATTTTAATAAATAATTTAAAATATTTCTATATTTTGTCAGTTATTATTATTAGAGTTAAATTGTTTGTCATATCTAAAACATTTTCTCTTCTACTAGACTTTCTAAAAGATTGGTTCAATTTTGTTAATTGGGTCAATTTCTTTGTTAATATAATATTGGGCATCCTTTTCTTGATTCGATATTAAGTTGAAATTGAAATTAAAATTATGAATCAATTTTCATAAAAAAATTGAACTGTTTTGATTCAAAATTTGGTTAATAGTTTTGAGGGAAAATCATATTAAATTATTTGTCAGATGGAATTTTTTGAGCTATATGAAAATGGATTAAACATAAAATTATTAAAAATGAAATTTTAGTAAATTTTTGATGCTAAAATTCTGATGCCTTTAAATTTTTTGTCATATTTCGTTAACTTTTATGTGAACTAATTTAGTATTTTATTAAAAAGTAAAATATCAAATTAAATTTATTAAAGGTTTTGCTTCTATCTGGCCTCTATGAGTTATATGATAACTTTTATTCCAATTATTATAATAGATTAATGTACAAAAAAATTGCCTTTAAAGTACTTGCAATTTTACAACATTCTTGACACTGCTAAAAAATGTAACCGTTCCTATCACAGTTTACATCAATTTCAACTTTATCTTTTCATTATTTTTTATTACTTAGACAAATTTGACAGTAAACTCGTAAATTTATGGAATTATTTTATATTTTTTTACATTGAATTTCGTAGAAATATTGGAAATTATTGATGAATTTGATTTGTCTTTTTGGTATGTTTAAGATATAAAATCTCGTAAGTAGCAATTTACCAAAATTTTTTTTTTTGTACTATTCGGTCTAAAATTCATAATTAAGAGTAATATAATTTGTAGCATTTGTGATATGATTTATTTTGTAGCCCTTTTAAAAGATTTATTACACAATAATTTTTAATGTAATTCAGTTTTTACCTTCTCTTTTGAAATTTATCTTGTGCTACCTACAAAATTTTACATTTTTACTGACGTATTACTATAATTGGGAAACCTTTCAATCTATAGAACTATTTTAAGCTATAGAACCCAAAATAAAGTATCGACCGTACAAGTCATAGAAAACAGAGAACTATGAAGGGATTATTTAAATTTAATTCATATTCGAATTGCATACATTTAGGCAATCTTTGTTGATTGATTTTGACATGAAATATATGACAAAATACTAACCACGATTATCGTTTATTTATATTTAACGTGATATATCAATGACAGCTGTACTGTACTATACACAAATTACAACTATTATAATCGTTTGACATAAACATAATGTCGTAAGATTATAAAAATAATATAAACTTTTAACATATTAGAGTTTGCCAAAATGATTTCTATATGTTTCTTACAGCCATTCAAAAAACATTGGTAATTTTATCCATAAAAATAAAATTGGAAATAAATCGTTTTAAAAAAATTTCTCAATTTTGTCATAAATCACATTTTCTTGGCTATTTATATTATAAAAAATTAGTAATGCCATTTTCATATTCAAGCAAATTAAAATTTTCTATTAACAATTTTATTGTTAATTTTTTTTTATATAATTTTCTCTATTACTAATATCGACTTTTGACTTTTGCCAAATGCATCATTTTTGCATCACCGATGCAAAATGTGCGTTGTAATTTGAGTTTCCATTACAACAAAAAACTTATACATTTGAATAATATTGAAAATAATTTTATTTTCCATTTATTTAATAATTTAATTTTAAATTTCATCATTAGAATTAGTGATGAAAAAAAAAAATCACACATTAAAAGTTTTTGTATTTTTATTACTAATTACAATTGAACCAGCTGGTTAATAAAAGCTAAAGTTAACTCAGCTTGATAAATACTACTATGCAATTTTAAATGAATATGTGTAGTAGTTATGTTAATTCTGTAATATACGATGTACGTGCCATTGAGGTCAGATTATTAATATTATTTTTGTTTGTAAAAATTACCTAATATTTTAATATCAATTTTTTTTTTTTTATGATTCGTGGAAAAAACGATAAAATTGAAAATTATTTGAATACGATTACGATCTCATTTGAATTACACAAAAAGAAAAATGGATTTAGATATAGTTAAAGTTTTGACCAAGAGTAAAATATCAAAAATTTACAATAATTTGCCTATTAATTGTGGTTATGTTCAAATTGTGATTTGTAATTAATGGAATCTTTGAAAAATAAATTGTGCTTCCTAAAAAACTTTGTTAAAAATTTGATATATTTCAAGGCACTGCAATTTATATAATTCTGAATATTTGAATGAATTATTCAAACCCATAAATTTAATTAAAATCAGATAGAACATAAATTCAATATTCTTCAGTAACTAATGAACCAGCAGAAGTTATCGACTATAATTCCAACTAGATGACAAAATGTGTTTGAAATTTCCAAATCGGGTAACAATTACTGTATGATGTTGAGGATTGAACTTATGGAATATAAAAAGGGATCTTAACATGGACCCCCTGACCTACTAACTTCAAATTTAATAGGCAGCAACTGTAGATGAACATGATCATGAAACCAACTTGTGTCCAAAATTGCAGCAAAAATTGAGATTCATTTTTCTCTTCAACCTTCTCTTCACATAAACTGAAAATTCTAGCATAGACCTACTGAAAATATTGATCCCATATTATACGAGGATCAGGATTATGTTTTGGATGATACAGTTTGCGAAATTCAATAAAATTGAACGAGCATTTTCAGACTTTCACCTTCAAAACGCATAGAAAAATGCAATGGAACATTTCTATTTATTCTAACTACTCGTCAAATTGTTAATTTTTAGTAAAAATGCTAATTATAGTTAATTAAATGGATTCCAATCAGCATCATGTCAGATGCCTACAATTATATATGTCCTTAAAAATATATTAAAACGTATTTGGCAATACACAGCAACATTTCAAAGTAATTTTGTTCGCTATTTCCCAGTGTAGTAATTGATTAATTTAATTCACATAAATAATTTTACGAATTTATTTTTTAATTTACACTAACTTCATCTATTTCTTTAAACTGCGGACCAGGGAGTTAGGCCACACATAATGATGGATTACACTTAGACTCTCTGAAAACTTTACTTTAGTGTTTAATAAAAAAAAAGTTGTCGATCGATTTGTTCTCACTCTTAAGATTTAGAAATTATCCGGGTTATTCGTCCTATAAATATAAATCATAATGGGATTTCGCACCTTGAACAAGGAATCTAAATTTATTTAATTACTTATCATATAAATGGAGGTTTAATGATTCAAATAATAATAAAAATTTTAGGTATAAATTTAGGCAATTTTATAATAAAACATGCAGAGTTTATTATAAAACCTGCTGGTCACAATAATTACTACTGCCTGCTAAATAACTTATTTTAAAGCATAATTTTTAGTTCGAATTTCTGTAATAATATGAAATAGAAAATTATTATACTATCATAAAAATCTTAATTGAAGGTTAAATTTTCATATGAGTCAGTAAAATCTTATATGAGTCGCAGGTCTAATTGTAAAAGCAATATAATATTCAAAATAATTCTATATTTTATTAATAATATTTAATACGTAAATATTATATTTTCCCATTAAATTACACATTTATTGTTACCGTTTAATGAAATTTTCCTATTTTATTATTTGTGAATTTATTTATTTTGCAATTTACCATCCATAAAATGGAATAAAATTTAATTTTGAAATTTAGAAAAATCAGCATGAGATGAAAATATAATTGTCAATTTTTTTTTTTTTTTTTTAATAGTTTAGGTGCAGGAAGATATTAAATCGTTTGGTTATGTTGTTAAATCTAGGAAATTGTACAATCAGATAATCTTAAACTAGAAAATCGTTTTTTTTTAATTTTTTTTAGTGTTAAGCTCAAACCGTTTAAGTGATACTTAAACTAATAATCAAAATTGACTATAAAAAATTATATTATTAAAATTCAAATATGCTTGAAAATTATATCTAATAAAAACAATTTTTTTATATGGTCATTTCTTTAATCGGTGGAATTGAATTTACTCATTAATTAATAATTTTTTTTACAAATTTAATATTTTTTGGCTGATTATCATCGAAAATTAACTTAATAATTAATTTTACAAATCATTTTACAATCATGATAAAAGACTACATAATAGTTTGGTCCGTATACGTACTAAAGTTGTCCCAGCAAAGTACTGGGCGACGTAGGAAGGGTCACCAATTCCATACTTCTAACTATAACACTGACTGCGGGTTAATTTCATATATTTAAACAAACTTTGTTTTATAATTAGAATTCATCTTCCGATGACAATTTGACCGATGATTGCAGAACCAGTTAAATGATATAACTAATAAAAACATACCCAAATCTTTATCAAAAAAGAGTTAATTCACTGTAACATTAAAACCGCTTTTGGTAAATTCGACCCAAAACAAAATAAAAAAATTTCCAAATTTTTGGTAAAAGGTAAATAAATCGAAAATTTTGGTTTTGAGTTTCTGGTCTGAATTTCCAAAAAAATAAGGAATTGCAGGAAAAATTTATTTGGCATGAATATTCTTCCTTTTTTGGGACAAAATTTATATTTAATTTGGTTCGAAATTCCCAGTACCTAACTAAATACATAAATCAATTTCATATTATTTCTGAATTGACCAATTGTACTGAAAATGTTCTGTAATAATAAAAATTTAATTCTAATTTAAATTTAATTAATTTCAATTGTTTCAGTTTACCATAAAAATTAAATTTTCATTTTAACACTTAACATATTTTTGTATATGGACAGGAGTTTTAGAATATGTTTCGCCAACATAAATTTTAATGTTTATTGCAAAAAAATTTATTAATTGAAATTAGTAATTGATATTTCAAATTTTAAACGTATTTCATTTTGATCTAGATACAAAATATTAAATAAAAATTTATTACTGAAAAATTATTTCAATTAAATTCATTATTTTCTGGTCTGAAATATAATACACGTTAATTCTGAGTTATATTCCAGCCAGTACCAAACCAGAAATTTGATATTATTATGATCAGAATTTTCAATATTATTTAGTACTTTTTATATTTTATATATAAATAATTATCTTTTCATTAGAAATATTGACACAATAATTTGTTTTATTTATAACAAATTTATTGAAAATAATTCAAATAATAATTTTATTTATGATCGTTTTGTAGAATTTTCAACGCCTACAGTAAAAATTTTATATTTGAAATGAATTAATTTATTGGAAAAATATTATGGGTAATTGAAAATTTTACACAATTCATATTTTACTTAGAAAAAAATATGCCAACCCGACGTCTAATATCATAAGTTTAATAATCGTTTAATACGTTAAATAAAAGGGTCTTTCATTAAGCGTGATACAATACAATGTAAATATGAAATAAAATAAAAAGTTAAAAGTTTGAAGTATTTCTTTTTGAACAATATTTCATTCATATTACCACCACGACGACGGCTACTTTTGAGAAAGCCAAATTGATCAACCAAATTTTTGCATACTTTTTCACATAAAGCTAAATGAATATAATTAGTAACTTACTGTAACTCTTTGATGTTGACTTCGATTGCATCAAATGTTCGTAGTTTATCTGCTTAAACCAATGACTTAGCATACTTTCACAAAAGAGTGTCTAAATGTGTTGAATTAAACAATCTTGCTGATCAATTGATAGGTCCAAAACGTGAAATAAGCGAATCATTAAATTTACCATGCAATAAATAAGTTCATTGTTTCACGAGCAGTGTGATATATAGCAACGTCTTGTAGAAACCACTTTATATTCAAGCCATTTTCATCAATTTTTGGATAAAAAGTCATTCAGAATTGGTCTATGTTGAAATCCATTGACAGTAACATTGTTAGCAATATCATTTTTGAAAAAATAGTGTCTGATGAAAAAACCAGCATGAAATGCACACGAAATAGTTAATTTGTAATCGAGCTCGACGTAGTCGTACTTCTTCAACTGCATGTGGATTATTCTTATCACAAATATCGAAATTTTGTTTATTAACGTATCAATTCAAGTGCTCTCTGAGTTTCAACAATTGAACGTGAATTTTAATTAAATAATTGAACAATTTGTAAATGTTGTTCATTTGTATAGCGGTCCACGATTAACATATGTAATACATCTCTATCGGACGCAATTCCTACTGAAAGGATTAGTTTTAACAATTTGTCAAAACTGGTGACAATTATTTATAAGCGTGTTCTGGTTGGAGAAATATTTTCGCCTAACTTTACTCGAAAACATATTTATAATATTTAGTCATATTTAGTACTCATTACTTAATATTAGTGTACTGAGTACTGAGCACGAAAACATCTTTGACAATCATTTAATTAAATAATAATTTAACAATAAAATATATTCAAATATTTTTTCTATTTTCAGGTTGGTTGATATCTTAAGGAATTTGTAAATAAATCACGAATATTGCAACAAAATTATTGAAAAGACTACAAAGTGCCATATACAAACTAGAAAGGACCCCCAGTACATACTTTAATTATTCAATTTGGAAATTATATAGAGATTATAATCTGGAATTATTACAAATAAGTAAAGCAGATTTCAAATATTATAGTGCCAATTTTTTTTTTTTAAATAAACACAAAAACCAATTCTATAGCCATAAGTATAGAGATTAAATACAAAAGTTAAAGGCCAACTTGTGCAATTTTTTAATAAATATAGATTTAAAGTATCCCAGAAAAAAATAAATAAAAAATATACTCTAAAATAAAAAAAAATGTCATCATCGCCATCTCAACAACAATCACAAAATTTATCTATAGCTGCCATACAACAACAACATCATCAACAATTACAACAACATATATCATCATCACCATCACCACCACCACATTCTGGCCAATTAATTGATTCAACAACAACAAATTGTTCTAGTAATATATCAACAATAATGTTGCCATCATCATCAACAACATCAAATAATAAAAATGGATTAATATCTCCAAATGCCATACATCGATCTCCTGATAGTCCACAGCCTGAATTAGCAACAATGACAAATGTTAATGTACTTGATTTACATACAAATGATTCAACAAAAATATATGATAAAGATTCTGTATTTATATATGATAATTCAAAAGTTGATGTATTACCATCTGAAGATCATGTTATTGATGCTAGATTAGTTGCTGCTGCACAAGATCATTTAGCACAACAACAACACCAGCAACAACAACAACAGCAGCAACAACAACAGCAACATCATCACCAACATCAACATCATCAGCAATCACATCTTTTGACGAAAATCGAAATGGATGAAAATCATTTGATCCGTGTTGTTGGACCAAATGGTGAGCAACAACAAATTATTAGTCGTGAAATAATTAATGGTGAACATCATATATTATCAAGAAATGAAGCTGGTGAACATATATTAACACGAATTGTTAGTGATCCATCAAAATTAACAGCTGCAGATGGTCCATTTGTACCAACTGAGAAATTAACAACAGATCAAGGAATTTATCAGACATCACCATTAGATGCATCTGTATTACAATATGAACCACATCCAGATGATGTTAGTAATCAAGAAAAAGTAACCCAAATCTATGATCAATTGAAGAAAAATAATCAAATTATTTATACACATGGTGATGGCAAAGAATTAATTTATGAAAAAAATGGTTCTTTAAATAGTTTACAAGGTAAATTATTGGAAGCAGGTGTATTTGATGATAAACAACAGCAACAGCATCAGCATATTGATTTGATATATGAAGATGGTAATAAAACTGTTATATATACAACATCAGATCATAAAGGTCTTGAAACATATTCGGTAGCTGATTTAAATAATTTAGTAGCCGAAGGACAAGTTGTTGTACAAGGTGGCTTACAATATACAACGACTGGTGGACCTGGTCAATCAGGTGGTCAAGCTGTTTTTATTGTAGCTGATTCATTGCCGCCGGGTGTTGAAGGACATTTACAAAGGTAGGTGGAAATATTATTACATAATAATTATAGCCTAATATGTCAATGCTCTTAAAAAGAAAATTAACTTTTAAATGTTAGTATATTATAAACTCTAGAATGCTACCTCTATCAATACCATTATCCTGCATCCGTTTGAAGATTTGTCTTACTTTCTTATGTTTAGAAGAGACGGGTTTTTTTCGTAGGGGAGGTGGGGAAATCTTTTAAAAACGCTGAAAAACGGGTTCACACTTCCACAGTGTGTCGGAGTTAATGGTGTTGTTTGGTTACCGACTAAAACCCCACCGCCCATACCCACGATGAAATCCAGCGCGGGACTGGTTTTTCATTTCTTCGCGTTGGATCGTGCTGTTCTTTCGTTTCACGTTGTATTCTTTTTACAGATCTTAAGAGACGGTTTAGCAATACAGCTCAAATTTACTGCATCCACTAAATCTTTCGACCAAACAACTCATTAACAATTCTTCGAGAATCAGTGGTCGGCTAATCATCTGATCAGTGGTAGGCTAACCATCGATCATAAATTAGTACTCCTATTTCTGCTATTCGGAAAAGTTTATAGAACATTGATTTAATTTCTTATATAATATACATACAATCGATTCAATGCTCCCTCTAATGTCGAAAGCTTAATAACCATTTCAATTCTAGTATGAAATTTTATAGTAATATTTATAAGAAATTATGCTAAACCGTAAAGCTATCAAATGGCAATGTGTATACCTTAATTTACACCCATTATAATCAAAAGTTTAAAAGAACGTATCATACACCACTTATACAACTCGAAAACAACCTATTTAAAAAAATGTTTCGGTGCTTCTATTTTCATTTTTCTCATCTCAAGAATAATCCCTTAAGTCAAATTGTTACTTAAGTTATTCGAATAACGCAGAATTTTCAAATGAAAAACCCTGAAGGTCATTATTTATAATCTTATTTATATTTGTTATGGTGGGTTTTTAACTTCCTCAAATGATTCTCTCTAACATCTTCTTCCAACTTCCAATGTAATTTGAAAATCTAAAACAGATATAAAAAAAATTAATGTTAAGAGCAAATTTCATGTTTATTTGAAAATTAAAAAAAAAAAAAATATTTTATTTACGATCATGCTGTTACTATTTTGCATAGTTCTCAGTGCAAACTGAAATCCCGTAAATATATCACATATATATATTTTTTTTAGAGCAGGTGACACCTAACATGACACATGTTGGTGCAAAATAATATTTAATTCGTACAACATAAATTATTTAACACGTAACGTACCATTCCAATATACCAAAAAAACAACAAAAAAAAGCAGTTCTATTCATTGGGTGTGATGGTCGTCTCTATAAACGAATCTATATAAAACGCTGTTAACCAAATGGAAAACTTAATATGCACCTGTACTAAATTTTAAACATTTCAGAATAATAGCTCAATATATTTGAAAGTTTTTTGAAATATTCTTTAAAATATATTTGTTTTTTAAAATAATGTTAATTTAATTTATGGTAAAATAATGAAATTAGAGATATAGAATGAAAAATAGTCAGAATGTTTATTTTTTTTTTGTTAAGTGTTGTAGATAGATCAAATAAAATGAATTTTGAAACATGAAATACGAACACTGAAACTGTACACTGTTATAAATTATAAATTTGAATAAAGTATACAGAAAGAAAAAAAATTTCAAAAAATGTAAATTCGATAGAAAGAATTTTAGGTATAATGTTTACTGGGATAGGCAATTGTCATGTTCAACTCAGAAATTGTACAATCCAAGAAAATTAGGTTGAACAGAAAGATGTAGATCATGTGGAGAAGAAGAGGAAACAGTAGAAAACATTTTCTTTTACTGCCCTGCAGTAAGATATAAAAGAATTAAAAACTTGGAAAGTAATTTAGATGTGTGAAGATTAATGCGTTCATGAGAGTTGTGAATTGGGTAGGATGTGTAGAACGGACCCTCGGAGTCGTTTTTATTACCCCCCATCCTTTAAAACCAACTAATATCGTATTAATGCATACTTATCTATTTCTTTCTTTCTACAATTTGGAAAAGAAGCTTAATAAGTATTTAAATTATTAAATCTTAACTGTCTGTAGGTACTTACTTATTTCTGATTAAATTACTTAAAAATGTCAGTGGATCAAAAGTCAAGCACCTCTGACTGGATATCTCAATTTATCGAAACTTCTAAACCGAAACTTTAAATTCATGAAATTCATCTAAACTGTAACTTTTAATTGTAATGTAACTCCTTTAACTCAAAAACTATCCGATATTCTAAAGCTTGGGTTAACACATTTTAGTTTAATGAAATGCTGCTAATTACATTTTAAATCACTATTCGTCGACATATCATAAAACCATATCGGCAAAATATAGCTTTATAACAATTTTGAAATTGACATTAAGTAAGTCATAATTTAAATATAGATTCATGAAATTTTTAAATATGTAATAAAGCCATATTTCGTTCATATAGTGTCCGTACACAATCTCGATGAATATTATTTTGTAATTAGATCATTTTAGGTCACTTCTTTCTTAACAATCTAATAATCTAAATAATTTTGAACAGTGTATAAAAATTTTCTATGTAATATAGCACAAAATTTTATATTATGTTAAGGATATGCTTTCGTGAGTCTCTATATCTATAAAAAATAACTTCTAATATTTCAATCTAATGGTATAATATACATATGTACATATATGTATATTTGTAAAATATATTTTAACTGTTATTATTTTACGGAAATAAAATTGTGAAAATTTATTTATGAGATGAAAATAGTTGTTGGCTATATGACTTGGGCTATTAGACTCTGGTTTATTACTATATATCTATATCTGATGTATATATTTTTGGTTTGAATAAATTTGTCTCTTTTTGTTGATAACGGTTTCGTTACAAAAAGATTAATAATATTTATAACTGAATTTATATATCAGCCTCTTTTTTTATATGTAAAATGTTCTACATTTTGATTTGTTTTTCAATTTTAAATAATCCCAGGATCAAAAATATAGAGGAGCTTCTATACCACATAAATTCATATATAGACACTGTCTGAGAAATATACGTTAAAACTGTCACATTATAAAAATGAATTGAATGAATACAAGCTTTGGTAATTAAATTAATAACCTCTATATAGAAAATTTCATATAATTGACTTTATATATAGTCCAGTATTATCGTTTGCATGCGTATAGAAAATTGCAGAATAAATTGTATATAAAATCTGCCATCAGGTTAAATTTATCAAGTGAATTTTTTTTTTTTGATGTATTTACCTTCAAGATATATAATTAACAAACACCGAACACCGAACTATAAAATTATATTAATAAGTTCATTTTTTGTTGTTGTTGTGTAATTCAATATAAATCTATTTTAGTATTCAGATGGACGTTTCGTATTGAAATAAGGATTTTTATCTTAAGTGAATTTTGTGACAAGAAAATATAATTAACATGCAACTTAAGTGGATTTTTTATTTTATATATACATAAAACATAAAAATATGAACTTTATCTTAATACATATAAAGAAAAAATAAGAAAATATAAATTACAAATTTTATTTCAAACTTTCAAACTCCATCAATGATAGAAACAAATTCTGTCGCTCTGTAAAGTTATCAATATTCAATTTTGTCGGTTTGAAGAATTGAAAATGAATTATATTTCTTAGTCCGAATGAATTAAAATGAACGCAATATTATAATGGGAAAATGCTTTTAATGTTGTTGCGAATGTTATTAATCATAATAATTAAAGGATTAACAAAAAAATATGTTATCAAAATCTCGTATTTACTTTTCGTATTCGTTAAAATAGTATACAAAAAAAATTTAAGTATATAATCGCGAAAAATGTAATGTTTTAATTAAAGTGGCAAGTAATCTATACTTGTTTTTTTGTTTCTTTGATTTATTGAGAGTGGGTTTACAATATTTTAATTGGGATCGGGAAAATAGTTTCATTGGAAAATTTAGCTGTAATTAGCTATACTATAAAAATACTTTACTCATAAGATGAGTTTGAAAGCATTAGCAAAATGAAGTTATTTATAAAATAATTGATTACAGCATCTAAATATCAAGATAGCTGGACAAAATTTTCATTATGCAACAAAATTTTCAAAAATTTCTATCTTTTTACAAAAACCAAAAAGAATAAGGACATTTTCTGAAGAGTAAAATCTATTTTTTTTTTTATTAACTAAAACTTTGACTGAATCATTGCTTCATTTCAAAGTCGTTCCTAATTATAGGATCCAACAATAGTTGCATTATAAAGGAATTTATCAAATGTAATAATTATGTAATCATAATTCTGTCCTATGATAATCTAAACTCTCATGATGATAATTCTACCATAATATATTTTCCAGCTAATATCTTAATTTGAAAATAGTCAATGGAGTAATGATGAGAGTTTCTATTCCGGGAGTTCATACGATAAATTTCCATAGAAATTTACATAATTTTTGATCCACGAAACCTGGGATTTTATTTTGTGTTCCTTGACTTAATTCAATTAAATTTGTAATGGAAATTTTGAAAAATAATTCTCATATTTTTTTAAATGTCTTGAAATTCAAGTGTACTGGAAATTAATCCATATTTCACTGATGAATTGAAAGTAACGAAGAATTTGTAAACTGCAGTTAATAATTGTTTCAAGGAAATGCGGATTAAGTTAGTAAATCTTCAAAAAGAAATAAAAATGTTTGAATTAACTGGTGAAAAAACTGAAATATTTAGTGGAAGAGTCTTCACAATAGTTTCTATATTTTCGACCGAAAATTGGTAATTATTAAGTGATCATACGTTGAATGCATTATGTTTCATATAGAAATCTATTTTATTAAATATAAAATGTTAGAAGGTATAACTGAGCTCGAGCTGTAGAGCATTTTCATTCGGATTCGATATTCATCATTTGATTAGTTTTTTTTTAAGTCATAATATATTTTTCAATTGATATATTCGTTAATTATTCATGTTTTCTTTTAAGTTTTCCTTTTTGTTACACAATATTGAAAATATTTATGACTTCAATTACAAAATGTCGTATATGTTTTTGTTAAATATTTTCTGAGAAATCCCGGTTGCTCGAGTTTTCCCGTATTCCAGGGAAAAAAGTGTCGGGAAATGGAAACTCTTATAATAATATTTAAAATCAATTTTAATGAAATTTTTAAAATATTTCAAATCCAAAGGGCAGTAAATTCGACCAGTTTCTTACTACATGTTGTATATCTATGATTACTTTAAATTTTACCGATCAAATTAAACGTTTTTAATTATACTTTTAAATTTTTATTGATTAATATATTTTAATTCTACGATCGTTTCAATCGAACGATTAATAAATAACAAATTATATCGCGACAAATTATAAAATTTCATAAAATGGTTAAACCTAAAACTTTTACTATACATTTTTAATAAAATATTTGAAATTTAAACATGAAAGTTATTATAATTTCAAGCTAGCCAATAAATTAAAATTAATTGCAATTTATCTACAAATATGTAAATATTATGTACATCCGCTCTTATTATTAAAATTGTATGTATGTACACATATCATACAAAAATCCAATTATGTATACACAAATCTTTTATGATATTATAATAATATTAAAGTGGATATAGTGCGATGTCCTTGAATTCCTTCAGGTAACTATTTATCATATTATAAAATAATGTTTTTTTTATTAATATATTTTCCTGTAAAAGTAATAAACATTATGTAAATTTACTTGATTTTGGTTACAACGTGTAGTTCATCATTAAAATTATTTGACATTTTTATCGCGACACGCTCTGTATTTTTTTTTTGTGTCGTTTTTCTTGTCGAAGTAATAAAAATTATGTTGGACAATTTTGAACGATGCTAAAATTTATGTATTTTATAATAATATTTATAATACAGGGTGATATTTATAATGAAATTTGAAAATGGGAAATTGTAAATCTGACAATCAGTACAAAATTTTCAATATAAATTAATTTACTTTTTTTCGGTTTACAGATTTTGTTATTTCCGTCTTGGAATATACAAACTTATATATTTAAATTTTTCGAAATTTTGTTAATAAGTCAAAGATCATAATTTATACGAAATTTACAATTTCATCGAGAAATATCATGATTTTTAATGAAAAATATCTCATGCAACACCCGATATCCACTTTACATTATTTACGATATAAATTAAGCCTCTTGATAATGAAGTAAAGTAAAATTTTAAAAATATTATACTTTAAAAAGTCTAATAAAATTATGATTATCTGGATTGCTATAATAATCTTCCTGTTATGGAAAAAAATTATTGTAAATTCATTAATCATGGATATAATAAATCTGTATATAAATGTCACAATTTTTTATCTTTTCCTTTTTATATAAAATTGTAAATTGAATTATGAATTTATATAAGTTTAAATTGTTTTTTTTTTCTAAATGGATTAATTTTCGATATTTTTTGATATTTTGTATATAAAATTTCATATTTTTTATTAAAATTAAATTGGATGCTATTTTTCAATTTAACCTAATACAAAATTAATTAGTAATCAGCTGCAACACTAATTTTTAATAGTTAATTACTATAAAACTGATGAATAAATATATTAGTGGTTTGGTCAAGTTACTTAGTCTGTACAAGTAACAATGGTAATATTTCAACAATCAACATGGCTTTCTAAAAGTGAGAGAGGTTATTGTATTTTCCCATTATTTGGAATATGGGTTGCAGTTCCTAATTTATAAAAGCACTTTCCCAGCATGTAGCGAAAGTGCGTTGGCAAGCTTAAAGTAATGGATATATTCCTAATATTATATCTATCTTTCTCCTTGTTCTCACTAATCCATACAGATAATTGGTTCACTCAGAGGCTCTTATTTTGATTGTTTTCGATGATAAGAAACCTTTTGTTTTGGATTAATTTTGGATTAGAAACTCAATTACTAATGTCCTGTTTTGCTCTATTTTAAAATAATTACGAATCTTTGAGGTCGACTTGGAAATTTTACTTTATTTTATAATTTTTTATTAGATTATATGAGTTTTCTATTTAATTTCACACTTCAGTGAATCCAAATCTGCAAACAGTTTTTCGTCTGGTCTATTCGGTATGCCAGACTACTTTCAAATGATTAGAAATAATCAAATCGTAATTATGATTTGGATGGTAAAGCATGAACCGAACTATATTTATTTGATTCGTTAAAGTTGTCTTAAAAGTATATCGTAAACAAATTTAAAGTTTTAATATCAATAATCCTAGATCAATCATAACTAAATCATGAAGAATTCTATTACGAATTTCTTAATCCCACACAAACAAGTACTGATGACCTCCCTACTATACAATTTACTCTACTATATTTCTTTCTATAATAATTTCGTGTATTATTTTAAATAAATCAAAGTAATAAATAAAAAATCTATGTTTAACTGTTATGCAATTTGTTTCTGCAACATTTTACATTTATCTAAAACAATTAAATTTTAAATCAATTAAATCCAAATATCAAATAAACATAATTTAACGCAGGTAAAACTAACTGTATAAAATTGTTATTTTATTTACATACATTTTTTATTTTTTATAATGAAAACTTTTTACCAATAATTTTCATTTATAGTTGCAAAAAATTTTCCTCATTCATAATCTTACACATAAATAAAAAAAAAAAAGAAGCATAATTTTTTTTTATGTTATCGAATTTATTTAAGAAATCAAGAATATAAAATTTTTTTGAAAGATATATTTTTTGTCGAGTAGCAAAAACATTTCATGTCATTTTTATATTACTATAATTTTTCACAAAATTCTTTTAAGAAAATATTCAAAGTGATTAGAATTATTTGATAATGGAATAAAAATGCTACAAGCAAATGAAAACTATCAAATGCGTTTCGTTATCGCTATGTAATAAAATATATAAATATAAAAATACGTAATTTAAATAAAATTTACCATTCAGAAAGAATCAGAAGAGGAAATGATTAAATGCCGTTCTGATGAAGAAAAAAAAATTGTTTCACTATAAATACATTTTACCTAACGCTTTTAGACACTGGGACATCATTAAAAGATTCGTGTTGTTTAATCTAAATAAACTGACCAAGTCTTCTATATTCATACAATCTATCTAAAATGTATAATAAAAACTAAAAAAAAATGTTATTCAATATTATTTTATGTATGTTCAGAATAAAATGTTCATCTGCTCTGTAACTATGAAATATGTTCAAAATTTATCTATCTATACATATTTTTATATAGTTATGCTCTTACAATCATGATAAATTTATATAATATGAAAAAGTACTGTTTCTAAAACATATAAAACTAATAAAATATATAATCCAATAGAGAGTAACAGATTATAACATCGCCATCAGATACAAGACAAATATTTATTTACAATTTAATCAAAAAACATAAAAATTATTATTATATATGCTGTTAATAAATAATATGTTTCCATAGATTGCTGTCATTGGTTGGTTCGTATTATGTTTTGCTAGTAGATACTGATTAAAAAAAAAATTCCTTATTTAAACATGCAGAATGGCATAACTTGGGCGTGCATTTAATTTCTAATTTGTATTCGAGTAATTAGTATAAATTATCATATGAAGCAAGTTTTAAAAATGAAAAAAGATTCATTAGAAATCGACTTTTTTTTGTTTTATTTTTGACAAAATAGACAATCTACAAAGTTTATTAAGGGCTCATTTTATTAATATTAAGATCATTTTGTATATATGATTAGCGAACAATCAATCAAATAATCAGAATCTGGATTTGCATCAGAATCTGGATTGTAATCAGAAATTACATTGATTAATTGTTTTGATTCAGTTTTCTACTTGTATATTTAAAGTTAACTTTTTTTTTTAGAAAATTTGATTGGTTGAAGACCTGGTTAAACTAAAGCCGGATAAAGTGATCATTAATTAAATAAGTTGGACGGTTCGGAACACTGTGATAATGTTGTAGCTTTGACTTGGATGATAGAATTGGTTCATTAATATGTCGTCTACGTGCGAGGGAATATGGAAGTCCGCACTACTTTAATCAATCAAAATTTCTTTTAGAATATTTTGATATTTGAGATTAGATTATATTTTTCTAAATCAATGGGCTAAGATATTAAAAATATCTAGTTTAAATGTTTGAAAGTGTATTGAAAATTAGTTTTTATGATATTCTTAACTATTTTTGACGAATACGCGCTAAAATTAATGCAATTTTTTATTTTAATATTATTTAATAAATTGATTAAAGGATTCCTAATAAATATCTACGATGTTTTAGTATTATTCATGCCGATTATGTAGTTCGATTGGATTTTATCGAAAGGCTTCGATCGTTCGTTAATTGGATGTTATTTTCCTATTATGCAATTCGATTAAATCGAATCGAAGGGTGACAGCTAGTTCTGTTAGTACTACCAAAGTAAATGAGGGATAAGGCAATTAAGATTGTATATTTTCTAATTCTTTATGTCAAATAAATAAACAAATTGTTAAATAAAGTGGTTTTGGTAATAACAATTTATTGGTAATAATAAAATGGATTCAATTCATAAATGGGCTGATTCAATCGATAGTGAAGAAGACCACTTCTAATTGGTGGTCCCAGACAATTTAATTCATTTTGTAATGAATTCCATACTTTTTTCTTGTCTATTTTATTTGTACCGGATGAAAAATTTCTGGCAATATCTTCATTTCGTTCTATTAAATCTACCAATTTTTGAAATTGTAGACTGTTTGTATATGATTTTGCATTTTTCAAATAGAAACATAACTTTATCTATAATTTTCAAGTTAATTATATTTAATTTGTTATACATATTTACATTTTATTTGGTTTATAATTTATATAAAATCAAAAAACTTTTTATTAAAACCAAAAAAACAACTTTAAAATTATGAAAAATAATTATTTTTTAGACAGTTCGATTTGACTAAATTTTATGCATTTGACTAATTGACTAAATTTTATGAAATCGAACTGCATAATGGACTACGTTCCAATTTGATAAAATAGAATCCAATCGAACTACATAATCGACAAGATTACTTTTCCCTCTTTTAAAATAATTACCATCGATGATAATTTTAGTTTTGATAATTAAAATTTGCTATCTTCTCCTTTAATTTTTCTCATAACGAACAAATTAACTCATTAAAATGAAGCATAAGCATAACTAGATTAACTTATCTATCAACTAGATTGAAATATGTAAATAAATTTCGTATTATATAAAAGTCTTTAGATTTTCTTCCAAGGATTAAAAGTTAATATAAATTTCTATGAATTTCGTTTATTCAATCTTTCTTAATGTGTTTAGAAAGTGTATATTTCTTATAAGCAAAATATTCTCATAATTTAACTCAATATAATTTGAATTTTCTTCATCAAAATCAATTTTTTTTCTTTAAATATTATTATAATATTTGGAAAACTCTAAATTGTATAGGCTTTCTACAAACAATCTTTAGTATATTCTGTGAATTAATCTTTTATTTATGCAAAATTTGTAAATTCTTTATAAAAAAAAATATATTACAACAACTTTAACTATCTGGAAAATTTACAATTGCATCTGCAACACCGCGTAAATAAATATATATATATGTAAAAATATTTTCTTTAAATAACCATAAAAAGTATTATTATAGCTGACGATATGTTGGCTATAATCAAAACCCATTTTACCGCTAGCAATTATTAGCTATTCTATTGTTCTATTATACTGACTATTTTCTATAAATCGACCTCAACCACAAAAACAACACAAAATTGAACAGACAATCTATAAATTCAAAATCAATTTCTAATATCGAAAATATATCTGAGATTTAACTACGAAAAAAAGAAAAAAAAACAATTTCTCCCTTGGCACTGACCATTGTCTTCTTCTTAAACTATTTTACATGAATTCCTACCCATTTAAGGTTTAAGCGCACACGCCAATTTGACTATTTTGCGCACATTTACTATCCATAGAATCAAAACAGTATTAAGAAAAAAAAAAATTACAATCTATCTTTAAGATACATTTTTTTTTATGAGAAAGATACTTTTTGTGTATACATTATTTCGATAGATTGTGACTGTTAACTTAATCTGCATTGGACATTGTTGTTATTTAGATAATTTTTTTTTTTGTTTTTTCATTTTTATGTATAATTTAATTTTGTTTGTGGTTTTGAATTTATAAAACAATTTGAGGGAGAAACGAAATAAAACATAAAACATAAAAAAAACAGAACCGTTTATTTCGCGCATGCATGATCAGCTTAAATAGATTTTTATCTTATTATTATTATTATGGTAAAGGATATTTTTTGTGGATAATAAAATAATATATTTTTTTGAAAACCGCAAAGTTCAAGTTTTCAAGTACAAAAACATATATATTTTTTTTAATGTTATATGTTTAACATATTTTACATGATCGTAATTGTTTCTTGTGCCTATACAAGTTTTATTATTACATATATTTTAATAAAACAATGTAAAGCAACAAATAAAACAAAAAAATATATAAATTAAGGTTAATTACGAAAATTCAAAGATTATGGATACTTGAAACAATGTTTTAGCATATAATAAACTATTGAAAATTGAAAATTCTAATAAAATCTATTAAATTTATTAAAAATCGATTTTAATTGTCAAAATTAGATATTTTTAATTTCTTAGCCCATTGATTTAGAAAAATATAATCTAATGTCAAATATCAAAATAAACTAAAAGAAACTTTGATTTATTAAAGTAATTGGAACTTCCATATTCCCTCGCACGTAGACGACATATTTAATGAGCTAATTGTGTCATCCCAGTCAAAGCTACAACATTATCACATTGTTTCAAACCGTCCAACTTATTTAATTAATGAAACACTTTATCCGGCTTTAGTTTAACCAGGTCTTCAACCAACCAAATTTTCTAAAAAAAAAAGTTAACTTTAAATATACAAGTAGAAAACTGAATCAATACAATTAATCAATGTAATTTCTGAACATTAAAATGATGCAAATGCAGATTCTGATTATTTGATTGATTCTTCGCTAATCATATATACAAAATATTCTTAATTTTAATATAATGAACGTTTAATAAACTTTGAAGATTGTCTATTTTGTCAAAAATAAAGCAAAACAAAAAATCAATTTCTTACAGATTTTTAAATATTTGTTCATTTTTAAAACTTTCTTCATATGATAATTTTATTCTAATTACTCGAATACAAATTAGAAAATAAGTAAAGACAATTTTGGTATTATTCTTATTGTTGAAATTTTCGATTGCTAGATAATATCACATTTAACTTCTAATTTAAATGATTGGTAAATTAACATCTATTTCGTTATTATGCTTTGATTTTTTTACTGAATAGAATGAAACAGTTACTGCCGCAAGAAATCAGATTTTTATAGTTTTTAAAGTATTGTAAATACAATTCAGTATGGATTTATAAGTGGCCCTTTACGAAATTTAACATTTCTAATAAGTAGTGAAAATTAGACAAAAACGAATTTTACTTTTGCACATATAATTTATTTAAACAACGTTTTTCCGAAAAAAAAAGTTTAGCAAGATAAATCTGGCAATGTATTAAATTAATGTAAAAATTATTTTTTATGAAATTGGAACAGACTTGAAAATAAAACGATCCGATATTAAATTATTAATTACCATAATTTTTCTCTATATAAACAATTTTTTAGTTGACCAAATTTTGTACATCTCTTAATTAGCTATATCCAATATTGTACATCTTGTTTTCATAAGATGTCTTAGGTCGTTAGTTCGTTCTTGTTATATCTGTTACCTGAGATAGATTGGATGCTCTTCTGATGATCTTGAACTTGATTAAAACTCTTATAATTTTTATATAATTTAAACATTTTAACATACTATTTCTAATGAGCTTTAACTCCTATCAAGTTAAAGATCATCAGAAGATGTAGGGGTAATTGCTACATTATTCCAAATATTTCTTTAACACTGGTGTGGGGTAATTTTTTAATTGAAGTCAGAACTGGAATGATAAAAAAACTATCACCATTTTCTCGCTTTTACTAGTTGTTTCTGAAATTATGTTCAAATGAGCCTATATAGCAAAAAATATATTGCTTGATACTGTACTATAGAAATGATCTATTACAAATTTTAGGCGAAAGCTTTTATTCACTTAGGGACATTCGCCAAATTAAACTTTTTGTCCAGTGATAAGAGGCATTGCAAATTTTATTAAGAAGATTGGGAAAATGAAGTGTAATTTTATACAACCGTTCTGTTAATATGTGAATGTCCTTAAGAATTATTATTATATTTCATTTTACGAATACCTCTAGTTTCCCATTGTAGTGTTATCATATCGTATATCGAATTATATAAGCTTTTGTTTACTGAATATACCAAATATTTCTTCATTATTAATACATTATATATAAAATATATAATTTTGCTTACCAAAATTATATTTTGTTTTGTTGGTTTAAGTGGCGAACCACATATCAACTGACATGGAATATCGTTAACGCGTTTCCGCCGTTTTGAAACCACTCACTCCCGTGACCACAAGTGTTTTATTAAGTATCTTAGTTGGCTTAGTTTTAGATCCACCTCGTGTCGTTCAGAAATTTGACGGTTTCGATGTGCCACTTCGCGGCAAGATAGCTGAAGTCGTTGAAAGAAAGGCTACCAAGCGAACAGAACTTAGCCCTAGCCAGCGCCGGACAATTACAGAGCTTGTATATTTGCAGCTACGGAATATACTTCAATATACCAAGTCTGGCTGCATATTCACCAATAGGCCAGTTACCCGAAATAACATTTTATAAACAATAAATTTACTTTTCGAACGATGGCAATGTAAATTATTCTATATTACAAGATTAATCGGATCCGATAAAGAAAACAATAATTACAAGATATCCTAAAAATAAATAAAATATAATATTTAAATATTCTACAATAAATCCTACACGAACATTTTTATTTATTAAATTCCAATAAAATTTATTCTTCATTGGAATTATCATGGCTTAATGGTAATATTTAGCTAATTTTCTAATAAAATTATTCAACCGTGAGATAACATTACTTTACATATATTATAATAATATTTAGTATTTTGTTGTAATATATCTTTTAACTTGCTTGAATAAGCAACAAAAAAAAAAAATATTTAATTTACTCTTCGCCAATACTTAAATGCTATATAAACGCAATTAGTTTGTCTCCTTTAACATTTTAGCTACCAAAATAACAGTTACCACCCGGGTAAGTTTTAAAATGTATAAAAAAAAAAAAAATCTGAAAAATATTGTACAACCCAGAATAAATTTTCGTATTACATTCTATGCGTTTATGCTTTATACTTACGACCAACAACAATAAACAACAAAAATTGATAGTCCTGAGATGCGACCAAGTAAATTTGTTTTTTTGTGAGCATAAAAATTGCAGCATATTTTCGATAATGTTTAATTTAACTTTTGAAAATGGAGAGAACAAAAAAATCACCTATGAAAAAAAGTATTATAAAATTTATGTATATATGTATATATTTATATTTACATAAGTTAAGGTTTTTTATAGTCAGAAGTTGTATATCATTATTATTTCCTGCATTAAATATTATACAGGTGTGTCATATAATATAAAATTTATAAAAATTTTCCATTTCTTTAGACCGCAGCATGTTTTAATGTAATCATTTATACGAAATAAAAAAAAAATTGTTTTTTTTTTTTTTTATCAAAAGATTTTCTTTCTCTTTTCTCATCTTAGTATTTATTTAGTTTCCAATTGTAAAATGTTATGGTTATCCATTTTTAGAAAAATTATCATAATCAAATCGAAATTAGTTACATTAGTTGATTTCGAAAACAAGGATACAAAGATCTGCATATAAATATTAAATGTTCCAGTCTACGATACGATTTTCTTAAAGTACATTGGTCCGTGCCACTATCTTAATCAGCTTATAACGTTAATTTCATTATATCGGCCGATGTTAAATCATTAAGAAAATTTATTTTAAAAGTTAGCTTTAAATGAGTACAAGTAATAAAATTTTGCAATAGTGTAATTTAGAAACTTATGTTTCTG
Source organism: Rhamphomyia laevipes (assembly GCA_963920725.1). Classification (NCBI taxonomy): domain Eukaryota; kingdom Metazoa; phylum Arthropoda; class Insecta; order Diptera; family Empididae; genus Rhamphomyia; species Rhamphomyia laevipes. The sequence continues at coordinate 38,469,015 of OY987259.1, forward strand.
AATTAGTAGGTACAAATTACAATTAAAAGCTTTCTGAAAATGAGGCCAAGGTTCGATTTGAGCTGTAGGGTCAATGCTTATTTAAAGGTTTTCAACAAAATTTCTAAACTTTTACAATTTTTCTAAAAAATATATTGAAAAACCTTTTATCTTTTTTTGCATAATGAAATCTCCTGGATTGAATGGAGGGAGCCTTCAGGGATCTCCACGTATTTAAGCCACAAAAAAATTGTTATACACTCCCGCCGACGTTTGCCTTCTTCTTCTTCTTGTTCAAAATATGTCAGCTCATCCTTATTCATTCTTGAAAGCCACTAATTTATCTAGTTTTATTTTTCCTGCTTCACTAAGACAGGTTATAAAGGGACACTGAAAAAACTTAAATCAGCGGGGCAATGACACAAAATGTGCTGCAACGATTCATTCTCTTCGTCACACCCACTACATGTAGAAATTTGTGCCGGCCTAAGTGTTGTCGCATGTTTTCTTATTAAAATATAGCCCGTAACTAAAGTTGTAAGGCCTTACTTTTACTTTATTCATAGTTTTCTTTGGGCATAGAAATCCATTAAAATTTACTTTCTGAAAAAAAAATATAATATAGCTCAAAATAAAAATTTCCTTAATGACCGAAATCAGTGAAACATTCCGAAATGAAACTTCTGAACGGTTGATAATCTTATTCTACAATTTACTCCTTGGAGAATTATATATATATGCTTTTTTTTTGTTTCCATCATACTTTTAAGAATTATTCATTCAACTCCCTGCTGATGTTCAATATTATAAATTAAAATGTTCACTATAATAAAAAAAAAAACATATAACAACAACAACAAAACAATTCCTTTAAACTTATCTTGACCAGCAGATTCTCAACTGTTGCTTTTTTTTCCTTTTGATTTTATAAAAGAAGAAAATTATAATTTTGAATAAAAAACGGATGCCTATCTTTAAATGAGCACTCTTTTGTAATGGATCATACTATTATTATATTATTATTATATTCTGGTTGGTCTATAAGATACGGTTCAGTAACGTTTATTTAAAGTTTTTTTTAGGTGTTTTATTAATAAGCCTTGTTAAATTTATGTTGATATAAAAAAAAAAACAATATTATTTCCTTGTTTAGAGTAGAAAAACTCATCTCTTTAATCAAAATTGATATTACGTTACACGGACCACAAGGATAATATTGTTTTCTAGAAATTATAAATTTATTGGAAGTTCATACTATCTCAAGGCATTTAAATTAAGTAATAATATTTTTTTACAAATATTTTCTTTGTAGAATCACTTGTTTATAAAAAAAAAATATTTGGAAGAGAATGTTTTGATGGCAAGCTTCGAAGTGACATTTTCTATTGAATACTATAAATGCTAGCTATTTTATAACTTCTATCTAACAATACAATTCTGTAAGTAATTTCGTCCACCTTTTGTCATTACGCCGTATTATTATAATCTGTCCAGCGTAATTACAGCAGTTTTGATCGTTTAACTACATCTGTAATTACAGTTTTAGCTTTAAGAAGAATTTAAAATTCATCCAACTTCTCTAATTTTTACAATTAAATGTTCTATAGATCTTCGGGAACAGGATTTTACACTATTGTATCCTAATTTAAGGCTGGTAAGAATTATTGAGTCCAACAAATATTAAATAAATCATTTCGGCTTCTAATCCACATACAATATATTTGACCTATTTTGGTCTTCAAATTCAAATGACTTTACATGGCCGATATGCGTATTTTTCTGAACAAATTTAATTAGTTATGTCCATGGACTATAATTTGAAGGCAATACTTCAAAATTAGAATAGATAACGTAATTATATATAGTAGTTCCAAATAAAGAACTCAACTAGATTTGTAATAGCTGAAATATTAAAGACTAATAATCAAAATCTGTGAAGAGAAAGTTTTCAGGATAATATTAAAATTCCACCCAAAAGAATTTATTATAATTGAGTTTCAATCAATTTTTGAACTTAAGCCACTGAATTGAATTTAAGTCACTGAAACAGTAAGATGACTTAAGTCATTTTTTTTCGTATATTTGTTGCGTAACATAACTCACAATACGTAACTGTATGTTATCTTCTGCATATTTATTTTAAATACGAATTTCTTGTATGTCATGTTAATATTTTTTTTTTTTTTAAATTATACACTTACCTACACTAACGATTCCTGATTGACGCTTTTTATCGTAATTTTTTTTTTTTCGCCAAAATATATTGTTTATTATAAGATGATGATTTAATGTATGTTGTCAATCAAGAAAGTAACTCCTTTTTTACGAAGTCTTAAATTATTTTCCCTTTTTGCATTTTATAATAAAAATGATTGAATGATTTTTTTTTGTTGTTTTTTTGTTGCGGTCTCCTTTTTGGGGGTCTTTGACATAAATAAAACAAAATTATTAAAAATTCGAATATGATTGGATATAGGGTAACATTAGCAGTAGTGGGACTATTACATACTTTTTTTCTTTTAATTTATACAACATTTGTTTAATATTATTTCCTCTTGATTTTTATTAACTGCCTATCTATAGTCCTTGTATATAGAAATAAGTTAAGGTTAAGCTAAGTTTTATAGATAAACAAATGTATAAATTTGATTTACGCATCTTCTAGTCCTGGCATTAGATAAGATTAGATTAGAGTTAAAGAACTGGGCACTGTGTTCCCATATGTCCAGTTTGTTAACGTGGTAGTTAAGCCGGCAGTGACCTGGTTGGAAGCCAGTTACTAGACGGAATTGGTGTATTTTGAAGTTAAGGAGCTCCGTCGTTTCTTTTGATAGAGATTGTAGGGTTGAAGTCCTGGCATTAAGTCGATTGATATCTACTTCTCCCAGTCAGCAAATTAATATATAGAAAATGATTTAAATTGTTTCTTACTTTCTGCAGTTCCATGAAATTGATTCATTGAACAAGTGCAATCAGTTCCAACCAAAGACTCTTATACAAATGCAGAGTTTATTAAATTTTCTGTATTCCAGGATTCTTACAACAAAATTTGTGTATAGTATTTTATTCATAATTGTGTCTGCAACCAATATTTATAGTGAAGGCGAATTGTGATTATAAATTTTTCAACACTGCCCAATTATTAACATGCTTCCCTATAAATGTTGATGCAAAGTTTTAAATACATTCTGGGAATAAGGATGAAAGCATAGAAAATTTTAACGGTTAATATAATGCTCAACAGAAGATGATAATTTGTGAAAGATTTTTCAATTTTCTTTTTTTTTTTTTCTTTCCATTATTATTAATTATAATTTTGAAGAGATTTTTACTTATAAAATACAGTCAGGTGGAAGAAGCATAAATAATTCGAATTTCGGTTAAAACTTTCAAGTGTATTTATTTAAAATTCCATGATTTTAAAGACACAATTCCATGATAATTCTCAGAAAGTATTCAGATATATTGTATAATAATATTGATTAATTAAAAAATATTTTTGAATATATGATTTTGACATAAATATGACAGTATTATTATTTGAATTAAAAAATTATATTGAATTACTTTCACATGAAATTGTCTGACTAATTTCTTACAATGTAATTAAAACAAAAATTTAATTAATTTTATTAATTATATTATAATTTTCATTTAATAAATAGTAGTTCTATTTTTGAAATCTTCATTTAATTCAGTCATTTTTTAAATTATTTAATTTTAAAATTTATTTATTTTTTACATTTTATGAAATGGTGAAGTGCTTTAAAAAATTACAAAAAAAAAAAGGCGGTAATGAAAGGATAAATATAAATTTAGTATTAAATAATTTGTAGGCGTCGGACTGTGAAAAATCTTTAAGATATAGTAAAACAATATACAGTTTTTTTTTTATATTGTTCATTTAAAATAAAATTACACCTGTTAATGTAATTAACTATATACGTTTCTTCAGTTCCCTTTCTGGGATGTTTATGAAAATTTTTTAATTAAAAGTTTGCAATTTTCATAATCGATATATGTATATAAATAAAGATGGTATTTTTTCCGAGGAAATTTACATTGTTTTTGGTTTTTTTTTAATTAATTAGATTTTGTCGTTAACGCCTATTAATTTCATGGTAAGTTTAGACAAAAATATTAACAGAAATCGTCAGTCAATTTTAGTGATGAAACTTAAAATATTTGAAAAATATCAAATACACAACATAATTTCAAATTGTATTAATTTAGTTACCAAATATACTGTAAAAGAAAAATTTAAGTATTAAGGAAAATGTTTTCGGTAAAATAATGACCTAATTTTAGGATATACGGAAGAGTTAATCATAATTTGTAATTGTAATCCTTAAATTGTATAAATGAGTCTGCAATCCTGAGTTACAAATTTTAATATGTAATTAAATTATTGGATGGATGCATTGGAAGAGGGGAGTCCGTGAAGGACTCAAGCACTTAGGCCAGAACTAGGCCTATTGTACCCCTCGGTGTGAAGAATCTTCATGTCACTCACGCCGTGGTGGTTATGAGCCATCCATGAACCCCTGCTTCGCTCAGTTCGTTCAGGAGATAGGCACCAAAGCATTTATAACGTAGGTGCATGAGGCAGGGAAAATGACACAGGAAGTGTTCAAGGGTCTCTCTATCCTCACCGCACCCCCTACAGACGTGCACTTCAGAGCGCCGAATTTTGTAGGCATGATCCCGCAGCATAGAGTGACCTGTTAAGATCGCAGTGCCCAGGTATACCGAGCTCTTATTGAGCCGCAGGTATTTAAACAAAACAAATGTAATTATTGATAATTATTGATAATCATATTCATTTTTATAAACAGTGAACTTGTTTTATCTTAGAAATGTGTCTATGTCTAGTCTAGACTCTAATTCTTTGGAAACATATAATAACTAAATTATCATTAGAAACTTAATAGCTTCAGTTCTGTAACCACTTTATCGACGTATTCTTTACATTTGAGACATATTTTCCTCTACATTGGTTAAACTTTTTTTTAAAATATACTAATTAAGTTTACTTCAAATTACTTATTTAAAATAACTTTACATATTTATTAATAAAATGGACACCATCCGGTATAAAGCAAAAAACAACCAGTGCAGCTAAATTTCGCTGTAATATGTCTAAGCTTTTCTTTGAGTTATTTTCTATATTATTAAATATTGTTGAAAAACCTATAAAATTAATTGCAACTCAATATTACGTGCGGGTTTAATGTAAAATAATGTAGCCAATAACATTTTATCCTAATCTTTATTGTTTTTGGTGAACATTTATCATAATACTAAATAATAGAATTCAGTGCCATCTAGTTTGAAAAACTTTAATTATATCGTTATCATTATTTTATTTTATGCTTTATTCATTTTTCTATCGCAAGGTCTAATTTATCATTTTATAATGATAAATTCTATTTCAAATAGTTCAAAATAAAAGAATATCTCGAGGCAGTAGAGAGTAGACCGTAGTTACAGAAAGTTAAATGTATGCTATTTTATTTAACAATTCATTATACGTTTCCAACTACTGATTTACAATTAGTAAATTTTACATACACTATACACAATAGACAAATGAACTGAAATCGCCGCTAGCTCTGATTTTCAAATTAATTTTTAATATCATCACAGATACCAAATTTTATGTACATTTAAAATTCGGGGTCTAACAATAATTAAGTCACTGTGACGGACAGACCGACAAATTCGCCAGCTTTAACTTTATATATTTTTTTTGTTTTTCAAACAGAATAGCTTTTTATAAATCGAAACTTTTATTATACCAAATTTGTCGGTAATTATAGTTAAAAAAAAAATCATAAAAAATCATGTATAAAATAATTAGAACATAAAAACCAGTAGTCGCGATATGGTTAAATATTAAATAATTATAACAAGAATAACTGACAAATTACATATTTTATGTTTATTATACTTTATAAACAATCTTGAAGAAAATATTTAATTATTTTATGCTAATTGCCATAAGCTTTAATAAAAATGTATATTTATATTAAATCTAATCAACATTAATTTTTTTTTACAATTAACTTTCAAATTACAAATATTTTTATTTTTTTGTTGTGATTCATTTTTAATATAATTAGTAATTTCTTTGAATCAAAAAAAAAAAGATAATATCACCATTAACCGTAAAAACAAAAGCATAAAAATTTATACAAAAAAACATTTTTGTTATCATAAAAATGCAGTTATTTTAAAATTATGCTCTTAGGCATTAAATATTGTTTGTTTGAAAAAAAAAAATGCAGTTTTTTTTTTTTTTGTTACTTTATATACCATCAAAGTGAATAATTTTTGGTTTCTTGGTACAAGTAAAATTATTCCATTTTTTTTTTATATAATTTTAATTATTTCTTTTTTGTTGTTAAACTTTGATGGTATATACGAAAACGCACAATCTTTTGATTTTTTTTTTCATTTTTAGAAAGTTTGCATATATACATATAAAACGCAACTGACGCGACTTGCACGCACGATAATTTCAAAATTGAATATCCCCCGGGCGTCTTTTAACTTCCGCGCATTCAATTTTTTAACAAGTACATACACTTAGCAACTTTTTTTTTTAGTAACGTTTTAACAAGTTATAATAAAAAAAAATTGATTTATTAATTTCGTATTGTCTGGTTCGTTTCTGAGACTGTCAGTCTGTTTTGAATAGAAATAATTAATTTTGAGTGATACAATTTTTAGTATTAATTAACTAGCTATTAATGAAAAATCAATTTTAACTTTCTTCATTATGGGAAGCAGTTCATAAATTTCTCGAGTAAAATTGGTAAAGAAGTTCTCGCATCGCACTTAGTAATATTAAACTTTGTCATAAAACTGATCTTTACACAAGCATTTGATTTGAGATCTAACCTGAATAGTACTCATACTTAGCAAAATTGAGTTTCATGCAAAACTGAGTTTAAGTTTAACTGATCATAAAGCGTGAACTGTATTGATAGTTAGTCGAATTGCATGTGAAGCTATTCCCTTAATAATTTGTTAACGATTTTATAATGTTAAGTAAGATTGTAAGCTCATACAGAAGCTTGAACCGACTTAAATTTTAATTAGTGTATGTACAATAGTTGATTAAACTTGGACAACTCATTTAGTTTCTTACTATCAGACTTATATACAAGTTGGCTTTCAACATTACCACTATTTTAACTACATCTCATAAAAAAATAAAAATATTATTTATAATACAATAAATTGACAGGCATAATTTATTTTGTTGGGTGTATTTCGTACAGACATATAAAACATAAGAAAGAGGCATTACCTTAAAGTGGGATTTAATGAACTTTTTAAATAACTTGAACTTTATAGTAAAATCAATAAGTTTAATAATAATGAATTTTAATGAAACAATATTAAATTTTTAGTATAATAATTTTAAATCTTTAGATTTAGTCAATATTAATGAAAACAATATTAAAAATTCTTCAGTCTGTTAAATGGTATAGAAAAAATGGTGCTAATATTCTCGAACCTAAGACAGTAGTTTTTATAATATTCTACAGTATTTTATAACTTCCAGTTGCTTAAAGAATATTTTGTAAAAACAGGGATACAAAAATGATTTAATTAAGTATTAATGTTTTCATAAATTTTAATAAGAAAATTGTCTGTTTTATCCTGTCCTTTATGCAAATTCAAAATATTTACTATATCAGGCTCTGTAAAAATAATAATAGACGATTAATTAACCGATATTTTCATAATAATAATGAATAAATTCATCTTGTTGAAGTAGTCCTTAATACTTCCTGAGTCTGAGATCCTGAAATTTATATGTCGCTCTTGATTTACGACTAGCGAAAAAGTAGCATATGTAAAGAAATTCGGCAAATTTAACTAGATAATTAATTTAATATTAATGGAATGATTATTTTATGGAAATTGGTAGTTACATCACTTATGAAAGATTGACTTACTATATTCATAAGTTTCGGTTTATTTATAGTAATCTGTTAATGAATCGTTTCTTGGTTGCTTGATTTGTTTCTTTGATTTAAGATGTCAACGGAATTATAAATTGAACGTTACTTTATAAAAACATATAAATTATGAATCTATCCCCTAAAATTGCCTTTTAAACAAACTCCAACGTTTCAACAAACTTTAAACTCTTTTGTTCATCATCATCAACAATATTGATAAATAATAACGAAAAATTGCTTTTTTTTTATTAAACTCTTTGGTTTCAAATTGGTATTTTCATCTCAATCCAAAATTGATTCAGATAAATTCAAAATGGTTGACGTTTTTTCTTTTTTTTTTTATTATAAATGTCAGGACAAAAACAAACACTCACTAATGTTATAATGAAAAAAAAAAAGATAAATATTTCTGAATAATCTGAAAAAGGGAAATAAGAAAATAAATGGAGGGAAAAAAGCACTACAGATTCTGTATTTGATCGCGGCTTTAACTTAAAAAGATTTTTCTGATGATGCGTATTATTATTATACTTTCTGCGAGATGGAATGACGCCATAATAATATATTACTATATATATTTCCACTGTTGACTCAAACGACGTTAACTATCTATAGAAGATCAGAATGTCTTAAAACAAGGTGATTTTCATTTATACATTTTGTCGTTAGCTATTATATTAGTTAAAAAGGAAGTGTTGATGGATTGTAAATTCAGTCTTCTTTAAATTAATTTATGCATTAAAAAAATAGTGTTTTCATTAACATAAAATTATAGTATTATATTTATTAGAATTATAAATTTTTGTTTTAAAATGATGGCATTTCTAAGAATCAATTTAAAATATAAATTGCAATAAATAACCAATAAAACTTTGAACTCTTTTCAAAGTTTAATCAGAACTAATTACAATATGTAAAGCAAGAGGAAATATGCTAGCATTATACTAAGTTCCTATAATTAGATTAAAACTAAGAGTCTTGTCTTTTGATCAAACAATGAACCATTTTCGTAGATATCACTGCCAACTTTCAAAGAACTCTACAAATAAAAACTTATTCACTTATTGCAAAGCTATTTCATTTTTATTAAGCCTTTTAACTCATGATCAGTTAGCATATTCTAAATTTTTCATTGATAATAAATTTCATTGATAATAAATTAAAATTTCATATTTTTCCTGAAAATTTGTATTTAAAAAGTTTGTGGCTTAAGTATTTTGTGTTTACAACATTTGTGACTCAAGTATTTCCTTAGGGTTTTAGGTACAAATATAGAACTATTTATGTCAAATATTCTGAAAACCAAAAAACAAATATTGAATAATTTGTTTATTTCTGTATTGGTAAAAATGAATTTTTTTTTTGCTTAAAAGCCAAATGGTTAGGCGTTCCAATATATTTTCTATATTAAATGCAGAAACAGTGTAAAGCGTTTGTCTGCCAAATTGCACCAAAAATTTGTGAATGACTTATGGAAAGTTTAAACTTTTATGGTTGGGGAAATGTATTACTACAGGAAGATTATTTATTATTTTATAGTTTTATAAAAGTTTTCATGTTGGAGTCTTATCTCTATTTCTAAATACATATGTATCTAAAGAAACTTTATTATCATTAATTTTTATTTAAGTAGACATCGTTTTATCTTTTGAAATGTATTTGAATTGTGTAATTTAAAGGATAATTTTATATAATAATATTTATATAAATAAGAAAAATGTGAAAAATTTATTTTTAAAAACAATTTCATACAAAACATAAAAAATATCAGAATTCAAGATGTTTCTAATGAAAAGTTCAATTTATTAATATATGATAGTTTTTAATTCGATGGTGTGAATTGAATTGATAGTGTATGTAAATGTTTATAGTGACGAAATCCATGAATTAAAATAAATGTCAGCTATATAGTTCGTTATGTTTATTCGTGTCAACCTGTTTAGTGTTGACCAAAATCTTTAAATTTCAATTTACGTTATCCTAAAACAAAAATAAACTAGATTCTGCCAATATTTTCAGGTCTGAATTATCATGCTTATGATGAACACATGATTAATTTATATGATTTTCATATTGATATGACCTAATGTCTCAACATTTTATATGAAACGTCAGACCTAGTAGTGGGGCATTACTTTATTGAAACAAATCATTGCTAAATCTGACATGGTATATCAGGCATTTGTTAATATTTCTTCATTTTAGAATATTTTCTATGGGATGTTTAAATTCATCCTTAATAAATAATTTTTGTATTAAGAAATTTACATTTTCATAAAAAGATAAATTTTATTAGGCGTCAGTTGAAAATTACGCTAAAGTTATTTCTTATTACAATTTTATGTCCTTGATTTCCGATATAGAAAGACTGAGTAAATAGTAATAAAAGATTGTGATAAAAGACTGAGTATAAAACGTTCCTCGCAAAAGTTAGAACACTTGCAAAAACAACTAATAAAAATATCGAGTAATTGGCATCAAAAATGATATTAATAATTTAATAAATATACAATATTTTTTATCATAATTAATTACAAAAAACATATTAATTTATAAAATTATAAAAATCTAAGAAATTATATTTTTAAAATAATTATTATTTTTTATTTTATTTTTTTCAGGTATGTGGGCACTTAAATAATAACAAAATCCGACATTTAATCTATAATTTATGTGAGTAATTTAATAATTAAGTGATATACCAATTAGATATTTTTATTATTTAGATCATAATATTTTTGATTAATTTCTTTTAAATATTTAAAATTATGTATTTATTAGAAAAATACTACAAATTTAATACAATATTTACTATAAAATTTCAAATTTGCGATATGGTTTTTTATGAATTTTATTTATACAACATTATTACCATTTTATATAGTATCAATCTATAAAATCAACATAAAATATATAGTAATAACATCTCTAGTAAAACCGATATAACAAAATTAATGCTTGTAAACTACGAATTATTTTTGTTGTTTTTTTATATATAGCAATTATACTAGCTAATAAATCTGCATAACGTATTTCAGATAAATAATAACATAATATAAAAAGAAAAAAAAATTTAACATTTTTTTTATATAGCAAGAACATTAAAATAAATTTTTGTTATTTTAAGGCGCGAAATTTTTGTATATTAAAAGTCATGAGATATTTTTTTTGAAAATTATATCTATTTAATATAAATATTTTATTAAAACGATATTGTATCTATAAATACAAAAGCTTTGAAACCTCATAAAATATAAAATTGTTGTTTGTTCAATTTTGTATATTAAATACTCCCAATAAAACTAAAGTCAGGGGTCGGATTCTGTGACTATAGATATCGAGTATTACGATAATCGAGTAAAAATTTCGAATACGATGCAAATCATGACAGTCTCATTGCAATCGAATCGAATTTTTTAAAAAATCGTAGTGGTTTTTAGTTACTACAATTCGAAATGTCAAATTTTTGGTAGTTTGACAGATAATTTTAATTGTATAAAGTAAAATAAATATAAATAAAACAAAAATTAGTTTTTAAATGAGTGAGTTATTATTGGTTTTATTGTCATCATCTTCTGAAGATTACGAAGGAAGTATTTCTGCAAAAAGGGTGAAAAGAAGGCAGTTAAGAGATTCAGATCATAATCACTTTTTCTTTTTGGTTGATTTTATTGCAATTCATCATATAAATAAAACAATTATATAAAATGACATTATATAATGTCATTTTATAAGTTTTTGTTTACAAATTTTGTTAATATTTTTTATTAAAATATTAATAATAATAGTTTTTTATATATAATTACATTTTTTTCTATAATAATATACTAATTTCCAAGAAAAAAACGATCACTCGATATCAAAAAATGCATCGAAGGAAATTATCGTTTGACAGCTCGATCAATAGAATTCTATCATCCCAAATAGCACAAATTACGATATCGTATACTCGATATCTAGTTAGAGAATCCGACCCCAGATCGGATTTTACTTTGGATGAAATGATATCAGTGTAAAAAAAATGATATTATAATTCTTATTTCACTCTAACATCAAATTATGTTTAATGTTGCATTAAATGAATGTCCGATGTGTAAAAACAAAAATGTTTTTATTTTGATATTGGTAAAAATAAAACAAAAATAAAAAAAAATTATATCAAATAACATAATTTTTTACGAATATACAATCTTTTAGATGCTTAAAGTTATAAGATACAACAATTTATGTTGCATATATGAAGCATTGTACAAAGTATTTCCTAAACATATAGACTACATTTGTTTTTATTACATATTATTATATTTAGCTTGAGTGTATGAAAAGATGAAAAATTTTGATAAAAAATAAAAAAATTAATGTTGCACACATCATTTCAGTAACGCCATAAACAAAATCTGATAGATAAAAATTTTTTATGGTATATCATAAATTAAAAATACTTCAAAATCAATTATAATACTTATGATTATTTATTTGTTTATAATCTTTGGTGATTATTGGGTTTGCCAGGGACTTAGTGGTATGATTACACAATTTTCATTTTATTCTAATTCAATTGAGAAAATTTGTCCCAACTGTCAAAATAAGTCATAAAATTCAATTTTGGAAACATAAATTATATTGTTATTAATCCGTACCGTACATTGCGATTCACAGGATATTCACAGGTCCTAATTTCATAACTAATTTGAATTATGACCCATTTGACTGAACTGGGTAATAATTTGATAAGTAACAATTTTGTACCACTTAAATAGGTCAAAATTTCATAAAAATAGTGATCTTCAATATGCAAATATGTTGTGAAATTATCACGCCAGTTCTGTGCTATAATTTCTCTAAAAAAAATGTGTTATAATACTCATAATTAACCTTTAATATATTTTTTTTTTGGCGAACGCCATTGTAATTTGCAAAAAGTATTTCTTTATAGTAAGTAAAATAAAATGGCAAAAGTTTTGATGAAGTGCCAGAAGCTTAACTTCAGCACCAGTTGGACAAACAGCAGAACTTCCAGATATTAATTTATTCGGAAGATGGAGTTGTGATGATATTACAGTTGGTGATATATCAATATTTGGTTACAAAAAAATTTGCAAGTTATTTGCCACATTCACTTGGACGGTATGCTACCAAATGTTTCCGTAAGGCACAATGTCCAATCGTCGTTGAACATTTTAAGAATTGGTAAAAACTAATTTGAAATTATTCATTTATTAACTGGCGAAAATTCAATTCAGATTCTTGTTAGTGCAATTATTAATTCCGAACCACGTGATTCAACGTGTTTTGGGCGTGCTGGTACTATTCGTCGTCAAGCGGTTAATGTGTTTCCACTTCGTCGTGTTTATCAAGCTATTTAGTTATTGTGCACCGGAGCTAGAGAAGCACAGCTTTCCGTAACATAATAACAATAGCTGAATGTTTAGCCAATGCATTGATCAATGCTGCAAACTGAACAACTGAAAATTATTGACAAATTGTGGAATTATGAATCACTCAAATGAGTCATAATTTAATTATACAGTACATTAAATTATTCTGGAATTGCGCTTTTATCGATTGCAGTTTAATAATTTCCATGTAAAGAGAACTTTAAATTATATTTCACAAGCAGGTTTATTACCCTATTTGAAACAACAATGTTGCTTTTCAATGCTGAAGTTGAGCCACCATTAAACTGTTATTTATTAAAAAGTATTTTTTTATAACTAATTAAATTAGTTAATCAACAGTTTCTATTCCATTTAATATTATAACGATATAAATTCACATGTGGTTTTATTAATTCTGGATAGTTTCTATAAAATTTTAAATTTCTTAATTTTGAAATTTATAATTAATTCGCAGCTTGATAAGCTATATATATTAAATTTATATAAAGTTCTAAATCTTTGTAATTTAATTTAAAAATATATAAAAAGAATAAATAAGTTAAGCATTGAAATAATTAAATGTGACGATTTGTTTCTCACCTGGTGCGTATTTATTTTCTAGTTTGTTTCTCACCTTATAAGAAAATTTTACCGCAGTTTTGATTATATATTTATAATTTATACATATTAATATTAAAATTCTGATTTTAAAAATCCAAGCTATTAAAAAAGATTTTTTATTCGTTGACTATAATTTTAATATTTATTATTGCAATTTTGTTGGAAGCTTATTGGGTCTTCATAATTATAAAATGGAAAAATGAAAAATTGAACAGCGCCAAATTACATTCGACAAATTCTAAGAAAATTATGTCGCCTGTGGTATTAATATAATATTTAATCATTACGAATTACGATGACATAAAAAATATTGATTCTTGTTAAAAAGTTTTTAACGCTATTAATTGATGGAAATGTTAACCGGCTAATTGACCAAATTCACAATTGATCGAATTTACAATTAACCGAAAGTAAATTTACTGTATAAACTTTCAATCAATTATAACTTACAACAAACAAATTCGCCAAATGCAAAAATCTATTTTTAATTTACCTTCAGTTAGTGGCAGTGGCGTAGTGGTAGTATAGCTTTGCTTTGATGCATTAGGTGCCGGCTTCAACTATCGATGTAGCTCGAAGTTAATTGAGAATCAGTAATAAAATTTGTAATTTGTAATTGTAGTTTTATGACTGGAACAAATGCTAACTTAATATACGTTCGTGGACATCAACTGCAATTGCAGTGAGCTGATCATGTGTTCTATTGTTTCATCTATAGCTGAATCACGTGAACAAAATTGTGTCCGTGAAAGCGTTAAGACAATCTGCTGAGAACAAATCTTTCACTTTTAAAAGCCATTAGCTGGTTGCAATTAAACCTTTCAAAAATGTCATGAAACCTCTATCATTGAAGCTCCCATGTCGGGTAATGATCAACGAACAATAAAAATAATGAATTAAGTAAATTTTCTTTCGATTAATTGTACATTCGGTTAATTTTAAATGTATTAGTTCAATTTTGAATTCGGTAAATTGTGCATGCGATCAATTAATTGCAAACCGATGGAACTACATAAGCTTATATATTTTGAGATTAATTTAACTGTGATCGGACTATAGTGTTATACATAATCAAATATATAATTTTATTTTTAAACATTGTAATTTTGTAATATGACGAAATATATTATGAAAATAATTTTTATATTATATAAAATTACATAGTATTAAAATGTAACTGAAACAAATTATTTATGTTGCACAGCATATTTATAACCCTAACGCGATCTCAATAAAAAATATTTCTTGAAAACTACTGTCCAACCAAGCGGTATTTATGCTAATAAAAAAATTTCTTCATTATTTTGTAATTATTATTATTATTATTACTACTGACATATAAACAATAAAGAAGCATATCAGAAGAAGAGTTTTTATGTATAAGAAAGATATTTAGGATATTATAAAATTATGTTTTATTACGTTGACATGTAAAACTTACGAAAAAAAAACTTTTATAACATCATTTTGTTATGTATATGAGCACATCCGAGAATTAAATTTAATGGTTATTCATAATAACTGTTAAGTTACACTTACACTATATTCGCACGATAGTAAATAAAAATATGAAATTCATTTTATGTTTCTTTTTTTATATATAGCCTATTGCGTTACAGAATTTCTAATAGGCTATGTAATAAATAAGGATTAGTCTAAATAAAGTTCTACAAGTTTAAATAGATTTGAATTTTAGAATACAAGAATACTATTTAGTAAAATATATAGAATTTATTTTTAAATATACTTAAACTACAGATGAAAGTTTGAGGTTACATTTACTATTTTGTTGGTTAATATCAAAGTTTTAAATATGAAAGTTTATATTGATATATTTTGTGAGAGATTTAACTAAACTATATAAATTCTGTTAAGTTTAAGTTAGTAAATATTCAAATTGCTAATCTAGGGGTAGCCAAAAATGTCCGGAGTTGTTGAATATCGAAAGATTTTTTATTATTCAATTCGAAATTTGAATAGGAATTATTAATTAATTCACAAAACTAATCTGTTTATCAAATTTAATTCAAATCGTACAACAAATATTCGCCGATGTTATTTTTAGAAGGTCTACCCTTCAAATCGAATATGAAATTTTCATTTTGTCAACATTTCAATCAATCACAAAAAATGCTACAGTTATTATTCCCACCATGGTCCACGGAATTTCAATTTCGGCAAATTTTGGAATTTAAGAAACGAAAGACCCTGCTAAATATATTAACTGCAAAATTACCTGCATCACTTGAAGGGATTGGAGACAAAGAGTGGAAATGGTCTCTAAAGTATTGTTATATTAATCGACAAAGCGTAGTGCATCAAGGATGAGAGTGATATTGAAATGTTTGGTGTTTTCAGTATTAAAAGTACATTTTAAGGTCGTAAGGATTTATTGCACAAACAATTTGTAAGTAACTTTTTGATAGCTTATTAAATTTCCAATAAATTAGGTCAATAAATTTTAATTCTTTTTTAGCCATCTTTAAAGTATTTGAAAAGCCGAAATGTTAATAGAAAAATTGAGAGTAATTATTGGCCTATTCCAATGTGTCATAATTATTGATACTACTTGCAAAGACCTCTACATGCTTTTTTTTAAAAAAGGAGAATGGAATTTCGGTTTTACAATTACAATTTATTTTAGATACATTGAATGGCTCTGTTACTCGAATTGTTGATACAAAATTATTGGTTCAGGCAAATTATATTATTCTAAAGTTCTGTTTAACCACCTGATTTTTCATAAAAAATGTTTGCCATTCCGATAAATATGAAATTTATCTACATTTTATTTATATACAATTTATTATAAACATGTAATAAAATGATAAATGACACAACATAAAATGAATCTATAAATAATCTTATCTTTTAAAATATAAAATTTACATTATAAATCATTGCTATAATTATTATCTTAAATTTTCTATTCGAAACTATTTGAGTAAAAAGTATAGGGCAATTTTTACTAATACGCAACAAAGTAATATGTTAAAATTGTTATTTTATAAATGTAAATTTTCCTTTAAGATTTTACAAATTGCAATATTATTTAGATTCATTTTTTTTCCTTGTTTTACCTGCACTTGGAAGCATAGGGTCTCAATGATATAGATAGAGGTTTCGTAACATTTTATTGCAATTATTTTATTATTTATTACCATAGAATAAAATTTATGACGAACCCTGTTTAGAATTAAATTTTAATTTTATACTTATTAATTTAATATTACTTTTTTAATTAAATATTGCATACTGGGCAGTGTTATCATAATTGTAATCGATATTGCTTTTAAATAAATTTTCCATTTCCAATTTTTACGACATTGACGTATTATGAAATTAATCGATAATTATTATATTAAATTTCTATATATATTGTAAAAATATAAAATGTATTTAAAAAGTTGATTACGATGAACCACCTTAAAATTAATGAAAAGAAAAATAATAATATAAATCGTCAGAAAACACGCTATCGCCATCAAACCAAAGTCAATTTTATGAATGAAGTGAAAATATTTAAGTCACGATAAAAAATATTAAATATATAAAATTTGTATATTTTTTTAAATTTGCGGACTAGCCTAATATTATTAAAAGATTCCGCGTACAATATAATTAAGTAATAATTAAAGATGTCTGACTATTTGTGGCTCATTACTTAATACTTTGATATTAAAATTATTTCGTGATGCTATTAACACAGAATTCGAAATTAATAACTAAAATTAATATAATTATAATTTTCGCGGGAAAATGTAATATTAATGAACAGCTTAAATTAAGGTATGACCTCATGTGATGTTGTCAGGAAAATTTTATATTGTTGCATTGATGATATTTGTGTAAAATCTATTATTTCATTCGTATTTTTTATGTAATAGGCTGAAGAAGGTTTCAATGAATTACAAATAGAAGGAAGACATTAAGAATAAATATTCCATTCTTATATTAAATATAGCTGCAATTGTATATGAAAACTAAACACTTTTCACTAAATTTTAATTAATTTACGAATTGAAATTACCACGGGTTTTTTTGATTTTCCTAGTTTAAAATTATAAAATTTACTATGTTCGTAGTAAATTTTACAAATGACCTTAAAATGGTAGCTTAAGCATTATTAATATTTTTTGAACGCCTTTACGGAACTATTACATAAGTTTTAAGGTTTAAGTTTCAAAATACAATTCGAATTTTCCAAAATTGCTTTATACAAATTTTCCCTATCGGAAAGGAAGCTAATTTAATTATTGTTTTGTGTAATTATTGAATAACATATTTAACACATAGACTGTCACGTGAAATATACTTTGGAACACATAATTTAGATAATATCACTGACCGCTTGATATCATTTGTAATAATGACCATATTTCTAAGCAATGCTTTAATATACGTTGAAGCAGCCATCCCGGGTTTAATTACTGAACGAAACATCAATGTCACTCGACTTAGCTTTAAATGGAGACCAGTAATAAAATTGTTATTTAAAGACTGCGAAAAAAAGTTTAAATATATTTGTTGAGATTATTAGCCTTTAGCTTCTTTCAATTAAAATTTCTTATGGTTCACTATCCAAATTCCAATAAAATGTCACGAAATCTCTAACATTGAGGTCATTTGCTCGCAATAGTAAATGTAAATAATTTATGTATAGTGTCACTGTCACTCTATGTGTTAATATTATATTTAAAAACTTATCAAATTACAATCATTCTAATTTCAAATTCAAGAGAAGAAAAATTAACTTTATTTTCATATAATGAAATATTTTTCATTGTAGGAGTTAAGAATTAATTGTCTCTGGAGGTCTAGACAAATTTTTCTCTTATACTCTGAAATATTTAAATATCCAACAGCAAAACAAAATTGTATTAGGTTACCTAGCATGTAATAAAATCTTATGTAAACATCTTAAAAGAGCCTTGATAAAATGTTACCATATTTCGTATTTAAGTGTCAATTGCCTCACGCATTTAAAAAAAAAACTAATTAACATTTTAAATATTCTATATAAATGTATCTAAAAATATTTTTTTTTTTCAATTACAATTAAAGATTAATCCTTTTTGATAATAGAATCATTTTAAATATAGTTCAAAATCGAAAAAATCCAGAAGTAGCTAACAAAAATTTTGTAATATGAAAAACATTGAATTTGAAATTTTATGAATTTTATGTAATTTGTGTGGGAAGTAAATTGTTAGTATTATTTTCAGTCCATATATGAGAACTGTTAAAAAAGTGTTAGTTTAATATTATTATTATCTCACCCGCACCCACCAATAATAATTGTACTTTATAAGCTATTTATGGCGTTAAACGTGCGCTAATTTTAATTGATTAATTTTTTATTATGTGTATCATAATTCCGGTTACAAAACTTATTGAAATATTACAAAATTAATAGTTTAAGTTTATTGGGAGAATTCTTTTATACACGTTTAATTATAATTTGTAAGCTTTATTATATAGATTAGCTATGAAATTTGTAATTCTTTTGCTTTACCTATGAAATTTCTCATACTTTTGCTTGATACATGGAACATTGAAATTTGTATTTTACAATAAAAATTAAAATAAAATTAAAATGTCAAAATTCACTTCAAAATTGAAATAAATAATTGTATATAATTTATTACATTAATTTACCAGGTTTATGCTTCTGTACCTGATTATAAGTCAACAGTTTTAAAGATGGAACTAGAGATTTATTCCTGCACTAGCTAATCAGTTGATTATTCGGTGAAGTGATCGATTTTAAGAATTTCCATATTTACAACATAATTGTTGAAATTAACTTAAATATTTTTCAATTGCCTTTACAGATTTTTAAAATTATGTGAAGGAAAGCCTTTTAGATCTATTTGAGCAAATTGTTGAGTCCAATAATTATATCATATTGAAGTCAAGTTATATAATATTCAAGTCAGTCTTTTCAATCACTAAAATTATGCAATTTTCATGACCAACTGTAGGGATTATTTCCGATATTTGTAGTGTTCGTTACTGCACTAGCACTAGTTTACCCAGTTGATTATTCGGTTTATCAGACCAACATTTTAAATGTCATATTTTAGGAATTATTGGTGATTTGTTTATGTTCACGAAATAAAAATTTTATTTGAATATATTAAGAGTCCAAATCAGATTTTTATAAGTATATTTACATTTTTGCATCAATCTGGAATTTGAAATTTAAAGATAGGCAACTTTTTTAGATTGCTTTACTATTTAAATAAATTGTTGAGTTCAATAATCATATTCAAATCAAGTTCGTTTTAAACCAAGCAAAATCGAATTAAAATTGCCCCTGTTTTCATATCAAATTGCTCTTACAGACCAATTTGATTAAGAAAAAGGCTGATTTCATTTTGTAAAAGGATCAATTTGACTTGGTAATGCTATTATCTTATTTAAATTGAATATTTTTTGTTGTTTTGGCATTAATTTTAAAATATATTCTAGAAAAAGACTTTTTTATCATAAATATTATGACTGTAAGTTCAAAGTTTAACATTTTTTATATACATTTTTTTTAAATATCAAACTAAAAATAACCTTGTAGAAATGATAAAAAATATGTTTTTTGCCATCACATTAAATTAATTAATTTAAATGTTTATATATATATATATAAATAAATATATTCTCAGTTTAATAAAATGTTCATTTTTTATTAGCATCGTCCAGAATTCTTTGTTATTTTACTTTTTTTTTTTTAGTTTTTTACGTAAATTTCAACAAAATAAAATTAACAAAAATCTTTTAAAATTTATAAAAAAAAAATTTATTAAAATATATACAAACATTAATACATAAATATATCTTTATGTTATTATGTGTTTTATAATAAATTGTTTATTAAGTCCAATTCGAGGTGTGTTTTTTTTTTTATTTATTTATGCATTTTGTAGTTTTTTTTTTTTTTTTATTATTTTTTTTTAAAATTATAATAAAATTTAATTTAAATTTAATTTATTTAGTTTTTTTCCTGAATTGACGTCATAAAATAATTAAAAACAACTATAATAAAATATTATTTTTTATTGTTTATCACAGATTAACCCTATGCAGTCATTATGTTGTCATTGTAGAAGTTAAATTTATTATAGTACTACCAGTAAAACTGTTAAGGATTAGGATTAATATTTTGTTGTTAATTAGAATCGCATGGAATTATATATAGAACTGCAAATGCTAACCCTGGAGATACTCTCGCCACTTTTCTTTGCCGCGTAATCCCTCGCATTGAAATGTCAAAAAAGAGAGTTGTTAAAGCGGTGCCATTTTGTTCTATGGAAAAATTTGTTCGATCTCCACTTTTCCGATCTGCATGTGGTTTCGAGACATAGTGACGAGAGACGAGAGTATTTCCAGAGTAAAGATTAATTATTCAACTTATACTAAAATTATTTTATATGAGACAATTTTTTTCCCCTAAATAGGGAAGGAAAGAGAGTACGTAATCTATTGATAACGTAATCTATTTTGTGTTAATAATCTTTTTTCCTACTACGAATTAGTGAACTTAAAGGGGCATATGATATTTGAGATAAGGAAGGTTTTCCCCAGAATATTTTTCTTCTCCTTACAGAGAATTTGTTTTTTTTTCGTTTCTTTGTCATTTACACAGTAACCACAGATGTCTGTTTCAGCTAGTTCAAAGAATTTGTCCAATCGTTAGGTCTGTTAGAGTCCTGATGTTCATTTGGCTCAGTTTTCTTTTATCTTTCATTTTTATTTGTTGTGGTTTTATTAGCTTTTTTGAGATTGAGAGTTCTGGTAGTCTGTTCTAGAGTAGATTTTGTGTTCTTTTTCAATCCATTTGTATAAGATGATTGTCTCTGGTCCAATGAGTTTTGTATTTTACCCATTTTCTGCAAATGCCTATTCTACTTGTTAGAAATAATAACCGAAATTTAAGTTAGGCAATAATTTTCCGCGAAATGGGTAACAATATTATTCTATTGAGCTCCACTACATTATATCTAATAATCTGTGCACTAATGAGTATCAGTAAGTCATTACTGTGATCTAAAAATTCCGTTTCAAAAAACATTATTTTAGCATTCATATTAGCAATTTATCAGACGATATTTAAGAAATGTACTATATAAATCCGAATGTGCGATATAGACGAATAAATGAATTGTTAAATTTAGAAAGCATTTATTTCCGAAAAAAAGTTATTAGCTTCGAGTTAAGGATGTCAATAGATGTCGCTGTACTTTTTATTCCGAAAAATATAACCATAAATTTTTATCTTAGGATCATCTTTTTTATGATGTCATTAAAAGTAAAAAATTGATTATATTTTAAAGTAAATTAAATTAATATAAGAATAACTTAATGGATTTCAAAGGAAATTATCAGGTTATATAAATTGGGATTATTCGGAATACCATAAATCTATAAATTTTTACCTCGTTCTTTTCATAATAACTTTTACATGTTTTATCTCTATCTGCAAATTGGCTAAAAATTCATATACAATAAAAAAAAATAGACTAATGGATAGAACCCTTAAGACTAAAATCCTAAAACATAAAATTACAAAACGCAACAACATTGTTTTAGGTGAAAGTCCAGCCCATTCAAAATAACAAATTACTTTAATATTATAAATTTTATTTTGATCTTATATAAAATGGATAGCAACCAATAACAAAACATTATTTAGAAATATTATATTTTATATGAGTACTAAATAATAATTTTATAAAACGAGTACTATAATTATTGAAATAAAAAAAATTAAATAAAAAACAACAAAACCCAAAGGTAGCAATTATTATATAATATATTTAAAAAAAATAAAAATCAATTTTTACACAGTCTTATTAAAAAGTTATTAATTTCATGGTTTCATTATTATATTATTTATAAAATATATATGTAATAATAATAACCAATAAGTATAGAAAATATTTATTATTTTTTTTATCCTTTCTATATAGATACTACACAGAGAGTATGTATCTATATACTAACACCTTTATCTTATACAAATAATCGCACAACATACAACATTTAATAATAATAAAAAAAAAACTGATTTAAACATCATAAATCAGTACGATAGTATGTTTCTATGTATATTATGTTATATGTAATATTCATCATGTTAAATGTTTAACGTACAATGCTTCAAAAAGTCAACGATATTTATAAATTGTTAATTCATAATTTTTGTTATGTTACCAAACCTCTCTTTAATAATGTTTGTGTATATGATTATGCGAATTATTAAAAAAGTTAAGCATGTTAAAAAAAAATAATTTCGCGTAAAGCAGAAGCAAAGAAAACAAAACTAAAAACATATAATAATGTACCGCAGCTTCTGATATAGTATTATGCTATATATATAGCCAAGTGCTCTTGAAAAACTGTCTTGAAATTGACGAAATTGATCAGGTAATATTTATAAAATATAAATCTATGGTGAATATTGTTATTCATTTTGTCTTTCCATCTAAAGTTTCAACTTTAATATATCATTTTAATAGCTTTCAATGATATAGATGACTTATATACTTACTTAATTATTTAACCGGCATTGAAACTGCATTAAAACTGTTTTGCGGCGCTAAACTCCAACTTCCAGACACGTTCAGCATTCTGACATCCGTCTCAATGACATCATTCCATCGAAAATTAGGTCGTCCTCTTCTACCTGCAAGTGAAAGACCTTTAACGCTGGAGCACTTTCTTTCATTCTGACGGCGTGCCCAAGCCATTTTAGTTGCTGGATTTTAATCTTTTTGATGATATCCATGTCGTCATAGAGCTAATACAACTCTTGGTTGTATCTCTGTCGCCACACCCTACTACAAACTACTGGATTGAAGATCTTACATAGAAGCTTTCGTTGTCTTCGTTGTTAGAGCCCACCATGTATTTCGTTTTACTGTCATTTATGTTCAGACCTAAACATTTGGCGCTTTCCTCAACTGCTGCGAAGGGTTCGCTGACATTCCTTTTTGTTCGGCAGCAAAATGACTTAGTTATTTTTATTTTCATAATAGTAACTCAAGTATTTGAGCTCTATACTTAGACTCTAAATTGATCGATTCTACTAACTTTTATATTACAAATTAAAATTGTTTCAGTTTGTCTCTAAGAGCTGCTATATGTATTGAATTTTTGAGGGAAGCCCACTACAATGGCTTCGGTTATCTTCTTATTCAAAATTAGTACATAATTGCTGGGATTCATCTTTCAAATACTTATTCAAGTCTTCTTCTTGTATAGAGCTCAATTGTTAACCATTTCTGCGATTCCATAATTCCTAACTATTTCACGCCGCTGCAATACATTGAATAGACTTTGGTGTGGATAGTTAGTTAGTTAGTAAGGTGGGATTGTGTCCCCAATACTAGACTATGTACTAGTTGGCCCATATATATCTCCTTGAAAACAACAATATTTTCCCTATACTGCTCTTCAAGCCACCTCGAATTTTGCTATAGATAACAGCATTGCGTTCAGAATTAATTAGGGTACAGAAGCTTGAACAATGAATTATTAACAATCTCCTAAATTTGTACATGCTTCTATAGTTCATATTATTTTTATTTTGTCTTGTTTAACCGATTAATAGTGCAAGCACAAATAAATTGTTTACCTGTGTGCATATTATATCTGATTGATAGGTTTAACAAGATTGATAGCAAAGTACAATTTATCTTCATATATAATATAAAAGTTATATAAATAAGATAGTATCAACAACAACAAAAATAAGGTCTGAACAGAAAATAATAATAAATATTTTTGTTTTTATCTGATAGGACAGGATGTTATTATATATATGCAGAAGGAAATTTATGCTAAAATTACTGCTATTATTATTTCAAAAAAAAAAAAAAAAAAGTTATATTTTTTTAGAGTAGCAAACTTCAATTTTTATTGAATATATTAAGTTATAATTATAGATATAACAAAGAAAATAGCAATCATTCCTGAGGGTCGTTGCAAAACAGTTTTTTTTTTTTTTTAAATGACTTTTAAAGTTTTTGTAAAAGTCTTGGAGGTTGGTTAGTGCCGTATTATAAGAAAAAACCAATTTAAAGATTATTTAATTAATTGAGGTTATATAAAGGCATTTTGGTTATCCAAATTTAATAAATTTAATTGTAACGAATTAATCATTAATTTGATTTGATAATCAATGGGAATTACATTACGATGTCTTAATTTTATATAATAAGTTAATTTGTTGGTATGACACTGATTGAAATTATATGTTTAGTTGGTTGGTTAAAGTGACATGCTCCAGCTAAATGCCAGGAACTCCAATTAGCACATAAACACATTTTTCATACCACTCAATCTTCTGATACCTTGGTTTCGCTGCGAAGTTAAAGATTGCTTTCTAGATTCACGTTGATGTAGTGGATCAAGAAAGTTACTATATCTTGTGGAAGATGTTTCCAAAATAGCAATATTTACCCCTGGTCAGTTCTGAATACTTACAGATAAAATGTGCTATCGACTTTTTTATGTTCGGTTCTTGTTTACTTTGATAAATAATTGCTTATAACAATTATTTATATTTATTTAATTTAAAATATATTAAAATTCTGCAGAAATATTGCAATTTAAATAGTAAAAACTTCTTAGAGAAAATAATGATTAAGATCATAATAAATAATAAAATGCTGTGTAAAAAAATCAATTCAAATTTAAATATTATAAAATATATAGTAATTTATTATTGCTTAATCAAATCTAAAATATTAGTTTCCAATGGAAATAGATTTTTGACGTTGATTAATTGTATAAAAAAAAAATTATTATTATTAAGCATTACACAGTTTTTTTTTATATTAGACTTAATCAAATAAATGCACATGCATTTAAAATATTTGTATGTAAATTGTAAATAATTTTCAAATTCCTATTTTCATTTTGTTAATCAGAAAAGAATGATTAATTTAATATCGAAATTAGTATAAATATAAAATATGTACAAATTATATAATTAATTATGCTAATTTTAATAAATCGTATTTGTGCAGTTTTGTGAATTGCTAGTGTTTTATATTGCACTCATTTTTATGTTGCCTGTTTTTTAAGAGTTTCTGTGTACGCTTTTATTACAAGGACCTTTAAACTATATGAATTGGCTAGAAATGGCGCGATAGATAGCAGTATTCCAATTTGCCAGATCGGTTATCCAGTCAGCTCGATTAAAAGACTGTTTAAACTATGGCTTGTTGAACAAAACACTTTAAAATGGGTTGCGCTGAACAGCACACAAAACTGTTCTGGAGTAACCCCAGCGCTAAACAATCGAGAAGTATTCTGAACATGACCAAATCCATGCACAGGAACTGTCACGGGGTATTTACTATTACGTAAACATGCCGGGCGACTCAGAATGACAACTGAAACAGCTTGTAGAGGCTGTTTTGAGGATGACGAGCCAGTTGAGCATCTTTAATGTCACTGTCCTTATCTGTGTAATAAAAGGTTAAAAAATTTCGGTTCCTATTTTATAGGGGATTTAATAGAATTAAACAGTGTAAAACCTGCGAAGTTGACAAACTTTATAAAGGAAGTGCGATGGCACAATTCGTGGTGAAAAATGGTCAACGTTTCGTAAGGCGGTACAACGGGCCGTACGGTCTAGGTGGTTTGGCCGCTTCCAATCCCCCCAAATCTTTTTGATATTTTTTTTTGAATATATTCAGAGCAATTTTCATATCTTTATTACAGGTAGTGAACAACTGTCTCTATATCTGGCTATTTAGCAGTCTAATTTTAGAATCGAATAGACTGAGGTGCAGCACAACGTACCATTTTCTACTTTCTACTTTCTGAGGAGATCTGTTAAACTGCTTGTTAACAGATCCTTGCCAATTAATTTGTTTTTTCTTTACATTTTTACGGATTGGTTTCTTCTGGTCGAAGTCTTTGTTCGTTAACTTATAAATTCAAATTTTATCATAAATTTTTATTTTCTTATGAATCATTAATTACTACAATCTAGAATCGATAATTATCAATTATTTATAATTTATAGGAAAAACAATACTTAATTGAACATTGAAGTACTTTGGAGACTATAAACTTCCAGTCTATTTAAATATTTAAATTTTAATGCATTTTTCAATATATTTATATGTAAATATATAATTAAATGCCAATTGATAAAATAAATTTAAAAGAGAACATTAATTTTTTTTTTTTTATTTTGAAAAAATATTTTAAGGTCAATACAAAATTTAATTACTTATTAAATTATTATGTATTTAGATTATACAGCTTGGGATTTATCTCCCTAGGCTAAATAATTTTTAATATTTAAATGTAATTATTTTTATTTTTATATATATATATTTATATGTTTTGTAGTTAACATTTTGAAGATATTTTCTGCCATCAAGAATTTTTTTTTACATATTGAACTATAATATTTAAATATATAAAATTATTTTAATTTGCTAATAGAATAAATATAAAAAAAATGGAGACATTGAAATAATATTTTAATCTTGGTTATGGTCATGAGAAGCATAATAAAAAAATTTGTAATTTTTAATTATTTTATAGGTTAGTAATTAATGGTTTTATTATAGATATATTCGTGGGATGGGAAACATAAGAATTTTATTTAGATTTTATTGTGACAGGATTAAATTATTACCGAAATAACAAAATTAAATGCGATTATTGTGTTAGAAAACATTTCAATTTATACCTAGAGAAAACTAAAATAAATATTCTAAATATAATACAATTCTTATTTAAACATTCGGTAACATTCACTTTGTATGTATTCTAAACCAATTCTACCTAAATTATTGAAATTGATTCATTTTATTTCTACCAGTCTAAAATCCTCTGCCTGATATATTTGGTCTTGCACAAAATCATTTAATTCAATTTACAAAGGAGGGAATTATCTTTAACTTTAAGGACATGAGTCCATCTGCTATAAATCACTGACATTGTCATTATTTTATCTAATTCTTCTTTAAAAATTTGATTACTAAATATTCCTTTTTACTGGAAAACCAGTTAAAGTCTAAAATAATGTCATATTTCCATGTTAATAATAAAATCAATAAATATTTCAATAATTAATTCCATATTGTTTTCTATAATCCTGGTTTTCTATACAGGATTACACAATTACAAGAACTATCAAAAAATATTCATTATGAAAAATAATCACTGAAATATTTCATTAATGAATTTCTTGTTGGAATTAGACAGATTACAAATCGGATTCTTCTACCACAAAATAAAATATTGATCCTTTTTTAAATAAACAAAATTTCTTTTTCATCTTTAATCATCTTAAATCTGAGAAATTACAATCAAATTTTCATCTTGTTTAATGTTTATAATATCAAGTAAAAATTGAATATAAATTAATTAAATTTCCAATAAACCATACTTGTCAATTTGAATTACTTAAAACCATAGAGGACACTGGACACACCACTACCAAAGAAATACCTTCAAAAAAAGACTTTTTAAAAATATTTATTCCTTTCGTTTAATCATTAAATTAAATATATATAAAAACAAATATACAAAAATTTACATTTACAATCTTTCACTTTGTGACTTTAAATGACTTACATAATTTATATTTGATTTAAATAAATAAAATATATAAGTTAAATATATATACCGAAAAAAAAAAACAAGGAAAAATAACCAATCTCTAAAAAAGTCCAAGGTATAAAATATCAAAAAAACCAAAAAAAAAAAAATTGAATAGTGAGTGGTGGTGTCTTACCACCAAAAAATAAAAATACCATTGAATTTTTTGGCCAAAAAAAATTATTGAAAGGAGAAAAAGATGAAACACAAAATTTAATTAAACTATACACAAAATTTTTAATGAAATTAATAATCCGATTTCCCAGTTTGTATTACCAAAAAAAAAAAAAAAAATTAAAAATTTTTGAATTCCTTATTTCTACATGGCATTTATAGCCCATTATTGCGAAACATCGAATGTTTTTATTCATTTTTTTTTTTTTTTGGTACTGATAATCAGAATTGAATGCATATTAATGCAACATAAAAAAATCAAAATTCGACCAAATGAAGATCATCATCGTACATTGAACAGAGCATAATAAAATAATAAATTGTTAGCCCAAAGTACGCAGAAATATATAAAGAGAATGTAATTATATATTTAGTGATTTTTTATTTTTTTCGTTTTTTAGGATACATTTAATAATAATTTTGTAAAAAATATTTTTTTGATAAATCCCGATAAATAAAGTTTTTTTTTTTTCATATTTTATTTTTGATAATTGCTTAAAAAACAAAAAAAAAAAAACTCTGCATTTATTTTTATTATTGAACCTTTCCAATTGTCTTCAAAGGAACCAAGAAGATGGCATCATAATATTGTAAATATGTTATAATATTTATAAAAATGAATATTTGCGAATACAAAAAAAAATTGTTAAATTGATAATCTTACTATCAATCTTATTGCTATCGCAATTACAGTTTATTTTTTGTATAAAGAATTCACAGATTAATTCCGTGTGTACGTGAAAGTGCATGTTACATTGATCTGAATGAACATAACTTAATAAGAAAATCAGAGGAAATTCTTTAAGGGAAATATGGTCATGTATGTAAAATAGCATCAGCATTGAATCATGGTATTATACTTAAGTATTTGCCTATAGAACTATGTCAATTAGTATAGATCAATGGTGTGGTCTATATATAAAGACACTATGTAGTAATCATTTATACTGTACTTCTAAAAATTTCTAGTTATTCTGTATGAGCAATAGAATTAATGACAGAAACAGGACCTGTAGAAGTTAGAACAAACAAGAGATAAAAAAAATTATTAGAAAAAAAAAATTATAATCTGGAACAACTGATTGAAAGTGATTTTAATGCTGGGTGAATAGAAAACATAGCTTATAATAAGGAAAAAAAACACATTAAGTAATTTTAAGTGTGTGAATTTGAGGAGGAAACGGCAGAGCACATACTATGCCAGTATGATGCCTTAATGTTGAAACGCATTAACTATCTCGGCGGGAATATGATATGTACCTCATAAACACAAACATTGTCACTCAATCAAGCTGTATAGCTTTATATGCAGTACAGGGCTGACCGATGTGATATAAACTGAAAGGGGCGTCACAATGAGCCATTATGTCCACCCGAACATCTAAATCTAAATCTAATTTTATAATCAACTGATGTACGTCATTAAAGAAATAGATTTTAATCATCTGTGAATTCCACTCTATCATTATAAGATTCAAATTCACAATAGTTTCTTTGAAGAAGTTGTGGACTTAATCAACAATATGTCTGCCGATATTCCACTTGAAATTTATTCAATATTTTGCTACCATTTCTTTTACTTTCAACAGCTTATCTCGTAATAACGATTTTATCATAATATCATCGGTCAGATTCTGTAACAGTCGAAATTTTTCGGATTTTTCAAATAATCTCTTGAAAATCTTTAAAAGTGGGCGATATTTTACTACGGTAGTAATTATGAAAAAAATTTATTGACACTTTTAAAAGTTTTTGACAGTTTTCTCGATATCCTTAATTTTAACGTTTAGAGAGAGAGTCCAGCCACACATATGGAAATATAATTTCCGAATAATCTTATTGGCTATCGATTGGAATTTCACAAGTCCAGATTATACTAGAAAATTAATTGACATGGTTGCTATTTTAGGTCAATCTCTATAGAAATTTGTCATACAATGACACTTAAATATGAGAAATTGTTATAATATTTAGTAAAAATGGCGGCATTTGATTATTTTCAACAAAAATTTAACACAGACTTCTACAAATCGATTGTTGACTATATATCGAAATTAAAATAAAAAAAGACATTAGCAAAATAATGAACATTAATTGGAATTGAATTTACGATAAAATGTCGAATTGAAAATAATTTATAACACCGTTTAAAATAAGTTTTTTTTTTCTCGACTTCGTAATATATTTAAAAACTGTGTAATTTGACCAAAGTCTTTAATTTTTTTTTTTTTGATACACGTTGTTAAACCTACTATGCTATCATTAAAAATTTTATTACTTTTAAATTCATTTTTTTGTTTTTTAATATTTTTTCATTTCGATATTAAAGTGAAGTTTATGTAATGGTCCACTTCAAAACGCGACAATATAAAAATTGATGCTGATTCTGTGTTGGTTTTTTTTTTTCGGTATAAATTTGAATGAGCATAAATGGTTTTCACGCGCAGAACGTAAACATAACACAAGAGGAACAATTTTTTTTTTGTAAACCTGGGACGCATGATTAAAGGTGATAAATTTATGTATATAAAAATATGAATGCAAAAAAAAAAGAATATATTTAAATAATTGCCGCGGTTTGATAATTGAAGATTACCTTCAGTCGTTTATGGAAATAAAATAGTTGGTTAATATTTTAATATTGTTTTTATTTGGTTGTTAAGTAAAGCCGAAATTGCACTTTTGGTATGCACTGTAAATTAATTCATTGTATTTTTATTTTTTTTATTTTTTTATTGTTATTATCGGTAAAATTATTTATCTTCAAGGATATTTTATTAATAATTGTTGGTTCCAATTCAAAAAAAAAATTATAATTTTTGAAAGATCGCGATAATTATATTTAAAATATTTGATCAAACAATTACAACCAGCGAGAAAAATTATAATTATCAATCTTACGTAACTATAATTTGTAAATTAAATGTTGTTATAAGATCATCGGAAACTGTATTTACTCAACTAAATTGACAGAAACTCATAAGTAATATGCTACTCCTAATTCATAGTTCTAGCAAAACCATTGGAAATCGAATTTTGTGACTATTAAATGTGCGCAGAGTCACTACGGCTGTCATCTGATCATAAATCAGATTAAATACAAAAATTTACCAGTAAAGACAGCTCCAAAAATATGGAATTAAAATTAGCTGGTCCTTAAAGTACATTTCTTATTTTATAAACTATAATTTTTGGGGTCTGTCCTAATACAATCTTCTAAAATTTATTGAATCATGATTTGTCGAAGATGATATTCGATATTTTACATAAAATATTTATCAAAGATACAGTAAAATTATGGAGAACTGTCAATTTGTGAATTTGATAACATTATCAGTTTCAATCGAAGGATGAAATTTACATTTATGTACGTTTAAAAGCGGAGTTTTAGTTCGGTATAAAAATGTTGTATATAAAAATGCAAAAATGGTTTTTCATTTTACAGAAATGGACCATATAAATTTGGACTTTATAAGCTGAAAAAAAAATTAATTTCTGTATAAAATGTTATGACTTTTATCAAATCTTTAATACTCACCTTTTTCCAGAGTTCTAGAACTATATTTTGTAAATCACCTAAAACATATAATTACAGAGAAAAGAAGTAAAATAAAACAAGAACTAAAATTAAATTAAATTTTATTGATCTTGTCAGCAAGTATAAAAGCCTCCAATTTAAGACAAATATTTTAAAAGGAACATTATAAAAATTATCAATAGTCCAAGTAAAAATATACATTATTTTACGCCTTGACTTCAGAGCAGTGTTAAAAAAATGTATTTTAATTAATCAATCCGTCCAGTTAATTTTTTCATCATTTCAACCAAAAAAAAAAAGGGTCAGAAAAGGTTTTATCATTCAAAGTCCTATGCAAATAACCAAAATTGAATAAAAAACACTTTAATATTTAAACTGCGGATAATACTTTTAATGTTGGATGGATAGAACCTCATGATCAGAGAGTTCTCAATATTGTTTTTATATAATGTAAGAAATTATCTGTCAGGGAATAAAAATGCGGACATTAAATTTTATTGTGAACTAATATTTTAATGTAACCGTACAAAAGTTTGAACTTAATCAGTAACCGAAATAATTAAAATTATGTTATTAGGGTAATGTAAAGCCTTTTGGAATTACAATTTATTTTTTATTGTCTTTATAAGATTTTACTAATTTTGCCTGATATAGGAAAGAAACATAAAAAATATATTGACAGTCTTGTAGATTGTATGATGCATTGACTTTGTAATGATAAATTTATAATATCTTTCATATCGGATGTAATTAATTTTTGCTATTTATACAAAAAATTGCTCTTTTAATATTATTTTCCAGTTGGATTAATTTTGTTAACAATGACACTGAAACATTCATGAAGAGCTAATACTTTCTAAGTTAAAAAAAGTGAGTAATTATAGCTCCTTCAATTGAATAGGAAGAAAGCCATAACAATGATAGATTTCCTTACAGATCATTGTAACCTCAAAAAGCACACACAATTCATCTAGCAGCTCTCTATCAGCAGGGGTTTAGTTTCTGTAGAAACGGTGGAGCACATACTAATTAGCTGTGAGCCACTAAATCAGCTATACTACTCGAAAACGTTGAAGCTGTCACAAAAGCCAGTTGTACTGTTTCGTCAATATTATAAGCTTAGTTAGTGACGAATAATTTAAAAGGGATAATTAAAAAGTTATTACCCTAAAAACTCATTTTGTTAATATAACTTAACTACTCAATAAGACAAATGGCACTGACTAGGACTGCCTGTGACCAACCATTACTCTAAAAAGACCTTCACATATATCAAATCGGTTGTAACAATTTTCAACCAAGAAATCGTGTAGTATGAAAGTAAAAATTGATATGAAAAGTCCAATTGTTGCAATTTTGATTGGATTTTTCATACAACATTTTAACATATCAGCTGTTAAAATCCTGTTTGATGAAACAATAAAAGAATTATTGTTATTGCAGCTACAATAAAAGGTAAAAATACAGTGCTGCAATAAAGTGTAGCATTATCAACTGCAAATCCTGATAATACTCATTGTACTAAAACATTTTCTACAAATGGGATAGCTGACAATAAGTTAGTAATTACTGTAGCTCCATGATATCATAGTGAAACGTAATCCTATGAAAGCGGTTCCGATTACTAAAAATAATAAAATTACTCCTGCTAATCAAGTTAGAGTGTATTAGTAAGATTCGTAATACTTACAACGACCAATATGTAAATATAAACAAATAAATTTTGCATGAAGAGTTCGTAATAATCAACCATAATTAACGTCTCGGCAAATATGGTTAACACTATCAAATGCTAAACTAATATTTGCAGAATAATGTAATGTATGTAAAGCTAAAAATAGACCAGTGACAGTTTGGATTCCCAAGCAAAAGTCTAGAAGTGATCCATAGTTTTATCAAGCTGAAATATTAATTGGATTTGTATAACCGATTAATATACAATGTGAACGGACCTTAACCCTAAATTTTCCTTGAAAATATTAATTCAAAAATATAACTAACAAAAAAATGTTGCTCAGCATCGGAATTTAAATATAAAAAATCTACCTGCGTATATTCAGTTCCTGAAAGACAAACCACCAAAAAAAAAAATACCACTACAAAAAACAATACAAAAAATATTCTACCTGTGCAACATACTCAAATACCGCTATTCAATGTTGTATGCCTGAGCCTGTCTAAAAAAAAAAAACATATTTCCAAACAACATTTTAATAGAATTTTTTTTTTTTTTTATTATTATTATTTTTGAAAATTCTTAAATACATTTTTTTTTTATAGATGTAAATAATATTTATATAATGCAATTTGTATATAACACTAACACTTTTAAGTAAAAATCAAAAAAAAAAAAAAAAATTTAATATCCCAACCAAAAAGCCTGATAAACGCAAGGTTGTTGTGTATATGTTGCTAACAAAAAAAAAAAAAATGCAATTTTTATCTTGGACTCTTGTTGCTTGAATTCAGATGCATTGCAAAAAAAATGTTGTTTTGTTGTTGTTGTTGTTGTTAGGAGTAAATAAGGAGATAAATATGCAATTTTTCTTTAGAGTTCAGAGATGGAGTTTCTTTGGAGAGCATTTTACTGTGTGAATATCTCTTGAGCTTGTGCTGCTGCTGCTGAGCACAGTTTTGAATGCTGCTGTGCTGTGGATTTACCTCAATTATTTTTCAAAGTTTTTTTTATTATTATTATTATTATTATTTTGTTGTTGTTGTTATTATTTTATGGTCAACGCAGTTACTCGGTTTTTAAATGAAAATTTCAAATTGGTTTTCAGTTGATATCGGCTACTCAAAAGGCAAACAAGCTTTAAATCAATATAAATAAATAAATTAATAAATTGTACAAATACAAAAAAAAATTATACGTTAACATTATACATAATTAATCGTGATTAAAAAGAGGTTTTGTGAAAGTGAGGGTTAAAATATGATTTTTTAATTTTTGGTACTTCCTAAAATAATTGACATAATAAAAAAATATCGCGGTAAAAAGAAAATATTTAATAAATTTTCCTGGCAAATGAAAATGCTATTTAAATAAATTATGTGATTTGGAAGGAAAATTTATTTTAACACCTTTAATTAATTTCGGAAATTTGGAAAAATTAATTTTTTTTTTTTTTTTTTTTGGTTTTGGTGCGAATCTTTTAAATTGTGCTGGCATTGATTTGAAATCTTAAAATTGTTGAAAGTGTTTGTTACAAATTTTATGAAAACAGAAAGAATGAATAAAAATTTTTATATATTTATTTACAAATTTGTTATCATATATTTTGACAGATTGGCACATGGCCTTTTAAATGTCAACAAGATAATGAAATATTGTTTATATTAAGTGACATAAGAATAGAGTTCTGAGTTGTCAAGAAATTTTCATTTGTTTATAAAGTGTTCAGTTTAAGTGAATGGACAATACAATAATTTTGTAAATTTAAAAGTTAATATTAATTTTTTTTTTTTGTAAATTTTGAATTTTTAAATTATATTAGTTTTTTTAAGTCGTGCTTATTAAGTTTAAAAAACCGTGATAATTATGAAATTATTTAGAATGTTTTTATTTAACAAGTTTGTTTTCTAAAACTATAAATTATATAGTTTATAGTTAAACTGGGCAGAGTTTAAATATAAAGTGAAAAGTGAAGAAATATGAAAATCAAAATGAATTAAAAATAATATAGAATAAAAAATTAAATATTTTTTTTTTTAAATTATTATTTATTTAAATTAAGAAATTCATTAAAATTTGAATTATTGTTTAATTGAAATATTATCAAACTGGATACCGGCAGTGCATTTTCATTAGCCTATTCGGATTGGCTAACTGAACCTAGGTAAACAGAAAAATTTAATTATTAAAATTAATTAAAATAAAATTAAAAAATATTTACGAAATAATTTTTAATTTTTTATAAATGTGATTTTTTTCTGCGTAAGAAAGCAAGAATTAAAAGTTTAATCAGTTTTAAAAAGTGAGAAATGTTGTGGTAATTAATTCAAATTTTGAAAGGAAACGATCGTAATTGATATGAACTTTTTAAATGATTAGTCAAATGATCTGTCAAATTGAGTGTTAAGGTTTCGTTATTAAACATTCGATAGAACCATAGAACCTAACAGTAATAATTTGTAGTATCAATCAATAATTGAATTGTTTGTAGGAAACTATCAATGATCTTACATAATTGTCTACATTTTTTGTAATTCCACGCCGGATAAATGAAATGTCAAAAATATTACAATTTAAATTGCTCTGTTTTGACAGTTACCAGTTTCTAATTAACGATAATTAATCAAAATTTTAATTTATTGTTATGTACTTAAGTTAATTAAATTTTTAATGTAAAATATTCTAGTCAAAATTATTTTTTACCATCGAATTTATTTATTTTTTAATCTGATAACACTAGACTTTTCTAATGACCTTTTTATAGGGTCAATCTAATTTGCATAAATAATAAAAAAAAAAAATATGTAATTGTAATAACCATATGCCACTATCTTCATCCCCGGACAGACAATTATCCCTTTTATACTGATGATTATTAAGGGATAGTCTACATACACAGCCATACATTTATTTATCAAAATACTTTAAGTTTATATTGGTGTGTGTGTTATTCTTAAGAAAAGGATTAGAGGTCATTTTTATATGTATTATTAGTCTGCCTGAAATTATAAGAAAACAACGAAGCCTAGACAAAAATATAAATGCAAATAGACTGAATTAATATTGTCAGCTGTTTGATTATTTTATTATAAATAATTGTACATGTAAATAATGATTATAATTAATGTAAAAGTTTTGAAATTCGTAATTATGATATTTAGTAAGTACGAGGTATAGAAAATAAAGTAATGCAAATGTTTATAAAGAGTTATGATCACAATAGGTAAAAATTGATAAAAATTATGAGGAAAATTGTTCAGTTTATTTTGAATATGAAATGTGATATTAAATTTTTGTGATAATGTCCTTTAATCAATATATTCTTCTGTCGAAATTTTCAATGATTGTACAGAACGAATTCAGGCTTAGCCTTCACTTTTTAATGATAGAACTTTTACGATCTGCTATTATAAATAGTTTATCTTATGATACTAAAAATATATATGACACAATGAATTAATAGAAAGACTGATGGTAGAGTACTCAATCTAATGACTGATGCCGAATTAATCACAGTTTTGATGCAGTTTTAATGCCCGCTGATTGTTTAGGTCATATTTTGGAATTCATATACGTCGGAATTCATATGAAATTAGTAACTAAGCTAAAATTTGAAATATAAGAAATCTTTTAAAATAATATGAAAATCGGATAAAATGTCAGGTCAATTTGTAATCTGTGAAATCTTGTGCTTTTTTCAAATACTTTTAGTAAGAGCATTTATTCTGAAAATGAAACCTTCTAAACCTGAACTAAAGTATATTAAGAATTTCGAAAGAAACACAAGATCAAGTAAAAACTTTTATTTTTCAAAATAAAGTTAGTTTTATGTTTCTATTTTAGCCCTTATTGATCCTGAGAATTAGCAAATAACTCACAGAATCGCGAGCATATTGAAATATTAAGGCATTTCGTACTACTACAGAATAAGAAGAATTTCTTGTTTGATACTTTTTCTCTTAATTAGCCAAACTATATTAAAACTGACTTTCGAATTTGTTATTATCTGCTTGTCTCGCAAATTGATTTGTTTATTCATTCTGAACAAAAACTTTATATAATTCAGCGGTGAAGCTACTAATTATAGACCTATTTAAATTATATTAAGTTAATATTTTTATTTTTCTATAAATCTTAAAATCATTATTATATTTAATACAAAATTTTCTGATCATCAATTTTCATTACAAAACTCTGTCATTTTTCTTAAATGTATTAATTTACTTTTTTTTATAAAAAAAAAATAATTTCTTTACAATTTTATTAAACTCACAACATTAAAATTTATGTAATACCATAAATTTAATATCGATCAGGGATCAGTTTTAATCCATAATTTTTATTTTACATAACACAATATAATTTCATATGTTATACGTAAATTTACAACCAACAAATAAAAAACTTCACCTGAAAAATATTTCAATTCAGGCAACCCTTAATTTTTAAAAGGTGTTCAAAATTTGTCTTACAATATTAAAAAATAAAATAAAAAAAAAAACATTTTTGACCCCGATTCAAACAACAAATTCAATCCTCAAAAAAAAAAACTGTCCTCTTCTCAAACCGTTTCCCATAATGTATAAAATGTTCAGATTTAAAATGAAATGATAATTTTCGACCGTTGGTTAATATCTCTTAAAAAAATATTTCGCTTCTTTTTATAGCCCTTTTTTTCAATAATGAATTTCTTATATACAATATTTTTTTTGTCAGTCCATATAATTACATTTATTTCAAATGGACATAACACCATATATTTTTTTATATCCTGTCTCTTTTTATCTTCATAGTACGTTATTTTTTGGTTACGTTGTTGTCTCAAAAACAGAAGAAGAAATAAGAAATACTATAAGACACCATCAACTCACCAAGGAATATTCATTATTCAAAATTCCTTACATGTCGTCGTCATCGAAACATTGAAATCATCCTTTTCTTTAAATACAAAAATCTTTGAAACCCTCTTATTTAATTCATTATTATTTGTATAATGTTATTCAAGAAAAAAAACATATTCCTTATCTTAAGGCATTCATTATGTCCCTATTTTTTCGTTCCTATTACTAAAATAAAAATGGGCAAAAAAAAAGTAAACCTTTTAATATAAAGAAGGGTTAAAAAAAACTCTTCAATTTTATTATGTGATTTTGAAAGTAAAAAAATAATTGTTAGTGAGAGAAATACTAGCAGCTATTATGACCGTATTAAATTGGACAAGAAACAGGCGAGATGTCCAACTAAGATGTACAATAGAGGAACAATAAATAGGGATAATAAAGGATAGATTTTTTTATATGTAATGGCTTAGAATTTACCCTATTTTTAATAGATTGGTAAAAACTTTAGTAGAAATGAATTGAAATCAATTTTTTTTAAGAAAATATTCTTTTTGGATGAGATTTTTCGTATATAATGGTCATAGTTACCTAGCTTCTAATTAGGTCGTGGTTTGGAGATATTTAAAATTCGAGAGATTAAACAAAAACAGAATTTTGTATCGTGAAAATCTTTGATGTATAAGGCCAAAATTTTACAAATAATTATAGTAAGTATTTGTGAACTTATGTTGTCATGTTAGTCAAAATTACGATTTTTGTAAGAGTGGTAGAAATTTTTTAATATCGTTTATGGTACAGAGAATTCTACTTCAAATAGTGATGCGATTATTGTCACCAATAATGACAGTTGGAGTTTAGTACTTTAAAGTTTGTATAATTATAATTTTTCAGTTGCAGAAGACAGAAGATATAAATACGAAATAACATTTGAAAAAAAGTTTTTCTAAATTTCTAAATTCTTCAGATTGTTTTCTTGAAAATCGGCCGATCCTTATGCTTT
This sequence comes from Rhamphomyia laevipes, assembly GCA_963920725.1. Taxonomy (NCBI): domain Eukaryota; kingdom Metazoa; phylum Arthropoda; class Insecta; order Diptera; family Empididae; genus Rhamphomyia; species Rhamphomyia laevipes. Next base: position 38,508,825 of record OY987259.1, read on the forward strand.
CACAGTCCTTAAATCAAATTTCTAGATTTTGTTTAATTAACTTTAGTTGCGCTAATGGAAATATTCAAATTGAATACTCAAAAATAAGTTTAATATCATCCCTATTAAAAATCATCAATTCATCCCTGAGCACCACAAAATTTTATGTTTCATTCATGATGTTTTATTTATTGAAATTCAAGCTCGACCTTTAAAACTAACATTTGATGTTCTATTTGGCTGACTATCCATTCCTTAGGAATCATGAACAATTTAAGCTGATTTTCTTAAGGCAGATCGTACGGCGATCGTTTATGAGGTGTGGTCTCCGAAAGGATTTAGTAAAATTAGTAATAGAAATGTTTTACCATCGAACTTTTAAATAAATTGAGTATATATTTCAATTTAGTTCCTCCGGGTAAAATTATTAATATTACGATACACTACAAAGCTTTAATTATTTACAACATTTATTTTACATATGTAACTACAAGAATAAAAATACAAGAATCACGTATTATTTGAAGTTTGATTAATCGGTAGGTTTGGAATGCAAATTTATCGACATTCATTAAACTAGCCCGAAGACGGTTAATTCAAATAGTATTTTAATAAATAAATCAATATTTTTCTTATTCTATGGTGTTTTTAATTGTCCATCCATAATAAAAATCCATTTTTTTTAGTTATTTACTTTAAATTGCTCATTGTGGTTATTAATGCTTGACTTTGTTCTCGGCTACTGAAGATTTTTATTTTTTTTTTACCTAAATATAATCGAATTAATGCACGCGCCTTTTTTTTATATTTTATTCGCAAGTATTCTGTAGATTTTTGCGGTTCTTATATATATAATTTTCTGGAAGGATTTGTACACTCCTTTTTAATTTTTATACCATACATAAATAATAATAATAATATAATATTTATGTTTTACCATCAAAAAAACTATTCAGGTTACACGTACGCTTCGCGTAAATATGATCGAGAGGATAAAAATTATATCGTTGTAATTTATATATTGATATCATGGTTTACTTTTGTATATAATGTTATTCCCATGACTTGGTAATTAGAGGTTATATTCATAATATAATAATTTTTATCCTCCAATTCTTATGTTTTCAAATTAAGGGGATTTTTTTTTGTTTTTTGTCTTTTTATATTTTTTTTGGTTTTTTAATGAAAACTTTTACGCCTAAAGAAAAAATAATACATCATGATTGGTATAAAGGACAAACTTAATGGATATAGACTGTACCTGTTCTTCTGGCTGATGCACACAGAGTACCAAAAAAAAAAAATTTGTATAAATATGAGAAAGATCTTGTTAAAATTATTTTAATAAAAATTGGTACTATCAATTTTTATATTTTAGGTTGGTTCAATAATAAATTTATGAAATAATCATTTTCAATTGTTAATATACTGTCAATTGTCCGGTGTTTTATGCAAATATTTGAAAAATTCATTTGCAAAACATAACCTAACGTAATCAATATCGATCTACGTTGACTTCGCTTTAACTGAGTATAAGATCACATAATTGTAATTTTAAGATTAGGAAACATTAGACAATTTTTTGACAACAAATGTCTCACTATTAAAAGCCATTAACTCCTTTCATTTAATAGTTTCAACACCATAAGGAAACTTATAGTTAGAAATTCATATAAAATTGGTAGTTTCAAATTGTCATGAAATGGAAATCTGTATCATTTGAAGGCCTAAGCTCCCAAACGGAGTGAACTAAAGTAAAACTTTTTTACAATTATATAGGGAAGTGCGAATTCCTAATTATAAGGATTGAAAATTCAAAATTTGACATTATACGATATGAAATATTTATTTGTAATATTTAAATTCTTGTCATGTAGAATGTGGTCATTTAAATATGTATGAGATTAGTTCACAAACAATTCCATATTTAAATATTCTACCACTCTAATAATTATGATCGGTAAATTTCTACAATCTTTTGGAATTTTTGTATCTCTGGTCTGGTCGAGTGCAAATGATACATCTGTTTTGTAATTCCTGTGTGTAATATAATATGAAAAACAATAAAGAAAACCATACAAGTGAAAATTATTATTATTAATTGATATTCTCAAGGAATTTACTTTAATTTAACATTTTATATAAAATTACATTAAATTTATATAAAAATTTGAATAATTAATTAAACGAAAATTCAATTTACTAATTTAATTCTTTCTAATTTAATATGAATATCCTTCTAAAATAAATTAATTGTATATGAAAAATTAAAAAAAAATTGAGAAAAATTATATTTCTTTCAGTAATTTTTAGAAAAATATTTCTCGACAAATGTCGAGCAACTAAAAAGGATCTAGTTTTATGGAATTATTTTTTAAATTATGATAAATTATACTTTTTGTGCTATTCATTTACTTAAGTGCAAATTTTTCTATAAACATTTTATCCATAGCTTTGCTTCGCATCGTTCACATTATCCATCACATTAACTATCATGATATTATTACATATAGAAGGATCTGTTTAATGATGTGAATGATAATATAGTGCCTGGCCAACTTCTGTTGTTAATTAAGTGTGTACGTGATTCGAATAAGTCAATGTTGATTAGTCTGTAATATGCCCGTTTTATCCTCCTTGAGATAGTCCAAAGTATACTATAATTTATAAGAACAGATTTATTATTGACAAATGTAAAACATTTCTTTGATATAGACTTAATTTGAAAGAATACTTTAGTTTACCTTTTTCTGGTCTCTTTAAAGAAACCATTCTTAAACCTAACAAATTTCTATTATGTTTTTCTATACATAAAAATTATGTAAATCCACGGAATATGCGTAATAATTATATTTTTATTAACTCAATAGAATATATTAAATTAAGCGCCATTAAACCAAAGAAAAATTAATAATCATATTAGCCATAACCAAATATAAACAAAATTATCATAATAAAAGATGTAATTTTTCTATTTAACCTCAAAATTGATTATTAACTTCTTTTCAATATTGATTGCAATTATTATTATTCTGTATATACATAAAATTTATAACCATCAATCTCTTTTTTAAATAGCCTCCAATCATTTTTATTATTGTTATTCACTGCTTTTATATTTGCTGCAGTTTTACTATTTTATCCTGTTGGCTGATGCTGCAACATATTTATACCGCAGTCAGTAATCAATTTTGGTTTTTAAAGTTTTGGTTATACAGTTTTTGGGTAAAAGCAAAGCAAAATTTATAAAACATTAATCAATTGCCAATCAACCTTTTTCTTTATTTAACTCAAAATATACTCACAAGAAATATAATCATTAAATTTCTTATTATTTGTGTGACTTGAAAATGAAGTCCACTCCAGGGTATCTCAGTTAAAAATTACACTAAGTAATATTAAAAAAAAAACGTATATTAAACAAAAAGGGGTCAATCGTCAATTTTATTATTCTTACAATTCTCTACACATTCAATTTTTTTTGCTGCATTTCCTTAAGTAAAAAAACTATTTTTATACCATCAGAAATCAGAAAAAAATAAATCTGTACAAGAATAACAGAAAATTTCACAACAGGATAACATATTTGCCGGAAGTAAAATTAGAACGCACATAGAGTAATTCTCAGTGCTGTTGTGTAAGTGCATTACAAAAAAACAAAAAAATTGTTATGCCAATTTTCTCATTATATAATTTTACTATAATTGTTTCCTTTTTTTTTTGCTACTTGTAACCATTGTACATAAAATAAATGATTTTTTGAAAGGTTTACACACTAAAAATTATCCTTTAATACCAAAAAGTTCCTTTGAATTGTTGTAGGGGTGTTTTTTCATTGTATTACATTATTGTGACTTTTATAATCTTTAATAAATTAATTTTAGGGTTAAGATTACAAGGAATTGTGAATAGTGTTTTTTTGTTAGAATTAAATTTTCTCACTTACCAATTTGAAAAGTGCAAAAATTCGGCTTTTGTGTGACCTAATGAACCTAATATTAAATAAATAATATTGAATAAAAGAAGTATAAGTAATACAATTAATTATAGCCAAGTAAAAGCTATTCAAGGGATTGATTTAGGCTAAAGCTATTTAAGTGTAAATATATTTAAAATTTAAAAGCTGTAAAGGTATTCACTCACTAAGTGCCAATCAAACGTCCATTTATGTACAAAATTTTTATTTAATACCTTATGGTCGTATTCAGGTAATTTCGGAAGTTATCTTGATTTTTGACTGGTATTAAAACTCCTCATACAAAGTTATTAAATTGAGTTCGTAATTCTGGATGTCATACGATATAAATCTGATGGTTTGTAAGCTGCAGATCGTCTGACAGAAGTTAGGTGTGCAATATACATGGAAATTTGTGTTTTGAAAAAAGACTGTAGAATTACTTCAATCAATTTAATAAATGTCATTAGATTTAAAAATGGCAGCCAATTTTTAGGATATGATTCATGTCACTAATGTAACGAAATAGTAGATTTTTAAGAATGGATCATTTAGCGTTACAAATCCCAGTTAACAAATGCCATCTTTATGATAATTATCCACTTAAATTTTATCTTGATTTTATATCCTTCAGTTTTGTCTCCAATCTAACTTAATCTTGGTTCTGTTTATATGAGGCGTTCTATACTAATATCATTAAATTAATTGATTTGTCAATTAATCGAAATAATTAATTTATAATTTATTAATTTTATTATTATACATTAAATATATATTTGTTTTTTATTAACATTCCTTCACCGCATCCTAACAACACCGATAAATAATTTTAGTATGACAAAAAAAAAAGATGATTAAATTTTATTTGTTATTTCTACTCAGCGCCATTTCAATCGTAAATCACCGAAAAATTATATTAATTTTATGACTGACCTTGATGAATATTTTAAAATTATTTTTTTTTTTTTTTTTTTTTGGTTTTATTAATGTCACATTTATTTTTAATCATTATAAATCTACTATTTCATTTATAGTATAATTTATTTAATTAATAGCTTAAACTAAATTTAGTTATAAATAAAATAATTAAAAATTGTTTTTATAAAAAATTTCTTTCCGTGTGAATTAAATATCCTTTCTAATATAAATATTATTTAACGCTGTTCAATTAAAGATTTCATAGTTTTTACATATTAACTAAGCATAAACTTTGAAAAGTTCAAATTAATTTGTCCATGGAAATTTTGAAATTCTTCTAATGAGGAAAATATTTATTATAACTTACAGCAAGCAATAATCATAAAAATAATCAATTATTTACATTTTAATTTTTATACTTCTTATAATTAAATTAAATCATTAAATCACATAATTTAGTACTGACATAGATTTTGGCTAACTGCATAGAATTTTTAAATAGTTTAAATTGTACATATTGAATTGAACCATCCAATTAAAGTAAAGAATAACACATCCTGATGAAGGAGCAAAATTAAACCTTTATTTAATGTATTTAATGTAAGAGAAACTTTTAATTAGATCTAGCATATATTTTGTAGTTTACATATTCCAAATACGGAATTCTTCATCAAGTCCTTCTCCCCTTATCGAAACCTGATTCCATTTCCAAATAATAATACGAATATTAAATTTGTTTTTAGTTTTAGCTAGACAAATTTGTACAGTTAAAGGTCATTGAAGTTAATATATTACAAAATTTTAGCGACTTAGACGGAAGTAAATATAAGCAAATAATTGTCATTTTAATTGTCAGTCTGAAGCATTGTCCTATAATCGCGCTCCAGAAAATTAATAATGTAGTTTGATAGTTTTTCTTGTTAAAAAATTCAATTATTTGAAAACTAACCACTGAATAATCATCGGCAACAGCGATTTATTACGTGATCTATTTCTATATCACGACACTATTTTTAAATATCAATATTCAACAATATATAATTAATAATTATTATTTAATTTATGATAAAATTAATCTCAAATATCATAGAAAATGTAAGCAATTTTCTAATTGAAAATTATATTGTCATTACGTCATTTTATAAGCCTATATTTAACATAATTCAACTCATGTCCAAATAGTATTTTAAGTTTGATTTTAATAATCATTATAATAAAAATGATATATAAATTTATTGATCTGAAAAGTGTAAAATATTAAATTACTTCCGATTTATATTATTTAATAATATTTCTTAGGTACTTCCTAGTCAATAAACACAAAGATTTATTTTTCAAAAAAATAAATTATGCAAAAAACTTATTGAACCTACATCCAATAAATTGAAGCCTTATATTTACCTTGACGACATAAATTTTTTCAAATTTTATATAAATTTTCAAAAGGAATATCCAAAAATTTACTAAAGTCTAGTTAAATTCATCATTGATTCTGTAAATTAGTGAATTTGACAAAAAAACCCGAAAATAAAATTAAATATTTTATTTCTGGTATAAAATAATGACAAACGTGCCGTCGACATCGTGACGTTATAAAAAACGCATTTTCATAATATTTTTGTCATACCAAAACCAGCAGTAGCGCAGTCATTGTCCGTCCTTCAATTTTTGATAATTCGAACGAATTATAAAAAATTAAAAATCATTTTATAAATAAAATTCATAATTTAAATTTTTTATTTTTAATATTATGACTTAAAAAACTGATTCTTTGTAATGAAATGACTAGAGTCTTGAACTTTTACATTTGCAATTTACAAAAAATGTTAAAAAAATGAAAAAGTGTTTCATTAAGGAAATGATATTTACATAATTGATATGTAAAATTAACTATGTAATTAATAATATACGATTTATGATATCAAAATATAACCGTAATCATAATTTATTGTTTAAACCCAGAAGAAGAAAGATAGCACCAACAATATATAAATCAAGATTGTAAACCAACATTCAAAAGTGACCTTTACATTTATTTATATGTAAAAATTATTTGTCTACTTATTTTGAAATGTTAAACTATAAAATGTCGAAAAAAGCGGAAAAACAACTTATAAAATTTTAGTGTAATATTATTTTGATTTAATATTGAAAGTTGTCATGGGATTCACCATTTAAATTTTTTCAAATTGTTATGAACCAAGTTCTGTTTCCCATACAAATAACAAAAATTATAATTTTATTGTTCTAGTTCTGGGTACTACTAGGTCAGCTGAACAAGTTCGTTGAAACTAAATAAATTAGTTGTTGTTTTGGTTCGTACCCTTACAGTATCAAAATTATAGTTATAGTTAAATTAATTAAATTCATTTAATTGAGATATTCACTAATTTTTGCAAGTTTTTAAAGTATGTGACCATCAAATTGGCACTTGTTTCATAAGGGATTAACTAAAAATATAAATATTTTCATATTAATAATTTTAAATGTATTATAATTGATCCATTGCATCAATGTCATTGGAAAAGTCACGTAATAAAAATATTCTACATTCGATTCAGGTAATATTAGCAAAATGTTTTCGATGTTCTCATGAATACACGCTAGTTTTAGTAAGCAATTGTTTCATTTAATATAACAGAATGACAACATTAACAATTTTTTAAACTAGTGGAATTGTCATATTTTTTAAATGAGTTTGGCATCTGAATAAGTTTTTAGTTCTTTCAAAGTCCAAATTTATCGGTGTACACGTGTTTTACTGTTTCAGCTCTAGCTGAATCATGTGAAAGAACTACGTACCGAATTAATTTCAATTTGGTACAGCTAATATTTTTCTGATAATACGAGTATACATTTTAGGCAACTCAATGCTTTGTATTTAAATTGTGATTGAGAAAATAATTGTGGGGTATTTCCACCAAACTTTATGATTACTAGCTCAAATTTCCCCCAAAAAAATATCCTTTTCCTTAATTACTAATATACAATACATTCTAATTTCTCGAAAATTAAATAATAAAATTCCCCAATTATTACGCATTCAATAATTTGTTTTCTGTGACTCTATCGGCTATACTATAAATAAGTTAGCATCAAAAAACGGCGCAAAATCAACATACAAACCTCTTAGAAATAAGAAATAAAAAAATTATAAATTTTTTTTTGTTATAATATTAAAATAATCTAAGCTTTTATTTTTGTTGTCTCATAAATGTCAAGGTTAAACAGATTCACCAAAAATAACAAAAAAAAAAAATAACATAGACAACGAAAACTACAAACAGCCCACCAAATTAAAAGCTAACCATTCGTTTTGAAAGCGTGAAATAGAAATTATGTAATAAAAATGTTGGGAATATAGCAAAAAATGATTATAAGAAAAAATATATTAAAATATTTATGAATGTTTTGTTAATTTTTATCTTAAAGATGTTTGATGATTTTGTGAATTATGTTTTTACATTTTTCTCTTGTTTAACAGCTCTCTAATGACTCAGATTTATGAAATTTAGATATTTATTTAATTTTTTGTATTTTGTATAAAACATTTATATTGAAACAAATCAAAAATAATAAAAATAAGAAAAAATGAAATCAAAAGTAACATTTATTTGATAAGTTACTGACTTAAGTCTTTTGTATTTTTCGTAAATCAAATATAATTGTTGTACTGGTTTCTACGAATAACAAATCGGAATAAAAACTTTAATGATTCCAAGGAATTGAAAAATAAAATGAATTTAATGAAAATCAATTCAAAATATTTTTTTTTACCAATAAGTTCACAATTTTTATACTAGTCTAACACAACAATCAATTAATTACTAGTTAATTTCATAATATTTTTATAGTTTACTGTAGCAATAATTTTTTGTTTACCAACATTTGTTTAATGAATTTTAAATGGTCGAGTGAAATTACTAAAATTGTCATAAAATCGGCGATTTAATTGTCCAAATAAACTATGGGTAGTAGAACAAAACACGTTAGAATGGGTTGCGCTGAACAGTTGTCTTCACACAAAACTGTTCTGGAGTAACCTCAACGCTAAACCATCGAGAAACATTCTGAATATGACCAAACCCATGTTCGGATTACGATAACATGCCGGGCGACTCAGACTGACAACTGAAACAGCTTGTAGAGGCTGTTTTGAAGATGATGAGACAATTGAGTATCTTTTATGTCACTGTCTTTATCTGTACAATAAAAGATTAAAAAAATTTCAGTTCTTATTTTGTAGGAAATTAAGCAGTGAAAAACCTGCTAATTTGTCAAACTTTAAAAAGGAAGTGGGATGGCACGATTCGTAATGAAATATGGTCAACGTTCCGTAAGGGGGTACAACGAACCGTACGGTTTAGGTACGTGGTTTGGCCGCTTCCATTCCCCCTTTCTTTTTTAGTTAGTAGTTCAGTCAATATTTTTGATAAGAATTTAAATCTTAAATTCAAAATTACAAAATAATAATAATAATTTATTCGAGTATTATGACACGATTAATAGAAATATTGCAGTAGATCTCGATAATTATTTAAAAAGAAATATAAAATAAATAAAATAATTAATTTAAATAATATTTTTTAATAATTCCATCAATTTTTTAAATGATTATTTTAATTGATGACATTCATAATAGTTTGGTCGAATTTCAATCGTAAGAAAATCACACTTTCATAGAAAAAGATTTAAAATTATTTATTAGAAAATTAAATTATTAAGGTATTACCGAATTAATTAATTAAAAATATATAGTAAAAAAATAAAAACCATCACAAAATATGATTTAGTTACAAAATAACCAACTTCCTCAATTTTAAATCAGACAATATTTTATTAAAATGTATTAAAACGACCATTATTTTAATTGCGGCAACGTATTTAAATATTATATATTCGGTATAGAGAAATTGATAAATTAATTCTAATTTATTTCAATATAATCTGGATACACTTCAACCCGTTAACCCCTAAATCTATCAATACATTAATCCGACAAATACTTAAGGATTAACTATATAACAAAATATCTTAAAATAAATCTTACAAAAATAAATTAATTAAATTAATTTAAAATAATTTATTTTCAAATTGTTATCTTATTTCCTTATCGAAATATATATATAATTAATTAATTCATATAAATAATACAGAATAATTAATGAATATTTTTGCATAATTTCAAATTAAATATAAATATACAATAATTAATTTCGATCAATTCGGAATAACAAAAAAATTCAAATTCAAATTCCTAGAAAACAAATAAAGAATTTATATTTTCATAACAAAATTTTTATTATTTTTTATTTATCTATTTTTATTTAAATTAAAATATTTATTCTCAGGTGATTAAACATAAGACAAAATATTTGTAACATGTGCTTTTATATTAACACATTATCCTGTATTTTATTAAGGACAACATAATAAACTCTGGTTCCATATAAGGATCAAGTTTCATACAATTTATGATAATTTTTTTTTTATGAATTAAAAATATTTTTTAACTGCACTTCCCCTTTCCTTATTAAAAAATTGTGTTGATAAAATTATAAATTTTTTGGTTCAGTTCGTTACTTCACAGTAAGTCAAAGTAAAACTTTTTGTTATTTTTACTTGTTGATCGGTTGGTTTTTTGTATAAATTGTTTTGATATTAACATTTTTTTTGGTGAAAATAATTTTGGTATCATAACAATAAATAATACAAGAACAACAACAAAAACTATTGACTGTCGTGGTACGGGGAAGGAAGTAAAATTTATGTACATATATAAATTCATTATCCTGTAATCCTCGATAACCGTGTGAAACTGAAAATATTATAATAAATCAGAAATTTTATACTAAAAAATAATTGTTTTTTTTGTTTTGTATATTTTATACGGAAATCCTTGATATGAAAATTTATTGACTTTATGATTTTTTGTTACAAATTCAATAGAATTAATTATAACATAAAAATATTTCATATTTAAATATTAATTTTTTCTGAATATATTTTGAATATTATTGGAATAAACGATATTTTAGTGTAGAATTGAATTATGTTTGTGCAAAAAAAATTTAAAAAATTTCTGATTACTTAAGGCGGATTCATCGTTGCGGATAAAAACCGACGAACTCAAACGCGCGCACACTTTTTATATGAAAATTAGAAATTCTCAATTTTTGAATTTTTTATTTTCGAAAATATTTCGCTCTCTGAAAATGTTGATTTATATTGAATTTTAGTGCGGCACATTTTTGAAAATGTCAATCGATGATAGAAAAATAGAAAAATCAAATGACAGAAAAATCATTTGAATATATAGTTTTTTAATTATACATAAAATTCATCGTAGTTTGCCAAATAAATAAAACTTTTTTGTCAAATAAATGTCAATCTATTCTATAGTCATAAACTATTTTTGTGTGGCTGATTTTTGTGTGGCAACTATGAACGTTCTAGAATGAAATCAGTTCGATTGATTTTATCCGCAACAATGAATCTGCCTTTAGAGAACAGAAATGAAATCACTAATTAATTTTAATCATTAAATCCTTCTTCAAGTGATGATTATAATTTTTAATTGAATCGATACGTAAATACTCAGAATTATTCGATATTGTCAGAATTTCGTAACTAATGGTTCATAAATTACATTTTTTTTTGATAGTATTAAAAGTTTTTATTAATTGTTATTTAAAGTTTTCAATTTTAATTTTAATTACTGCAATTTAAATTCAGCGAAAAAATGGCTAACAATAATTTAATCAAAATATATAAAAATTTTGATAGTGCTACGAAAATTCTTGCTATGAAAAAAATCACATTTATAAGAAAAGGCTTACAGAAACGCAAAACACAAAACGTTTACATTATTAATTTTTTTTTTATATTAGACGTCGTACAACTTGTTCATCAAATCCAGATTCACCATCAATGAATGGTGGTGTTGTTGTTGCTGCTACATCATCTGATCAAGTTATAGCTACTGAGGTTATTAATCATGTTACAGCTGGTGGACAAATTACAGTAGTTACATCAAATTCACAATATATGCAATCATCATCACCACCAATACAATCACGTTATTTTCAACATCCTTTAGTTAATAATGGTAATAATAATACAATGATAAATATAACATCACAACAGCAACAACAACAACAACAAAATCATAATAGTCATCATCATCATCATCATCAACAACAACAACCGCCACCTCAATATCAACAACAGCAACATCATATGCAACATGATGATGATGATTCACATATTAATAATAATAATAATAATAATTGTTCATCGCCAACAAGTATTAGTTTAGCAACATTAAATGGTGTACCACATCAGGTGCATCAAGTACAAAATTCAAATGGTAGTACGTCATATGTTTATGAATATTATAAATTATCTGATAAGGATAATAATAATGGTACTCTACATTGGAGGTAAGATTTTATGATAAATTCAAATTTTTATTTAATTTTTGATTATTATTTATATTTAAAGTGTCCTTGAAATAAAAAATATAATTTAATATTTCAATTACACAATTTCAAATTGATTTTTTTTATGTTGGGCTAGATATAAGTCCTATTTAAAGTCCCTATACACATTTTTTTTTTTTTTGTATATTGAAATTATATTATGCAATCAAACTTTTGAACAAAATTTATGTTATAAATGTTTGGCCAAAATGTAAATTTCATAATTGGAATGAAAAAAAAAAATATTTATACAAAACGTGCATAGATATAATTGAAAAGATAATAATAATTTTTCATAAAATTTAATTGTATTTTATTATAACCATAATTTATTTCATAAATGAAATTATAAACGATTTAAAAGTTTTTATTTTTTTTTTAAATTTTGTTATCTGTTGTATAGAAAAGTGTAAAGTAAAAAATTTTTTAATTGAAATCTATATAAGAATTGTTAAATAATAAATAAATATATTTTAGTAATTATTTATATGAAAATATCAAATTTTATGATTCAATTACGAAATTACTATTGAAGAGTAAAGGAAATTAAAGAAAAATTTGACTTATAAATCTTCTGTGTCATATAAAATAAGACTTACGCGGTTGATGGGCACACACTGAATTCAATTTTTGGGGTTAGTCATTTTGCAATGACATTTTTCATAAATTTTAAACCTACCGAATCCCTGGGTACATCAAAATTAAAATGTCTGTAAAGCGCCATTGTTAAAAATTCTAAACTTTATACAAAATTTCATTGCAAAATCATTTTCTAATTAAATTAAATTTAAAAAGTAAATCAATTTTGAGATTTTCGTTATTTTATAAATAAAAATGGACAAATATCACCGGATAGTTGGACATTTTATTTACTTAACGCTTTGACGGACACAATTTTGTTCACGTGATTCAGCTATAGCTGAAACAATAGATCACATAATCAGCTCACTGCAATTGCAGTTGGTGTCTGTGAACGTGTTATTATCCATTTTAATGATACTTATTATACACGTGACACTAATACTAACCGATAGTCTCTGAATTTCGAGAATTTCGAGAGGAGGGTTAATATTTATAGAATATTCTCACCAAATACCACAGCATTGATGATAGAAGACTAAGATAATTAGTAATTAGAATGCTACTTTCTTAATAATCTAATAGCAGGAGAAAAATTAGTTTCATTTTTACTACTTTAATAAGGTTGAGAAATGAATCATTTGAATCATAATATATGAATCATATTTTATATTTCCTACTGTCTCGTGTACCTCTTCCACCGATATGAGCCAAGGTATAGAAAGTTTCCTAACATTCTTTATTATATATAATTTTGCCTATTTTTGGATGCAGTCCAAATCTATGGTCATAATAATTCGAAAATTCCTTTATAACTAGATAAACAGAGAGATATCAAAACTTTTAAATCCAATTAATATTTAAAAGATTTTCCATTTCTCTAATAACTCTTTAAGCCAAAATTTATTTAGCTAATCTCAATTTTCCATCCCATGTCAAAATTTTGTATATAACGTGCCACAAACAAAAAAATATTTCCACAACAATGAGAAAACATGAATTATAAACTAAATGAAAATAATAAAATAAAAAAATTATGAAAAATTTAATAAAATAATAAAAACAAAAAATTTTAATCTGATAAATTTTTGTTTGCAATTATCCGGTTTGTTGATTTTGCTGCTGTAATACACACTCTTAACATAACACGAGCATTTATTAAAAGATCATGAATTTTAATAAAAAAGCATTCCTTATAAATAAATTAACAGACAACAAAAGGTGAATATCATTAAAGATTTACTCTGTTTAATAAATGTTTATTTAAAATATTTGATTTGCGAACACTTAAGTATCCCATTCACCGGTAATATTAAAGTGATATATTATGTACACTTGCAATTTCCACAAGCATATATTTATGATATTGAAATTATGTAGATTCTAATTAATAATAATAACATTCAATAATGAGAATAAAATTCTTCAATTTAGATTTTGAAACTATGTCAAAACAGCTCATTTATTAGCATAGCGTATAGTGACAACAAAATCATAAAGGTTTTGTTGTCATGTCACTGGTCTCTACAATTTTGAAACGATATGAAATAATTTCAAATTATCATACTATAATAACCTTTTAACGCTAAATCGACTATGTCTAATGGAACCCTTGACGTACAGCACCTATCACTAGGCTCACGCTACCCAAGTTCATAAAATATTGCTCATTTAAATGTCGCATTTAAATCATATTGTTAAAATTCATTCAAAAATTCAAACACAAATTGAACAATTTTAGTTTTGATCGTGAACAGGCAACTTTAAAATTCTATGTACGCAAATTTCCTTAATGAAAGTTAGTCGTACACTTTAAGCCTTTAAGGTGATACAACAAAGTCAGTAAATTTTTTAAAGTTTAATATCTCACGCGATTTGATGAATTCTAAGAGTTGTGTAATTCAAAAAAAAAAAAAATGATTTTACTATATTTGTAATTCGGTCAAAAAAATCGACATTTTATCTTGTTTAAATTATAAAAATAAAATATTAATTGATTTTTAAATGGAATACATTAAGTAACTAATGCAAAAAATAAAATAAAAAATCTAATATTTATTTTCCAATTTCCATTAATTTTAATTAATATTAAATCAATATTTCAATTTATGAACCCACGTGCAAAGTGAATTTAATCTAAATTGCATTTTTCTTATCATAAATTTTAAGAAAAATATAATAAAATAAATAATATTAATTTAATTTAATTTTAAAATATTCACACGGAATGTAATATAGAATGATTAATAACGTTGTGATTTATAAATGCTGTGGTTACTAACTAATAATAATTACCAATCAAAATTTATTTTTCAAAAGTCACAATTTTTAGCTAATTGATTTGTACTTTACCCAGAGTTTTGTGTTAACTTTCACTAAAAAAATTAGATAGTTCGAAAATAGATGCTTTGGAGGCCGAATATGTATCATATATATAGGCCGATACTATAAGAGTTTTATCTTCATAAAGATTAGGGTAGTAATTACAAATCAGTTTAAACGTATTTAGCGAGCTGTTAGCTATTTTTAGCTAGCTATCTCTAGACGGTATAATAAGAAAATACTATAGAGTTCGTACTTATGAAGAATGTCAGCACGATTATTGAGATATTAACGTTGTACAAGTCATCAAAGCTCAAGGCTTGCATTGATCTGGATGTTATGTATATAAGGCCGGAAGGCAAAAGTAAGAAGTGTAGGCCACAAACAAGATAGGATATACGACAATGTTCATAAAATCTCAGAGAAATAGATGTTAAATACTGGAAATCTGTTGATCAAAATCATATCAGATGGGTTGAATGTTGTGCCACAATGTTGTGAAGATTTACATTGCTTAATTTATTCACCTAAGTTGAAGTTTACCTATAAAAATGACTTAGATTATGGTGATTTCATTAAATAAATAATTAAGGTTCAATTTACTATCACCTATTTTATTTGGAAGTTTTTCCTATGGAAACTGTTTTCTGCCAGAATTCCGCTTTTAACAGATATAAATTTGTTCGATTACTCCCGAGATAAGAACTCTTAAATTCAATTATGCTAACAATAATTATGTTGACTATATCTTACTCAAATGTGGTGTGGTAATCATAATAATTTGTATCCAACTATGGTTTATCTACTAAAGCAATAATTGAATCCATATTTATGATGAAAACCAAAATTTCATTTTCTAAATGGATTAAATGTCAATTCGTTATAATGTAATAAAGATATATTTTATTATGATCCAAATAAGACGAAAAGTAATTTTATTTTATTTTACATAATTTATCAGATGGCCTTGAATTTCAATTCTCCGTTCAATATTACTTACAAAATGTATGCAAAGAAATTACTCAACTTATAGAAATAAAATATTTTATGGGGTAATATTTCTGTAATTGAAAAGTATTCAAAATTATCGTAGTTCAATTCACTGTAAGTTTGGCCCTTTTTTTCCATACACCTTTTTTTTTGTATAACACTTTTATCAATAAATTGATATGCAAATTACATAAAACGTAATCTAAATTGCTATATTTTCTTTACAAGTATAAAAATAATTTGGATTTTTATTTATATTTTGATAAATTTTTTAATTTATATCACAAATGCGGTAATAATAAAATAAATCGCGCCTTTTTTATGTTCCATTTTTGTAATTTATGTTTGTTTTTATTTTTTTAATTTGTTATTCTATTTTAATTTGTATTTTATTTAATTTATTTAATAATATATATAATTTTTTAATTTAAAATTCTTACAAACAGGGTGACTTAGATTGTGTTATTGTACATTTAAAAGTGTGAACAAAAAATGAAATTAATTGTTAGATTTGTTATTTCTAAGTATTGGCAAAAAGAATATATAAGAAGAGATCAAAACTCATGAAAAGCTTTTTTTTCCAAACAAAAAGTAAATATTATGTATATACATATAAGTAATTTGTGGTTTTATTAAAGTATGTGTATTTGAAAAACCTTTAAGCTTGTGGGTTGGTGGATTTAGAAATCTTGAGATTAAATCCCACAGTAAAAAAATTTATATGAGTTTTGATCTCTTTATATATAAACTTTTTGATATTGGTCAATTAGATTTTGTTTATGCGGTTATTATTCAAATTTAAAAAGATTCATCAAAATTTTAATAAGCATTTGCAATAATTACTTAATTCTTACTATAAATGTTCAGGAAAATTTACTAATTTTTAACATTTATTTGGGACAGATAAACTCTTTGTAATTTTGTAGAGTAATGTATTAATTATAAGACACTAAATAAAGGTTGTTTCTTATAGCCCATTTTTTTGAAGATTTTTGTAGTAAATTCATATAAATCCGATTTTGTATAATAAAAATAATTAACATTCTTTGCCAATGTCGTGAATTATACTTCAATGCCAATTAGATACTTAATTCATTTAACTCATGTTTAGGCACTAGTACGCCTTCAAGTTGTACTCTCTTATTCTATTTGTCCTTCCGTCTATTATAGCTTATTCTCTTGATCACAAAAGCCTAGAAACATCAAACCAACACAGATTATTGTACCTGAATCCTTGGTACTTTATAAACCTCTAAAAAATGGTTTTATCTTTTTTATGAATAACTAAACTATGTTCCATCCGATTTTGGTAAATAAAAACATTTGTGTGCTAAGGATAAAAGTAGTTTGGATAAAAACTGATATCCAACCACTTCAGAATAATAACTACGGTGTAACAACGTTCGAATTGAACGATTTAAAAGAAGTAAATAAAGTAGCCAAATCTAATCTCAATATTTTTTTTTTATTGTATTCATTTTTAATTTCTACCAATTAAAAATATTTATATTTTATTAATTGCTAATCATTGATAATTATATAATTTATTTCAAATACTGGACATTGTCGGTTTCCGGTAATTTATGGTTGTTAAATGGATTAATAACTTTATAATATTGAAATATTTAAAAAGTTGTTACAAATTAATAATTAACATACTAAATAATTAGAATTAATTTACTATAATTATTAAGAATAATTACTTAATAAACCAAATAAATTATAAATTCTATTTTGAAAACATTAAATCAAAATTAACATAAATATCCTTAAAAAAAAATATTTAACTATATATTTATATTTTTAAAATTAATAATATTGAAGAACCTAAATCTTTCATATAAAAACGATACCATAGTCCCAAAAAAAAAATGTTGTAATGCCAGCCAGCGATAATATCAATAAATTATAGATTTTTTCTTTTTTTTTTATTTAAATTATCTACAAAACATAAACCACTAAAATTCAATAAAATAAAATAAAAAAGTTAAATGAATAAAATCTTATGCTGCACCTATCATTTTCAGCTATAAAGGTAAACTGTGTTAATACTACAACACAAAAAAAATAGTCTTGACTTTATCGGCTCTTCAGTTCTAACAAAATTTATTCGATTTTAAGGATCGAAAATGAAGATTTTTGTCACCCTCTTTATTTTTTTTTGTTACTGAAGGATTTCTTAAAAACGATCCTACAAATAATATCCTTTTTAAAATAAAATTTATAACCATAAATAATAAAAAAAAAAATGATAATGAAAATACATAAACGTAAATTGAATTAGAAACGTTTGTCATAAATTTTTAATTTATAGCATTTTCTTTTTTGTTGGTATCGTAAAGAATTTTGTATTTCTAAAGGAAAATTGGAATAAAATAATCAAATAATTTTCATCGGTGTTAAATATAATAATATTTTAATAAGTAATAATATTTGATGCACCATTTTGTATTAAATTTGAATTTGAATGGTTGTAGCTTTATGAAAATTCTGTTTTTTCAGATGGAATATCATTCTGAAAAGTTGGAGTAGTTTAAGAAAATATAATTTTGTCATTGTCAAATCTAACCCGTATAAATCATACTATGACTAATTCGTAGTTGATATTAACTAAGAATACATATTGCGGTTAATTAGCATATGTCAGTTTGAAATTGGTATTGTCAAGAAATTTGTTGTTGCAACATTTCAAAGGACAACATTTTATATATCAAGGAAAATCACACTACATTTACCATGATTAACCATCATTACTAATTGCTGTTAATTCATTTATAACAAATGTTTCCAATTAACATCAAACTGGTTAATAAATTCATTACAGAAGAATTTAGACAAAATCGAATTGATCTCAAGTTATATCACAATTTAATATGGAAATCCGAAAATCGAATAAACTTTTGAAAATAAATTAGTTTATAACAGAGCTTGTTAAATTTAAAATACATCCATAACTTCGGACTTGAACTGAATTCCTATATATAATCTTTGTTTTTATAAAAGATTATATGAGTTTGAATGACTGGTTTCCTAAGTTCTTTGTCAGCTTGTGCGACTGAGTCAATCTATTATTTTAAACGACAACGTATTTCTTTTCGATAGCTACAACTATATCATTTTAGCGACCTGATTTTTTACCATTCGATTAAAAGTTTAACAATTGATCGTACACAATGACTCTTTACTCTAAGTCTAAGTATTTCTTTGGTCAGATGTTGGCTGAATTTCACGATTCGATTATTTATTTTTTTAAATATTTTTGTGCAATTTTATATTTTCAAATATTCAATAGCCACTTTGCCCAATTCCTGAGTAGTACAGTTGTATCTCTACCTGAGATATCTTTTTTAGATATTTACTTTATTCAATTTATTTCTTTTAATATAATTTTCTTTATGAGTAATCGCTTACCTCTACATGAAGGGTAATTGCTATTTTATTTTAAGTCTACTTTTTCTTAATTGTTTCCAAACTAAATGAAAGACATCACAAATCATTACCATAATATTCTCGCTTTTATTAACTATCATTTCTGACATTCATCAGCATAAATTGT
This sequence comes from Rhamphomyia laevipes, assembly GCA_963920725.1. NCBI lineage: Eukaryota > Metazoa > Arthropoda > Insecta > Diptera > Empididae > Rhamphomyia > Rhamphomyia laevipes. The sequence continues at coordinate 38,528,605 of OY987259.1, forward strand.
CCTATACCAAAAACCTTTATTTGCTAATGCTTTATCTACAATTCATGCAAGCATTTTATATGAAATCTTCCTTTGGAGAATTTTATTCGCTTAAAAGTCGTTCACCAACGAAAACTTTGGAGCCCGGTTTACGAATTGTAAATTTTAATTAAGAAAATTAGGAAAATTGATGGTAATTTAGCAAAACATTACAATAACAGACGATACACAGGTACTGTTGGCCTATGAAATGTTGATCACCAAATCAATTACATATTTACTAATCATATTACCTTGAAAATCTAGGTTCAAACATTATACAACAGCACTTTATTAATAAATATTAAATATAAAGTGTCACATTATTAATTATTAAACAAATTAATTTTTCCGATAAATATTTTTCCAGCATTAAAAATTAATTATGAAAAAAATAAAAATTCATTTTTAATATTACAAAAATTTTATAGCATTTTAATTACTCTAAATATATAACAAAAATAGCTTCTGTAAAACTATTAATTAAAATTTTAAGCATTAAATTTTGTAATTTATTATTTTTTATTTTGCGTATATCTATAATAACTATTAAAATTTAAAATATTTCATAATAAAATAAATAATAATTTTTATACGAATGCAAAAACTATTAAAATTTATAATAAAATCTTCTTAGAGGGTGCAATAAAATCACAATTTTTATTCAACTATAAAGAACTATATAAAAAAAAACAGAAATTCTCAACCCCTTTTTCATGAAATCCATCGAAATTGCGCAGACGTAACTGATTCTACATTTAATTATTGTGATTATCTCCTATGATTTCTGTATTTGATCCTATATAAAAAAAAAAAATTCAATTTCTTGATGATTTGACTACTTTTTTTTGGTAAAGGTTTAAATGCAGACTTTTGATATATACAAAATATAAATGGATCTTAAGAAGTTGAATAATATTAAAAAATTAATTTAAATTATGCATAAATAAAATTTATATATTTATTTATTATTATCATATGCTTTTTAAAGTTCCGTAGAAGCAAATAAGCCGAATTCTTATATAAATTATACGTATAGGAAAAAATGTCAGTTTGGATTAAAAGAAACCGATCTGAGGATTTGAATTTTTAATGAATTTTTTGAATAAATTGAATTTTTTTGTTTTCTTAGAGACTTTTTCTGTTGTTGTTGATAGAATTTATTATTTTAGGGCATTTAAAAATAAAAAAAAGACGATAAAATTAAAATTGAAATTTGTAGAAATTAATTTTTTTTTTAAGTTTCTTCGAAAAGATAACTTCATAGTTTAATCACTTTCTGAGCATTTTTCTGAAAATGGTTTTTTTTTTTAATGTAAAAATCAATTTAATTTTATACTAAATTAGTAAATCGATTATTGATTATAAACATTTCTAAATAGGAAAAGGTTTCATCTTAGCATTTCGATCTTTAAACATTTTGGTTTGGTCTTAATTGCTAATATATTTTAAAGTGTTCTTTCATTTGACAGTTCTTTGATATTTCCAGTATGTAATACTTTTGGTTGGTAAATTGATAATTGTTATTTTAAAATTATATTTGATAAATATTAAATGGAAAGTAGAATTGAAGATATCGGCATTACATGAAATAGGAAATTTCATATTCAATTTTTGAATTTTGTATAGAGCAAAATTATTTAATAAAGATATAGAAATATAAAATTATATTGCTTCGCAATCGCTCATAATTAAGTGATTTCCTCGACACTAAATTGAAAATTAGGAATTATTATCATTTAAAGTGCTGATAAAATGGTAAGACACAAGATTTTCATGAAACATAGTTGGAAAAATCAGAAATTTTCATCATATATCACAAAATTGTCGTTTCTTGGTATGCATACGTTAAAACAGGTAGTGAACGAAATTACTTAATAACTTTTTATAGATTGGAATTTGTAAAATTTCCGGATTCATAATTTCAATTCATTTCAATTATGACCAAAAAATATTGAAAATTTCACCAAAATTAAATCACTTAAATATAATAGAAATGAAAATTTCCCATCTGGTGGTCAAATATGATAATTTTTCTTGGTGGCTCATCGTTCATTGGTGTTTATGTCTAAGACAAATCTCATGTGATTTGTCTTACTATCTATCAGCACTTTTAGACAATTTCTGTAGACAACCGTTTGAATTGTTCACCACCAATTGTAATTTTCGAGCCAAAAATATTGTATTTCTTCAAATAATAGAAATTACTTTCAACACTCATGGTAACAAAATAAAAAACAAAATGGTATAAAAAGAAAACTGTTAAATTAAATACACACGAATAAATTTTTGTAACATTTTTTTTTTTTTATTTTATTTTATTTGAAGTATCACACAAAATAAAAACGTACTTTAAAAAAAAAATCATGATGACATTAACTGATAACAAAAATCTGTAAAATAAAAATTTCAATTATTCTGAATTAAAGATACGTTAAAAAAAATTGAGTCAGAATAATTGAATTAGTTTTTTTTTGTTGTAGCTGTAAGAATGGCCCTTGTAGATAAAAATCTTTTTTATTTTGTTATATAAAATATTTCTATTTCTTAAGAATTTCTTTCAATTTTTGCTGTGTTGCTAAATTGATTTAACCATTTCGCGACTACTATAAAGTAGATTTGGTCACAATTCAATTTTGTAATAAATATATATCCAGACAAATTGAATTTAAAAGACTCATTGCGTGTAATATCTGCTTCTTACTGAAAAAATTCACATTTTGTATAGCGAATGATCATTTTATTGAACCATAATGGGCAATTACTTTACAAAACACTATAATAAGAATTCCTGGGATATAATTATAGTTAATGGGAACTGTTTATTTGTTTATTTATTTATTACGATTAACTCAAACAATTACTAATTTACAAATTTTACAAAATTAAACATTCAAAATAAAAAATTCCCAGCAAAATAAATTACTGGGATGTTCCATTACCAACATTTTCAGAATACGCTGCTTTTTTAGCTGTTAAAATAAAATTATGCTTATCATTACATTAATCGTCGCGAAATAGTTAAAAATTATCATTTTTATTTTGTTACTTTTTAATGGTTTTTAATATTTCATAAAAACCAACCGAAAATTGTAACAAAAAATTTAAAAAAAATAAACAAGTAAAAAATTTAAATTTACAAAAAAATAAAAAAATTATTAAAATTTTTTTTATTTTGAAATGAAATTACGTACATTAAATTAAAGTTTGTTTTTATTTTTGGATATCTAGGATGTAGATGTGTCATTTTTTTTTTTTATAACAACATAACAAAACGTTCTTGAAAAGTTGATTCACAGTAAAAAAATATTAAAAAAAAAATTTTAATAAAGTTATTTTTTATTTTATTATTATTTTTATTATTATTAATATAAACATGTTAAAAAACACAACTTTTTAAAGGTTACGACATCTTTTACTATACTGATTATCATATTTTACTGGAAACGAACTTATAGCATTTTCGAGACTTAGGGTTGAAGGTTGAGGAAACGCTATAGTAACAATATAAAATAATGTAATTTAAAATGTTATAAATTATATATAAAAGCAACATACTAAACAAAATTTTAATTTTTTAAACAAAAATTTTGTCACTAGACGGAATTAATAGTTAAAACAAAACTAAAAAATATTTAATTAATTAATTCAATTTATTTAAACAACACAAAAATTTCCGTCAATCGGTCATTCCTTAAGAGTCATGGCCTAACAACAACAAAAAATTTACTTGTTGATTTTATTATAATATCGTTTTTGATGAGATATCAATTTTTTAATGGAATCTTTTTCAAAACACGTCATAAATTGAGGCTCTGGAGCATCGACAAAATTATTGTCAATATTATTTTTATAAAAAAACAAAACTAAAAATACTTAATTAATGGGGAGTGTTGGGTTAAACACCCTAGTAAAATAAATTACTGGGATGTTCCATTCCCAGATTTTTATATTATGAATACGACATTTTCAGGGAAATTGGCGGTTTTGGTTGCTGTAAAAATACAATTATATTTATCATTACGTTACTCACCGTAATGGTTTAATTAAATTTGTAATTTTAATTTTAAATCTTAATTCTTATGAACTAGGAAATTCGTTTTCTATAAATCGAAATAAAATTTGAAATTTTGAAATATTTAAATTTTGTATATATAAAAATTCTTCTATTTTACGATACTTTCCCCACCTTTTTTTTTATTTTATTTTTTGTGTACGATATAAATTTAATTATCGATATAAAAATTATATAAAAAAAAAAAATATCGATAATTTTCTTACTATATTTTTAACCTTGAAATTGAATTGTTATAACAACATAAAAACAACAATAAATATGAAATATAACAAGCAAACAAATACAAATAAAATGAAATTTAAATAAATTATTATTTTATATATAAATAAAAATGATTTGAGCATTTTTTTTTTATTAATTAATGACTATAGATTATTAGAGATTTTATTTTAGCATATTTTAACATTATTTAGTATTAATTAATTTGATTATTTTAGTTCTGTCAAACCAAGCAACGATACTGACAATAATTTGACTTTGTTTTAATTTACTTTGAAATAATTTAACTGATCATAGGAAAATTCAATTTTCCTTATAAATTTGAATTGTAAATCTTTTTCTTATTTAACAATTGATCAATTGATTATGATTTTTTTTTAATTAACTGATGTGAAAAAGGAACCATCATAAAAATCTAACCAGCAAACTAGTACGAATCAACAAGTACCAGTTTCTGATGAATTTAAATGAAATTTCGTAATTTTGATTTGATTTTTTTATTTATATAATTTAAATTGATTATATTTTAGTTCATATTTTGATTGATTAATTTAATCAAAATCAAATTTGAATTAAATATATCGAAAATTGAATGCGAGCATCAGTGCAGATTCAATTTATTATTTAATTGTTATACTAGTAATCGAAAATTATTTAAAGTAAGTTAGTTAGTTAGTTAGTTAGTTAAAATTATGTAAAGTAAGTTAAATATATAAGTAGGAATTTGTCCTATTTATATTTTGATTATACTAAAATAACTTCTAACTGGCAATCTTTCTCTTCTCCAATCTCCAAATATTTCGTACTGATCGTAACAATCAAAATAGATTGATTATTTTAAACATAAATTCATTTTTAATAAATTTCTCTGACAAAATTCTATCCAACAAACTCCGAAGTTTCATTAATAATATTTATTTTTTATTTTTTTAAAAAAAAATCTTAATCATTATTTTGAATATTATTAATTTCGTCTTTAACTGAAATTTAATTAATTTCATTTATTTTTTTGATATATAACTACATAAGTTTTTGTGACGCTTTTGAAAATAAATTTAAATATTAATTAAATTAATTAATTTAATTAATTTACAATACAAATCAATCCATAATGTTATAAATAAAATTATTTAACCTGAAAAATTGATGCCTTCACATTTATAAAATTGTGATTTTGTCCATTAGTAAACAAAGTGTCACTTTAACAAAATCATTTACTAATGATCAAAATCGCTAATAGTCCAAATCACTAATTTTAAATTACTGAAATAATATTCAAAATTAATCATACTAACAATTTTATTACTGATCTACATCTAAAATTAACCCATTAAAAATGAATTATTATTGATTTATCATATTTTCTAAAACATAAGTAACACAACCATAACAACAACAAAAAATTTACCATAAAACCACAAAAGCACGTGCTGCCACCTTAAACCAAAAAATCTTTAAAAAGAAGAATAACCGAAATCGTCATCATCATCACAATCACAAAGTCGTTTATCATTCATTTTTATGTATAGAAACTTGTTTGATGCAACAATTTTATCTATATATAAATAAATTCAATTATACAAAATAATTTATAGATAAATTTTATGTTATATATTTAGATATTTAGTAAAAAAATTAAATTTAACTGGAATATTTTAATATCCTTATAACAACTACACTCATAAATTTTACACTTGAAGTGATAATAATTTATATAAATTTTTCCCGTTTTCATTTTCCATTATCAATTACTGTATAATAATAATAATATAAATAATATTTATGTTAATTTTCCAATTATATTTTATATAATTTTACTTCAATCAGAAGCAATAACACAAAAATTTTAATCAAAAAGTAATAAAAAATTTTTTATATTTACCTATTTTTTTTATTAAAATTCTAGTTCCCCTACCAATGGTAAATTAAATGGTCAGACCACACCTCTAGATGTATCTGGCCTATCACAAAGTGAAATACAAGGTATATTATTAGGTTCACACCCATCATCGTCAACATCATCATCAACAACAACTACATCAACTGTTGTGTCGCCACAACAATCAGCTGGTACTGCTGGTAGTGCTGTTACTGTTGTAACTGAACATAATAATAATAATAATCAACATCATCAACAACAACAACAACATCATCAACATCATCATCAGCAACAACAACAACATCATCAAGGACAACAATCAATTAGTATTAAACGTGAACCAGAAGATTTACGTAAAGATCCAAATGGTCGTAATCAAAAGGTAAGCAAAATTTTTCATAATTGAAGTTAGAAATTACTTAAGAACGTATCGTCGTAACTAACAAAAAAAAAAAAATTTCATTTATTATTAAAATGATCAGATTTTTTTTTTAAATATTATGTAGTATCTGAAAGATAGATATGAGAATATAACATATATTTATCTATTAAATTGTATGTACATGTGTAAGCGGCAAACATGATCGTTGTTTGTATTGTGTATTTTGTTGTTTTTCAAATTATCATAAATAAATTCTATTGGTCCGATCTGAGAGTGTGTATAAAATGAAAAATAGAAATAGAAAATATCTTTATGTATTTATTTCGAAGATAGAAACTGTTATACAGAATTTTTTATGTTTTATGTTTTTTGTAGTGTTGTTTATGTACGCAGTTATTTACCTTTAGGGTAAAAGTTTAATTTATATAAAAAATACATAAATATTTAAAAAGGATGTAAATTTTTGTATGTTTTAATGTTTTTTTGGAAAAATAAGTTTTCATTCATATTTTATTTAATGTTGATCTGATCTAGTAAAAAGTTACATTCTCGTCATTGTTTTTTATCTAAAGCTAATTTTATTAAACTTGAAATCTTTGAGTTTTTTGTTAACATTTTTTGAGATCCTCTTCCCTATAGCAACAATAATATTGAAATTTATGCAATAAAATTTATGTTTGTTTATGCTAAATTATACCAAAAATTATTTCTCGTCTAATGTTTAAATAGTTAAATTAGAATATTTTGTTTATATTGTAAAATCGATAATTTTATGATAATGATAAATAATGATTTTTTTGGAAAGTGGCGCCAAAAATTATGTATATCCAATTATTGGCGCCAAATTTTTTTAAAAAAAAAATAACTAATTTAAACGCACTTTTCAATTTAGGATTAACTAGTTTTCCTTGAGTAAAAATTTTTTGATTATATTAATATTTTATATTATTAAAAACAATATTTTTTAATATTATAATTTAAAATCTTCCTGTATAGAAAGTCAAGGTTAATATAATTAAATATAAAGGGAAAATGTTTAGTTTTTATTATTAACATAGAAAACTAGTAATTTATAGTCACTTTTTTGTGAAATTCGTGCATTAGTTAAATATAAATATTCCAATATTCCAATTTTAAAAAAAAAATTAATTTCGATTTATAATTTTATCACTGATTAAAAATTGATAATAAAATTTATGTTGCAACTGCAAACTTGTCGATATTTTTTCATCAACAATTACAAAAAAAATATCGAAAATTGTAATGCATTTTAAAATTTCATAAAAATTGGAAAGTAAAAACCTTTAAAAATTATACTAATTAAAAATATATTTAAAATAATAATTTATGTTAAAACAGGTAGTAAACGATGTTACTTAATAACTTTTTATAGATTGGAATTTGTTAAATTTCCGGATTCATAATTTTAAATATAAAATTCATTTCAATTATAAACAAAATAATGAAAATTTCACCAAAATTATACCATTTTCAGATTAATTTAGTCGTTTTTCAAAATATTTTAATCATTTTTCAAAAAATTTGAATCGTTTTCCAAATAGAATTAATCGGTGTCCAGTCCAAATAGAAATACTTTGAAAACTGATTAAATTTTTTTGAAAAATGATTATTTCCATTTATAAAATTACTAATTTTAATCTGAAAAATGTTTAATTCAATCTGAAAATGGTAAATCACTTAAATATAATAGAAATGAAAATTTCCCATCTGTTGGTCAAATATGAAAATTTCAAATTTTCGACATTAATTTTTTAAAAAGTTTCCTTTATTTTTTTTGTAAAAGATCAGCAGGATCACCTTTAAAAAATTTCCATTCAATAAAATGAAGAAAATTCCCCAAAAAAAAAATGTATTCGATCACAACAAAAAACAAACACTTCATTGTTAATTAATCCGCCATAACTCCTCATAAATTTTGCTATATGGTAAATCTTGATCACACACATATGGTGTGGTCATCACTACAATAGTTTTTTTTTTTTAACAACAACACGTTGGAAAACAAGTGCGCGCGCCGCTCTAGTACATGGAAAATTTTGTATGTGTCGCAGCACTAAATAAAAACCAACAACAAAAACAACTACAAAACCAATTTAACAACAACAACGAATACGATTTAGTGATGAAAACATTCAACAGTTTTTTTTTTTGATTTGTAAATCACACACGGTTATAATAAAAAAGAACCGATCTTGGTATTAACTCTGGTGATCGTACGGTGTTGTTAAGGAACATAACTATATACAAATATATATTTTTATAAATGGTTGCTTAGCTGTGTTGTTGTTGTTGCTTATAAACATGCCGCTACACATAAATTTTTTTTTTTTATACCTGGGATTATTAAACACATCACATACTAGATTTTAGTCTGTCACAAAACGCTGATGGAGCGAGGTCGGAATTATTGTTGTTGTTTTTTTGTTGTTGTATTTTTGGTATTTCGGCAATAATTATTTTTTATATCGATATCACCAGAAGTAGAATTTCGTACGTTTTTAATTTAATTTTAATATTTTTTTTTTAGTTGTTTTCGAAATGAAATCGTAAATGTCGTGATTTTAATGGAAAATTAATTGTTATTTTTGTATATATATAGAATTTTTTGTTTTTGTAATTTCGAGATTTTTATTTTGATAGTTTAATTTTTTTTATATTTATTTAAATAACAACAAAATTTAATAAGCAAAAGTGAAGATACAACAAAAAAAAATTATATAAAAACTCTGAAACGTAATTAAAGTTTGGCGCGAAATTTGAAAAATAAAATAATAATAATAAAAACAATATAAATAAATTGCAAAAGTAACAAAAAAATATTTAAAAATAAATTAAATAATAAAAAAGTTATAAAAAGTGTAAATAAAAATATTAATATTAAAAATAATAAAATAAATTATCGCAAAAATTTATCATTTATTAAGGATTAAAAGAAATTAAAAAAAAATTGAGGATTACAAAAATTAAAATTTAAAAATAAATTAAACAAAATTAAAAATAAAAATATTTACATAAATTTTTAACTTATTAATTTATAAAAAAAAAAAAGAAAGAAGTGACAATTAAAATATATTTGAGAAAATTAGAAAAATAAAATATTTCAACAAAATAAAGTAAAAAAAAAATTTAATTTTAATCATTTATTAATTAATTTTAATTAAAACTAATTAATTTATTATTATTATTATTTTGTGGAATTTCTATTATTAACAAGAAAAATAATAATTTAATTAAAATTTAAAGAAAATAGTTTAATTTGAAAAAAAAAAAATAGTTAGGTAAGTGAAAAATAATAATTCTAATTTTTTTTTAAAAAAAAAAAACAATATTTAATAAAGTGACTAATTTTTAATAATAATTATAAATTAATTGTGCGAAAATTTAAAAAAATTAAAAATAAAAATTTAATTAGCAAAATTTCAATTTATTTACAAAATTATTAGTGAAAAGTTAATAATCAAAGTTTTCAAAATTTTAAAATAATTTATTAAAATTATTTGTTGTTTTTTAAACTAATCAAATCCACCACCGCTAAAGGATATTTTTTTTTATAAGGATTATATAAATTTTGTTATTTATGAAATTTTTTATGGGAATTCGATTCTTTTAAGAAATAGTAGAAAATAAATAATTAGAGGAGTATTTAAAAGAGCGCGTAAACACCCAGGAGGCGTAACTAAGTGGCTTTTTTGGTAAAAAAATAATTACGTCTTCACGTTTTAAAATTAAATATGGGGTTGAAAAAATAATGTTTACTACAATAGTAAAACAGTATTGCGACATTTATATTTAATTTGCCTATCAATTAGAAGATGGTAGCACAATCTTTAAATAGAAATTATAAGAAAACCGCCAAAAATTTTTGAATGGTTTTTAAAATTGTTTTAGTTTTATATTGAATTTGTGTGTTACGTATTAAAATTAAATTAAAAAAAAAAGTAATTCGTCGCGATTTAATTGATAATTTTATTAGAAATTAATTTAATTATAAATTATTAAAAAACTTTTTTTTATTTGTAAATATCCAATATTTAACAATATAATCAAATTATCAAATAGTAAAATAAATATTCTTAATTAATTAATTTTAAAGACTACTTACTTAAGAACTAACCAATTCAGTTCATGAAAATTATATTAAATGATTTGGTAGACCTTCTATAGCCAATTAAAGATTTTACTTTCTGTAATTGTGACAGTAGTTTTAAATAAATTCATAACAAATTATGTTCAATTACACACAGTTTTGATAATATTTGACTTTCCTCAGGTCCAATGCTCCATTTTAACAATTTTTAAATAAACTATTTAATAATTTTTAAGAAAAATTCGTTTTTTAAACACTCTTGAACTAATCCAAAATATGCTTTAAAGTTTCACTTTGTCCGTCGTTATCTTCGTTAGTTTGTTCTCTGGTTCTAGAAGTCCATTAGTATCCAATATTTTAATTTCCGAATCCTTAATATTTAATACAGATGTAAATCCTTAACATTATTATTTATTAATTCTCCAAATCTTATCTACAATTAATTTGTCAACCAAATATTTAAATCTTTAACAAAAGTTTCTGAAAATTTGAAAAAATTTATTTTACATTTGAACAAGTTTCAATAAAAAGACCTCCTACAGCTAAACATCTCAGAGTATTTATTTTATGTCTTTTATTTAAGTTTGATAAATGTTTTGTTATTTTTTTTTTTTTTTTTATTCTAAAATTTATTGATTTTCAAAAAAATATATTAAAAAAATAAAAAATTATTGTCATAAAGAAAATTATTGCGCAATTAAATATTCTAAAATATTTTTTATATTTATAATTTGTATCCGGAATCTATAATAAAAATTATGTTTCATAAATATTTATATTAGTAATGAGTCAATGTATAATTAAAAAAACAAAACTTAATTTTTTTAATTATTTAATTTTTAATTATTTAATAAATTCTATTCGATTTGAGATAAAAATATTGTAAATTATTTAAAATTAATAAACAATTTTTTAAAGAATTTAATTAAAATTTACAAATTTTGGTTTAAAATTTTGTAATAAATCATATTTTTTTTAGATGAATTGTAGAAAATATTAAAATCACTTTAAAGTTATGCTACATTGTTACGAATTTAGAAATCTCTGAAATATAGAATAAAAATCTGAAAATAATATTTTTATGACAAAATTACCCCATGATTTGCATCTTAAGTTTTACTAATTAATATCAATAATTATTGGTGAGAATTGGTTGTCCATTTAATCTTGAAAATGAAATATTTAACAAATTTATTAATATTTTTAAATGAATTGATTGTACGACAGCGGGAGATCAGGAAATTTGAATAAATCTAATTAATATTATCCTGTGTAATACAAGATCCTATGAGCAAAATGTATATGAGCAAATTAATTTTGACTATGATATTAGCTAAAAGGATATTTCTATAATATTTAGTAGACATTTAGAAAACTTTCAAGACTTTAAGAATAAGCATAATATTCAAACCTTTTTCTTATATTTTAACTCTTAATAACAAAATTTTGAGAGTTCTTGCTCGTGTTCACCAAGCTAACCTAGTATGTAAATTGTTTATCTAATTTTGTGATACACTAAAAAAATATACAAATTATTAAATATTTCTAATATACTTCCATTTGTCCATCTGTTATCGCTTATTATCCGAACCTATAGAAGAATTATAGAAACTTGATTAGAAATTTAAAGGTCATTCTAAATTAACTTAAACGTTCCTGGTTTATTACCTACAATAGTTAACCGTATTCTTAGTAATCTTTAGTCTATTCTATCAGATAGAATCCCCCAATCTTAAATCTAACATCAATTTGTAATTTGAATAAATATAAATTATGTTTTTCGGATTTTCGTTCACTACCATTATTTTTTCAATATATTTGTATTAATATAAAATTCACCATCATCCAATCAACATAAATAAAAAAATTAAAAAAAAAAAAAGAATTTTTGTTTTTAATTTTCTTCCAAAAAAAAAAAATCTTAATAATTTTTTTTTTATATATTTAAAATGGTTTTTTTTTTGTGATTGCCGTGTGTTTATGTGTGTCTCCTCACTCTCTAATTTAAAATATCAGATAATTCCATTTTTTTTTTTCTTCAAAAAGCTTGTTAAATTATAAAAATTAGCATATAAATGACAGTATCTTTACTAACAACAACAACAACAAAAAACTTCAAAAAATTATCTTATTTATTTTTATAATATATTTAAAAAAAAAAAATGTTTTATTTTATCACATTTCATTCTTTGGTTACAAAGTTGAATTTTTTTTTTCTCTTCTTTTTGATTTTCGAATCTACTAAATTTTTATTTATTATTATTTGTATATATATTTATATATATATATTTTATTAATATGGAAATAAGGTAATCGAAAAAAAGCAAAAAAGGGAAATCAAAATACAAAAATTTTTGATGAGAACTATTTCATATTATAGATTAAGAGCTGGTATTGGCAACAGTATTCAAATTGTCTAATCGTCGAAATTTATAAACCCTTTAGAAATTGAATTAATCGAAATCCGTATAATTTTATAGTTATGCTATACAGACGAATCTGCAATTTCGAATCAGATATTTCGACCATTGTGATCAGCAAAAAATTCTTTGGTATAAAGGTTCAACCCCCTATATGTTAATTATTAGACTTTAAACCACCCTTATTAATACAATTTCTTTTTAAATATTAATTTTAATGAAGTCTTATATTAATAAACAATATTCCAGGACATTTTCGAGATAGATTTGATGTTAAAAGTGACTACATACAAAAAAAGTAACAAAAAATGTTAATTTTATTCAACAGTTGATGGTAATTTCTTCTGTTTTTTATGACACTATTAATTTCCTTTTAATAGAGAAAACCTTCCAATACGATAAGTAAAAGTTTACATGCTGGTGTAGTTGATTTGGTATTTACATAACATCAGAGTGAAAAGTTTATAAAATTTTCGTCCTTAGCAAACTAATGTTCATGTAATCACTGATATCTACAGAACAATATGCTCTTTAATATATAAATAATGAGTACAAAACTGTAGCGCCTATCAAATGTATAACTATTATCTGAAAAAAGTGCTAAGAATCTTTCTCGTGACCGAAAAATCACTTGAAAATCAACTGATAATTCGCTTTTTTTTCCTTCAGAATCGAACACACTTATAATTTTTAAATTGTTCTTATAGAACTTTTTGGTCACCATATTGCAAGGTAGTATAATTCCCTTTCCCAGTATAAATGATGTTTTCAATCCTAAATTTTCAGTATTAAGTTCAAATTAACGATGTCATTCTATGTAAAATTTAATATAAAAAAATACTCCCATTTCAAACCAAACTTAAATAATACTGTCCAATTATATGAGTTCAATATTTGCATAATTCTGGCCTGAATACATTTAATTTTCGAAATTCCCATCTTTCTTATTGTCCAATAATTCATCTTCACTGCCTTGTCTTCCAATTCCCTGCTCAGTAAGTTCAAATGAAAAGAGTCTTTCTAAGAATTTAGTATTATTAAAATTACATAATTAAAATCATTGCCATCAGCTCTTAATCTATATGTAAATTTATCGGAAAAAAAAAAATCAAAACAAAACTTTAGATGAAATAATATTTTTATATGATAATTACACAGCCGGGCATTTTACAAGGTTAAAAATTAACTTTTGCCTAAGCAAATAAACATAAAAAAAAAACCTAAAAAATCTTTAGCAACATTACAACAGAAACCAATCATTTTTTTAGGAAGGGCCGAAAACTTCTTACAACTTTTAAGTTTTTTTTTAGAAAGAAAGATTTATAGAAACACCAACTGTAAAAAAAAAATTTAGAAATATTTTTATTACATACCAAAAATATAAAAGTTTCCATGTTGTGTTTCGATACATAATAATTAATTTATTTAGCATCTATTTTTGAGATATTGTTTCATAAATTGAAATGAGGAAGTTTTTATGTTTTTTGTCGCCATAACTTTAGTTTTTTTGGATAAATTTGTAATAATTTATTATCGATAGTTGTTGTTGTTGAGCATAGATATTAGGTTTTCTTAATAATTGTCAGAAATCAGAAATATTTGTTGCGGAAAAACATTTGATATTTAGAAATATATTAATAGGAAAAATAAAATATATAAAAAAATTCATATATTTTAATAAATATTTAAACGGAAATAAGTTTTTTTTTTTGGAAGTTAGATTATTAGGAAATTCAGGAAATTATTTTAATGATTTCTTTGGCAATCTTTGCTAAATTCTATTTTTGTTACTACTACGATGTCACGTAATTCTATTTGGTACACATATTTGCCACAGTTTTGAATCTTAAAAATTATTCATGAAAGAATGAAACTGACAAAATTTTGTTGGTTTGTTAAACTACTAAATTGCATTGTACGAAATCTTCATTTCCAAAATGCAATTCAGCACAGAAAATATTTTGTCAGATACATTTTTGCGGAAAGGTTTTATTGTCTGGAAACATTATTGTCTAATCCATTATTGACGCACTTAGTCGGAATTCCTGTAAAGAATATATTTTTTAGACTAAATTACATTGAACGATACTTTTTTAGCAAAATATATGGAAATTATGTAAAGGATATGAAATTAATAAAATCAGGTTACTCGCTTAACATTTTTGTTATATTTCTTAATTTAAAATTTTTTATTTTCAATATCATCTAAATTGGAGTTTTTAAATTGTATAATTAGAATTACACATGAAAATTATAAATTTTTTTTCTTTTTCAAAAATTTCAAGTTACTCGCTTAACATTTTTATTTTATATACAAAACTTGTACTTATTATAAATATTTTCGAATTTTCATTAATTTAATATTATAACTTTCATTTTTATATAATTATTTTTCGGGTATTTAATCATTTCAACAATATTGACCCACGAATAAATTAATTTTGTAGCTATTTTAATGACCACAAAAACAAAAATATAGTAACGAACGGCATCCCTTAATTATTATATAAATATTTTTGTTTTCAATTAAAATATAAT
This sequence comes from Rhamphomyia laevipes, assembly GCA_963920725.1. NCBI lineage: Eukaryota > Metazoa > Arthropoda > Insecta > Diptera > Empididae > Rhamphomyia > Rhamphomyia laevipes. The sequence goes on from OY987259.1 coordinate 38,544,247, forward strand.
TAAATTGTCTTCTGCCTTATATAAATACCTAAATTAAAATCATAATTTTTGACCTGTCTCGTTATAAATATTCCAATCAACCTTCAATTTTTTGTCCCTTCCAAATAAAAAAAAAAAACAGAAACTGTTAAAAACTTTACCATTACGGGTATGTTCAACAAAACATTTATTCCATAACAAGACAGTTTTAACAGTTTTTTTTAAATATTTATATAAACATAAAAAGAAGGTGCACATCAAAACTTAACTTTTTATATAATCACATATTTTTGTGCCCTGTGCAAAAAAAAAAAAAAAGAATTTTTAATGACCATAATATTACAAGGTGCACTTTCCAATTTTCAAGGCTCAATAATATCACAAAAATTTACAATATATTTTTATTCCGGAGCAAATTACAAAATAAAAAACTTTCAGAAGACAAATATACGTATGTGACAATCATAAGCATTCGCATATTTAATTTTTATAATTACATATATATATATATATAACTAATTATCATTACGGTAACATTATTGTCTACCTGTTGTTAATATTTTGTACCTGTTTATTATATATATATGAATTTTACCTTTAACTAAATTAATATTTTCAATATGTACTTTCAACACATCATTTAATTATAATGAAAATTTAATTAACCAAAATTTATGATAATTAAAAACATTTTTGTTATTGTTGTATATAATTTCGGTAGCCTATACCTCTATATCGAGTATGAATTTAAGGTTTTTTCTTTGAAATAATTTAGGAGATAAGTTTAATAATATTTTTAGAAAATTTTAAAAGAAACGAAAATTCGAATACATTCACTAATTCTCTTGTCTGACTGATATTTGTAATAGAAAAATATTACATTTATCAGTGTTTTACTATCCAATCTGTTGCTGTAATATATTCAACGTTAAAAATCCTGAAAATCAAATGATAAACTCACCTTCAAATTCAATATTCATTACTCCTTAAGTAATTTTCAATTTCTAATATGTTATTGAAGTCTTTATAATATCGTTTTTCTGCTTAACAAACATATACCCTTCATATACACAGGGCCCTTCAAAAAAAAATGTTACAAACCAAATATTCGAAAGGCTTACATTTGTTATTCAATACTATGATTAGAAAAGAAAATCGACAATCTTGATGTCCCATATATGAGAGCTCTCTATAAATCAATTCCCTATGCTAACTGCACCTTCTACCATTTTCGACAGGACTGTCATAATATTACTAACAAGAAAATTTCAATAAGAAGAATATTCTTTTCAGTATTCGACCTGCCATGACATAAACACTCACCTTAAATTATATCTAATATTAAAGGGCCAACCATTATTATGATATTCTGATACTACATCTATATTCAATATCTAAAAAGCACATTAGAAAACTTAGAACTTCTTTGACAATTTTATTTAAAAAAAAATCGAGTTACTCGCTTAACACTTTTGTTTATTTCATTATTTTTGTATTTTATTGAAAAAAAAAATTACGCCTCGACATTTTATTACCAGCAAATGAATTTATATTACAAAATTCTATATAAAAAGTTACACCTAAAAAGAAATATTTATAAGATTATTAAATTATAAAATTTTAACCTTAAAATATATTTTAGTCTTCTGTAATACGGAAATTTTATTTTCTTATGGAAATTTACTTTAAACCAAAATAAAAGTATATATAAATATTCGATAGCTCGCGTGTCTGTAATCTAAATTTTTTTTTATTTTTGAAATTTTAATTATTAACTATTTGAGTCAACAAATTTCCCCCAAAATTAAAGACGCTAAAAAAAGTTTTTTTTTTATAAAATATTTCATAATTTTTATTCAACATTATAAAAGATACTATGATAATTTTATATGTTTGTATTGTCAAGGACAATTTTAATTTGCGCATCAGAAATAATTTCAAATCCAATTCGAAAAAAAAAAACAATTAATTCATTAATTTCCGTATTTTTTCGATTTTTCAGTTTTATAATATATTATAAAAAAAATATATAATTAAAAGAAATAATTTTAACATTTTTATCTGATATTTTATTAGTGATTTAATTACAATATCTTTTAAAAAATCAATTTTAATGAAACTAAAAAAAAAAAAAATATTAATATTCCCATACATCAAATTAAAACCCACATATTTTTACCCTCCATTTTTTTTTTTTGCGAAATATTTAAATCAGTCACAAAAATGGAATCAATATTGAACAGGTGATAATTTTAATAAAATGTAGATAAAGTTTACAACGGTATAAACTACTATATATCTAAAATAACTAAACTAAATTTTAATTGAAATATTAGAACTAAAATATCGAAAAAATTATACCGAAATTCGTAAAAATAAAAGGAATTGAATTAATCACATCTGTGAAAGACTAAGATCAAAAAGTAAAGGATTATTCTAATTTTATCAGGAGTGAAAGATTCAAACATTTCGAAATACTTGTTTCTAAAATTCGTTCTGCAGGTGTGAAAATGCAATGGAGCAGGTCAAATAAGTTAATTTTCTTACGGATGGTGTCCCATTACAATACGCCAAATACAAAAATTTAATTTTAATTAGTAGAGATTATTTTGAATACGATTTTTCGGTATTTTCGGTATGATATTTTTGGAATCATCTGTTTTAGTAGCAGCATTTGAAAAAACCTCAATGAATTCAATTTATTCCATTAATAATTTCGATAATTTTGTCAATCGAATTTTCATTATTTAAATTTCGGTATCATACCATTGACTAGACTTTATGATCATAAATTTTTTGTTGAGGTTATATTTATTATGTAGGTAGTTTTCTATATTCAGATACTATTTAAAAATTTATCTTAATTTTTATAGCACACTCTAAATTTAATTTAAATTCCTAGTAATAATATTTAAAGAATATTATACTAAAAATGAAAATTTTGTCCTAAAATGTAAACTTTAATTAATTTTTGTATTGAAATTATTTTTACTCTATAATTTTTGTACCTTTTCGTTTTGTACTAATTCCAAAATCCCTGAAAATATTTAATTATTTATCTTTAATTATCCTAATTTGTTACTTACAATACAAATTCTTCCTTTTAGTTAAACCATTATAATTAAATTAATTAAATCATAAAAATATGAAGGTTAATAATTTGTAAATTTACAAAAAAAAAAAAAATTATAAAATAAAATTATTGATCAATAAATTTTAAAAAAATATTACAATAATTTCGAAATTATAATTGGATCAAAAAATGTAGAAATAAGAACTTGATTTCTACTCTGTATGTAATTATTTTAATTAACTAGAATAGTTATTTTATGTAAATATATAGCTAAAAAATTCCATAAAATCAAGACATTCCGTTAATTTCCTTTAATATAATTTTCTCATTGCAATTTCCAGATCAAAAGTTGATACCAATCTTTATAATTCGTATTATCAGTTAGTATTTCCTCTGGATCTTTAAAATTTTACAAAACTAAAAAATTACTATTACTACAAAGTAATTGTAATTTTTAGAAGATTCTGAAAACAGAGGAAGTTCATTTCAAGTTTATTTATTTGTATTTGTACCGGGGCCCTTGTTAGATTTCAACAACATTTCAATTAAATTCTCGAATTGCTTCTTGTTGAAATTAAACGAGCTTATAAGCCAAGCAATCAATTATTCAGTTATACATTAATTATTTGTTGTTAAAAATTGCGAATAAAGTTGGTTGATTGGTTACTTTTAAAGGACTGGTATCCACAAAAAACCCTACGAACTTAGGCCACAGTGAGCACGTTGTACCCTCCAGTCTAAATCTACAATATTATTACAGCATGTCGACCCATCCCACTTCTTTAAACGAATAAAGTTACTATTTACATTATAAGAATAAGAAATACTATTTACAATAGAAAATGATTTAGTATTGGCATCACTGATTTTGACATTTCTATACGATTTAAATGGATAACTGTTTTTGAGTAAGAATTATTTCCTATCTCTGATAAACTGTCATTATCAAAGATAGGAAATCGAACTTATTCGTAGCTAGCAATAAAAAAATCCCATTTTGAAGACACAATTCGAAATATATTTAGTATTGGCATCACTGATTTTCACATTTCTGTATGCTGTATGTTAATTAGAATTAAAATTTCTATAAAACTTATTGAATTATTAAAATATAATTGAAATTTTGTTAATTTTCTTAGTAAAATATTATGTAAATTTATGATTTGATTATTTATAATTTTTTGGATTTTAAAAACATTACAAATTTTTCCTAATAGGTTTTGGTTGTACAATCACCATCACCATCAATACAAATTAAGGAACCACCTCCTAGTCCTGGAAGTCCATCAAACGAAACAATGTACGCTGCCACAGGCGGCACTCAAATTTACCTTCAGGTAAGCCATAAAAATTTACATTCAATTTAAAAATATGAATTTATTATCGAATTTAATAATCAAAAATTATAAAAATATCCATTAAATTTATTGACTTTATAAATTCCACAATTAAATATTATACAAAAAAAAAATATGAATTAAATTATAAAATGTCGTTCATTAAAAAATAAATTATTTTTAACTGATTTTATTTTTTTTTTATTTGAATTTCTTAATTCATATTTTCAATTTTTAACTTTCAATTTTTACAATTTCAAAATATCACCTTCATAAATCAACAATAATAATAATAATCAAAAAATTAATAAAAAAAAATCATCATCAGGGACCACATCAAACAAGTTCAACAACAACATCAAATGTTAATGGACAATCACCTAGCCCTGGACCATATGTAACAACTGATCAATATGGTATGTACACAACACGTTTAGCAACTGGACCAAGTTCAACATTTATATCAGAACCATATTATCGTGAATATTTTGCACCTGATGGTCCTGGTTATGCACCAACTGCACGGACAATATATGGTGATAATGATGGACCACAACCAGGTACAACATATGAGGGTAGATTTACAACAGCACAACCAACATCAGCATCGCATACAACAAAAAATGGTACACCTGTTTATGCTAAAACAGTTACAGCGGCTGGTTTAACAGTTGATTTACCAAGTCCTGATTCTGGTATTGGTGCTGATGCAATTACACCTCGTGATCAAAATAATATACAACAGGTGAGTTTGGAAAATTGGAAAATTTTAATAAATTAAATTAATTATAAATTTTCTTAATTTCTTCATTTTTCTTGATTCGGCATTGGAGATGAATTATTGTTACAGATATAACCGAATCACGTGAAAAAGTTGAAAAGGTTTTTAATATTAAAGAAAACCATAATTTCGTTCTGTATTTACGAGCAGTTAGTTTTAGTAACTTTTCTACATAGTATGGGCTTTCTACATCAAATAAGAAAGTCGTTATATTTAGATAATAAAGTGATGAAAGTGTAGTATTCGCCCACTTAACGTGTATTAGCATAAAGTGATTATAAGTTTAGGTCTTTGTGGAATGTCATACTTGCTAATAGCAACTTACAACCTTAGAACATTTTTACCCAAACGTCACAACAACCTTTTTCCGGTATTAGCTTTGTAGTGTCAACTATATGTTTACCGAATTCTTCCACATTTTTTTGGAATCACTGACATTTACACGTTTCTGATAAATATTTTCAGTTCAAATTGCATAAATCTAACTTTTAAATACAATCTGTGCCTTAAAGTAGACTAAACTCTGTTCATACAAGTAAATCATTATAATTAATCTAACTTGTATTCCCCAGTGACACAACGAATGTAACTGTTGCTAGTTCAGATCATAAATCATTTCAATTATTATAGCAGACATTAATTAGGCTTCTCAAAATATAGTAAAATAGAATTTCACAATTTTGTATGCTGTTAATTATCGAGTCCGTATTGAGTTATAATTAAAATTACTATAATGATATTTCTGTTCTTTAAGCTTGTTTTCGCTGATCCAAACGTTAGATCAATGGCTTCCTTCTTCAATATCTTAGTAATAGAAAAATTGAGTTTAAGTCTGGAATTGATCCGAATTTTCGATACTCATTTACTAATTAATTATTCAATTACGTTTTAATAACTGATTTTGCTAAATCGATTATTAATCTCATTTAGACATAGACAACTAAATTAATTGATCATATCGAAATTAATAAAATATTTTTTTTAAATTAATTTCGGGTTTAAATTTTTAAAAATTTAATTATTTCAAACTATTTGGGATAATTCTTTGTGAAAGTGTTGCATATTATTTAAAATGTTTCTGTAAAACTTTCACGTCATAATCTATAATCATTGAATCCATCAGTATTTACATCAAAACTATAATTAAAATCATAAAAAAATAATGGAAATCCTTAATTAAAATCTATATAATTATATCATAAAACTATTTATTAAAATAGTTTTGTAAAATGACCCAGCCAACAAAAACACAATGAGATTTTCATCTTATAAGTCTTAAAGGAAAAATTGTTTGAAATTATAATTTCTCTGGTTGATTTTCCTCGGTGTTCGTTAGATTGGATGCGTTTAAAGTGCGTTTTAAATTAAAACATAAATTTTCTATTTGAAATATAAATTATTTTTACAATAACATTTTTTTTTTCATTTTTATGTATACAAAATGGTCAAAAGAAATTACATATTTATATGACGACAATGTTGTATAGTTGAATGTATTATACTCAAAGAAAATTACAGTGTTTTCCATAGTAAAAGAATATTAACCACAATTAGCTTCATAATTCCCGAACGAATACAATCTTACAGTTTACATAAAAAATTTCTATACTCTATCTTTTTAATAAGCATAAAACTTTACTATAATTATTCAGTGGAAGCTCAAATTGGTTTAAGCGACAAAAAAAAATACAGTTTACGAATAGAAAAATTCCATAAATTAAAAAAAAAAATTAATTATATTAATGCGTTTTTATTATTCGCGCCTTTTTTATATTTAATAATAAAATTGAAACGCTTTAAAACGCTACTGAAATTATTATATTAGAAAATTATTCATTTTTTATGCTTATAAAAAAAAAAAATTTATCACTTTTTTTTTTTAACTATGTCCAATCTTTTAAATGTTATATATATTTTTAATGTCTTTTAATTATACCTTTAATAATTGCTTGGAATTGGTTAAAGCGTTTTATTGTTAGCTTGTATAAATGATTTTAAAAATTATTGTACACCGATGTCAGTTGTGAATTGTAACTTTCTGTTTGTTGTTGATGTGTCCACAATTATATTTTTTTTATGAATTTTTTCCCTAAACGTTGAATTGGTGAAATCTTGATTATTGATAAAAACGTTTTTCCAAAGAGAGAAAATCGTTTTTGTTTAGAAAAGTGAAAATTCGTTTTTTTTTTTTTGTATTTTTATATTTTTTAATTATGCATTTTAATAAAATATTTTTTATATTATTATTTTTTATTTTTCTTTAGTCATTTGATTATACAGAATTATGTCAACCGGGAACATTATTAGATGGCAATGGTGCAATACCAGTTTCAGTTAATAATATACAAAGAACTGTTAATGTACATCCAGGACAAAATAGTCCAACAACATCACTTGGTAATAGTAGTGCGGCAACAACAAGATCAAGACCATGGCATGATTTTGGTAGACAAAATGATGCTGATAAAATTCAAATACCAAAAATGTAAGTAGAATTCAATATAAAATTTATATAATTTGATAGAAATTTAGGGTGGAATTCTTATTATATTTATCAATTATCATACAAAATTTTATGATATATTCCAACTTCTATCTAGCGATTGCCTGAAGAAATTGAAAATAATTGTTCATAATTGTTCAAGAGTTTATGCGGAATTCTTGTATTGATCCAATTGTGATCCTACTAATTTATGATCAATACAAGTTTATCAGAACTTCTTATGAATTTTGGAACTTCTTCTTTCACAAGTCCACAAAATTTATATATTTATTATATTAAAGAATTCGGGGTTGAAAATCTGAGAGAATAAACTAAAGATTTTTATTTTGCGAATGGGGTTAATTTAATGTTTATATAGTCCTTCGGTAGTTAGAGGATAAAGCTATAACAGACGAACATTAGGACGGAAATAGTGAAATCTTCCAATAGAACATAAGAATTTGAATATATTAAATCCTCAGATAGGAAGAATTATTTAATACATTAAATTATAAATAAAATTTGACCACCCAATTAGCAAAAACAAATTTTCTGAACCAATTTTTTTATTATGAAAAATAAAACCTTCAATTACTACAAAAAAAAAATTAAAATATTTTCCCAATTATATGAAATATTCTGAAATTCAATAAATTGTACAATTTCACATTGATTCCATTAAAATTTTGTAATATAATTTATAAATTCATTTTGTATAATCCTACAACATAAAATTTTCGAATCATAAAAATTACAATTTTTCTCATGAGATTTTCGTTTTTATGTTCATATTTTATTTTAATTTTTTTTACAAAAATTATTCATATTTTTATACGAATTTATTTAAAAATGTTGGTTTTTATTTTTTTGTTTTTATAAATTTCCTTAAATTGACAACTTTTCCATGTCATACCACACAAATTGTTATTAAATTATACCAATTTAAAATAAGAGGGACATTTCCTTATAACAATTTCTGTTTTTTTAACAAATGAATTACAATAATTTCTCTAGTATGAAATTGTGAATAGAAATTTGAAAAACTTGTATATAAAATATTTAAGAATTTTTCAAAGAATTGTTCTGATTTACGAAAATTGGCATAAAATTACTTAACATCAATAAAAAAAAAATCGTTAAAAAATTGAATGAAAATGTCGCAAGTGTGCATTTCCTAAATTGAAATGTACATAAAATAAAAAAAAACATTTTAGATTTATTTGCACAGAAAAAAAAAAACTGATTATTTTTGTTGTATTTGACAGATGAAATTATTAATCTTAATTGAATTTGGTTTCCGTATATTCTAAAAGACAACTTCAAAATTTACTAACCAAATCTGAAAATCTTAAATTTCTACGGAACGAAAAACGTAAAGTTTCTAAGGAAAAGTCGTAAAGTTTTAGCAGTAATTCAAAAGTTTTAGCACTTAAAAAGAAACATTTAGCTTCAATAAAAATTGGATATATTACATACAATTCTTTGGATGTAGAACCCAGTCATTTTGCTTACAAATATAAATATTCTGATATTTTCTGCGCAGAAAATTTAAAATTATACGCAGGAACAGATTAAAATGTCCAAAAAATGGAAAATGAACTTCAGTAAAAATTAGTTTTATTACATACAATTCTTTAGATGTAAACCCCAAATATTTTGCTTAGAAATACAAAATATTTTGTCATTTTCTGCGCAGAAAATTTAATGTTACGCAGAAACAGATTAAAACGTAAATTTTCTTCCAAATATTCTTCTGATTTTTTTATTGAGCAATAAAACTTTTATATATTTTTAAAATAAATAAATTTTTTGCACCCATTCAACAAAACCGATTAGTTATTGTATCACCCTCTTAACAAAACAAACAGAAAATGCAAAAAAAAATTAAAAAAAAGTTTATAATATTTGTTCAGAATTACGTTTTCAATTCGTTTGCCTTTTAGTTGTCATTGTCAACAACAAATTTTACAATGTTTTTATTCATGTAATCATCATTATTTATTCGTCCACAGATTATTTCAGTAGCAACTGTTTGGCTAGTGATTTTATTATCCTCAAAGTTAACAACAACAAGCAATTCGGAAAATATATAAACACTTAAAAAGAATGAAAATTGTTACAGAAAATATTTTTGTTGTTGTTATTGTTTAATTATTGACATTTCTCATTCATTCACCAATTTATTTATTTACAAAAATTCTACAAACATTTTTATTGTGATTTTGTTTGTTTCCTTATTAGATGAAAATTGTTTAAAGGCTTTTTGTAAATTACCTAATGAATGAATCGTTTTTTTCTGCGGTTCTGGCTCTAAAATGTTTAGTAGTCGATTTTATATTTTAAATTTACTATATGAAATTTAAAGGCAAAGAATTTAAAAAGTTTTTGCGCGCGCATATAATACCAAAATAAATAAAATGTTTTGGAAATTGAAAATATTTTCACAAATTAAATATGTTTTTTTTTCTGTACGAAATTGAACACAAAAATTTATGTTAGACTTGACATATTTGGTAAAAGATTTTTTTTTTATTTTATTTTCTTTGATTGAATAAATTTATAGTATTTTTATTTTATTTTATAAATGTAATTTTGTCGGCAATTTGAAATTGAATCAAATTTGTTTTAATCGAAATCAGAGTAAATTTTCATTATTTTATTATTTGTTAATTTTATTATTTAATATTTGCAAATATTTAATTTTTATTAAAAATGTTCATGCGTCATCTGGCGTTTAATAGAATAATGGAAGTTTTAATTAAACTTCTGAAAATGATATCAAAAATAACGAACAGAAAAATAACAAAAAATTTTAAAGCTTGTCTTGACCATTCCATTTTGATGACTTAATAACAAGCTAATAATTCATACCTTAAAAAAGCTTTTTTATGTCAACAAAAGCTATTTTTGATTCAATGAAAATTACGTGTAAATCGCCTGTCATTCAAACAGCAAATACGAAATTATTAAACAATAGTTTAATAACACCAGACAAAAGCTCTTTTTTTAATAATATTCATAAAACGTATGTAAGATAAAAAAAGCTTTTTTTGTCAGATCAAATATACTTTTAATAAAAAAGCTTTAATAAGCATAAAATTAAATTTCAATAAATCAATAGAAATGCTTTATGAAAAAAGAAGCTTTAGTATGATAAGAAGAATTTAATAAACATCAAAAAGTTGTGTAAAGAAGCTTTCGTCTGATCAAAAATTAACTAATAAAGTTTTCGCCTTTAGTCTAAACATTAATAAATGATTAATTATTTCATAATTTGATAATTGATAGTAACTCCAATTTTTAACAAGCTTTTATCTGAAAAAAGTATTTAACATTAGTTTTAATTTGAAAACCATAGAAGTTTTCTTTAATTAATTATAAATAATTAAATAATTTACAAAATACAATAAATCAATAATATTTTTTCTATTAATTTCCATATAAATACTACCATCATTAATACAATTAGAATTATTTCCATAATAAAATTACTAAATACACCATATCTAAATCTATAACATAATTAATTTATTTATCTTTCATACATTTTAATGTAAAATACATAAAACATAAAATCTTATTATATTATAAATTATCTAAAATTTAATGTTGTGTTTACCTAAAGTGTAATTTATGGTTAACTTAACAAATATTTATGTAATAATTACAAACAAATACAAAAAAAAAGTTTATTTTGTTCTTTTTAAATGTCTTCTTTAATCATTTCCATCAATAACATATAAAAAAAACTAACAACAACAAAAAAACTTCAAAGTACAAAATTCAATTTTCAATATTTTATCATCGTAAAATGACTTTATGATTTTTTTTTTTTTTAGTTTTATTTCCAATTCATCTTTTTATATGTAAACTGGTGATGTTTCTTTTATAATATTTGATGAGTTTTTATGTTGCGATATTTTGTATTTCTACAAAATAATGATGAGCACAAAACATAATATTCTGTTTAACTATGCTGGTTAAACATGATCAATAATAGCAAATAAAAAATAATAATAATGATGATGATGATGCTTAAAATATTTTTTTAACAAACTAGCTATCATTAATCATTTACTAATCAACTGAGACTGCACTGGGTGTTGTATATATATAGACAAACCAATAATATGATAGATTTCTAATATATTTAATTGTATATTTATTTTTTTATAATTTATCATTAAATTGAGAAATTAAAAACTGTTTAAAGATATTAATAGGAAGAAGAAAAAATTTATTTATTGTTTCCGGTTTTTTTTATTATATTTATTTAAAAAGAAAATGGTTTTTCCTAAAGATGGAATAGTGAAATTTGATTTTTTTTATTATAAATATTTACATCCTTTGTAACTAGACGTGGAGTTCGTATTCTAGGAGAACCTTACTATACCCAGCAATAAAAAGATGTGGAATTACAGTACCAGGAAACTTTTCAAGTTTCCTGCAATTACGATATCCTTCGACTTATTAGATAATCGCTCAACACATACCCATAATTAGTTATCCATAAAAATGGCAATGCTAGGATAAACGAGACTATGCCGCCACTATTACTTAAGCTACCTCCTTAGCTGAATATTTTTAACACCAATAATGGTGAATTATTGAATTATCAATAATGGTTTAAAAAATATTTTAAGGAAAATTCGAATTTCTATCAATTATTATATATATTAAAATTATTTAATTAAATATGAACCGATAATTTTATCCACTAATCCATTTATAAATCGATCTCAATTTTGAGCATTATTTTTTATGGTAGACCATCAATTTTTCGATGGTTTATGTTAAACTTTTCTAATCTTCTTTGAAAGATTCAATCGCCAAAATTAGAATTATTACTTTAAATACTTAAATATTTCGGATGTCCTATTGTTTTTTCCATAGTTAAGGAATTTACATATTGAGTCCTTATGCCATAAATTGACTTCTTAGTTAAGATATTCAGTCCATAGGACTTTTCAAAATTAAAATGTATTAGTCAAGTTAAATGTCATAGATATTTTTATATTTTTGAGTTCATATTCACACAAAATTGATCGAAAAATTTGCTATCAAATTCCTAATTCAGACAAACCTACAATCTGAAATTAATTTTTTTTACTATTAACCGACGTTCGGATATATTCATATTATGTGCTGTCAATATCTAATTAGTAACACTAAAGGGATCTGTCAGACGGCTTATTAACTGATTCCATTTAAAACAATTACAAACAAAATTTGTGAATTAAATGTTAATATTTAATTTCGTATAGGAAAACCTATCTAAAAACTGTTTGTTATCATTATTTTTCAATCAATATTTTAATTATTAATTTCTCTTTTGCTTTCGGCAATATTTTTATACTAAAGGTATCAGTAAAACAGTAAAGATTTAGAAAATTTGGTAGTTGATAGAAATTCTTGAAGACGCGAGTAAAAAAAAACCTGGACAAGACGATATCGTTCATTAAAAAACTGGGATGGGTCGACACGCTGTAATAATGATTCATCGTGGGTGAAGGTTTCGTAATTTCAACTCCTTTTAAACCAACCAACCAACGAAACTTTTTTTTATATATTAATTCTAGCTTTACAGCTTTTTAATTGTCCTTGAAGTCTTGATGGATATTGTCACTAAAAGCAAATTGAGAGTACGGCTGATTGATGTACAATTGTTCCAATTTCTTTCATCCTACAATTATAGTTATTATAATGGCAATGTCTGGACGTTTTGTCCTAACATAAACCTACTTAAACTTAATATTTTAAAATTGAGAAACTTTCCATTACGTTACATTGTAATTTTACCTATTATTCAATAAAAAATGAAAATTTATAATTTTCTATATAAAAGTTTCCTCTCATATTTTTCAATTAATAACCATAAAAATTTAATAAATAAAAATATTTTCTATTATTTTAATGAATATTAGTTTGTTTTTTTTTTCAACAACGAAAAAATAAAATTTATTATAACCTGAAGTTAAAAATTCAACTAAAAGAAATTTTTCCATTTTCATATATAAATTTATTTTTAGTTTCCAATCTCATATAGCATAAATGAAAATGTTGACTTACTTTTTTTCTTTTCGTATATATAAATTAATTTAAATTGCACATAGAGAAATTTATGTTTTAAATAAAAAAAATTTCTCTTTTTTTTTTTTATATATTTAGATTTACAAATGTAGGATTCAAATATAATCTGGAAAGTCCAATTAGTTCATCACAACGCCGAGAAGATGATCGAATAACATATATAAATAAAGGACAATTTTATGGTATTACATTAGAATATATACCGGATGCAGATAAACCCCTTAAAAATACAACAGTCAAAGTAAGTAAATTATGATTTTTTAAATTTCATACAATTAAATATTTTAACCCATTCATTTTTTTTTATGCTCATTTTGTTATGATCAAAAAAAACTTGTTAACATAAAATTCCAATTAATTAAAAACAAAAATCTTGGCAGGATAATCAATTTAAATTTATACTATAATAAAAAAAAAAATTAACATTTTAGAAATATCTATTGACCATATAAAAATTATATAACAGTAAAATGTCAAAATTAATTTATGTTTGTTTACCTACCCTCATCTGTCACCTTTTTTTTTTTTTTTTTAATTCATGTGCATAATCTTATGATTTTTACCATAAAAACATAACCAAGACAAAAATATTTCAAATATTTCTTATGATGATATTGAGGATTTTCAAGACAGTAGTAATTCCTATATTCTTTAACTATTTAGGGTTGTTTTAAATCCTTGTACAAAAAAAAGGGTTGCATAACGAACAGAAAATATTGACTTTAATGTTGTTTTTTTATTTTCCTTGTCGATATCCTTTTTTTTATACCTTACCCAAAACTGAGATTCAGAAATGAGCTACTCTGCTTGGTAAAGAATATAAAAAGGATTTAAGGAATAATTTTAAAAATAATCACGATGCATATATAAATTTTAAAAAGGATATAGTATTTAGAAAGGTGTTAGTACGTTAAAATTGTGTTAGAAATTTGATATTTTTTTTTGAAGTAGATGAAATTTATAAAATAAAAATTAGGTTCAAAAATATTTTAATTAGAAAATTGTAATTTGAGTTATAGAGAGTATCTTTAATTAGGTGATGTGATAAATTTACCGAAAGAAAATTAAAATATTAAATATAATTTCAAAAAAAACGAAGAATTTTAAAATTAGAATATTCTTAAATTACAGGGTGCATAAGATAATATAATAATAATAAAATACAGATTTATAAATTACTTTTTAAATGTAAGAATTTGGTATGCTAGTGTAAGTGTATACCTTTGAAGACAGTGATATTATTACATTCTAGAAATTTAAATTTACGGAGACCTTAAAACTTAAATTTACAGAGTGAGCAGTCCTTGAAGATAATTTTACTTACTGTGCTTTATTGCTCATAAAGCTTCTAAATATCATTATATTCAGTATTGAAAATTTCAGCAAATTCTTAGGTAGCTGCTTAATTACAATTTTTGATTATAAAGTGCATATTAAATCTTAAGCTACATGAGACTATTCCATGACATTTACGAGTTGTCAAAGCATGAAATTATTTATTTTAAATTAGGTCTATACAATTAAAAGTTTCGTCATAGGAAAAATTGTATCATTTTTCAATTTATTTTCTTGCTTTATTCAATTATTGCTTTCAGAAATATCAATTAATCTGGTTACAAAATATTGATTTTTGTGAAAAGAATTAGTCTCTATCAATGACCTCTTAAAGAATTTTTTTTTGGCTGCGATTTTTTAAGGACTATTTACGTTATAACTCTTGAAATTATAATTTAAAGACACTTTAAAATCATCCGAAATTAGTTTTGCTAATAAATTGTATGAAATTCTGAATATTAACTTTCAAATTAATATATGAAAACAGCATTTATCAATTCCGGTACGTCAAAGCAAAAAAAATTTTCCAAACAAAATATTTATTATATTTATTAGAGTAGGAAGCTAACTCAAAATATTCACATAGCTAAAAAAAAAATTGACCACAATCTATTTTCTACAAGAAGATCGTGATTTTAATAGAACATTTCCAGTTCAATCTAAATTTTTTTTTATGCTTCACTTACAATACTAAAAAAAAACATAGTTTTTATTATATATTATATTTCTACATGTTAACAAGGTGTCTTTAAGATATAAATCTTAATTAAAATTGCAATACCTTCTTAACACTCACTCTATATATTTTACACAGTTACGCTCATGCCTCCGCCCGATTCATCCTACTTTAAAGATACTAAGTAAAAAATTTAAAAAAAAAATTAAACTTTGGTTTTCTCTCTTTCTCTTATCACAAAAAAAAAAAATAGTTTTATATTCTCAATTTTTTTTTTTATAACCTTAGCTTAAGGCTGAACTGCATTCACCAATTTAGTCATATAATTTTTTCTTACTGCCCAGTATTATTTTAGCCTGGTATTATATATAGACAAAAAACTTTAAAGATCAATATTCGCACAGCATGGCTTCTTATGATCGACCACTCAATTTTTTTACTGTTAGTTATACAAAAACAAAATCAAATCCAGACCAACCGTTTAAATATATTATTATTATTATTATTTTGTTATACCACAAATTGATGAAATCGAGTGCACTAAATATTAACAGTAATGTATATAAATAGTTATGTATATAAATAGTCAAAATGCACCATAAAAATATCTTAAAGATATATTTTATGTTGTAAAAGAATATATAAAAAAAATATGTAATATTAAATATTTAATTTATATATATTCGCATTAAAAGTTGGGATGTGGTGCGTGTTGGTATTTTCTATAAAATGATTTTTATGTTGGTTTTTTCTGTTGTTGTTGTTGTTGTGAAAAACTATTTCAAAATTTTCTAATCTTTTTGTATTACTCCTTGTTAAAAAATATTTTCTTTTTTTTAACCAATATAATTATATGCAGGGATGTAGTTAAAAGAGAACGTTTGGCAACATTGTATCAATAATTGTTCAATATTTTAAAAAACATGAACACTGAAAACATTTTAAATTTTAGTTCTAAATTTCACAAAATTCTTCAAACTAATATGAAATTTTATGAATGCCATTATGTTCTGACACAAAACCGAGCTATACGTACAATAAATGGCCTGTTCATGGGCCACTGCGAGTTAAGGTATCATCTAAACAAAATCGGAAAGTCTCACTGTCGGTTCTATTCTCATAAAGAAGAATCTGCAGAACATATCCTCTGCGATTGATTCCGAGGCTGTTGCCCGAAAGAGGCTGACACACTTGGGTAAGGTATTTCTGATCCTTCTCGAAATCAGGGGTCTGACCGTCAGAAAAACTGAACGCTTCTACAGAAGCCTGGGTATTAACTGACCAAATATTAGTAGGGTATCTACAATAGATTTTTTTATGTCACAGTTCACAATGTAGAGAGGCGGAGGTTCGTAGTTCTGTCTTAACGACCTCTTTATAATCTAATCTATGTAAAGTTTTATAAAAATTAGAGAAAATCTTTCAAAATTTATGTTTTTTTCAATTCCGGATCATTTGAAATTAAATAAATTGATGATTTTAAATATGAAAAAACACAATTTTTTTTAAATATTTCAAAATGGACGAAATAACGTTTTTTTCTCTAATAATACAATTAGATTATCCACTCTGTTAATGAAATTAAAATCATTATGAATATTTAGATTTTACAATTTATTTCCTACTATATTTGATACTGCCAAATTTAACAACTCCACCCCTGATTTATAAGATAAATATTTCGATTACAAAAAAATTGGTAATAAAAAATATTGGTTTTATATGATTTCATCCTTGAATCTCTCTCGCCCTCGCTTATATTAAGGCATTAAATTTGAAGAGCAAAAAAAATAATGTTATGGGTATATGACCAACAACATGACTAGTCGTAGTGTGATCTCACTTTAATGATAAAAAATTACAGTAGTTAATGATAGTTTTTTAGGCGCAGCATGAAAATTACTTAACCTTTCTGATCCAAATGAAATTAAATTAAAAATCTTATAATTTATATACATAAATATTTAAAATAATATAGAAATTTTCTGGTATATAACATTAAAGATTGTCGAATTATATAATACAAAAGTTTATAATTTAAAATTATAATACATTTTAATTAACATTGAAAATAATCGTAACATTTTTATTGCTTTTAAGATTTTAGGTGTCAAATTGCTTCTTTTATTAGCATATCAATTAAATTAGGCTTAATTGAACTTTAAACAATAATGGATTTTTAAAAATTGAATATTATTTGAATATTTAAAGAAATTTCATTTCCAACCTAGAATCTTCTGGTGCAATTATAAATTGTATCATAGAGTAGTGTCCTCGAATCATCATTTCATCATTCGAATTAATTTAAATGTTTTCGGTTATACTTTGTAATGTTTGAAATAGTTATCAATTATCATCCTTTTATATAAATGAGTTAGTAAAGGTTCTCAATCTGAGATTACACAGAACAGTGGCTAGCTATTATTATGATTCGATCATAAGAAGCTTTAGCGAAGAATATATGTGCCCATCAAAGAATTACTTTGAAATGTAATTCATTGAAATTTGGTATAATTGAGTACATCTACCACAAAAAAATTAACTTAAATTGTTGCTCTTCCAAACTGTTCCAAGCAGGACAGGACATTTGTCATCAAGAAAATTAAATTTTACACGAAACAAACAATTTATCATCAATGCAATTTGTAACCATAAAATAATTGCTTATTTTTCTGCAGTCAATTAATTTTATAGGAATTTCAATTCAAAAATAATATAATTTTTTGGATTGAAAGCTAGATTTACACGTTCACCGAACAGATAAAAAGAGATTTCCGATTGGTTACAATCTTCCAATTGGTTAGAACCGCCGCTGGTTTTCGGCGGATGTGTAAATCAAGATTCAGAATCAATAAAATTTCGTGATAATATAACTAATTCAACCTTTTTAAAGGCTAATTTTCCATTAAACCCTGCTAAAATAAACGTCCTTCATATTTCTCACAAAAACCATTCAAATTCATTAATGCGGACATGAAAATATCTCTAAAAAAAAAAAATTTCAAAAATTTCCATTCCATTTCAAAATTTACGAATCATAAAATTTGTCATTTTTGCGGACTGACTATTCGGAAAAAAAAATTTAATGAAGATCAATCAAATCAGATAACAAAAAAAATAAAATCATAAAACTAAATTTTGATCATAAATTATAAAAACGCGTGATAACAGTTATAAAAAGCGAAAATGTCCTTGAAAAAGTTGTTGCGACAATCTTTAAAATACAAAAAAAAAAAAAAATATTTCCATTAATTTAAATTTGTTAATAAATTTGATCATTTTATTATTACTGTTTTTAGCTTTAACTTTTTTTTTTCTTTTTTGGAAGCTTAAATTTATATAGAAAAATATTTAGTAATAAAAATTGGAAAATCTTTTCCGGGTCAAGTCGATCGTGGGCAAAAAATTTAAATCTTGACGTCATTATTGTATAATTTATGTTTTTTTATGTTGTGTTAATTTAAATTTATAATTTTTATTCATAATATTAAAAATGCGTATAAATGACAAGACGACAAATAAATCGTATTAAAAGAGATACAATAATTAATTTATTAAATTCGGCAGCACAATTTTTTATTTAAAATATTTCATTTAAGTCATGTCATTTTTATGATATGACGACAGTTTGAAGGTTGATTAAAATAAGCGTGTTTAAAATGTTAAAGGACACATGTATAAGAAAAATTATAATTTTAGATTATTGTAGAATTTGCAAGACCCTATAGACATTTTTTTTTAGCTTCAACCTACAGAATAATAATAATTTTCTAAGGTTGTTCCACCTTTAGAATATTAACATTCAGAGAATTACGATTTCGAAATTTCATTTCAACTTTAAAGTAAAATTGCAGAAACTATTACAAACCCTTACAATATAGAAAAACCTTTCAAGAGAAACTTTTAAAAAATTGTCAAGGAAAAGAAAATTAAAGAAAATTCCTTTAAAAAAACCCTATAACAAAATGATTTTAATTGTAAATCCTTTTGCGTATAATAACTTAAAAATATTATTAAAACAAAATTTCTTTTTTATGAATTAATTTAAATTTTTTTATAATAAATTCTACTAACACGCAATAAACTTACAAGTCCTGACAAATAAAAACTACGCAAGTTTTAAAAAATGTCTTGACATTATTAATAAAATCAAAAAAAAATAATATTGATGACAGTTCCATGTATGGGAGGATCAACTTAAGCATTATTTGTAAATTTTTTCAAATTAACTTGATTATTAATTTCTTTTGACCGTCTTTTTGATGCTCTAACTTCAAGTAAACATAAATATATAACAGTGACACCTAGGGTGACATAGTGGCCCAATTCTGGTGAGTTATTAATTGGAAAAGATTTTTGACAAATTATAACAGTTTGAAAAATCTTTTCGAATTCACCAGCTTGTATTATAGACAATAAGACTTTCATATACACTTTTACAATGTTCGTTAAAGTTAAAATTATAGGCAACACCACTTGTTCCACAGTAGACCAAATTTTAAATACAAATTGTGATATGCAAGTGTGATTGAAGATATATAAGATACTGTTTGTAGCTGTGAAACTTAGTATAAAGAATTTGGACAAGCTACATACAAAGTATACATTAAAGAATTATAAAACTATATAAATGTGAGATGTGCTCTAATGTGGCATGATTCACATATTACATTAAAGTTGGTGTGTATACTTGATTTTAATTGTAACATTCCAGTTTTAATGAACTTAACGAATCGTGTTAATATACCTGGAATACCATAGCAACTCTCCCACGGCCTCTTTAAATTATTTAATACCTCACAGTTCACAGTGTGTCCAATTTATAATAAATTGGTGTCCTTGTTACTTCGTTGATCTTAGTGAGTTAAAATATTGTGGATATCGATTCCATTAAACATAAAATTGATAAGTTATTCAAATATATTTGAATTCAAGTCTATACATTCAATACAGCCAATGAGCCAATCAGCTTTAAACAAACCTTTTAAATTTTCTATATAAATTGCTTTTAATACATAATTTAACGCATGTCTTTATTAGTTATAAAATCTTAAAATTCAAGCTCATATTTTTCTCATATATAATCTTAATTGTATTGAACTCGGCTGTGGTGGACTGTTTTTGTACACCTGCGTGTTCCACAATTATTATTTATATGGCAAATTTATTAATCAAACTGAAAATACATATTAATATCATGGCATTATCTATATAGATACCAAAGACATCATACAATTTAACATTAAATATTTTACTATGTTATACTTCAGCATGAAACAAAAAAAAAACAGTCCATTTATGATCGATGATTCGTTGATGTTTTGTTGATTTTTCTACATTTTTTTTTTTCAATATTTTCTGTCATCTTTTATTTTTTTTTAGATGATAGCAAATTAGTAACACGCACAATTTTATCAAACGAATTACAATATAAAATTATTATATGAGTTTATATTTCAGAAATTATGCAAAATAGATCATTTTACTTAAACTCTTCACATCAATCACTTGAACACCCTTAGGCCTTAGGGGTAAAATAAAAAAAAAAAATTGAATTTCACAAGATACCGAATCAAATCTATATTTACATATTTAACTATTATTCATATAGTACCTATAAATTTTTAGTTCTTTTGAACAGATGCCTTCGAAAAACAAACAAACAATTCACTCCTATTTGCATATCTACTACTATTTATAGAAGCTCATCATTCAAATCCGTTTTTATTACCAAAAAAAAAAAAAAAAGAAAGAAGAAAAAACCCAAGAATAAGAATATAAAATAAAAACGAAGTCATCATTCTTTTAAAAGATAATATATAACAATTGTGTCAGATGAACCTTGATCATCATTATCATTTATCACTTGAAGAACAGAGAAAAAAAAATTAATTTTCGTATATATGAGAAAAATGATATTTGCCAAAGGATAATAAAAAAAATAAAAAATTCCAATGATTGTTAAGTAAATATTCTTTTTTTAAAAGATTCAATTTTTTTTTACATATATTTATATAATTGTAAAGACATGAAAAGCAATTATCATCTTGAAAAGATCTTTTATTACGAATTTCTCAACAACCCTTCAATAATTCTTCTATATACATTTATGTAAAATTTATGTAATTCAAAACATTTCTTCTATGTTTTGTGTATACTACCCTCAGGAAATAGAATTACAGAATATAAAATTCATTTTAAATTATATAATAATACTAAAATTTACTTCCGTTTTCCGATTCACCATGAAGATCAGTATTGACGGATAACGTTTTTATTTTTTATAGTAGTTGCTATTCAAAAATGTCATGTCTTGTCTTGTGATGAATTTGATCAAAACAGTAGAGTTTAAAGACAAATTCATTTCTAACCTGATTCTAATGGTAATTGTTTTTCGTAGAATGTAGGTTTCAGTCAGATATTGAACACAGGCTCTTAATATGAGGAGGTTAATGATATATTTTTCGATAGTTTGGAGTTTTATGTTCTTAGGTTTATTAAGGTAATGCCCGCAGGATTTAGTAGAAACGGGTATAATTCTTTTTGAAATGGAACAAATACTGGACTAATATGGACGAAATATCGGGTTTAACCTGAAACCTCTTTTCTAAACTAAGCTTTAATCGAAAGACCAAGTTGAATTAATGGATTAGTATTAAGATCAATGATAATGTAACGATCTGATTAAAAAGAATTGTGATTGAATAAAAGTACCAGCAATGCGATCAAAATCAAATTTATCTCCTTCACAGTGAAGCTTAGTTTCGGTAGTTTTATTATATAGTAAAGTCTATATATGCATGTGAAGTCAATATATTTTTGTTCGATCTATTCTAAGATTTCAGCGATTTTATGTTACCTTACCACATAATTTATTTTCAATTGATGGTTAATATTTCAATTACTATTTATGTACTTCCTCTGAAATTTACGTTAATCTTCGAAATTCTCAATGGACGAGTTAAAATTGTTGTCTATTAAAAAGTGTGATCGTAAATAATTAAATATTTATAATAAAATACGATCAAAAATTAATATTTTTTCCATAAATTTAATCCAAATTTGAACTTATCTATCGAATCTGGTTAATTTTCATTGTGAAATAATTTTTGTGATTCAATTTTATGATCAATTTATACTTAATCAATTAAATGCGACCAACTAAAATTGTTACATTTTAATTTTATGATATTCATTTTATTTATGATTTTCAATCAATTATAAAAACAGAAAAATATCAATTAATAAATTATTAATTACTACTATAATTAATTTCGAAAATTTACAACTTTTCAAATCATATATATTTCAAAATCATTTCAAAATAACAAATTGAATTTCAAATCATTTCCGGTAAAAAAAACAAACTAATTCGCTTATCAAATAAAATTAAAAAATCAATTTGTTTTTTTGTAGATTTATGTAAAAATTAATTCCATAATTTTTAACAAAAATTATTTATGCCTGTTCAATAAAAAATGTACGCAACAAACATTAATAATCACTAGTGAAACATGATGTCTTCTGGGTAGATAAAAAATATGTAATATAACATAAATTAATTTATAAAAATCTTTAAATATATACATACAAATATATGTATATAAAATAAGCCATAATAGGACATGAGAGATTTGTCAGAAGTCGTCCTGTCACTCTTGTTATTCTTTACAAAAATTTCACTTCACATATTCGGATTGTACATATAAATGCGCCGGAATGAACATTCATTTTTGAAGCGATAACCAACCGCTATGGCTTTATGTCTTATGTTATATGCGCATATGTTATTTTCAAAGAAAAACTTATCAATTTTTAAACTTCTGTCTAGAAAATATTCAATCCATTTTGGTATTTCTTTTTTTTTATAAAACATTTTCCGAATATATTCGCACAATCCAAAGAATAAATAATTTACCTTTTATAAGCACATTTTATAATCTGTTTTAGAAATATGATTTAAAAATTGATTTTTGTTTGTTTAACCTTACAAATTCATTTAATTGTTTTAGAATTGAAATTCACTTAGTTAATAAATTATTCATTTCTTCTTATCACTTATTTGATCTTCAAATTTCTAAGTTAAGTTTCCATTTTCTATCAAGATCAATATTAGACTATGAACAGGATTGCTCGTCCTTTCCGAAATTCTAAAATAAAAAATTCGATTTTAACTACACTACTAAATTAAAATCAGTTAAATGTCTGAGTTAGAAGTCCAGATCAATAGTTAAAACTTATCTTTCTAAACTAAATCCCGAAATGAACTTTAAATAAACTCCAACTTTTCTGTGTAAAATATTTTTTCTTCTTTTTATTAACGCATTTAATTATCAATTTTAACAATGCCATTAGCTACTTTATAAAATATTGTAGTTGATTTACTGTAGCTACTTGGGATTGGGAATATTCATCTATATAATTGAAAAGAAAATGGAAATTCTAAAGATTTTCACTCTTAATGACATATTTTTTTAACAGACCATCCAAAGACAGAAGTTCATTCAATTTCAAAGAAAGGCTGTGTAATGCTGATACCATCTATAAATGATTATGTTAAGATAAAATATAAACTAAAGATTTTTATTATAATTTCTCTGAAACAGAATCAAAGACCAGCTCACTAGCTGATGGATACTGTTTTTTGGTATACGATTTTTTTTAAAAAAAGAAATAATGTTAAGATGAATACCAAACCAATTCAATTTTATATAAATACCTATATCTTTTTTAAAGCCGACAGGTGAATGATATTTATTAAAAAAAAAATTAAAAATTTATTAATAAATATGCTTTTAAATAATTATTTAAAAATTAGTTTTTATTTTATGATTGTATTCAAAGAAAATTTCGCATTCAATTTTCATAAATTAAAAATTATATAAAATTTTTTATTTATTACTCATATTAATTAATGTGACATAAAATTGAAAATAAAAAAATAGCCTATAAAATATTAAATATTAAGTAGCTAAAATCTATCATAATTTTTAAATTTACCATGTTTCAATGAATCCCATTTTTATATTGACAATTATAATTAAAATTTATATGATATTTTTTTATAAACTTTTGATGATTTCATATTTATATTTATTTTTTAATAATTAATTAATAATTTTATTGTCAATTATTTATAGAGTGTCATAATGTTAATGTTCCGAGAAGAAAAATCACCTGAAGATGAAATTAAAGCCTGGCAATTTTGGCATAGTCGACAACATTCTGTCAAACAACGAATATTAGATGCTGGTAAGTTTTAATTATATATTTTGTAATTTTAAATTAAAATTATTATCAATATAACCACGGAATTAACTAATATCAATGGGTACAATCAACAGTTTGAAGTTTGTAAAGAACGTTACGCTGTTTCAAACAGTGCAATAAAAGCGTTAATGAATTTAGCGAAATACTGAATTGAATATACAAATAAAATGGTCTGGTAAAAGTCAAAAATGAAATTAACTGCGTTGAAAACATTACGTGCTCTAAAAATTTCGAATCGAATTAACTTGTATGCTAACGCAATAATGTTGCGTTAACGTTGAGTTTGTCCTACTATTAAACATTTACATTCATTCAATGAGATTACCTTTTCAAAGAGATTATCTTTTCTTCCAATGTATCCTTCACAAAATTGGTTTCAAGTATAATATTTAACTGTCTTATCCAATGCAAAGTTCTGAGTTTACTCCAACTTTGTTGTATAATTCAAGAAACTGAAAAAAAAGTAATTTCTAATTAAAATTTCCTGAAATGGTTTCATAAAATAATTGTAACATTAATTTTGCTTTGACATTTATATGTCAAATATTTTACGCTAACCGCACGAATTACAACAAAATCGGAATGTTAATTTAATTCTACTATTTTCAATTCTAAACATTTCAAAATTGACATTGACGATGATTCTTTTCTAAATTTTACCATTACAAAAAATAACAACTTCTTATCCTCAGGGATTCCAGCTCTGGCCTAAAGGTGGGAAATGATTATAGTATTTAAAAAAAACTTGGTAAACGGTTAAAATTTATTATAATAGACAATCGTAACTAAATTAATATAAATTATAGCTATGGCATCATCAACAATATTCATTAGATTTTTACTTAATCCATTTACATTTCCTATACTTTTAATTAAAAATTTATTACAAGAAGTATTTTTGCTGTACAAAATTTTTATAGAGTCTAATTTTGATATAACGTGATAATAATCATATAAAAAAGAATCTTTATAATTCCCTTTTATGATTTTAATTAGAAATATAAAAAACAAATGGCTCCTTTAGCTAAATGAAGTTGACTATAATTGTAATGCTGCTGCTGCTGCTGCTCATCTGGACTATATTAACATTAAACATTTTTTTCTTACCTAACATTAAACATTAAAATAATTATTTCAAAAATTATTACATATATAAAAAATTTAGTTTAAAAACGAAAAAAAAAAAAAATGGTGAAAATTCAAGATTTAATTTACAGTTTTGTGGTTGTGAAGATACATATTTTCTACTTTGAATTTTTATAAGCTTGCGTATATTTTCATAACAGTTCTTTGCCGATTTTAAGTGCACGGTAGTTAAATGAAAACATATTTTTTTATTTTATTATTATTTTTGATCAATAATTTTAAAACGGAAAAACTCCAAGCAACACAAAAATAAAAAGATACATAATTATTAATTTTCTTGGCAATAATAAACATTAATAACACAACAAACCAACAAAAAAATTAAAAAAAAAAAAATCTTTCAATTTTAATCATATAAAATAATGCCTTGCATAATCAACATTAAAAAAAATATGTTAAGATGCATATTTTTTTTTGCGTGTATCTTATAATATAGTTTATGTTTTTTTTTTACAAAATGTAAAAATGGAATTCTTGGAAATTATTATGATGATGATGATGAACAAAAATGTTGAATTTGAAAATGTGTTCTACTATCGAAATGAATGTGTTTGTAAAAGAGTATAACCAATTCTAGTAATTGTATTATATGAATTAATAAAAATTATGAACCAATTTTATCATGAAGTCCTTGAAATAGTTTCATAAATTTGTTGTTTCAAAACAAAAGCATAGAACTAATGACAGGCATCCTGACAGTGTACTGTTTTATTCGAAAAATGGCCAAGATATTGGTCTTACCACGGTGGATTAATGTTATGGATGACAGATGTAGAGAGAGGAAGATATCAAATATCTCATATGCTCTGTGACTGTCTGGGCCTAAAAGTATAGAAATTATTGATTAAATTAATTGAAGGATTTCGTAGTGGTCCAAATCATGGATCTGCTAATATTTGTAAAGAATGAATGCTGGCTGGAGTAACGAAAGAAAAGAGGGTATATAATGAGGTATCCGCTAGACGAAATAATGGCATATTGTTTGAGAACAACTAGCCATAGTAAATATCCTCAAATTCTAACTAAATAATTAACAAAACCTTAAAAAAAAGTTGGATAGCATAAAATAATCTCATAAATCATAATAATTACTGAAAAATAAGCTGTCAAAACTTGTCTGTCAATGTCAATCGGAAGTGTTTTGTTCAAACATGTTTGAATATATCAAATAAATTAATTGATTATATCGTTGTATATAGTTTCCAACATTATTTCCAGTTTGAACATTTTTACAATTAAAAGTATTTATACGAACATGTTTTTGAGGTTAGAATCTTACTTTTAGGTTAAAGTCTCACTTTGAGGTTAGAACTTGAATGATAATTCACGTCCAAGTGATAATGAATTATGATAATTTATGTCCTGACATTTAATACAATGTAGCAGTTTGAAAAATCTTGCAGGATAAATTATTATTATTGAATTTGGAACGCAGTGTGACACAGTTTATTATAATTTTTATTGGACTTGGTTCTTTTCAACCATTATATTTTCATCATAATACCAAAATTGTAGTGTTACTGAATTGAAAATATTACTTAAATTTTTTAAAGATTTTTATCTTTTGTACATCCTTATCATTTAGCTATACCTTATATAAAATATTACAAAATCCCGGAAATAACATTAAAACTTTCACAGTAACAAATTTCTTTCAACAAACTGCATATAATTATCTTAGAAAGGTAACTAAAATGTATATGTAATTCAATCTTTAGAATCAAATTATTGATAATTTAATTTTATTATCAAAAATTCTGAATCAAGAAAATTGTCATTATTTGGCATCAAACCAATTTAAATCATAAACATTAATAATAATTTTCTAAAGAGAATTTTTCATTCAAAATTTTATTTTTCTTCAATTTATTTTAACTTTTTTTTTTCAATATTCTTTAATTTTTATAATTTTTTTACCTTCTTTAAAAATTTTGTTATTTTTTTTTTATCTAAATCAGTCAGAAAATTTAATTTTTCTGTCGTCGTTGTTGCTTAAATGTAGAAAATCATGAAATTGACAATCAGTTGGACATTTTTTTTTTAATGAAATATATTTCATTAATGTAGTAAACTTAATGATAATGTTGTCCATAACGATTCAATAATACAGTCACCATAAGAATTTAATTTTTTTTTCTTCAATAATTTGACATTCTTTAAAGTGGAAGAAAACAATTTTGTCATACATTTTATTGTTATTTTCTGAAATCTTTGATAAAAATTTTATATAAACTATAAATTATATAAAATATTTTTAAAATTATATCGTCAGATAATATTAATAGGAAAAATATTATTTTATATATGTAGAAAAATAATTAATTAATAAATTTAGTTGGGAATAATATGAAGCCAGTAGTAAATACAAAGTAACGACATCGCGACTATTCATATGACAAATTTTGAAAATTAACCATAAACTGAATAGATTAAAATGAAAAGAAATGCATTTATAAATGGGAATGAATTGTAGCCCAGCTGGGGACAATTTTTAAAATGGATAATGTTTTTTTTGTTTTAGAAAAAGAAATGGTTCATTATAATTTCGAAATTATGATTATAACCATCATATTAATTTGTCAGAAATATATTTAAAGTTATACTTAATTGGTTTTTGGTTATACATTTAAAAGTTCGATAGCAGAGAATCTCGTAAGTCCAAAACTTCGGAAATTTTTTTTTCAATACAATAACCTTTAAAATTATATGGCGAATCATTTGTTTTATTCTATTTAAGCCATAATTATTCGAAAGTTAATTAAAAATGCTCCAAAATAAAAATTGTAACTTGTTTTAATAAGCAAAAATCGTTTGAAGTATCTGGAAGTAATTGTAGATGAAATACCACAGAACTTTTTCAATTCTTGAAGCAGGAACTTGTATGTGTTCGGAAAAATGTATTATTTATAGTTTACTTTTCATTTTTAGTAATATTACAGAAAACAGAATACATTATTTAAAAATGACATAGTTTTTATGTCTCCTATTTAACTTGGAAAAATCACATACGGCGTTATAAATTGTTGCCATGGATATGTCATTTAAGAAAATACTGGCAATAAATCCTTATATTACTAGGTACTAATTAATAAATTCCATTACTTGTAATTAGACAACAAAGTAGCAATAGTTTTCGAACTATTAAACTTCAATCAATATCACGGTATTAATTGTTCATAATACCAAAATGAGTAACGCCAACGTCACTATATTAATGACAAGATTACTGATCTAAAATTAACTACTGAATATAATTATAATTATTAGTAATATTGAATACTTTTAAGTTGTTCAATATAATGGATTAAATTATTGATTTTAATTAAATTATCTGAATGACAATTATTCAACCTTTTCGAAACAGAGGAGCCATATTATTAGAATGAATTAAATTAACTTATATTTTTTCGTGTAATGGAGATCAATATAAATAATCAACCATCTAAAAAGTAATTATAAATCCCATCTTTTGTAATTTATGTAGAAAATGAAAAATAATTACCCTGGGGATTACTTTGCTAAGACCTGGGAACGGCAAAACCCAAGTTGAAACATATAGAATGGAATTAGAGTACTTAAAACATTACCGCTTTATTCTTCATAAAAGTTCGTTTGATACAGCGGCGTACGGCACGTGTGTACGGTACATACAGCGGCGCGACGAGAGTATCGCTAGAGTTAAAGTTAGTAATATTTTGACCTGAAAATGCTATAAATGTCATACTACCATCGAACATTTTGTAATTTAATTAATCAACAACATTAATTAATGAAAGGCTATAAATTAGAACCGAAATGATTTATTTAATTCTAGACCAAGCCCCGCCGTGCAATTTCCTCTTTCTTCTTAATAAATAATATTGTGATTCGCTCACTCTTTTATAATTTTTTTGCATTCGGTTTCGACTTATTTTGAATTAGCCAATTATGAATTTATGACTTATAGTCATGATTAAAAAAGACTGAAACAGGAATTAATTATAAAATAAATTATCAATAATATTTTGCTAATATATAATTTATTTTAAAATAATTAACTTTTATTATTCATATCAACAATGTTGCCATTCGGAAAGTGCATTGGATTGTCAATATATGTTATGTAATGTGACATAGACATAACTCTTATATATATTTTTTCAACACCAGTGATTAATTCATTTGATTTATATAATTCAATTATTATGACAATTTCATGTAAAATTTAATAATTATTTTAAAATTAATACGTATAATTATTATAAAACTTTTCTTTAATATAAATTGTAAATTTAATTTTTTTTAATTATTTAATTTTATTAAACGTTTTATTATAAAATTAAATTATTTATTTATTATGAATATTAATTTAATCAAACAAATTTTATCATAATTTTTTATTAAATTATTATTATTACATTAAATTAATGTCTTTAATTAACATAATTTAAAAAACAATTTAATGCATATACGTCAGCAGTTTTGATGTTTATTGTTTCTCTCTTTCTCGCATACAAAAACGAAAAGATATACAAATTTTGTCTCATTTTAAAAACTATCATTTCATATTTTGTACCTTTACTGTTCGCTTGTGCGAAAGAGATGTAACAAGTGTCATAGATTATACGCTACTAGACAGAGGTTAAATTGTTTTGCATCGCATTTCTAAATCGGTGGAAATGTAAACCCTAAAACAAACTTGACAATGGTATGTACCAGTAGCAGCCGGCCATCATTCCATATCACGAAATCCATTTATTTTCTATCAATGATTTACCTTCCTTTAATAAAGAGTCTAATCCTACATGAAATTAAATCTGTAACGATCGATAAACATTCTTATATAAATGCTACCCAATTACTGAATCGTATGATACTGTCACAATCACTTATCAATATACAAATATCTCGTCACCACAGCGACGCTGATCGCTTATGGGGATTTCGAGCTAATTAGTCTATCGATCATTTAGCGATTCGCAAGGATTTATTTAGAGAGATTACTTATAAGATAATTTAGAATTTTGGAATTCAGGATAAATAGAAAAATGTTTACTTATCTAAATTACTCTGTGCTACTCAATATTAAGGACTAAAATAAATATGCAACCTAAATTTGGTTATTAAATGACAATTTTCTTACAATAATCAAATTTTTCATTTCAAGATCTTTTATATTTCCGATAATCTGCTGTCATTGTTTGACGTATCTTATATAATTTTAACTTTTATCCTACACAAAATAAAATATAAAAACCAAACAAAATAGTAAAAGATAAAAAAAAAAATATTTTCATCAATTTCCAATTTAAAATTTCGATATCTGTTTTACGTTAAATAATATAATAAAAATTTAATTTTTACAAATTATTTTCAACTTATCTTTACGATCATTTCAACAACAACAACAACTAAAAAAAATCTAAAAATCTCAATTGTTAAACTGCAATTACCAATAATGAATTTTATCTGTAAAAAAAATCAAACATACAAAAACAAAAATCAATTTTATTTCTTAAAAAAAGCATATTTCAATTAAACGAACAAATATTGTAATTACGTGCGTAAATAATTTCGTTAATGATGCGCGATCAAATGAGCTATTAAAATATTTATATGCAAAAAACACTTACATACTTTTTCACTGATCGGTTATCGTTATTATAACTGAATATTGTGCGGTGCTTTTTTTACAATTTCTATTAAAAAATTTTTAGTGTTTATCTATAAAAAATGTTAATCAAAATAAAAGATCTTTACACTTTTTGAAGCAAACGAATTAAATGAAAACATTATTGAAATTGTATAGTGTTTGCGTTTGGAGTTAGGTAAACGTTAAAGAAATTTGATTTTTAGATGGTGAACATTAAATAGAAAATTATAAAATTTGATTTTATTGAAAATATCTTGAAAGTGTTTTGTTTAGTAAATCAAAAATATCAAATTTTGTGATGAAACCTTAGACAAATTTACTATATTTTAAAGAAATTGATTAAAAATTATTACTGGTTAAGTTAAATTCGAAAGAAGTGCCGCCTGTTTCGTAATGTAAGGTGATGGAAAAGTAAAATTAAATATAACCTTTTTATAGATATAAAGTAAGATAATAATCTCAATGCCGTTAATTGTCCATAATTTTAAAATTTATATACAAAGTATTTGATTCCAGTTTTCAAAATATTCGCAACAAAGTTTGTAATTTAAAATTATGTTGTTTTTCATATTCATTTTCTGTGTCTTCGAAGTAAATGGTTGAATTTGTATAGTGCACAGGTTCATGTTTCAGTTTGAATTACAGGCAACAAACCCATCATGTCCATACCAATAATGTTTGCTTCTTCAAGTTTGAATACAGTGCCCATTACTTTGAGCCAAAAATCGTACCTAATAGTAATTTTTTCATTCTCTTATACACGAAAGTATCAAAAATTTAAATATTAAAATTTAATTTTACCAAATTTTCAATTTATATTAAATTTACTATTAAAATAAAAATTCAATTTTCAGATACAAAAAATTCTGTTGGTCTTGTTGGATGTATAGAAGAAGTTGCACATAATGCAATTGCAGTTTATTGGAATCCATTGGAAAGTTCTGCAAAAGTAAGTTTTTTTTTAAATAGAATTTAAATTACTAAATTTTAATATATTTAATTTTAATCTTGATTCTGTCACGCTATTACAAAATCAAAAAAAATTTTGTAATTCGATAAAAATTACAATTATGAACTAAACAATAAATAATTATTTTTACATATTAGATAATTTTTATTTGCAATATAAAATTGACCCCCTACACAGAAATTTAAAACTAAATCCCTTGGAGCAAATAAATTTTTTTATTGCTTAATTGAAATCCTATAATAAATTTACTGAAATATTTCATAAATTTTATTGCAATTCAATTTTATTTCCTTTTTTTTAATCGAAATTGTTAAAACTAGTTTCTTTAAATCTGGTCTAAATTTACTAAAAAAATTGTAATAAATTTATTTAAAAATTAATTGTTTAAATTTAAATTTATATATTAATTTTTTTATTGAATTGTTTAGTTTTCTGTATCTAAAACTATAATTAAAATATATATTGACAGTAGCATTCTATAAATCTATAGTCTTTTAGTGCAGTTTGTTCAAAATATATGTTTTTTACAATTTGCACACCTGTAAAATACATAAAAATTATAAATTTCATTGGATATGCTTTATTACATTCAAATTGATTTATAGAAACGATTAAATTATATTTCCATATCGCGTAATGCTAAATTATTTATTTGAATTTTTATGTACAATTTCATATAAAACACAATTATTAAATATAAAATAAAAAAAATAATGTAATTCAATATAGAATTTGACAATTTATTTGATTATTTGATTTATTAGATCATTAAACATTAAGTCTACAATAATTCGACAAAACGTTAATTGCAAATACAAAATGTAACAAAAATTTCATTTTATCAACGAAACATATTCAAATTTGACAAAAATTTTGTCAAAAATTCAGATTTTGACAAAATTGTTAAAAAAAATGGCATTATGTCAATAATTTTAATTTACTTTTTCTAAAGTACTATTAAAATAGTAATTCTCCTTTATTTGTTAAATAAAATTTGAATTTCAATTGACAAAAAAATTGAATTGTCAAAAAATTAAATTGACAAAAAATTTAATTGTCAAAAAATTAAATTGACAAAAATCAATTTGACAAAATTGTCAAATTTAGTATAGGTTATGTTAAATAAAGTAGGATGCCGATCTACCGAATGTGCTCCCTACATAAACAAGAGAAATTGATAGTTCCATTGTAGATCAATTTTTGAGTCGTATATTTCGAATTCCTAATTATCTTAAAATGAACACTAAAATATGACAGAAAAAATGTATTGCATCCGTTGATATAATCTTAAACTTCCTTATAATTTAAATTTTCGACATCGTTTTCTGCACATAAATTAGCTATTAAATCAATTAACTAAAATTAAAATGGTAACCGAGATATATAATTAAAACTATCACTTAAATTAACAATTATTAATCATTTATAATTTTCTCTTATTAAGTTTATATATATTTTTTAAATTTCTTGATAAATAAACCATATAGAAAAGAAAAAAATGTATTTTACCTGAGCTATTAATAAACAGAAAACCTTGCAGGCTAAATAAAAAAAATAACTATTAAAGCTAATCAAGCTAATTGTGTAAATTTACTCTGTATTACGTATAATCTCTGAACTGAACTACTAAAAGCGATTTCCAATGAAAATTATTGTAGCACAAAA
This sequence comes from Rhamphomyia laevipes, assembly GCA_963920725.1. Taxonomy (NCBI): domain Eukaryota; kingdom Metazoa; phylum Arthropoda; class Insecta; order Diptera; family Empididae; genus Rhamphomyia; species Rhamphomyia laevipes. Next base: position 38,578,683 of record OY987259.1, read on the forward strand.
ACGAAACAAACTAAAAAAAAACAACAGACTTGATAAATAGCTATAACTTAATTTTCATTTCTATATAATGTAAAATTAAACTGGCAAAAAAAAAATAGTAATCGTCGGTACGCAAAAATTGCACCTGGAATTTAATGTTATATATCGTCGTATATTAATTTTCTGTAAATTTTTTTTTATTTTTATTTTTTTAATATATCACTTGTAATATTTTTTTTTTTTAATTTAATAATTTAGCTTGTTGCTAAACGTTTTCACTACCAAAAACTACAACTTTGTGTAAATTTTATATTTTTGTAAATTCTTAAAAATTGCAATGTCTTAGCAGCTTGACTCTATTTATAAAATTTATATATTAGAATAAATGTTGTTGTTGTATACATTTAAATAATTTTACCTTGATTTCAATTTTCATTCATACGAAAGGCCAAAAATTATATATATTAAAGGGGTTTGCTTACAGCTTGAAATTTGCCAAAGTTTCAAAAAGCACACATTACTGACTATCATTTTTATTATAACAACCAAAATGATGAGTAAATTTGGCAACCAGGCAACACTTAAGTAAGCAACTTAAGCTCACTGGGTTTCTCAAACAAAATTAGCTATAAACTGTGAATTATTGTGAAAGTTAATTGATAATAATGTTATTGTGAATGAAAATGAACTAAAGTTTAAGCTCTGGCAAAGACTTAAGTTGTCACTGTGAAATCAGCCACAATTCATGTAACTTAAGCACAGCACGAAATTATTAAAATAATCCTTCCAATCAATAATTACAATTTTATTATGCATCTACAAATTTTAAACTTTTCATACCCTAATAAACGCTTATAAAATGGTGACCAAAAATAACGTGATGGAATCTATATAGGTCCTATATTTCTATGGGGTTCAATTCTTAAAAATTGTAATCTTATAAATTAGCTTATGACATGGAACTATCGGACAAACAAAATGAAAAATAATTAGCATATTTTCAGTTTTAAATATAAAATCACAAAACAAAATCTACTTTATTGCAAAATCAGTAATAAAAACAAAAGCACAAGCGTGCCAGTGCTATTTAAATGTAACGAAGTTCTTAGATAGCTCACCATGTATAAATATATATTATAAAAATTCTTTATTCAGATTCTTATATTGATTGTCTATAGTAGAGTGCAACTGTATATGAAATGTATATATCCATTTATCCTACCTTGAATCTTGATACTCGCCTACGGGGCTACTTGTTTCATTCAAGCAAATCGATCAACCTACAAAAAAAAAAAAAATTTTAATATAATATTGTAGTAAAATTAATAACAAAAATATGAAGAAATTTTCATAATATTATAATAATAAATTTGTAGAGTTAGGGGTAAAGAACGGTCTAATTCTTACCATGATAATTTGTTTTATAATACAAATTCTTAATTTTATTATAAATTCCATTTATAATAAATGCAAAAAATATTAAAATTTTATTAAATGTCTTTATTTATGCTATAAAAAAAAAAATAATGAAATATTATTTCGGAAATATAATAAATATAAATAAATTCTTCTTTCCGGGGGGATAATAAATCTAATTTTTATGTTGAACCTTTTTCCAATTATAGAGCTACTGTTATATTAATCTTGATGATACTGAAAAATTAACTTTACTTTACATATATTTAAACAAACTACGGGCAAAAGAGATTTTTTCATTAATTTTATTTATATGCCGGTGATTAGAACTTCAGGAAATTGCATAAAATAATTTATGTAAATTAATAAAAAAAAATTTAATTATAATATAGAAATTGTAATTACTTGGTATATAAAGATATTTTTCATATTAAATTATTTTTATTAATTAAATTAACTTTTTAATATTTTAAATTAAAAAAGATTATAAAAGATTGTAAATTTTGTAAATGAAGAAAATGTTAAGCTTGGGGTACAATGTATCGATCAGTTCAGTACCGATTCGTTCAGTAAAGTTTAAATTTGACGTTTTTATATATTTTTTATGGAAATTCGATAGAGTGGACACATAAGTATGATTGAAAAGAATTTGGAACGATTAAACTTTTACGAATTCTAAACTAAAGCAAATATGTCAAGTGAAATGAAATTTGAGAGTTACGAAAAATAATAATATGTTATTTAACCGGTTGCAATCGATAGCTATGTGTTCATTGTGTACTTAACCAGTCGATTGGCTACTGTACTCATCGATACATTGTAGTCCTACCCTAAATTTTGAATTATAAAATGTTAAATTAATATTTGAAATTTTGCTTATATGGAAATAATAACTTGTTCAGTGTTGCCATTACCGTCAGCTAGATAACTAAGTAGAGAAGAAATATATAAAAAACATTGTCATAATTTCTGATTAAATTTAATCTACTCTGTTTTTGATAATTTGATATCTTCGCAGATGTTAATTAATCAATTATTAAATAAAGATTTAATATCAAAATATTTTTTATCTTTTAAGAGGATTTTGAAAATAATCTTGTAAAATGGAAACAATTTGAAAAATAATTGTTTGAAAAATGACCAATTGTGGTTTGGACTTTAGATTATTGATACGCATCCATAATTTTTTTTAGATAGGAGTTGTCACCTGCCACATCCAAGTGACCCTAAACTCTATACCACATTTAACTGCACAGAAGTTCCTTTGATTTATTAAAGCAACAATATCCTATGCCCTTATCATTACCACTTATTCCAGGTTAAAGTGGCTTCATCATTTGTTTTGTTGGACAATTATTGAAATTCCAATTGAAATTGAAAATTGTATTCAAATACATAGTTAGTTATATTGAACCAAAACCAAAAATTATGATTTACTTTAGTAAAAAAATGATCAAAAATATTTTGCTAATAATAAATAGTTGTTAAATTTCGTATTATAAAAACTACAACAATTAATTCCATCCAGGACAGACCTAATAACTTTATAATTTTGGTTTCTTTTCATTCGTTTCCATCACATTTTCACAATATTTAATGTCTTTAAATAGAAACATGAAATATTCATATATCAATCTTTGTACAATCCTTTTTACTACCAAATGACACTAATCATAATCATATATAGCAATTAATAATTACTTAATTAATATTTTGCTAACTTTCTTTTTCATAAAAAAAAAACATTATGTTAATTTTTTGAATTTTTTTTTCAAAAAATCTAAAAAAAAAAATTTTTGCGTGAATATTTTAACAATTTTATTAATATCACTTTATAAATTTTTTAACATAAATATATGTAGTTATTTATATATATAGTTTTGAAAACAAATTACAACATTTTTCCATTAGTTTTATGATTCGATTAACTAGCATAAATTATCTTTTTTTACATTTACACATATATTTTTTATAATCTTAAGCGTACTATGCGAATTTTTAGTTTTTCTTATTAATTTAATGCACAAATCATTCGCTAGTTATAATAAATAGTTATGCTGCCAAATAGCCAATAATAATGAATATGTACAAGCGAGTGCACCAACCTCGACATAGAAAGATATTCGTATTAAATTTATTGAAAAAAAAATCATATAAACTGGAAGTTAAAGTAATTAAATATAAAATCCTAGTAAAAAAAATAATTAGACTTTTTTATTTAAATAAATTATGTTCATTATTGTAATAATTGAGACATAAAAAAAAACTATTAAAGGAAGTTATGTAGAAAACAAAAATTATCAATTAAATATGTTTGCGTACAATAAATTTTCAACACCCTATGAAAAAATTCCAAAAATAAAAATGATTTAATTTAGATTTTTAATACCATTTAAATTATTATTAATTTATAATTACAATTATTTCTAATTGATTATTAATGGGAAAATTTACTATATGCGCTCATATTGGTTGGGATTAAATTTGACGGCATTTAAAGGTAGCCCATTATTGAAGAATAATTAAAATGTTAGTCTAATGACAAGAAACAAATTACTTAGCAATATGCTAAAAGTTTCATTTATAAGCAACACTGAATGATTTACTATTCGATGCATAATTAACCGAATCTCAAATAAACTTACTTTCATATATCTTCTCTGTATCATTGACATGATCAAAAATTTTTATTGCTAAATGAATCAATTTAAAGCACATTAAAGCAAAGATGCAGTTCACAGAGTTAGAAACGAACAGTTTAGAAGATTCATTCAAAAAATTGATGGGTTAAGTAAATTTCGGCAAAATTAAAGTTGGTTTAAGAAAATTTCGGCTAATTTTAACTTTGTTAACATCAAAAAAGAATTATTTTCATCTGACATTTTATTTGACAATCAATATTAAATATTGACAACAGGTGGCTATGAAAAATCCTATTAAAAATGTACTCTATTAAAATAAATATATAAACCAAACAAATAAAAATTACGAATAAATTTTCTTTACGTAATGTTTTCGTAATTTGATATCATTTTTGTCTATATTTACAACATAAAATCTGTATTACTTTTTTTAATGACTATCCATGCTGAGTATTCGTGTGACTTTTACCTGATCAATTCACATATTTTTTTTACATAAGAATATTTTTTTCAAATTCTTTTACATCTGTGGACACAAAAAAAAATTTACAATTTTTATATTATGTAATCTAATATTTAATCTAATCTTTTATACTTTGTTTTAGCTATAAATCTTTATATAGTATAAAAAAAAAACCTAATCTTTCAATTCTATGTGTATATATTTAAATGAAACATAGAAATAAATATACTAACAATCAAGAGACAAGCACTTTAAGCAAATCATATTGCCATCATTATAAAAGCATTCAAGAAATATAGAAAGAAATCTCAGAAAATTTCTATATATAAACGTAAAAATATTCTTAAACGATCTATGGCTAATCTAATCGATATTATGAAATTATACGTTTTGGGTGTGCATACGTAATCAGCATAATACCATTATAGAATGTGAATAATCTATAAAAATTGTTATGCTGCTGACTGGATGTAACTTTATACCTGTTGTTATTTCATCCATAAACCAAATGTAAAATATAAAAATATGTATAAAAAATTTGAATTTTCTGCGTACACTAACTGGACATAATATAGAAGATTTTCGTATTTCCAAAGTTCTTATATATATAAAAATAAGATAATCAAGAATTTTGTGCATTTTCAATAATAATTCTTCCGCATCTCTCAAGTGGTATATAAAAGATCTTTGTAATAAATAAATATATTTTTAAAATATATTCAAATATTCGAAATATTTAAAAATCCACTAGGGAAGACAGAGAATATTGAAAAGGAAAAAATAAAAAAAATTTAAATTTTGAAAATATATTCAAAGTTTTAAAATGTGTTTTTAATATTTTGCCTAATAAGTTTCTTTTGGGAATTAGATAAATTGAAGATTATAAGAAAAACGTTATAACAAAAAACGTATTTGAAATTTATATATCGAAACATGAATAAATAAATTTCACAGAAATTTGTTGTTATTTTATAATGGTGGATAAAAATGAATGAAAAAAAATTTTGTATAAATCAAAAAAAAAAAAATATAAAATTTATGAGACAAATTTATTTAACTAGCAACTCTGAGATTCAAATAGTTGCATAGTTTTTATTTATTAATATTGATTCACTTGCTGTAAATTCGTTATAACTGCGAACATTATACATAAATCATGTATTATTTAATTTTTTATTTATAGCATAAATTTTGTAATTAATTAATTTACGAATATACAGTTTACTTATGTAAGATTACATGATTTTGAAGATTTTTAGCCAATTGATTAAAATTACATTGAAAATCATGTAATTTTACATATACATTTTAGTAATTTTACATTATATAAATTGTAATTTTACTGAAAATGTGTGAAATAGCATCAAAATCTTATAATTAACTTAATATTTAGAAAATCATATTTGTACAGAAATTAATTATTTATGAATTTGTAATTAAAAATATACGAAATGTTAATCAAAAAATTTATGAGGAAATTTATGGGATATTTTAACCCAGCATTGCAAATGTATTATTTTCGGTACAGTTTATTAAAGCAATATTCACAATTTTTAAAAATAAATTTTATTAAATTAATTATTTTGTTAAAATTAATTTATTAAATAATTTTATTTTATTTCAATTTACAGATAAATATTGCTGTACAATGTTTGAGTACCGATTTTAGCAGTCAGAAAGGAGTTAAGGTAAGAAATTTTCTGTATTTCTAATAAAAAAAATCAAATTACTTATAATGATCTATAATAAACCCCAATTGGGTGAGATATTTTCTGGTTTTCGGTATGATTTTACCAAAAATATGAAATATACTTTGAACAAGACTGTTACAAGCACAGATTTAATTTAATTTAATAATTTGTGAAATTTCCTCAGTCAAAATATCGCAATATTCCAACCAAGAAAATTGATTCAATTTTAAATAAGTTCCAATATTAAAAATACTTCAAGTTGTTTTCTGGCAACAAATCCATTTCAAACCAATGTTGTTTTGTCTAACTTTAATTATCATCTTAAAGTTACCACTTTTGTTATATGTTTATTACTAGCTTAAGTTAAAATTTGAGCAAACGTTGCGTTGATGATTGTAAAACTATAAGGCCAGTTGTAATTTGTCAGATTTTGTAATGCATTTTATACTAGAATTTACTAGTCAGATCATTTCAATTGATTATAATCTAAAAGTCCAATAAAACTATAAAATTTATATTGACATTGTAATATAGTAAAACTTATTGATTAGTTAGCTATATTGAAAATATTATTATTACATAGTCCGAAAATAATCTTCTTGATACTTAAATAATAAAAAATATAATGTTTTTTTATTTTTCAGAATTATTAATTTTATTTGTGAAAATTTCCAATTCACATAACAACAATGTATCTAAAATTTTTATTAATTCTGATTTTAATAATTTTCATATAATTTAAATGATTTTATTGCGATAAAATGCATAAAATTAATCTTAATGTCGTCGTATTAACTTTGTGTTAATTTTTAATAACCCCAATAATAAAAATCTTATTTTTTTTTTTTGTTAAAACAGTAAGTTGTCATTTTCGACAATGTTGTCACAAAAATGAAAGAAAAAAGAAATATTTTTAAAGTAACAAATTTGTTGCCAATGATCCTTAATGAAGATAATCAAAAATCAATAAAAAAAAAGTATAGTCTCACCTTTCTTTCCATAAATATGAAAATTTATTCACTACTTAACTTTTAAGAGCCATTATAAAACTATTTAGTATGTTAGTCTAACGCTGATTTTGACTATTATTAATTAAATTTTAATGATGATTGCAAATGAAACCTGCTTTGTCGGCTATTGATTGTGATACGAGTTTTTGCAGAATTCAATTATATTAATTTTGTCGAATTGAGAATATGGTAAATTGAAATTATCCTTACTGGTAATATGTCTAGTTCGGTCATGCCAAATACAATAATCTTTATGTACTGCACAATTAGTAAACGCATAATTATACATCATTCAGTCCAAAAAAAAAAACCTTTTTTCATTCCATATAAGTCATATTTCTGTCAATTTTTTGATACCATATCTCTGTATCTTCTCTGCTACGATTATGATCGTGAGAACTCAGCATGAATAATACTGACAGATATTATAATAATATCTTTACCTGAACGTATATATTATTTACTTATATCATTTCATCTATATAAAAATGTCCAACATTGCGTAGTTTTTTTTATGTAGTGCGTTTTTCATTATTGTTACAGTTTATTGGACTCTGTAATGGAGATTGTCCACGCAATTCATTTTCAAAAGTATTTACAAAGGAGTTCGCAAAGTGAAAACAAAAAATTGACTTTAATTTAATGAAATTTTTACAGTGATTATTGGGGATCCGTACAACAGTTTGCAATATTAAAGCTGCATTTATCAAATTATTTAAAATATTTAATCATTCAAAGGTTTCTATTCGAACATGGCTTTATCGTATCTAACAATCGAATTAATTAACTTTATTCTAATTAATCGAGTTTTACAATATCGATCCAAAACGGTGTCATAAGGACGCAAAACATGGTAAACTAAAACATAGTACGATATAATAAATAACAAAAACGAAAAAATAATTCGGACGCACAGAAGAGATTGTGCGTGGGCCTTTCAAAATTGAAATTGTAACATATTATTCATGGGTGTTACATAAGATGAAAAGCGAAAGGAAAAGAAATATCAATTCATCTCCCATAATAAAATTTGGTTATCATAAATATAAGTTTTTTTTTTATTTTATGAAAAGGAAGCATAAATAATTTCTTGTATCCAATATATATGCTAAGAAATTGAATTTTAGTCTTAGGGATGTAATTTTGATTTGATGAGGATTCTTTTTGCAGAAAATACTTAATATAAGAGCAATTCATTTAAAAGTATTTCATTGAATGTAGTGGCGTTCATGTCATATTCCCAATCAGTTAAACATTTGAAAGGATCATTCAAATCATACGTTTAGTCAAACAACTGAACTTAAGGACGAGACTTATTATAAGGGTCATTCATTACACATTTTTTACTAAAAATGTGTAATATGTGTACTCTTTTAAAATAAAAATATCACTTTCCTTGACCAATCAGGGAACATACTTGGAATAGGATCACCAAGGAAGTAGAAAACAAGCTAGTACAAAATAAAACTGTAAGAGAACTCAAAATATCGCAAAGTTTAATAACATTTAATGAAATTCTGACCGATATCAGTTATAAATATATGTTACTCTACGACCTACGAGGTGTTGTAACCGAAACGAAAAAGAAGAAGAATTTGTCCGTGCGAGTTACAATAATTTATATGGCAAAAGATGATTTGCCATATAAATAATTATTTTTTTTGGAGCATATTAAACTCTCAAATACATTTTCATATCCGGAAAACCCAAGAAAATTTATAATTTAAAATTTTGATTTATAAATAGTTACCAGGATAAACTGATTATGCCCTCCAAGTCTAAGAATTGTTACAAAAAAAGAATATAATGTGAAATATCCCCACCATAACCACAAACTAAATAATATATTAACATTATTTTTTTTTGTTATATTAAAGTCGTTTTTACAATAAATAAATTATGAAAAATAAAATACAAATTCTTGTCGTCCTTTCCCTTGTGATATTTAATTTATATTTATTTTATTTAATTCCTTCACTGGTGATATCAAAATGATATCCCAAACAAACAACAACAATAAAAACTTTATACTAAACAGAAAAAAAAATGTTTTTAACGTTCTGCCTTTATTAACTTTATCATTTTATGTTGTATCTTTATGCTATATATGTTCCATAACGGCATGAGATGCTGCTGACGTGCTGACCACTTTAAAAAAAAAAAAAACAATATTTTTTTACAAAAAAGGTAGAAAAAAAATCTTACAATAATTTTTTTTTATGTTTTTTTTTTTTATATTATTTACTTTTTATGGGGACATCGACAAAAAAGATACAGAAGAGTTTTTTTAGATTTTCTTAAAGTGCTTTTATTTGTTTTCATTTTATTTCATTTTAAAAGAGTATGGAAATATAGTTTTATTGTTGTTATTGTTGTTGTTGGGATATCATCTTGAGTGGACGTTAAATATTTTGAAAAAAAAACTTAAAGATAATGTTAGATAGAGTTTTGAATTTAAAAGGATAATTATTATTCATTATATATTATTATTATTGAATGAAACACCTGTCGTTTTTGAACTATTGTAGAATGGTATGATCATAAAAAAAATAAAAATATTGTATAAATAAATAATTTTTAAAGTTACCAGATATGAAGAATAAATTAAATTATATATATATAAATTGTGATCATTTAAAATTCATTTATTATTGTATAAAATGGAAAAAAGTAACATAAATGATTAGGGTGACAATCTGTAATATATTTATTTGTGATGCTAAAAACATAACTTCCTGATTGTCAGTGGAACATAAATGGTAATTAAGTGCCTGATAAACTTGTTATGAGAGGATCAAAAAACTAAAAACAGTGAATAAAAAACTGTGGTTTAATTATAAAGTTCCTTCTAAGTGTTACTAACTAACAACTAAAAGCACTAACTATGAATAATAATTGGGCCATCTGCAATGGAAAGAAATTTAAATTTCTACGAAATCTAATGTGGATCCAATAACGAAAACTCATTAAATGCTTAGGTCACCTTTATTTATCAGTCCCAAATAGACAAAACGTTTTAATCTTCGACCTCTATTTATGTTTTTATGAGTTAGAAATACTTAGACTTCATATTTGTAAAGAATATACTACGTAAGTTCTTCCTCATCTAAGCATTTCATCCTCAACAAACAGCGTTAACCAATTTACAATTTCTTTTCATATGATATTTCAAGACTTATAAATACACGAAGCTCAGTTTTGTTTAATACGATTACCTCGTTAACTCTCTTTTTTATAGTTGCTGTCTTCAGTACATAACTAGGAAATTATTCAAGTTAGCCAAATATATTAATATTGTTTTCCTATTCTCTCAGTTCCTCCATATTAAACGGCTTGTGTCTATGTTTTACAGGATTATTCAGATTCGATTATTCTTGGTATAGTTCAATTAATTTCACAATTATCTCTGGTCACCCTAAAAAAAAATTTAAATATAAATCATTTAATAAAAAATTCATTGAAAATTTTCACATTTTTCAAATACAATTTACAATATAATTTTCTTTCATCTTTTTTATTACAATTTCCTTTAATTTGTTGTTTAAATAACAAACATTTATAAGAAAATTTATAATAAAGTTTTTAAAACAAATCAAATAACAAAATAATTCTTCCATCTTTTTGATCTTATATTTATACTCTTTATAAACCAATAAGTTTTCTTCAATAGTTCAAGTTAATTCACCTTTTATTCATACATTTTTATAAAAAAACAATTTTCCTTGCCCACATTTATCATAAATTTCAAAATGAAAATGACAATTTTTTTTTATTGGTTTTTAATAAATTATTTATCTTAAATCGGTTTTACCAATCTCTCAACAATAAATGTTTTAAAATATAGAAATTAATAATAAATAAAATATTAAGAAAAATATTATGGCGCCCATTTTAATGTCTCTATATCTCGTGTAAAATACGAAAAAATTATGTTATAGTTTTCATTTTCCCTGATATGAAAAACAGATTTTATTTTTTTTGTTTTTTAAGTGCTATTAATAATATTTTTTATTTTTTTATTTTTTTTTTATTAAATGTTATCATATTTTATTAAATTTAATTTTTTATGATAATATTTTTATTATTTTTAATTTCCTCTTCACATGCAAAAGAAAAACTCAACAACAAATTTCTTGCAATCATGATAATTTTCATTTTTTTAATACTATATATATTTTTCATGTATATCTTATAGATTTGTAATTTGTTATAGTTTTTTATTGCGTACACAAATTATTGACAGCAATATAATATCTATAGATACAAATAGTCTGTGTATTTTACACCTAATATTACCAATTTATTTTTATATTAAAAAAAAAAATCTTTTATTATTAAAATATAAAAATTGATTGGTGTAAAAAATAAAATTACAACCTATTTTTTTTTTTTTTTAATTTTTTGCTTTACTTTAAAATATCTATAAATAACGAAATTGCAATTTAACAAGAAATCCACAAGATTATTTTTGTTTGCATGCAATCTGAATTGTCGGTAATATAATTTCAACCTATGCATAAAAAAACGAAACATAATCAACAATTTTTTTATAATTAAAAATAAAGTTGACAAATGCAATCATATAGAAAAAAAAATTATGCTGGTAACCTAGGGGTAGCCAAAAACTAGGAGTTTGTTATACCATTTGTTCAGTTAAATGTGCGTATACAAAATTTCAGTTCTGTGAAACATGAAGAATGAATTTTTATATTACAAGAAGGAAATTTTGATGTACGAAGGCCGCAGGACCCAAGGCCACAAGATTTTAAAACAAAGTAACAAATTTTATTCAAATTAGTGAAACAAATTAACAAATTTCATACAAATTCGATAAAAATTATACTATATAAACATTAAATAAAACTGACAAATTACAAATTACGAAAGTAAACTTTAATTGAAATCGAATTTTTTGCATTTCTTGGAATCTTACCGAAAATGTAATTCATAACTGATTTGATCAAAATATAATTTTTCAATCGATCTTTCGGTTACAACACTTTTTTATAGTGTCTTATTTATATTTATTTTTTCCAACATCCATAACACCTCGTGATGATTAGTGAGAGTGTAGACACCACAGTCAAGTCAAACTTTTCGCACTTTACATTTTTTCAGATTATCCTTTATTTTTTACAACAAAATTTTCAAAATTATTTCATATATTTTTTAATAAATTAAATATTTTTCTGTAAAAAATACTTAATTATTTATAAGAAATTATTATAAAAAATAAAAAATTTATATATAATTTTTTTTTATCTTGTTACCTGTCAATTTGTAGAAAATGATTGATAGTCAATTTATTTATTTTAATTACATTTGTAATATTTATATTTAAAATTCAATTTTATCATTTTAAAGTGTCTGGTCAAAAATATGAGAAAACAAAAAAATTCTGTAATGACCAACATTTGAATTTCTGAAGTTCTGAAGTTCTGTGTTTTTCGATATTAGAAATACTATCAATACTAATTAATTACATTCGACGGGGTCCATATAACCTCAATTAGACAGTTCCAGGGTTTGCAAAATTCATCTTCATGTATATTTGTACCTACATAAAATCCTTCTCTTCCCTATGCTGATTCTAATCTAAATATAAGCAATAAATTTCATGCTTTAGCTTTCGAAACGTATAATCCCTTTTCTTAGCTCAATTTCGTCTTCTGTATAGCTCAAAATGGGTTTAGTAAAACTGATCTTCCTAAAAAAAAAAGAAAATGATGAAATGTTAAAATTTGTAAAAAGAAAAGTTTTATAGTCAACAATTCTTTCCATCAAGAGTTCGAAAAGTAATAAAAATTTATTATTCTTATTTACAATATTGAAATTTTGAAATGTGATGAACAAAATATTTGTTAATAATTTTTAATAACTAATTACGATGATTGTTACTAATTACGATGATTGAAATTATAATTTGTTTGTTCAAATGTAATTTATTATATTTCGTATTTAATTTTAGATGATTTCGTAATTATAATTTAAGTATATAGACAGGCACAGCATTAGGCTTCAAATAAATCTTAATAAATAAAATCTTTTCGAATTCGATTTTGTTTTAGTAATATAGTAATAAAAGAATGGAAGCCAGAACAGTTTGTTCAAAATGTTTAATTTGATTGAAATCTCTTCATTCCAAACTTTCAAAAAAGACAAAGCATTCAATTTCAAATTGATGACAGCTTTGTATATTATCATCGTTCTATACCATCATAAATTTAACTCTACTTATAACTTTAATTTGATTTTTGTATTTTCCTAACTATACACTGTAAACATAATTACTAAAATTTAAAATTGTACTCTTAAAATTTAATTATATTACCAATCAATCTTATTGTGCAGAAGGTTAAACAAATAAAATTAGTCAACATTATTGTAATCAATAAACAGTTCTAAATTAATCAATTAACAAAATTAATGATAAATAAATATTTAATTTTGAAATACGGAAAACGAAATTTTTCATTCCTATATTTTTTATAATTTAATTTTAAACAGATTTTTTTAAATAAAACCTTCTAAATATTTATTTAATATAAATTTTTTTAATAATAATTTTCCAGGGTCTACCACTTCATGTACAAATAGATACATTTGAGGATCCACGAGATACACAAGTCTTCCATCGAGGCTATTGCCAAATAAAAGTCTTTTGCGATAAGGTAAGTTTTCCAATAATTTAAAATATTAAAAAAAAAAAAAACTTTTTAATTTTTACATTTCTGTTTTTCATAAAATATTAAAAACAAGTCAAATATTATTAATTATATAAAATAAAAATATGTATGACGAAATAACTGAAACAACCTTGCTCTGGTATCATGCGATAATTTATTAATAAATCTTAAAGATATTATAAACATAAAAAAAAATTATATTTAAATTGTATATAAAAAGCAAATCGTTACCGTCACTACTTTTTTATACACGCTTCTTACACCTGTACGTAAAGCATAATTTTATATTTTATTACCTTAATCATTTTGGTAGGCGTCAATCAATGGCAGCCAGTGCTTTAAATATATTTATATTTGTTGTTGTTTGTATCTTTTACATAATTTATTATGCTAAGATATTATAGATAGATAGTTTTTTTTTTTATTATAACACGAAAATTTTCTCAATTTATTAATAAATAACATTTTTTTTTTATTTATTTATTACGCAAATGCGTGCGTCAAATTTAAATTACTATTTCCTATTTATAAGAATAAACAAATTTTCGTTATTATATTCAACCATGGACGAATCGTTTACAAAAAAAAATTAATTTGTCGATAGATTTTTATGATTTTTTTTGTAAATAAATAAAAAAAAATATATCTACAAACTTTATAGGTGGGGAAGATATAGAAAAATTATATATAAATATACCTACCGCCGTGCGACCACGTTTATCTATGCTTACAAGAATTCAGATTTTATTTCATTGTAATGTGCAATTCTTCAAATTGTATAATGATAATATCTTAAAGCGTATATAAAACATAAAAAAAATGTTAGTTTATGCGCTTCGCTTATGCTAAACTTTAAATTTCTAAGATAATTTCTTTTTTTGTATATATGTTTTACGAAATGGTTTTACGAAACTAAAAGAACCTATGGCGTTAGAATATAATTTCAGGATATATTTAATAATATACAATGCGGAAATAATTTTCGTAAGCGTCAAAAATTATTTAAATTATATATTTAAAGATTTATGTAATATAAATTTTATAGAGTTAGTAGAAAATTTTAAATTATATAGAAAATTATTAATGTTGATAAATAATAAGAAATTAGAAATTTACAAAGCTTATAATAGACAGGAAATTATGAAATTTATTTAAGAAAAATATATAGATCCGTAATCAAGAAATTAAATATTTTTTTAAGATTAGTATTAATTTAAAAATATAGCTTGCAACTTGCAAGACAGTAGCTTTTTAGATAAGAATTAATTATTTTTAAAATTATCGTTATCATAATTTCTACTGTACAATTGAGACAGTAACTTGAAAATGATACGATTATGATCCTTTACAATTTACTGTGTTTTATTTATATAAAGGATACTTGTACGTTTGGTTGGTTGGTTGGTATATGTGGCGAGTCCATGCAACATGCCCGGTGACCACAATTAGCGCATATGCATCCTTTTGCTACCACCCATGCTCATGAGACCAGGTTAAGTTACGCGGTGGAAATAGGGAGTTTAGATCCACCACATCGTGTTATTCAAGAAGCGTACCATGTCTTTGGGTTGCTTCGAGGAGACTAGAACGTTGAGTTTCAAATACTTGTACGTTTAGTTCATTTTAATTAAATTCTATACTGTCAGTATAACTTTAAAAACATATCAAATATTTTACATTTTCCATAGCTTTTCATATCTAATATTCGTTACTTTTTAATAATGATATTTTCGTTTTTATAGTTGATAAGATTCCATCAAAATTCAATCAATATTTATGTAAAATCTGTAGAATATCAATTTTAAAATCAACAATATGGGAAAATTTATTTTCATTGAGATAATAATTTCAAATATAAACAGGACCGGCACGGCATCCATAAATGTAATGACTTTTCTTTTGAAATTAATCTAATTGCAACAATTCCTGACCAACAGGAGTAATCTAAATTCACAAATCAAGTCCAAATTTGGAAATAAATGAAAATGAAATCTTTAAAAAAAATCTGAGACTGAAAAATACTAAAAGAAAATTTTCTCGAATGAAGAAAATTCTCACCAACAATAATCCAATTAATGAAATCTTATTGAAAGTTACTAATACCAAAATATATCCTTGAAAATCCTATTAAATGGAATCAAATAATTTAAGATTAAGCTCAAAATATGAAAATTACTTAAAATTTTCTTTTTTAATTCATGAACGAAGTCGATTTACAAAACTTTATAAATTTTCTATGGAATTTTACTTTCAAATTAGTTTAACCTTAAAAAAACTAGAAGAATTCCCAAAAGTGATAAATTATGCTACATTTATAATTAAACAATCATTAATAATTCTTAACTTGTTTAGCATTTCCATGAATTTCTCACAAATATCTTTAATTTTCTTTAGTCATGTCTTAATCAATTCAATTTTTTTTATTGATTTTACAACTAAATTTTCCTTGACAAAATTTACCGCAATAAGTTTCTTTCCCTCCTGATGGCAATATAAAAAAAAACCTTGTATTGATTCTGTATATCAAACTCGAAGGTTTTGACTGGACCTTTTAAACATAAATGGTAAAATATGAAAACAATCTCCTTTAAAAAACCAAAAAAATCTGATTGTAAAAATCATGAAATTTGATCTGAAGTGTCTTTGATTTTTTTTTTTGGTGATGTTGTTAAAAAAAAAAGTGCTGAATTAATTAGAAAGTATTGAATTTTCAATGGAATGGAACAACAAGTGAATTTTTATTTTTGGCAAGGGTATAAATTTTCAAAAAAAAAACATTGCGGCTGGCAACAAGAAAAATTCAGTAATAAAATCAAGAAAAAGAAGGGCTTTTTAATTCCATATAAACACAACGCTATTACGTTACAAGATTCGAGTATGTATCTTTTCCAAATCAATGCTAATTAATTTTAAATTTTTTTTTGTTTAAAATGATATTAATCGAGCGCAAATCACTTTACGCAAACTTTTCAACAACAACAACAAATATGGTAAACATTTTTTTTTTTTTCGCAGAATTGGAATTTTACCAACCAAAAATTATCTTTCCTTTATGGATTTTTTTTTATTAGCGGCATTTTACTTTTAAATGTTTACATTTTATTTGGAAATTTATATTTTCCTGATGAATGTTGAAAAGATATTTTGAATTTATTAAGAACCAAAATACCACAAAAAAAAAATTAAATGATATTATTTTATCGGACATTTGCGATTATAAATTATTTATAATGTTTTTATATTTAAATAAACAACATCGAATATGTAACGTAAAAGTGATTGATTCTGTTGACTAATAAATTATTTTTGGTGGAGTTAATTTTATGGTCTTAAAGTGATCCTTATTCGAGTGAAAGTAGCAGTCAATATACAAAACGTTCATAATTATATACCAAATTTCTAAAATAAACAGTTCCATAAGAAAAATTTGTTGTTTTCATTCATTTTGTCATTTTTCATTAACTATATACAACTGTCATTTTATAAGTTGACAAATTGTCAACTTATAAATTGTCAATTTCTCTCTACTGTTCTGTAGAAAAAAAATACTTTTCTGTAAAAATTTTATACAGTATTTCGGACGGACAAAACAAATCCCACATAAATTCTAATCAAAAAAATCATAAATTGACAATTTGCCAGAACCAATAATTGCCAGTTTGACAATTTAATTTGGCAAATTCAAAAAATATTAATTTTTAAATTTGTCCAATCATTGACAAATTTGATTTGAAATTGACAATCATTGTCAAATTTGAAACGTTAATTGACAATCCTGTCTGTAGCTGTTTTATCAATATTTAAGTGATAATATTGTCAATTTAGGACCGGAAATTATTAATTTAAAATGGTTTATTACTGATTATTACTGACAATTTGCTAAAAATGGTAAATCTTTTATATTTTAACTTACAAATGGATAATTAAAAATTTGTAATAAAAAAAAAAACAGAAAAATAAATTTAGCAATTCTTTTAAAATTGAAAATTAATATTAAATTTATACATTATAAATTTGCATGCTGTGAAAAATCTTCAAATCCGTTAAATAAATCTTATTTCTACTTCCGTCTAAAATAATTTCCATTAGAAATATAATAAAAAAAACACTATAAATTATAAAAGATTTTTAATGATATTTAAATATGATAAATAACAAAAATTCCGTGAAAGATATTATCATCATTATAATCGTTGTACCATCCATCTACCATCAATTACTGATAATTCTTCCGACATTATTTTTTTAACCCCTTTTTTTGTAGATGAAAATTCTTCGGTCAGTAAAATTGTTATACTGATTATTTTAATAATAAATGTTATAATTTAATATAATTTAATTTAATATTCAATTTTATTGTTATTATATTATCTTTCAAATTTTTCTTTTTGCTGTAATATGCTTCTCTATATTATCATATATGTAAATATTAAAAATTTTATTTGCTCCATTAAATAATATAAATAATAATAATTTAAAGACATCCACATACTCACACGCCATATAGTAATTTATTTATTACTACAGAATTTTTACTAGAAATAATGGAACAGTTTAAATTTTTTATATAGATTCATTTTTTGATTTAAAGATTACAATCAAATCTATAAATTATCCAGGAAAATGTTTTACCATAAAATTTATAATTCACATTTGGAATTTAATTTTTTGGAAAATATTCATAGTTTTACTACATCCAAAAAATTGTTTCTTATACTCATGCACTCAAGTCATTCTGTATATTTCCGCTTAGAAATATTACATTACATAGTTTTAGAAAAAACTTTAAAAAGAAAGCTACAGTTCAAGTTGTGCTTCTTGTTCAACTGTTCAAACAAATATATTGCTAAATTTTTTACAAAAAGGAAGATAATAAAACAATATTTTTAATGATTTCTTCATCACAATTTAATTTCAAAAAAAATATGTTGCAGTTCTTAAGTTTATGACTATTTCACCCACATGAATATTAAGATTAATCTCAATAACTACCATTATCACAGATTAGAAGTCTTCTCGTAAAATCCAAATCAATAAATTTCATCTTATACGTATATAAAATTATTTGTGATGTTTATTATTTCATAAAGAAATAGCGCCAATAATTTCATTATCAATATATAGATATGAAAATATTGTGTTGGTTCTTGCCTGTAGGGTAGTTTAAGCTATTAACCCTATTAAAATATCCTGTATTGGGAAATATACGTTTTTAACGTTTCGGTTGAATACATTTTTTAAGCAATTTTTAAAATAATGGATATTCTCTCTTGTACATTACATTCAACAGTTCAACTACACTAAAACTTATTTTACGGATAATGGAAATATTTCGAATATAGTTAAATTTAAAAAAAGTTAAGAATTATTTCGAATAGCTATTAAAATAACCTGGCATCCCTTTACAAACTTTCAAACTTGTTATATTCAAATTTGGTTTCAAATTTTGTATGAAATTTTATTTTTGTTAGGTTTAGATTAGAATGATGATCCTGAATTAGGTAAAACGTTTACCTTTTATGTAAAAATTAAAAATGATTAAATTAGAATTTCATTACATCTATAATTTTTTTTCTTTATATTAATTCAGAAAATTTACATAATATCGTAAACATATAATGATCCATATGGTAATTTCCATTTAATGGTGTCTTTTTCATATAAACTTAGTGATTTTTTAGATTTTATCACGTTTTAATACACGCTATTACATTTAATATTAAACTATTAGTCGAAGATTCTTTAAAATTATATAGATTTTCATAAAGTGAAAAATAATATTATTTTGCCGATAGTTATTGATTTTTTAATGTTAATATATAAAAATTCATAAAATTATATGAATTATTTTGTTAATATAATAAAAAAGAAATATAATATTATTTTAATGCTGCAAAATTTGTATTTCGGTAATAACTATTATTAAATATATTTTTTAACTTAAAATACAATTTCTTCTGAAAATTATTATTCATTATTTTAATACATTGTGTTCGATAGCATTAAATTTACCTTTTTTTTAGAATTTCTATTACAAATTAGCCTAAATTATTGGTTTTTTGCACTGAAACTTATGCAGTAGGAGTTAAAATAAATATGTATATAGCATCAAGATTAATTTGAGTAAAGCATCAGTTAATTTTAGTGTATAGTTCATTTTTTACAATAATAAATGCGCAATATGAACTGGGATGGCTAGTAATTTGCTGTAATTAATAGTCTAAATATTTAAATTTGTGTTTTGAGGATTATTTATTGAATACTATTATTTATTGGGACACCATAGTTAATTTTTAAAGGATTGTGATGAAGAAATAATTATTGGTAACGAAAATAAAATGAATATCAATAACTTATCTGTTTGGGGAATCGTTAAGTCTAAAGGACACGAATTTTAATATAAATCTTCACATAAATAGTGTCATTGTAACAAAATTTAAACCATTAATTATTTTTGGATCAAAAAGATTTTCTTTTACTAATTATTGTATAAACTACATTAATTAAATCATTGATAAATTAATACATTGATAAATTAATATTTATAAATATTTACTCTGAAAGAGGTTTCGAACTGCAGCATTTGGAAACTCCTCAAGTTTGCTGCAACTACGAAATCCTTCGAATTACTAGATAACCCCTCAGCACCTTCTTAAAGTTATAGTTATCCATAAAAGTGGTACTGCTATGGACCCAATGTGGTCTATGCGAGACTTTACCGCCACTATAACCTAACCTACTTAAAATAACGAATTACTAATTGAAATTTACATATTTTCCATGAATTGCATTTGAATATTTCGCTTAGAGTAATAATAACTATCAATTTATGATATTTCTAATTCATTATGGATCAATACTGATTATTTTTATGATAAGATTGAGAGTGTAAATAGCTATTTTTCCTTATTAACACCACTTTGACATCATACTTCTTTAATGATTAAGGTTTCGTAATATATTATTATAAATATTTTAAATCTTCTTAAATATTTAACTTAATTAATTTTAGTCCCTGAAAGAGTTCAATATTTTAATAACGATTTTATTAAATATGAAACTATTTTCTGATTTGTGTTACTTGACAAAGTTAATTTCTTTCGTCTTTCAACTTGGGCAAGACATTTTATAATTTATAAAATGTCACAACATAAAAACTGTAAAGTTAAATTTAATTGAAAAACATTTTAAAAAAAAAAAAAAGAAAATATTAAAAATCAATGAAATTTTCATATTTTTTTCCAACCATTTTCATTATGTGAATAAGTAATAAATTAAAAATATCAAATATTTTATTGAGAGAAAATACCCACTCAACATATTTTTCATGTCGACAATTTTTTTTTGAATAGGAAAATTTATATATTAATAAAATATTTTCCATTTGCTATTTTTTTTTTGTAATTTTTTCTTTTTTAAATTTTTTTTTGTTTCATTTTGCCTTTTTTTTGCATCATGTTACCTTTATATTGATTGCCAATGCAACACCTTTGCAATAGTTCTGGGTTGTTATTTATCATGTTAAATAGTCGTACAAGTGTTTCCTTTTCAATATTATTTATTTAAATTTATTGTTGTAGTTCTGTTAACGATGAAAAAAAAGAAGAACTACATTTAACATGGTTACAGTTTGACATAAAACAGGATATAAATTTACCAGAGACAATAGAAGAGAAGACATTAAAATCTTATTTAGCATTTAATTTATAGATTTTAGAATATTTGAAAGGAAAACAATGATTATGTACTTTAAATAAACAACAGATGGCAGTTGAATCGAATTGAATTTTCTGGCTAATCTATATAATCCAATCGCAATATCACTGCAGTATAGCAGGTCAAATCAAGAAATAACCTTGCTGAAATATGCAGCATATTTATGTGCTATTCTGTGGCGCATAATCATAGTCATTTAATGCGTAAAGAAATGCTTAAATCAATAATAAAGATGAATTTACTATCAAAGATCTTCTTGATGAATAAAGTTCCTAAAATTACGTTCATCAAAATTCTGTATTTTAGATAGTTTGATTCATTTTTCGGCTGTCAGGCATTCTAATCTATATTGTGTGTTATGAATTGTACAGTGATTCTACCATTTTGTAAACTGTCAAGCCATTATTGTAGCAAATTTGTCCTAATTTTGCTTGGACTCATTTTTTGAGGTTTCGGATTTCTATCATATTAACTCTTAACTCTATTTAAAAATCATCATTTAAAGATAACTACGGTAGATCAATGTTCTAAAAGTCAATATCGTTGTTGACCTACTGTATTCATATATCAAAACAAAAATATTTTGAATTCTATGCTAATTTAAGTGGACTTTTAACAATTATTAATATAAATTTTTCAAAAATACTAAAATAATTTAAATTTTACTCAATCAATTTAAATTATGAAATCATCATTTCTTCTATTTCGTTTCACAGATTGATTGTGATTATTGAATCAGTTCAACTAAAATGAACTGAAATAATGAAAAAAAAAAACTTATTCATTTAAAAATAAAATTTATGTAAAATTATTTTTTAAATAATTTTTTTATCCTGTTTATTAATAAGAAAAAAAACTAAATTTTCCAAATTATTAAAAACAAAAAAACTGCACAGATAGCGCAGTGCGAAATGTCCAGATATCTGTCATTTATAATGTTTTATGTGGGCATATACATAAAATTTATATATAGCTAATTTTAAAAACATTATCACTTGTCCACCTGCCTTTCTCCATTTTTTTTTTCGTTGTATTTCTGCAAGTCTTTAATGTTATTCAGTTTATTTTTGTTTTAATGCTTTTTAAGATCTGCGATATTTTCACTTTAATGTAATTTTATGTCGCGCTACAAATACATCTTTAGATATAATTTTTTTTTTATACACAATTAATTTCCTTTTTTTTATTATTATTATTATTTTTGTATCTTCAAATATGTTTTATATTATTTTTAGTTTTATCTTTTTAATGTTGCGATGTGACTTTTGATATGTTCAATTCAATAATGATTGAAAGAGATAGAGAAAAAATATTTTGCAATTTTTAAAATTGTACTTTTTATTATTTATGATTTGAAAAAAATGTTTCGTGACGGAAAATATTCGACTATAACAAAAGAAAAATGTTAAATATAAAATGAAAACGATGAATTCTAATTGCATTTTTTTTTGTAATCCTAATTGATTAAAATATTGTAAATTTATCTATAAAAAAGTTTTACTAGAATTTAATTATTTAGTTTAGTTTAAATAGCCTTGTAGATTTTTAGTAATTGCTTTTATATAGAGATTCTGTTCGTATTAATGAATCCCATTAAAGTTATGTTCTTGACGAATTTAACGATTTCTATTATTGGGATCTATATTCTACCTATTTTCTAATGGGACATATTATTTAAAATAAAGTGTTGTCCTTGAAAAGGAGTCAGCCTGTTAAGCCACATTGTCTTAGCTCAACATTGCATTATCTACAAAGTGGCTGTAAGTTATCAGGCTTATTTTACTAATATTTATAGTTCGCTGACTGTTCAAATATATAAAATTACATTTATATTACATTTAGCTGAACTGCTCGGGTTATATCTAGCTATATAATTTCAAAAACAACGCCCTGACACCCAAATTACGTTAATTAATCAAATTGTAAAATTTTTAGTTATTATTGTAGGTTATTATAATTTACAACTTTTTATTTGATTACCTTAAATAAATTTGAAATATTCTTTACGAATTTTTATATGCAAATAATACAAAAGTATTAAGACACAAACTTGATTTTAGAAAATTTTTATATGAAATAAAATTATACACTTAATTATTAATAATTTTTGAATATTCTAAACTATTTAAAATGTGTTTAGTTAATTATTTAATTTAATTTTATATTTTATTTTATTTATGTACAGGGTGCTGAAAGAAAAACACGTGATGAAGAACGTCGTGCTGCTAAACGAAAAATGACAGCTACTGGTCGAAAAAAAATGGATGAATTATATCATTCAGTTGCTGATCGATCTGAATTTTATGCAATGCAAGATTTGGGTAAATTACCAGTACTATTTACACCTGCTGAAGACATGGAAAAGGTAATTATTTAAAAAATTAAATTATAATTAAAAACAAAATTCATTTTGTCAAATTTTAAATTATTAAAAATTATATTAATTTTATTTGGTATCATTCTAAAACATAAATAAAAAAAAAAAAAATCCTCATTTTTTCTCAAAAAATTACCAAAAATCATAAATATATACAAATACTAAACTTTAGCTTTCTGGATTGATTCAACAGAACTTCTATGGTCATGAGACTGATTCACTTTCTGGTACACCAGATGGTCTTAAAGGTACACCACCGTTCCTTTTACATGGACAAAAAGCAACAACACCAACATTAAAATTTCACAATCATTTTCCACCTGATGTCCAGACGTGAGTAAAAATCGATATTCCAAAAAAAAAAAAAAAATATTATAAATTATTTTTATATTTTTTAAATCATATTAAAAATAATTATTTTTTTTTAATTATGTATACACAGTGACAAAAAAGATCATATATTGGAACAAGCTCTTGTACCTGGACCAATGTCCAATGATTTTGGTCCACCAATGAAACGAGGCCGAATGACACCACCAATTAATGAACGTATTATGTTATATGTACGACAAGAAAATGAAGAAGTTTATACACCATTACATGTTGTACCACCAACAACAATTGGACTTTTAAATGCGGTATGTTGAAACATTCAATTATTTATCATTTATATCATTTCCTTTCTCTTTCATCTATATTTTTTGTCTCATTATTTTTTTTTTTGTTATTCATTTATGGTATATTTGAAAATTAATTAAATTTTAAATTAATCAAATATTAAAAATAATATGAATAATTAAAAAAAAAGAAATAGTATTTAATTAATTAATTTTTAAATTCATTAAATTAAAACCAAAAAATAAAAAAATAAAACTTTTGCGCCAATAACAAAATTAAAACAATAATAAAAAATAATAATAATTATTATATTATAACATTTAAAATTTAACTTATAATCTATAAACAAAAATTGAAATTAACTAAAAAAAAAACAAAAGTTAAATTTATACTTTTAAAAAGAATTAAAATAGCCTAGAAATTATTAGAATTATTCAAAATTATTTAAAGTCCTTTAAGGAATACATAATCATAATGGACTAACGCCAACTACAGAACATTACAATACAATTAAATATGCTTCTAATGGGCGCAAAGTGACTTTAGAAGAACTTTAACTTTCGGTATTTTGTTAACGAATTCCGATTAATATCGCACCTGGTTTACAGATATTTTGGTCAAAGTGAAATTTGGATTTTGTGAAGTTTTCTTCATGCATTTATTATTAATTAAAATTTGATAGTGAATGTTGGGATTACATCAAAAATAACGAAAGTCCATGATAATTTTTTTAAGACTAGTTTTAAAATAATGAGAAAAATGTCATTGAAATGACATTCCTGTGACTATTTTTTGACATTTATGTAATTTTCTCATAATTGTTATTGAAATTAAATTTTTCATATAACAGAAATGTCAGAATTGGTGCTGCCAATGCTACAAAAGCAATTTTCTTATAGATTCTTTAAATAATGTAGATTATTATTAGTATATAGAAATTTTATAATGAATCTAATTTTGATCGACTGTACTTTAACAAATTTCTTACAAACCTTTGTAATAATTGGTACAAGATTCAGAAAACAGTTGACAAGTGAAACGAGGACGAATGAGACCATACCAATGATATTTACGATATTCCCTATGAGTATTTTTTAATATGATTTACTTTAAATAAGCAGTAATGCTTTGAGGAATCTCAAAAATTCTAGACTATTTTTGCTGTTGTTATTATTTGACATTTATAATTCTAATTATATTTATAATGATTAAGAACATTTTTTGGTTTGTTAATTGAATTATATATAATTTAAAGCAGAACCATTTAGAATATAAAAATGTAAAAAGTTGAAAATGACATTTCCGTTGACAACAAATTAATATAAATTATATTAAAATCATATTAGCTAAAAGAATTTCACCATTTAATCATTACTGCGCCATATTTTAATTAAAAAAAGAAACGCCATTTTGTATTTTAAACAAAATGGCTGCAAAGAAATGTGAGGTTACATGAAACATTAATTATCTAAATTTGACACCAAATATTTTTCACTGGAATATTGGAATAGTAAAATTTATGTTCAATTTAAATGTCCATTAAAAAAATTATTATATCTTTAAAGACATTGACATATTCTGTCAAAATTGACGGTGATGGTAAAAATAGTCCTATTTTTTTTTTGTAATTTATAACATAATTGCGGCTGTGTGCATGACATTTTTTTATTAACTAGGAAGAAATCATATTGTTAATAATATTTATATAAATAATATATAAAAAACAAAATAATTTAATTAACAAATCTTAACATAACACGTTTTTTAGATACTTCCTAAAAATAAAAACAAAACAAAAATTATATGATAATTTTAAGCTGAACCACAAATAAAATTTTATCATTAATTTTGATCTCATTTTTTTATTCCTTATGTTTTGTGTTCCATTTCATATTTTCCTTAAAAAAAAATCATTAATTTTTTTATTTTTATTGTCTTTTATTAATTTATTAATTTTATTATATTTTTGTTTTTGATTTTTGATATTTATGAAACTAAACATTTTGTATCTGATGGATTGCATTTATGCTAAATTAGATCTAAAAACAGAATAAATTTATTAAAAAAATATCTAAAAATAAAAAAAAATCTATTATTAAATATTTCATAAAAAAAAAAATCTTCCGCATTTATAAAATATTTGTTACAATTTATGTTTTTTTAATGGAAAACTAGTTCGTAATCATAAATTTTTTATATATTTTTATTAGTTTTTATCATTAATTTAAATATAATTTTGTTGTTTTTCTTTTGGGCATTTTACATATAAATAATTTTATATAAATCGAAAGTGATCTTTTTTTTTTTGGGTATATTAAGAAGATATAAAATTATATAAGTTTGTGTTTTTTAGAGGTCACTAAATTAATCGTGGAACGTGGGGCCGCATAAAATTTAAAAAAAAAAAATTGTTTAGAATTTATTAAAATTTTTTAGAAATGAATAAAATTATTAATAAAAAAATTTTGTGTGGTTGGTTTTTCCTAGATATTCTAATTTATATTAATAATTTAATTTGATTATTTAAATTTATAAATTTTATATTAATTTAATTTATTATGATGAAATTTATAATATTTTTTATAATAAAAGTTTTTTTTTTTTTAATAAACAAATTTTATTACGTAATTTATGATATTTCCGTATATATTTTGTTTATAAAACATTTTATATTAAAATTATAATATGGAATTTTAATGATTTTTAAATTTTGAATATCGCGAATTAATTTTATTCTTTGTAACATCTGCAGAATAAGCTACAAAATGAAGAAGAGAATTTTTAGATATGATCGCTATAATTTATTATTTATTTAATTCCACCAATAAAAAAATATAAAATTATTAATTAAAACTAACCAAAATTCACACAACAAGAAAATATTTGTGAAAAATTACAATTAAATTTATCAGCAATCCCTAAATCTATGATTAATTACGGGTAAGCCGCGATGAATTGATTGATAGTAAGAAAATTAATTTGGACTTGGTTTCGTGATCCATCTAATTTTCTGATTATAATAATAAGTAACCAGAACAAGATGTAGTTTCAATAACATTTATGATAGGTTTATTTTAAACATAGCATTTGCAGCTTCAAATGCTTCGATGTAGCAGTTAATTATTTAAAATTTTATAGTTACCATTACATTAAATTGAAATGGTTTTTTTATATTTATTTACCATAAAAATTGTAATTCATTATTTTAGATTTGAAAATGTAGTTTTTAGATTGATTTACATATTAAACATAAATAAATTAACATCACAAATTTTACGTACCCAATTCGGTTGAATTTTGTATGAAAAGTTTTTAATTATACATGAAAGTACACTTGTAAAATATAAAATGTATTAAAAATTATAACATATAAATTGGAAATTATTTAAATTCGTTTAGATCTTCAATCGTAAATAAAACATTTATTCAAGTTTATGAAACAACACAACGCAACAATCAATTTTTAGTAATTAAATTTTATTTATAAGTAAATCCTTTAAAGCAAATCATACTAAATGTATTGATAAAAATTTTAACATATTCATTAAGTTCTCTTAATTCAAACATTAATTACTAAGTACATAAAAAGTAAATGCTCCTGAAAGGTTTATATTTTAAGAAATACACTCTATTATAGAATGACATTTCTTGTAGATTTAGATTATTTTAACAACATCAGCTCATAAATAACAATTTCATAATAGCATAAACTACAAATTAATAAAAAACAAAAAATTTAATATACAAACATATTTTTTTTTTTGTTTCAAATCAAGCAATATAAGAAAGACAGAATTATCAAAATCATAAACAACAGCAAAAATGATTTTAAATGTAAAAATATGAAAATTGTAAATAAAATTTATTGGCACAAAAGTTTTTTTTTTTTTTTTTTAATTTTCATAATTTTATGAAATTTATGTTTTAAAAATTTATCTTTCAAATTTTATTTTCTATTATAGTAAATTTTTTCTCTAAAAATTTAATGTTTTTTTTTTTTTTTTTTTAATAAAAAAAACATCTTCCTTTTATTTTCCTGTAATTAAAAATCAAAAAAAAAAAAAAAAATCAAAAAAAATTATGTTTTCCTATGTTTTTTTTTTCTGTTTATCTTAATTGCAGATCGAAAATAAATACAAAATATCAACAACAAGTATAAATAACATTTATCGAACAAATAGAAAAGGGTAAGTAAAAGACAACACACACACAAACAAATACATATACATATACAAATAGTTTACAATTTTTTCTTTATTAAAAAAAAATTGTTAATTTTTTTTTTTATAAAGTATCTTTAGATATTAAGTTTACATATAGATACAAAAATTTAGAATTTTCGAATAATTTCGTTTTTTTTTTGTTTCTTACAAGGTCACAAATAAAGAAAAATATTATTATTTTTTTTATATAACATTTTTTTTTGCTAATAAAAAATAAATCTTCATTTTTTTTTTTAATTTTAATAATATTTTTAACACTAATTTATTAAAAACAAATTCATTTTGATTGTTTTGTATTTGAATGTTTAATTTTTAAATTTATTAATTAATATTTATGCTTTATTTTGCTGCTTTTGTGACTAACTTTAATAATATATTTTAAAAAAAAAATGGTAATCATAAAATTAATACAAAATAAAGAAATTAAAATTAATATAAAAACGTTCCAATTGAGTAACAACAGGCGTGTCTGTCTGTCTGTCTGTTGTCAGCCATATAAAAAAATATGAATATAATTCAATAAATGATTTCCTAAATTGTTAAAAGCTCATGTAATTGGAAAGCATAAAGGACTTAGATATTCAATATCTCGATAATAAATCGAAGTTCTTTCGATAGAAGGTGCAATTCATTCATTTTTCCAATGAATGTTCCCTTTTGAATAAAGGAAATTTACAATTTAATTCTAAATTAGATACGATAATGAAGACTATTAACAAAATTTTGTCTAGGTTATTTTAAATTGCGTTCATTTCACCTAATTGTTTTAATCCTGAGACATGGTACAGTACAAATTTTTAAGTGCCTTTTCAAGATCAAGTTGGGAATGATTAAAATTGTGACCAAATGATAGTTTGATAATTTCATATTCTGATCATATTTGATTATATTAAAATGTTTAACATTTCAGAAAATTATATTTAATGGAAAACCTTCGTTTTCTATAGAGGTTAACTTTTTGTTGAAATTAGAAAACTTCTATTTGAATGTACAGCGAATAGAAACCGAAGTAATGCGTTTACTAGATAACATGTTCACTGTTCTTTTACGCAAATTCATATTTCAACTTTTTGTGATATTCGTACTAAAGGTTTTTCTTAGTCAATTTTCATGAGACACATATATATAATTTAACTAATCGCAGTTGTGCCTCAAAAAGTCAAATTGGTAACCGCATTAAGTCTCCATAATATAATCTTCAAAATAATGTTAAGAGGGGCGCCAAAATGTGTTTCAAAGAAACTGTTCTCTTTTTTCGATATTCAAATGTGTATAGGGAGTGTCGCTGTAAGCGTTCGGCCTCGCTTTG
Source organism: Rhamphomyia laevipes (assembly GCA_963920725.1). Taxonomy (NCBI): domain Eukaryota; kingdom Metazoa; phylum Arthropoda; class Insecta; order Diptera; family Empididae; genus Rhamphomyia; species Rhamphomyia laevipes. Next base: position 38,608,813 of record OY987259.1, read on the forward strand.
AACTAAGAAAACATCGAGCAAGTGTTTATTGTCATTTATAAGTTTATAATTTAGCAATCGAGGCATGATTTAATAAATTTAAATATGTGATAACGAACCTCCAATGAAAATGTTTTTGTAAATTAATCCTTATATCCATACTATTATATACTTCCCAAATTCATCGAATTATAAAATTTATTTATTTAAATTACAAAAAAAAAAAAACATTAATAATTTTTTATTTTTTTATTAAATATATTTTACAGGATTACAGCGAAAATTGATGATGACATGTTATCTTATTATTGTAACGAAGATATATTCTTATTAGAAGTACAACAAATTGAAGATGATCTTTATGATATTACTTTAACAGAACTTCCAAATCATTAATTAAAACAACAAAATTTCAACAAAACAAATATAAAAGCCATATATAATTTAACATAAAAATATATATAATAATATTATTTAAAAAAAAACAAAAAATATATTTATAAAAATATATTTTTCTACATAATTTTTTTTTATATATATTTTACTTAATTATATTATTTCATAAATATAATTACAATTTAAAAATATTAAATTAGTTTTATGGAAAAACATATTTCCATACTATACAATAAAATTCAATTCTCAATTCTTACAAAAAATATAAAAAATTATAAAAAATTGTAAAACATAAAATACATAATAAAAAAATTTCTTAAATTTTACTCAAATTAAAGATTAAAAAGAAATAAAGTAAAAATTAAATTTATTTTAATAAAAAATAATTACTATATAAATAAAAAAAAAATTATATATAATTAAAAATAATTATAACTAAAATAATAAATCAATAAAAATTGCATTTCTTTTCTTGCCTTAATTGTTTTTATTTTTTTTTATTAATTTAATATTATTTTAGTTTAATTTGCAATTTTTATTATTGAAATTAAAAAAATTAAAAAACAAAACAAAAAATTACGAAAAAAAAAAAAACAAATAAAATTAAAAGACATTTTAATTATTTAAGGAAAATTTCATAAACATAATAATAAATAATAAAGAAAAAACATTCCAATTCCCATAAAAATTAAAACAATTATTTTTTAAGATATTTGAACAGAAAAATAAAAATAAAAAATTATAAAATAAAAAGGTAATCGATAAATTCAACTTGAATAAATTCATTAGATATAAAATTTTACTGGGCCAAATTCCATTGGAACAATTCTAATCGATACAATTCCACTGGGTAACAAGTAAACTTTAATTAATTAATTTTTTCGGTATTTTCCGGAACATTCAACTATGTATAATAATAATTGTATCAAGTGGAATTGTCCCAGTGAAATTGTACCGAGTGAAATTGTTCCAGTTGAATTGTACACAGTGAAATTAGTTATTATCTAATGGAATAGGCCTACAATCCAATAAAAACAACAATAGGCAAATTAATTATTAAGAAATTTTCTAAAAATTAAAAAATTAATTAAAAGAAAATTATAAAAAAACAAATTTACTTAAGTGTTTTTAATTTTTATTTTTTTTATTATTATTTTTTGAATGATGTTGTTTAATTATAGGTTTTATTTTTTACTTAATTAATTAATTTTTTTTATTCGATATAAATATATATATAATAATATTTAAGTAAGGATAATTATAAATAAAAAACAAAAAAAGAAAATAAAAAAAATATTAAAAACTATTTTTGAAATTATTATATTTAAGATTTTTGAAAAATATTATATAATTATAAATATTACATATATAAATTTTAATGGAGGGACAAACGAAATTTTTAAATTTTATTGATAAATTTTTTTTTAACGACGGAATAAAATACTCTATTTTTTATTTTTTACTTAATTATAATTAAAAAAAAAAAACATATTTTTTTATATTTAAAATTTAAATTATAGGTAATTAAAATGATTTTAATGATGTTTTATGTTTAAATTACAAATTAATGTATTTTTTTTTTGTTTATGAAATAAATTTAATTAATATTCTGATATTTTTGTTATTTTTAAATCTTACAAATCAAAATTTGATTAAATAACCAAAATTATGTTGATTTTTGAATTAGCCTTTCTATTATTTGTATTACTGCGCATCAGATGCAAATTGAATTTAAATAAGAATTAATGTAAAATAATAACAAGAAAAATGATGCAGCATGAAAATTTGTATTCAAACTGCGTCCTTACATTTTCAAAAAAAAATTAAACATGTTTAATTCATGTTAAATAACTAAAAAATAGATGACAGATCAAATAATTTTATATAATATAATTTAAATCGTGAAATCAAAGTGTGCGTACAGGGGCGAGCGTATAATTTGACTAGCTAAAAAGCATAAAATCGTGATTAACACTAGAACATTATTGATAACGGTTTATTGTTTTGTTTTAATATGTTATAGGTTCATTTTATTATGATACGTACGTAACATAAACACAAATTTTACGACCCCAATTTTATCGTTACCAGATTGTAATTATTTCTGTATCCACACATTTAATGTCAACACAGCTGCTTAATACTTAATTGCAGTGCGGTGTTGCATTTACATAGTTAATAGTAATTAATTTTCTGTTAGAGTCGTATAAAATTAGTAATATGCAACATCGGGGAAAATTTTATATATATGATATAACGTCAAAATTAAATAAGTTTCGTGTGAATGGTAAACTCATTTAAGCTTATTTCAATGTTTCTTAACATTATGGTGTATTGTGATTGTGAATATGCTGCAATTTGACAAACGAAACATTAAATAAGTTTTGGGAATTTTCTTTCAGTTTTTTTACTCCAATTAAATTAGTAATAAATAAATATTTTAATTATTTTTTGCACATGTTGTATTAAAATGTAACAGATTCAAAAATAAATGTAAAATAAATGAACTCTGATTGTTATTGAATTTGACGTGCATCAGATGCAATAATATACAAATATTGAAAGGCTGAATAAAATAAATATGAAATTAAGTACAATTTTTTTTAAAAGTTAGTTTGAAAGCATGTGTATACATAAATTTGTTTTAAATATATTCCATCCGTAAGATAAATAAATGATAGTGGTTCGAAATTAAAAGTAATATGAAAATGAACTTTTAAGATAAAAAATATTTTATATGAAAAAATCTAAACATATTTCTGCAAAATAAAAAAAGAATTTTTTTTTTTTTAAGTACCATAAAATACTCTCTTTTTTGTTGTGGTTGTAATTGTTGTTCAGCTCAAAATAATAATAATTTTAATATAAATTTTTTGGATTAGAAAATTATGCAAAAGTAAAAAATAAAAAATTACTTAAAGCCTAAATATCCACAGGATTTAATGTAAATTCATCCCATCCTGGCTGTTATTATGCAGATGATAATAGCTACAAAGTGCATACAATTAAAAAAAAAAATGAATTTGGAAAGTAAACTAATTAATTTAAATATTTTTTTTTATAATAAAAACAAGAGATCTCAGTTAACAACAAGCCACTTTCTCTCAATCTTGCTCTCTCTCTCTCTCTCACTTATACAAAAAGCACTTTTGTACTAGTTCAAAGTAACTTTTAATATTTCATTTTGTCCGTCTGTCTGTTATCGTTTATTTTTCGATTCTAGAAGAATTATAAACTTCATACTAAAGAAATGTAAAAGTTAGCAGCTTAGGATCCATGAATCCTTAGTACTTTTTAACCTGCTGACCATGAATCCCTGACTCTATTAACTTTTAAATTTGCAATATTTCTAATAATTATTGGTAAACTCACAAAACGTATCTATTTACTACATCGAAAATAAATGACAGAAATATCGCAATACGACGAGTATTTCAAAGAAGTACAAAAGTGCCTGAATTTAAGATTGACCTGTCAATCTAATTTTTTATCTTATATATTTATTTATTATTTTTTTTTCCAAAAAAATTTTTGTTATTAAAAAATTATAATTTTACTTGGATAACAGTTCAAAAAAATGTTAAACTACAATTTACAAAATAAAAAAATAAAAACAAAATTATTCAAAAAGCAATAAAAATTAGATTTAAAATAAAAAATAAAATATTTTTTTAAGAATTCAAATTAGTTAATAATTAGTTAAATAGGTAACTAACATTTATAACTTATAAAAAAATTCTTTTAAATTTAAATTTTCCATTAAAAATAATTACAAAAGTTCAAAAAAAAAAAATATATGTTTTTTTTTGTTAACATAAATAAACATAATTAAAATAAAGTTAAATATTAAAAACGAAATTTTTATTTTTCTTTATTCAAAATAAATATATATAATATAAATAAATATAAAAAATATTATATTTAAACATAATTGTGATTTAGATAATGTTAAATTAAAAATTAAAATGAAAAATTGAAAAAAAAAAAAAACTTCTCAAATGCCAATAGTTTTTTTTAAAAAAAATGTAAATATATATATATACAACAATATAAAAAATTCACCACAATTTACAATAAAATATATTTACAAAATCATAAAATATTAAAAATAATATAGAAAAATTTTAGAATTTTGAATTATTAATTTTAGAAATATAACAATAAAAAATATAATTTAAATTGATATTTTAACCCATTTGCACATAAATATAATTCGTGTGTGATTCATCAACCTTTTAAGTTATTATGGAGCTATTTATGAACAGAAGTTTCGATTTCGTTAAGAAATTACATAATGTCAACACAATATTTTCTGAAATTCTATTACTTTATATTTGTAAATTCCATTTTTTTTATTTGAAAAATTTGTGGTATAGATGCCATTCCAGTTTTTATAGAATTTCATTATTTCATTTTCATATTTTAATGTTGTTTTTCAATACAGTTTTAGCTGTCCCGAATGTTACGTTACTTGAATCAACCAGCGATGAGTATAAAAAACCGCGGTCCGCGACTTATGCAATGTTTGGCTGCCGATGCTTTATTTTGATGATAACCACATTTAATATATCTTTTCTTCACAATAAAAAATATTACTTTAATCGAAAAATTTGATTGTTAAATAATAATTGTAAGATAAAATAGACAGTCCCGATTAATAAGATTCTATTGAAAATCTTATCGGCCATATCTGATGATACTCTAATGGTCTAATGAAAAACTACCATTCACACCATTTCGTAATTGAATTTTTTTAAACTTAGAATACACAGTTTTGTCACATCACATCCAAATACTAATCAATTTGTTCAAATATAATCGATAGTTTTGGGAAAAACAATTTATTAATATTAAATAGTTTTTTCTTTCATTAATTAAATCAAAAATTTTCAGAAAATTGTATATATTTGCAGTAGTCCTACAATTATAAAAGATCTTATAAGAACCAATCAAAACAGAAATATTTTAATTAAATTGAATTTCACCCACAAATTTTGTAGAAAGGATGAATGTATTTATATATTGTGCACAGAGGGTTAAATTATAAATTAATTTTATAAATAAAATACATAAAATCTTTAATTATTATTATATATATATAAAAAAGAAAATTAAAATGTATTTTTTTGCCGGTCATTTTATTATTTTATATATATTTAACAAAATTAAAATATATATAATTAAGAGAGATTATTACAAAGTAAATTTAAAAGTAATATACAAAATCAGCATAGCATTTATCTTGCCGTTCACATTTTTTTTTAAGAAGAATTTGAAAATTAAATATATAAACATAATATTATTTGTCTTTATTATATATCTACATTTATTATTATTTTATTATAAAAGAAAATAGAAAAAATATCGAATAAATTTTAATGTTTTATTCAAATGTTTGTTGTTTTTATTTCACTTTACGATTTATACTATCGCCTATATTGGTTCCTTCCACAGGATTTAATTAGTTTGGTAGAAAGTTTTTGACAATAATTTAAATAACAATTAACTGGATGTCGTATCCGTAAATAAAGTAATTGATAATACTAAATCTAAGAAAATCCAACAGAAAAATGATCTCATAATACCCATCAGTCAAACTATCCTTATTATTATAATAATTAGGATCGTTTGACTGATGTATACATCGTGTCGACCCATCCCACTACTTTAATGAACAATATCATCTTGGCTAGCTTCAGTTTACCTAGGTTTTCTAGAAAGAAAATACCAAATTTTCTAAATCGTTTACGTTGTATTGAGCGTTTATGTTGTAATTACCATTTAATCGTGTTATCGTGTTGCTTAAGTAAATTACTTCTTCGGAGTTTGACTAGTATTATATTGATCATGAAATATTATTTTATATAATGAACACAAAAATAATATTATAATATCGATTATAATATAAGAGCCGATACAAAATTATAACCATTTAATAAAAATATACATAAAACGAACTGTCACTAATTTTATTAAAAAATTATATATTTTTTTTATAAAATCTAAACTTTTTCCCTTATGTACACAAAATATATCATACAATATAAAAGATAAATCTGTTCAAAATTAAATAGATTAATTAGTATAATATATTAAAAAAATTAAAATATTATTTATTTTGCTTTTCCGTACAATAAAGGTCAGTTCTTCTTTGAGAAAAAACTGGTATTTGTTGGCGAACAGCATCAACAATGGAAAAATCTAAAATAATAATCTTATAACAATATAATTACTAAAAAAATATATATAATTAACTATTACCAATATCAGCGATTAAAATTTCTTCTTCTTCTTTGGCACTTTGAATTACTTTACCCCATGGATCAACTAGCATTGAATGTCCCCAAGCAATATAATCACTAGTAACATCTCTAGCTGGTGAAGATGTTGCTACATAAAGTTGATTATCATTTGCACGTCCTCGTTGCAAAAGTTCCCAATGTAATGGTCCAGTGGTCATATTAAATGCAGCTGGATAAATTAACATTTTACAACCTTAAAAAAAATATATTTAATATTTAATTTAATTATACTATTATAAGTTAAAAATTATATAAAAATATTCACCTTCATTTCTATAAATGCGTGCCATTTCTTCAAAACGAATATCATAACATATCCCAATACCAATTTTATTTCCATTTATTTCAATTATTGTAAAATCATTACCAGCTGATAATGTTTCAGATTCTTTAAAACGAATTCCACCTTTTACATCGATATCAAATAAATGAACCTAAAAAAATTATATGTTTATATAACAAGTTAATTTTTTTTTTAGATTTTTCATTACTTTTCTATGTTTAGCAATTAGACAACCGGAAGGATCCCATACTGTACATGTATTGTAAAGAATATTATTATCATCTTTTTCTGGTATTGTTCCACCAATTATAAAAACACCATATTCCTTAGCAGTTTTTGATAACAATTGAGATGTATAACCTTCAGGTATTTTTTCTGCATATTCTGTAAAATATTTTGTACCATATGGACTGTTAAAGCATTCTGGTAAAACAATTAATTTTGATTTTGATTCAACAGCTTTTTGTATTTTATTAATTGCATTTCCAACATTCTCAATTTTATTATGTCCACATTTTAACTGTAATAATGCAATTTTCAGATCTAAAAATTAGAATATCATTTAAATAAAAATATTAGTTGTCATTCCCGAGTATTCCGAAATTAGAAAGAATAATTTAATCACTGTTAACCTTGATTACATATCATAATGTTTTGATAGATAACAAGAAACAAATATAATAAAACTTTTAACTTACATTGGGCTGTTTTGGACATTGTCAAATGCAAAACTATTGTTAGTTATAAAAAAATATAATAAATAAAAATTAAAAATAAAACTTATTTGTTAAACCCTCAGTTTGTTTCAAATATAAACCTTTGACAAACTGAAACTCATATGACCCAATATCCAAATCAAAAACAATATCAGAATTTCAAGTATATATTGACAGCCACTCACGATAGTCACGATCACGGGCCAGTTGCCATATCGCCCTATGACTTAAGGCAATAATTTAATTTAATTTTTTAAATATTCCAGAAAGCGACTTAAGGTCGGAATATTAAGCAACATTTTACTGGAACATTTCATCAAATATATACTAAATTTATTTTATATTAAAATAGTTTTACATGTTGTTAAGCATTTAAAAAAAAAAAAATTAGCGGCACCACACCAAAAATCACTAACATGACTGACCGTGTAGCGTGTAGGTACTACAGTATCAGTACTTGTAGTTTGTAGTATATAATATATATATATAAGTAATTTAATATCCCTCCAAGCCGGCGAATGCAATTCACCACATAACTCATTTTTCATGACCCACTTTAACGATTCGGAATCAACCGGCAAAAGTAAAGAATAATAAAAATAAAATAAAAATATATATTTTTATGAGAAAGCTAGCTCATTTACATAATTCCTAAGCGACCGTCGGCCTACTACTTAGATGGAGCGCCGTTAAGAAAAATTTTATGGAGTTGACAGTTCATGAAATTTGCTATAAAATTACATTTCAAGAAATATAATTTTATATAAATGGACGATGTATTTATAAAACTTCAATTTTATATTAATTTATAATCATTTTTTATTTATAGAATTTTTGAAAATCACTCTATAAAAATACAAGATCGAAGCTTTTCATAATAAACGATACTTTATTTCATATACTGGTCCGAATTCCAGAATTATTAAAAAAAAATATCTATGTGTTTGGTCGTTTGGTGTAGGTTAACATTATTTGCTGCGGCGTCTTTGTAAACGTATTTAAATTGGTCATTTCTTTAAAATATATATTGTTTGTAAAGGTGGTTGCTAACCATTAAATAATCTGTATGTCTTTGTGTATTGAGCTTAATCTATTACGGATAGTAAATTCTCTATACTATTCAAATTTCAGATCAGTATGTCAATTCGTTTTGAATATACCGTTATTTACTTATATAATATTATAACTTTAGGGCCATATCTCCGAGGAGTGGGACCTAAATTGAAAATGTTTAAAGGAATGTCACATTTATTTAACATATTCTGTTCATTGTCCAAATTTGAGATTCGTATGTCAATCCGCTTAGGTCTTAGGATTTATCGTTACATACACATTTTATTTTGCACATAGCTCTTGACTACATAGTAATTTCAGGGACTTGGTAAGAACTTTTGAAAATTAGGACTATTTTTTTCTATTTTCTAAACGGGTTCATCTATGAAGTTGAAATTTGGATAGTGTATAGATATTCAAAAATAAGTGGGACATTACTACTTAATATTTTTGATTTGAGTCTCACCCCTCAGAGATCCGGCCTCCCAAACATAAAATTAAAATATTTTTTACACCTCCATTACCTCATCCGATCCGACACAGATATTCTGTCGAAATTTAGAGGAGTTATAGATATCAAAAAAATAGTTGGACCAGTAGAACATTATTTTTCATTAATACTCTACCGCGCCCTTTTATCATCATGTAAAATAATATAACTTCTGGACCGTATCTTCCAAGCGTGGGACTTAAATCGAAAATGTGAACCGTATCTGCGAAGCGTGGGACTTAAATCGAAAATGTTTAAAGAGAGGTCACGTTTATTTAAAATGTTCTCTATACTGTTTAAATTTCAGATCAGTGTGTCAATTCGTTTTGAATATGCCGTTATTTACTTATATAATATTATAACTTTAGGGCCATATCTCCGAGGAGTGGGACCTAAATTGAAAATGTTTAAAGGAATGTCACATTTATTTAACATATTCTGTTCATTGTCCAAATTTGAGATTCGTATGTCAATCCGTTTAGGATATGTAGATATATACACATTTTATTTTGCACGTAGCTCTTGACTACATAGTAATTTCAGGCACTTGATAAGAATTTTTGAAAATTAGGACTATTTTTTTCTATTTTCTAAACGGGTTCATCTATGAAGTTGAAATTTGGATAGTGTATAGATATTTAAAAATAAGTGGGACATTACTACTTAATATTTTTGATTTGAGTCTCACCCCTCAGAGATACGGCCTCCCAAACATAAAATTGAAATATTTTTTACACCTCCATTACCTCATCCGATCCGACACAGATATTCTGTCGAAATTTAGAGGAGTTATAGATATCAAAAAAATAGTTGGACCAGTAGAACATTATTTTTCATTAATACTCTACCGCGCCCCTTTATCATCATGTAAAATAATATAACTTCTGGACCGTATCTTCGAAGCGTGGGACTTAAATCGAAAATGTGAGCCGTATCTGCGAAGCGTGGGACTTAAATCGAAAATGTTTAAAGAGAGGTCACGTTTATTTAAAATGTTCTCTATACTGTTTAAATTTCAGATCAGTGTGTCAATTCGTTTTGAATATATAGGTTATATACTAATATAATAACTTTAGGGCCATATCTCCGAGGAGTGGGACCTAAATTGAAAATGTTTAAAGGAAGGTCACATTTATTTAACATATTCTCTTTATTGTCCAAATTTGAGATTAGTATGTCAATCCGCTTAGGTCTTAGGATATGTCGTTACATACACATTTTATTTTGCACATAGCTCTTGACTACATAGTAATTTCAGAGACTTGGTAAGAACTTTTGAAAATTAGGACTATTTTTTTCTATTTTCTAAACGGGTTCATCTATGAAGTTGAAATTTGGATAGTGTATAGATATTTAAAAATAAGTGGGACATTACTACTTAATATTTTTGATTTGAGTCTCACACTTCAGAGATCCGGCCTCCCAAACATAAAATTAAAATATTTTTTACACCTCCATTACCTCATCCGATCCGACACAGATATTCTGTCGAAATTTAGAGGAGTTATAGATATCAAAAAAATAGTTGGACCAGTAGAACATTATTTTTCATTAATACTCTACCGCGCCCTTTTATCATCATGTAAAATAATATAACTTCTGGACCGTATCTTCCAAGCGTGGGACTTAAATCGAAAATGTGAACCGTATCTGCGAAGCGTGGGACTTAAATCGAAAATGTTTAAAGAGAGGTCACGTTTATTTAAAATGTTCTCTATACTGTTTAAATTTCAGATCAGTGTGTCAATTCGTTTTGAATATGCCGTTATTTACTTATATAATATTATAACTTTAGGGCCATATCTCCGAGGAGTGGGACCTAAATTGAAAATGTTTAAAGGAATGTCACATTTATTTAACATATTCTGTTCATTGTCCAAATTTGAGATTCGTATGTCAATCCGTTTAGGATATGTAGTTATATACACATTTTATTTTGCACGTAGCTCTTGACTACATAGTAATTTCAGGGACTTGGTAAGAACTTTTGAAAATTAGGACTATTTTTTTCTATTTTCTAAACTTGTTCATCTATGAAGTTGAAATTTGGATAGTGTATAGATATTCAAAAATAAGTGGGACATTACTACTTAATATTTTTGATTTGAGTCTCACCCCTCAGAGATACGGCCTCCCAAACATAAAATTAAAATATTTTTTACACCTCCATTACTACTGATCCGACAAAGATATATTCTGTAGAAATTTAGAGGAGTTATAGATATCAAAAAAATAGTTGGACCTGTAGAACATTATTTTTCATTAATACTCTACCGCGCCCCTTTATCCTCAAGTAAAATAATATAACTTCTGGACCGTATCATCGAAGCGTGGGACCTAAATTGAAAATGTTTAAAGGAAGGTCACATTTATTTAACATATTCTCTTTATTGTCCAAATTTGAGATTCGTTTGTTAATCCGTTTACAACATGTAGTTATATACACATTTTATTTTGCACATAGCTCTTGACTACATAGTAATTTCAGGCACGTGATAAGAATTTTTGAAAATTAGGACTATTTTTTTCTATTTTCTAAACTGGTTCATCTATGAAGTTGAAATTTGGATAGTGTATAGATATTTAAAAATAAGTGGGACATTATTACTTAATATTTTTGATTTGAGTCTCACCCCTCAGAGATACGGCCACCCAAACATAAAATTAAAATAGTTTTTACATTTCCATTACTACTGATCCGACAAAGATATATTCTGTCGAAATTTAGAGGAGTTATAGATATCAAAAAAATAGTTGGACCTTTAGAACATTATTTTTCATTAATACTCTACCGCGCCCCTTTATCCTCAAGTAAAATAATATAACTTCTGGACCGTATCATCGAAGCGTGGGACTTAAATCGAAAATGTTTAAAGAGAGGTTCCGTTAATTTAAAATTTTCTCTATACTATTCAAATTTCAGATCAGTGTGTCAATTCGTTTTGAATATACAGGTTATATACTAATATAATAACTTTAGGGCCATATCTTCGAGGAGTGGGACCTAAATTGAAAATGTTTAAAGAAAGGTCACATTTATTTAACATATTCTCTTTATTGTCCAAATTTGAGATTCGTTTGTTAATCCGTTTACAACATGTAGTTATATACACATTTTATTTTGCACATAGCTCTTGACTACATAGTAATTTCAGGCACGTGATAAGAATTTTTGAAAATTAGGACTATTTTTTTCTATTTTCTAAACTGGTTCATCTATGAAGTTGAAATTTGGATAGTGTATAGATATTTAAAAATAAGTGGGACATTATTACTTAATATTTTTGATTTGAGTCTCACCCCTCAGAGATACGGCCACCCAAACATAAAATTAAAATAGTTTTTACATTTCCATTACTACTGATCCGACAAAGATATATTCTGTCGAAATTTAGAGGAGTTATAGATATCAAAAAAATAGTTGGACCTTTAGAACATTATTTTTCATTAATACTCTACCGCGCCCCTTTATCCTCAAGTAAAATAATATAACTTCTGGACCGTATCATCGAAGCGTGGGACTTAAATCGAAAATGTTTAAAGAGAGGTTCCGTTAATTTAAAATTTTCTCTATACTATTCAAATTTCAGATCAGTGTGTCAATTCGTTTTGAATATACAGGTTATATACTAATATAATAACTTTAGGGCCATATCTTCGAGGAGTGGGACCTAAATTGAAAATGTTTAAAGAAAGGTCACATTTATTTAACATATTCTCTTTATTGTCCAAATTTGAGATTCGTTTGTTAATCCGTTTACAACATGTAGTTATATACACATTTTATTTTGCACATAGCTCTTGACTACATAGTAATTTCAGGCACGTGATAAGAATTTTTGAAAATTAGGACTATTTTTTTCTATTTTCTAAACTGGTTCATCTATGAAGTTGAAATTTGGATAGTGTATAGATATTTAAAAATAAGTGGGACATTATTACTTAATATTTTTGATTTGAGTCTCACCCCTCAGAGATACGGCCACCCAAACATAAAATTAAAATAGTTTTTACATTTCCATTACTACTGATCCGACAAAGATATATTCTGTCGAAATTTAGAGGAGTTATAGATATCAAAAAAATAGTTGGACCTTTAGAACATTATTTTTCATTAATACTCTACCGCGCCCCTTTATCCTCAAGTAAAATAATATAACTTCTGGACCGTATCATCGAAGCGTGGGACTTAAATCGAAAATGTTTAAAGAGAGGTCCCGTTAATTTAAAATTTTCTCTATACTATTCAAATTTCAGATCAGTGTGTCAATTCGTTTTGAATATGCCGTTATTTACTTATATAATATTATAACTTTAGGGCCATATCTCCGAGGAGTGGGACCTAAATTGAAAATGTTTAAAGGAATGTCACATTTATTTAACATATTCTGTTCATTGTCCAAATTTGAGATTCGTATGTCAATCCGTTTAAGATATGTAGTTATATACACATTTTATTTTGCACGTAGCTCTTGACTACATAGTAATTTCAGGGACTTGGTAAGAACTTTTGAAAATTAGGACTATTTTTTTCTATTTTCTAAACTGGTTCATCTATGAAGTTGAAATTTGGATAGTGTATAGATATTCAAAAATAAGTGGGACATTACTACTTAATATTTTTGATTTGAGTCTCACCCCTCAGAGATACGGCCTCCCAAACATAAAATTAAAATATTTTTTACACCTCCATTACTACTGATCCGACAAAGATATATTCTGTAGAAATTTAGAGGAGTTATAGATATCAAAAAAATAGTTGGACCTTTAGAACATTATTTTTCATTAATACTCTACCGCGCCCCTTTATCATCAAGTAAAATAATATAACTTCTGGACCGTATCATCGAAGCGTGGGACTTAAATCGAAAATGTTTAAAGAGAGGTTCCGTTAATTTAAAATTTTCTCTATACTATTCAAATTTCAGATCAGTGTGTCAATTCGTTTTGAATATACAGGTTATATACTAATGTAATAACTTTAGGGCCATATCTTCGAGGAGTGGGACCTAAATTGAAAATGTTTAAAGGAAGGTCACATTTATTTAACATATTCTCTTTATTGTCCAAATTTGATATTCGTTTGTCAATCCGTTTAGAACATGTAGTTATATACACATTTTATTTTGCACATAGCTCTTGACTACATAGTAATTTTAGGCACTTGATAAGAATTTTTGAAAATTTGGACTATTTTTTTCTATTTTCTAAACTGGTTCATCTATGAAGTTGAAATTTGGATAGTGTATAGATATTTAAAAATAAGTGGGACATTACTACTTAATATTTTTGATTTGAGTCTCACCCCTCAGAGATACGGCCTCCCAAACTTAAAATTAAAATAGTTTTTACATTTCCATTACTACTGATCCGACAGAGATATATTCTGTCGAAATTTAGAGGAGTTATAGATATCAAAAAAATAGTTGGACCTTTAGAACATTATTTTTCATTAATACTCTACCGCGCCCCTTTATCCTCAAGTAAAATAATATAACTTCAGGACCGTATCATCGAAATGTGGGACTTAAATCGAAAATGTTTAAAGAGAGGTCCCGTTAATTTAAAATTTTCTCTATACTATTCAAATTTCAGATCAGTGTGTCAATTCGTTTTGAATATACAGGTTATATACTAATATAATAACTTTAGGGCCATATCTTCGAGGAGTGGGACCTAAATTGAAAATGTTTAAAGGAAGGTCACATTTATTTAACATATTCTCTTTATTGTCCAAATTTGAGATTAGTATGTCAATCCGCTTAGGTCTTAGGATATGTCGTTACATACACATTTTATTTTGCACATAGCTCTTGACTACATAGTAATTTCAGGGACTTGGTAAGAACTTTTGAAAATTAGGACTCTTTTTTTCTATTTTCTAAACGGGTTCATCTATGAAGTTGAAATTTGGATAGTGTATAGATATTTAAAAATAAGTGGAACATTACTACTTAATATTTTTGATTTGAGTCTCACCCCTCAGAGATACGGCCTCCCAAACATAAAATTAAAATATTTTTTACACCTCCATTACCTCATCCGATCCGACACAGATATTCTGTCGAAATTTAGAGGAGTTATAGATATCAAAAAAATAGTTGGACCTGTAGAACATTATTTTTCATTAATACTCTACCGCGCCCCTTTATCCTCAAGTAAAATAATATAACTTCTGGACCGTATCATCGAAGCGTGGGACGTAAATTGAAAATGTTTAAAGAGAGGTCACATTTATTTAACATATTCTCTTTATTGTCCAAATTTAAGATTCGTATGTCAATCCGTTTACACATTTTATTTTGCACATAGCTCTTGACTACATAGTAATTTCAGGCACTTGATAAGAATTTTTGAAAATTAGGACTATTTTTTCTATTTTCTAAACTGGTTCATCTATGAAGTTGAAATTTAGATACTGTATAGATAATTAAAAATAAGTGGGACATTACTACTTAATATTTTTGATTTGAGTCTCACCCCTCAGAGATACGGCCTCCCAAACATAAAATTAAAATATCTTTTACCTGATCCGATTCGACACATATATTCTGTCGAAATTTAGAGGAGTTATAGATATCAAAAAAATAGTTGGAGTTGTAGAACATTATTTTTCATTAATACTCTACCGCGCCCCTTTATGAGCAAGTAAAATAATATAATTTCTGGACCGTATCTTCGAAGCGTGGGACCTAAATGGAAAATGTTTAAAGAACAGAACAGATATTTATAAATGGAACTTTACAACTTAACATCTTAAATAAATAAAATAAAACATTAATATAAAATTTAGAATATCGTTCTTATGTCATTTACTGATGGGCTGATAATTTTTAATATTACTACTATTCCTGCTGGGTATTCCAATTTTCATTTCAGTTTCAGAGTATGTATAATCAAATGTCAGCGTCAGCGCGGATATTTTCTGTTGGCTATTAAATAAATATTTTGCTGTTAAAAATTAAGTGTTAATTTAAAAAAAAACTTATAAGGGAATGATTAGGGTATAGTATAGGGTTAGGGTGTAACCGCAAATGATGGAGAAAACATCCTGGTTTACCATAGTTTCTTCCGGTTGAAATTGTACGGGCATAAATTATAATTTACCTAAAAAAAAATTATATTGAGCGACATTATTTTGTACAGTAATACATTAAAGTTTTAACGGCTTCCGGAATTTATTTAAGTTTAAAAGAGTTTAATATAAATATCTAAAAAGAAAAAAATATAACCTATAATATTTTTCGGTCTTTAATTATAATATTTTCGAATTTCATTTCATATTCCCGCCAAAAGGATAAAATTTTTCGTTTGGATCAGTGTTTTAACCGCCAAATTGTGATTTAAAGCCTTTAATAAGGCATATAGTGAAAACGAATTTAAAGAAATAAAATCTATTTGAGTGTTTGTTATGTTAAAGAAAAAAGAAATTAAAAAAAAAATATTTAATTTAATTATATATAGTGTATTTAAAATACGAATAAGCTTGTAAAATCATAAAACAGTCTAGATCTAGATTAGTTACCTATTAAGAAATGATAATATGTTACTAAAAACTTTATTTTATAATTCTTAATAGTTAAAATCAAATATAAGTAATGTGATTAATAATTAATTATATTATAAGAACTTGCAAACACTTCTAGAATAGAGCTTGTCTTAATGGACATAAATAGTAAACCAAAGGTAAGAATTTTTATCATTATATTTATTACTTTTTAATAGTTTAAATTTGTATTTGTGATTATTGTCCAGACATAATATTTTAAACAACTTTGTAGTTTCATCGGTCGCGCTACTTTACTACAATATAATAGACACTCGTTTCATAAGCTGTTTGGTATAAAAAGTTGCTAACTCCGCATACGTTATTGTGATGGTTATTTGTATATTTCATGATATATTTGTGTTTTTTCTTGTCTAAAACTTATAAATTATAATTCTATTTAATTAATTATTAAACCCATTCATTATGAACGTAATGGAACAAACTGAACAACTTTTAGCACTTAAAGGTAAAAAGCAAATATAATTCTCATAAAATAGTGTTTATTAAAAATATCAAATTCATATTCTAACAAGTGATGAGATTAACAAGACCAACTCTTGTAAGTCCACAAATAATAACATCTGAAGTAAAAGATTTACCCCAGGCAATTTTCCATCAAACATTAAAAAATGATGTTACAGCTGTAATTGGTACAGAAACAATAGCGGCTGGACAATTTATGTTATTACCACAAAGTTTTGGTAATATTTATTTAGGTGAAACATTTTCATCATATATTTGTGTACATAATTGTACAACACATGATGTAGATGGTGTTACTGTTAAAGCTGATTTACAATCAAATTCAACACGTATTAGTTTACCAATGCATGAAAATCAACCAAATCCAGTTACTTTAAAACCAGAACAAACATTAGACGATGTAATACATTATGAGGTTAAAGAAATTGGAACTCATATGTATGCATAGTTTATATAAATTATAATATTTATAATTAATTTAAATAATATTAATCGAAAAATTTCATTATTTTTTTAGACTTGTATGTGAAGTTCATTATACAACACCAGCTGGATTTGCTCAATCATTTCGGAAATTCTTTAAATTTCAAGTTTTTAAACCATTAGATGTTAAAACGAAATTTTATAATGCAGAAACAGATGATGTTTATTTAGAAGCTCAAGTAATAACAATATATTTATTTAAATCTTGTTTCATATATTTATTTAAATTTATAATTTTGAAGATTCAAAATATAACTGCTGGGACAATATGTTTGGAAAAAGTGGAATTAGATAGTTCGGAACAATATACAGGTGAATTACATAAATATAAAAATATAATTTTACCTTTATAAGTATAGTCGTAGCTTTAATATTAGATTTAAATCACGTGTCATGTTATTAAAAGTAGATCTAGCCATTTCTATTCTGTCCCTTACTTCCATACTATTACCGCTATTAACATTTACTAATGTGCCAAGGTATCGCATTCTATCGACACGTCGAATCGACTGGTGGTTTAAGATTAAGTGTAGTGAAAGTGATGCATTTTTTGTTTCGTGAAAATCATAACTTTTGTTTTAATATTCATTTTATACCATGTTTTCAACTAGATGTATTTAAACTATTCATTAACATCTGTAGTTCTAGCATACTTTCAGCTAAAATCACTGCATCATTAAAATAGTTATCAATAATAATTCAAGATAAATTGTACTGAGTAATAAAAAGAAATGATGATTTATTTAATAAATTTCAAAAAAAGGCAATGAAATGAAATGTTATAATAAAACCTAGAAAATTTGGCTGAAATCTTTAGAAGCTAGAACATCTGGTAAATAGTGAATTATCACAGTTTCTTGATTTGCATTTGCCTATCCAATAAGACTAGAACTTCTAGTGCAACTATTGTAAATTTCCTTCAAATGCACTCTTAATTAATTATAAAATCGTAAGCTAACTTACAATATAATAAAACTATTTTATAAAATGGTTGAAGCTAATTTAAATTATATTTTGAATGGACATGCATAAGATAAAGTCCTATAATTTCAACGTTTAAATAACTGCCAATATCAATACAATTTATTAAAACAATTGCAAAATTTACAAGAAAAACTTATTATTTTGTAAATTGCTTATTAATTATTAGAACGATATAATTTGAAATATTATATTTTATTATTTTAGTAACTTCATTAAACACTTTATCAAATGGCGAATCAGTTTTTACAGCAAAAAATATGCTTCAGCCACAAAATAGTTGTCAATTCCTGTATTGCATTAAGGTAATTTATTTATATTTTTTTTATATTTAAAATTGTTAAAATTGATATATATATGTTTTTAAGCCTATTCCCGAAATTGCTAAAGATATTACTGCATTACGAACAGCTAATAATATTGGTAAATTAGATATTGTTTGGCGATCGAATTTAGGTGAACGAGGACGATTACAAACTAGTCAACTACAACGAATTGTAATATATAATTAATTTATTTTTAAATATATTTTAAATGATAATTTAATATTATATTTTTTTTTAAAGCCAATTGAATATAATGATTTACGTATAATTGTAAGCGAATCTAAAAATATTGTTAAAATTGGTGAACCATTTACATTTATTTGTCGTGTTACAAATACAACTGATCGTCAAATGGATTTAAGTGCTAAATTAGAAACACCAATACGTTTTGGATGTGATTATACTGGTTCAGCTGAATTTCATATTGGTCTTATTGAAGGTGGTAAATTTAAAGAATTTCCATTAACTGTTTTACCAGCTAAATTAGGTTTAATTAAAATATCAAATTTAATATTAACAAATTTATTACAAAAGAAAACTTATGAATTTGATGATTTTGTACAAGTTTTTGTTGTTGATTCAGATTATCGTGAAGATGAAGCATTCCAAATGAATAAATTTGTAAGATATGATTTAGCTCAGTTAATATAATTAATTTTAAATATGAAATTGTTAAAGAAATTAATTAATTAAGAAATAATATATAAATAAAAATCTATAAAATATTATGTAAAATTAAATTATGTATTTATTTATTATCGGGAAACACAGACGCAGTACTATAAAAAGCTAGCTAAAGGATGTAATAAAGAAAAATCATGCAGAAAACATCAGAAAAGATGAAAAGAAATTGCATAAACTTTTACAAATCTTAGATCTCGTAATGTAATTTATTTAGTTGTAAAACCAGATTCAAATTTCAAAATTATGTTAATGTAAAAAATCTTCGGATGAAAAATCATGAAGAACTTGTTCATACGAAAAGTTTGATAAGAAATTTACAATAACATAAGTTCCACAAGCAGCACTGCCATCTATATTTTCATTGTGTAGTTTTTTCGTATTATAAAAATCATAAATCAGCTGTTTCAGTGACATTTAGTGTTGAAGAAATGTCATTTTGCGGCTAAAAATATTATGGGTAGTGTTCTTCTATCATAATAATAAAATATTTTGTTATTAAAAATGTGGCCAATTCTTTTAAATTTTTTGCGAACAAATGCTACTTATATAACTGTTCCGATTGCTGGAATAATAGGTGTTATTGGTTATAATATTGAAAATATATTATCGGATAAATATACACCATTTAACAGTAAGAATATTAATAAAATAACAATGTTTATAAAAACAGTTAATTAATTTGTATTATTTAAATTAAAATAGAATCGATACAGGAAAATCGAGCGGAAAGACTAACTGAAGAAGATATACTATCAAATTCAATAAAACATGAGAAACTTAAATTAAATGAAAATGTATTAGAAAGAAATTTATCGCCATCGTTACAAAAAGTGAAAAATTAAAGGTGTTATATTTATTATTGTAAAATAAAAGAATTAAATTTAATTATTTATTTTTAGTTTTTGATTTAAACCAACATGAAGTAAACAAGATTTTTCATTGAAATTAATGTTATTTTATCATAAATTTCGTTACAAATATAAAATTTTTGGTTGGCTAGTGCAGTGCGTGTCACCAGTAAAATTTTGTTACTAAGTTACTAATTATTTGTATAATGTACGTTAGATTGAAAATATAAAATTTGAAATTATAATATGATGCACAAGATGAAATGGTTTTTAATCAAACTGGATGGTTGTATTATTAAAGTTTAAAAGGTTAAATTTAAAATAGAAATTGCAAATTCAATAAAATACAAAAATCAATTTAATTTTGAATACAAATTTCCATAAAATGAAAACTAAAGGAAACCACTTTCATCAAAAAACATTGAAATTTCAGAAAATTGTATTTTTTTTTTTTTAACAGCCAATAGAAGATTTGGATAAATACGCTACTTCAAAGCTGATTTATTATAAATTGAAAGTAAATTTTAGAAATCTAAAAAAAAATCACTTTATAAGTTGATCTTTTCCTTTACAACCATGAAAAATATTCTGAAATATTGACTATTTGAATGTAGGAAAAAAAAAAATTAAAATATTGCGTTTTTTATTTTCCAATTAACACTAACAACAATCGCATTATTTTTGGGTTATTGTAAAATGTCCAACAAATGTAAATATATCTTTTATCAAGACATAACTCACTGCCCCAGTGGCCTAATGGATAAGGCATCGGCCTCCTAAGCCGGGGATTGTGGGTTCGAGTCCCATCTGGGGTAAAATTATTATTTTTTTGTTTTATATTTTGATAAAATTGGAATTCTTTTTGGTTCGTTCGTTATTATACTTCACTGATATTAAAATTATTTGTATTTGAATACAAATAATAATATTTAATTGGATTAAACGTGACGGTCCGCTGTTATTTAGTAAAAGGGTTAAGAGTGCTAGAGAAAATATAAATTAGTTTGACACTCTAACAAAAATTCCATGTAAGGAAAAGAATTACGCGAAGATTTTTCTTTCATACAGAAAAACACCCGGCAAGAAATGCGGTTTTGAAAGGTGTGTGAAAGAAGTGGACAATCTTAAAAAGTTGTTCAAATCAAATTCCACGCCCGCACATGGTTACTAATTGGCGAGCATTGACCGTTGTTTTTTGTTTTATTTGTGTAATCTGTACGTAAATAAGTGGGAGTAAACAAAAATGTAGCATTTTTACCCCAGATGGGACTCGAACCCACAATCCCCGGCTTAGGAGGCCGATGCCTTATCCATTAGGCCACTGGGGCTATTAAGACGTCCGATAATATATCATTATTTTTATAGAAACCGGATCAAAAATCCAGTAAATTCGAAAATTGGCAATCATTTTTTTGTTGTAATTAATTTTCTCAATTTTTTTTTATTGTAGAAATAGAATTGCAAAGAATATTTCATTTTGAATTTTGACTATTGCTATTTAAATTTACATAACATTTTTGTATTGAAAATGAAAGTTTTTGCAAAGTTGTTTAACAGCCTCGGTGGCGCAGTAGGCAGCGCGTAAGTCTCATAATCTTAAGGTCGTGAGTTCGATCCTCACCCGGGGCATAATTTTTTTATACTTTATACATTTTTTATTTATGAGTATTTTTTAATAAATGATTCTTCATTTTGTCATTTTGCAAAAGTTTGTAGTGAAATAATCTCTTTTTTAATCGTACAAATAGTAACAGCATGGAAATACCACCAGAATACATTAGGTAATTTGCATACTTTCAAATCTTTATATTAATTTTCTATATCTTTTACATTTTTCGATTGGTTATTTTTCAGATTTCGATACCGAGAGCTTTAAATTATGCAAATAACTTTCCTTCGTTAACTCATAAATATCAAGTGACAGTAGCAATACTGGATTGACTAATTTTGTATAATGTTTTATTACAATACCAGGAGGCAGGGCAGGAGCTTGCTGACGGTATTCTTGATTATCTGAGGAAAATCCGCTTGGAAATAAAATTTACAAACAATAATCGACAAGTTTCCGAATGTTTGAAGTTAAAACTATCAAATTATACATTTTTTTTTTTTTAAATTGATTGAACAGGTAAATTGGATGAAAACATACTTCAAATACGTTATAACAAGATTGTAATTTGTTTTATTTACACAAAATGTATATGAAAATACTTACATTTAAAGATTTTATGAAGCTCCGGGCTGCACGTTGACCTGAACATGCTTAAAAAATAACCACTAAATTCAAAAATATGTATCTTAAAATTGTCTTAATTGCATTTAAGGATATTTTGAATATTTATACAAAACATTTCTTTCCTCTACGACCTTTATTCACATTCTCCAATAACACCTTCAACTTCTAATGGGGATGGGAGAGTTCGTCAAATGTAAATGAAATGCTTCTGATTATTAAAGTATGAATCCTAATCTAACCAAATCTGAAGATAACAAAAATTTTCAAATATGGGATTTCTTAAAATTCCATATGTTAAAAATTTAAAAATAATTTGGGTAGTTTACGAATTTGTATATTATACTATTACGGAAATTATGTAGGGGAGATTGGGAGTATATATGTCCTTATAGTGATATTTTCAATTTAACCTCATACTATCTTCTTATTGTCTTTTATGAGTTTGCTTTGTTGTTATTATACTATCATATCATTCAACTAATTTTCAAAAAGCTGTCCACTTGATGGGTTTTCTAACTTTCTATTAATAATATGTCTTGCTTAATGTGAATAGTTTAAAAATATGGCTTGATGTGAATATGCTAATCAATGTTGTAAAATCTTCCAATTTTGTGTGAACAGGAAGTAACCCGTAAGAGTGGCGTATAACGATCAGTATACAAGAGGCGAGTATCCACGAGTATTATATTCTCGCGACTTATCAACATGGGAAATATTTATTCTGAAATACTTGAAAACAAAAAACTTACGCATCAAAGAAAATTAATTGGACCATTGTTGAATGGTTTCCATTATATAAATTGACCGCTTAGCACAAAACATTTTTTACATTTTAAGTATTTATATTTATTATTTAATCTTTTATATTTCAGAATAAATATTTATTACAAAAAGATATTTTAAGAATTTACTTTTACACTTTGGAAAATTCTGACGTTATTCAAATTCATTTTTATTACTTTTATTCTTTTTAAATAAATTTTTAATTAAATAATTATGATCTATTTGATAATCAAATTGGAAATTTTTCAGTTGATTCAGAAAATTTATTGTTTTTCTGATGAAATTCATAATTCCATTTCCGTAATATTTTGTTGTATCAATAAGAAAATAGACCAGATCGAAATTTTTTTTTATCTTATAATTCGGGAAATGAATAAAAATTGTGGTGTGCTGATTTTTAACAGTTTCGGCTTTTCGACGAAAATTCCGTTTGAAATCTAATGGCCAAGGACTCTACTATTATGTCATTGTAGTAAATATCATGCAGGATACTTTTAAAATTATTATCAATTTACTTGTATACTATTTGTAATGATGTTTTTTGACTGTCAGACAAATTCAATTTTCTGAAATAGTATTCATGCTAAGCGGAATTACAAATGGACACCACTCTCTGAAAACCATTTTTATTTGAATTTTAATTTACTAATTTTTTTAACTTGATTTCTTTCTGAATAATAAGTTACTTTTTCTGAACAATATAATTTACTAAATCTGAATTAGAATTTCGGTAAGCTGAAATAAGATTCAGGGTGGAGAAGATTCAGGACATTTAGATGAAAAAAAGAATTCAAAGTAGAATTTATTTAGGTTCATATTAATGTTTTTTTTATATTTAATAGAAGTTAGTTTTGATTTCACATCGAAATTCAGTTACAGTAAGTTCAATACCAAAGTTCAATCAATACGTATTCAAAATTTTAATTAATTAATTTTCAAACCATTTATTTAATTTTCGCTTAATCTAACATTTGACTTAAAGTAATTAGAAATATTTTTTTTTTAATAAAAATGTTTTATCTTAAAATTAAATATCATAAATTTTTATGTTTTATTGAGAAATATTTTTTTATTTTTAATTTTAAATTTTCAAAAAACGACATTTTTGTTGTTAATAGATGATAATTTTATTTTCCCATCCTTTGAATTGACCATTCTTGTTGACAAAGTGGACAACGATTATTCTGTTTAACCCATAATGACATACAGCAATGATGAAATGAATGATTACATTCACCCCATACAACAACACAATCCTGTCGTCCAAGTACTTCACGTTTATTTTCAGCTTGGCATCTTAAGCAAGCATCTGAAATTAAATAATTTGATATTTAAATATAATTATAATTTATAAATTTTAAAATTTTATTGGTAATTTTTTTAATTATTGTAACCGTGAAACATCCAATATGATAAATACCATCAACTATTCCCAACTTTTAAATGAAATTATTCTATTTTCCTACTTCATAGACATAGATGAAACTTTATAATTGGACAGTATCCAACATGTAAAAATTATAACAATTTACTTTGAAAAATAATATCGTAGCTTTGTGAAGACGCTACAACGAGAATTTGTAATCACGCTTTAATTAATTGTGTGGCCCTTGACATTTTTTCTAGGCCTAAATATAAGATGGGACAGGAAATGCTACAAACAATTATGGCTCTCATAAAAATATCATTATCAAAATTGTTCATCGTATTCGTATTGAAATGTTACAGAATCGAAAGAATACAAATTTTCGGCATCACAAAAAGAAAGGCGAAATTTTAAATATTCATTTTTTTATTGAATAATTAATATTATTGAATTTAAGAAATTAGTATTCTTTGTGCACACCCTGTACTATTTCTACATCATAATCGCATTTTGTTGGCTATCCATGATTGGTTTAAATTTTAAATCAAAAATTATATACACATAATTATCGAAAGTTATTAATGCAGAAACTTTCAGCGAGTTCAAACCCTGCACGGCACTCGCTAAGGCGTAGAGGTCTCATTCTAAGAGAACCGTACTACTCAACTATAAGAAAGAGGTCTCGAATTACAGTACTATAGAAAACTCATCAAGTTTGCTACAACAATTACGAAATCCTTCGACTAATTAGAAAGCACATACTCAGAGTTAGTTATCCATAAAAGATGTACCACTATGGACCCATGTGTGGTCTATATACTAAACCTTGTCACTGCCACTATATCCTAACCAAAATGTATAAAACGTAGATTAATTTCGTAGAATTTTGTTGAATTTGAATATAGCGCCAAGTAAAATTTTCACAAAAACTTGAATTTGACACCACAATTTCCTTTAGAAGTTTTGTAGATTAATTTTATTCGAATAAAATTCGATATTTCTATATTTATTTATATCTAATTAATATTTGCAAGCATTGATTTACAATTAGTTTCCATTGTTGTACAAAAAATATTAATAAATGAATTCAAAAATATCAATTTATTATAAAATTCAAATTCCCACTAAATAAAAATTACTAATATTCAGTATCGAATATTAATAAAAAATAATTGAATAAATTTTAAAATTTCCTGAATCTGCTTTAGAAATTTATTTTAAATTCTGTATAACATGCTAACATGTGTTCATAATTTATCAGCTTAGGCTGACAAAAACAGGCAAATTCGTAATAATTTTAATGGATTCATAATTTTGCTGTTTCTGCAAACAAATCAAATTTCTTTTTATTAAATTTTGGAATACAATTACAAAAAAAAAAAAAATTACTAAGTGTGGCAATGTTTTTTTGAAATTTGGCAAAATTCTGCCTACGCTAATAAAATACACTAATTTCCTAAGATTGGATATTATTTTCGATTATCGACTTCTACATATCTTTGGGAAATACATAAGCAAGTGGAATAAAGTTGCTATATAAAATAAGTAAACAGGAACAGGAGATGTTGCCGTTCCCTACCGGTACTTATATTTATTACCAATATTTTCAATTCGGTAAAACTGGATATGCTGTGGCACCGACGTCATCAACAAGCGTTGACGGTTACCTTATATTTTAAATTACATTATACGCGTTGAAAGAAAGTTTTCAAAGTTGCCGTTTCATTATTTTTGTTGTAAAATTGATGCTACTTAATGCTACTTCTTAATTTAAAAGAATTGTTCCACTACATTTCTTTCAAAGTTGTGTTTCAGCGCTGACAGTAGAAATTTTTCTAGTACACACCCATAGAATACCGTCAATAACGTTGACAATTGTAATTGCTTAAATATAAATTTGTGTATTTTACAGCTGTCAACACTACGGTGACAGTGACACTGTGATTCCAGCTTAATACTGCTTTTAATAATTCCGTATAAAATATGCAAATATTAATAATTATTACTTTAAATTGTATAGAAATAATCAATTTCTTTTGCTTAATTATATATGATAAAATTGGCAATTTTAATCAACTGTCAGTAGGCAGCATAATATTTAATGCTTTCATATACAAAATAAATTAATGTGTTTTTAGTAGGTAATCACATATGTAATTTATATTAATAAAATTGAATAAGTTTTACATAAATTGTAAAACAAATCATTGACTTTATATCAAAATTCGAATTTTCGTGGGAATGTAATTTGATAATTTTTTATTTTATTTTAGAAAATTTGTAATGAGTTATTGAACCTTCATTTTTATTATGCTTAAATTATAATTGAATATTTTTTGAAATGTTTTTATTCAAATTTTAATTATTTGGATTAAAAATATTATACAATTTTTCGAATTTAAGTATTAAAGATAATTTTTCATATTAAATTGAATGCCAAAACTAAAACTTTATTTCTATACGATATTACCAATCTTATAATAATTTTTTGAAACTATTCTAATTTTTACTTTATTACTAATTAACGTTAAAATATTTATTTTCTTCAAATACGTTTTTGGCAAGTAATCGAATTTTTCAAACAAATTGCGTAACTAATGTTAAAATATTTAATAAATTTTTCAAAATATGAATTATTGTTAAACTAAAATTTAATTATTTAAGTTTTTAAATTATTTTACATTAAAAAATCAATCAATAAAGCAATATAAAAATGATTCTAATCAAATGTGATTCTAATGAAATATGAAACCAAATTTATATTTAATTAAGTAATTAAGTAAAGTCACACTAAAGTCTTGTTGAATCCATTTTTTAGTACCATAGGAAATTATTTCAAACACATTAATTATTTTGCGAGTGAATATATGGATTGATGCCAGAAATCAATTGTCAGTTCACTGTAATTCGTCAATAAGTCTTTATTATACTATACTATACATTTAAAATAATGGACTTGTAAAGGAACTTGGTGATTGTTCGCATTGTAACTCGGCATATTCTATGCTACGCGATTAGGGTTCTAAAGAGGGCGAAGAATTACTATTGGTCATCAACATCATATATCGTACCAGAAGTTTAAACCACCTAAATATAAGTGGTTAATATAATCTAATGAATGTGTTTTACAATATGGCTACATAGTCCTTGTAAAATATAAAGTCTAGCAAGGCGTGCATTATAATAAAATGGTGTAGCTAAATGTACACCAATCGGTCTCTAAGGACTAAATTTGTAAGAGTTCGTAAATACCTCAAACTTTCAAACGAACAAACCAACTATAGTAATACCGATTGACACAAAGTCAACCAGTTTTTGGTTGAACCTCAAAATTTTAATTTCATGACGAGCCGCGGAAGTATAAAAAAGTCTTAAAACGCTGAAGCTTTGAAATACGAAGAATGTCACAGAAAATACATGATTTGATTAATTATGTTAAATAATAAAAGTAAATTATAGATTCAACTTAGATTGATGTATAATGAAATTGATGTAGACATTTTCTAAGTACGCATCATTTAAATAAATA
The DNA here is from genome assembly GCA_963920725.1 of Rhamphomyia laevipes. Taxonomy (NCBI): domain Eukaryota; kingdom Metazoa; phylum Arthropoda; class Insecta; order Diptera; family Empididae; genus Rhamphomyia; species Rhamphomyia laevipes. The sequence goes on from OY987259.1 coordinate 38,637,300, forward strand.
ACTAATATCTAAATTCTAAATTGTCTTTATTATATATTTTTTGAAATAAACTAATTGCTTTGATTATTTTAAAATCAAATTTTATTTAATTATTTAAATATAAATACATGAATAAATAAATTTTAATTAAATAAATTATTATGGTTAATTAATAAATTTACTTATAGACGATTAAGAATAAACTTCAGGATTAAAATAAATAAATTAATTTTAATTAAATTTTGTTTTACAATGATTTAAATTTATTTATAGTTTTATTAAATGTTTATAAAATATATTTCTTTACTGTGTAATTTATATAAAATTATTGAACTAAAATAAGAACTAAAATAAGGTAAAATCAGCTTAAACTGATTACTAAGCGGTGTCAATTTATTATTATTCTATCATAATTGGACATGTCAGAAAATTAACATTACTTTCATTTTGGTTAAATAATAATCATATTCAAGATGGAAATTTACAGCTTGATGAAACAGTCACAGACAAAAGATACAGAGATAATGATAGTTACAGAGTCACAGTTTTTGATTGCCTGGTTTTGACAGTTCTTCGAAAGTATGTTAAATTATAACAATATTTGATATGTTATATAAAAAATGTTCGAGGTGGTAATCAGAAGGCTAAATTTTCCTTGTAATGGTTTTATGTTTTTTTTTCTTGCTAACCATTTTAGCGGCATCAGTTTACTAACGACATTCTTAGTACTTTATAAGCCCCTGAAACAATTTTTTTTTGTTGAGCTATTTTCCATCCGACTTTGGTGAAATAAACAATTGTGTACTTAGGATGGACACATGGAATATCATATATCAAAGAACCAATTTAAAAGGATCGGATATGTCAAAGACCCCATTTTAAATTATAGTAACGTAATATCATCGACACACAAGATATGTGAAAGACCCCCTTTAGAATTATAGTAGCGTTTAATAGAAGTACAAAAGTGTCCGAATTAGAGATTGATCAGTAAATAATTTTGATAAAAACATTGATAGTTCTACGAGTATATTGTCAAAAGGTTTGGAGATGAAGCACATAACTTCGTAGTAGGTCCTTACAATTTAAGTAATTAATTACTGCAAGGATCTGTAATGAATATTATGGTCATAACTATACTACTACAATTGTGGTCTGCGAATCGAACTTTCCTTAAATATCTTACAATATTTTAAATTTTATAATAAGAATTTATATTTTGTAGTCAGCATTTATTTTATAAATAATAATATTTTATCAAATCATCTTTTAAAATTTATGTGCGCAAAAGAATTTTTATCTGATGATGAAAATAATTTTTATTTATGTACTTCTAATTTAAATAAATTATAGAATGTTCGTTGTACGTCCTAAAACTAAAATGACTTGCGTATATAACAAAACAATGACAATTAAATTGAAATTATTAAATAAACGCAATCAATTTTTGTTGTTGTTGTTGTTTCTGTGTCACTGTCATTAATTTATCGCAAATGAATTTAAATTCGTTAAGAAAACGAGCCCCTAAAAAAAATTGGGTGTATTTTATTAGCTATATGGAAATATCGTAAAATTATTTAGATTTAAAGAAAAAATTTCAATTGTCGTCATGTGTAGCTCAATTAAAATTAATAAACATTTTTTTTTTTATAAAAAATAAATAAATAAATATCTTTTAAAGTGAATTTAATGTTTTTTTTTTTTGCAAAATCAATTGATTTAATGATAAAGAATCATGAACGTGATCTTGATCGCGTTTTGATTTAAAAAAAAAAAAAAAAATTCCAAAATTTAAATTTATGAGAAATTATTGGTCAAATTATGTTTGTCGAATCTGGAATGCAATAAAACAATTGAAATTTTAAATTATATATTAAAGTTCATTAAATTTTGTTTAATTTAAATTGTACTTTAATCGAATACTATTAAAATTGAAACTCAAATACTTGTTAGCAAAATAGCTCCAGTAATATTGATAAGAAATCACTGAACTTCTCAATTTCAAAATTAACAGACAATAACTATAGATAGATACCGATAATGACATGTGTTCTACGGTTCATACAATTACCAAAATAAATGAATACACCAATCTCTACATGGAATCTAAATTTTCAAATCCAGATACAACACTTCATAATTATCCGAGAAATACAAAAATGTAATCTGCAATCTTAACATTAAATTTCAATTAAGATTTTTATAATGTGTGGTCTGTTTTGTTATACTTATTGCATGGAAGCATGGACGCTAAATATGACATTTGAAAATGTGGTGTTCTGCTATTATCATCTTTAATTAAGATACAATGGACTTTGGACAGACCACATCTTGAATTTATAAATTATAAACAGATTACAAAAAGAAAGAGAACTGCGTCTGTGTATAAAACAGTGAAAAATTTCTTATTTCGGCAATAGCACTGTTAAATTTCAAAAGATCTTTTTTTTTTATTCTTCTACCAATTATAATTTCACAGACTAATTAGATATGTAATTTAAAAAAAACTAATTACAGATAATCATTTTTAAGCAAAAATATAAACATTATTTATAAAACAATAATTATTGAGCATAAAATTAGATAGTTTAAGTAAGTCTACTATTACTTCATCTATTCTTTAAGATATAACACAAACTTATCTCTTGGTTATATTTCTAAAATAAATAAATTGAATAGCATAATAGAATTCGTAAAAGACTCGTGCATTCTGTAATTTGTGTACTGGTGGGGAGAATATGAACGAATTCACGTTCACGCCACATTCTAACTGGTACATTAATATTTAAATCATATTATAAGTAACCCCTCAAACAAGCTCGACGCGACGAACTCAACCGTCGATATTGCTCTAACGAAAAATATTATGCGTTTCTTGTCCGTCCGTTGTCAGTCGAGGCTTGGTTGAACTATAAGAATAGATTTTCTTTTAAGTAATATGATGTGCTGTAATTAAAAGAGTTTTTTTTCGATACTTATGGTTTCATTAGAAGATAATCTAAGGACTAAGGAAGGAGCTATACCTTAAAAAGTTTGCATTACATGGTCTTCGTTTATATGTATTACTTAAATTGCATTGAGTCCACTTCAGAGAAGATTCATTATTATTACAATTGTTCTTAGATACAATTTACCACAATTATGGTTTCTGCATAAAGTTAGTTTAATTTGAAATTATTATTATCAATTTTTTACAGACATATGATAAATTTGATCCTTTTAACTACTAGCCAGGAATAATTAAGGTTTCAATCAATTTTTTGTAATCTATAATATTTCCAATTCAAATTTTAATATGATTCTGGGGGTAAACATTTTCTATTAATTTTTAATTTTTGTTACAGATTCGAAAAACAATTTTTTTTTTTTTATTTTGTATAAATTAAAGATATTTTTGCTGTGATCGTAAAAATAAAATTACGATACAACTAAAACATTTGATCTTGACCTTGAAAAGTTTGTCGGTCGGTATTTTGTCTTTATTAGTAAATATTACAAAACAAATTATTAATTAAAAAAAAATTTATCTGATGGAAAAAAAAATTGGCAATTTTACAATATACATACATATAAATACATACATATACATGTTTATATTTTTAGATATTTCTAGCAAAATTGTTGTGAAATTTATAAAAATAGATATCGTAAATAAATGAACAAATAAGAACATACGAGTACAATGTAAATGTTAAGAATTATTTGGCACTTAAGACTTAACGTTTCTACTATACGAAAATATGGAATTTTTAGGATATTCAAATTATCTGAATAGATAGAGATTGTGATCTGGAAATCTTGTCTCGAGAACTTTCGAGAAATTGTATTATATTTTCAATTCTCGGGAAATAAAAGCCACAACAAAATTAGTTACAATTTGATTCTGAAACATTAGGTAGTCTTGAAATTGAAAGTAATGTATACGAAAATAATGAAGACGTAATGAAAATTAACTCTAATAGTTGAAGCAATTGTGTTTAATTACTAGCATTTAATTGTTTTCGGTAATGCTAACATCAGAGCTTAATTCGTACTGTGAATAGTAAAAAATTCAAGAATCCAAGCTTAAAATTTAAATATATATCCTTCTTTTTTCTTATTTGTTAATAGAACCTCCACTAACAATCTCTTTAAGCTTGTTTTCGCTGATTTAAACAAAAAACAGGTGGCATTATTTTCTTGGCAACTGCAATGTGTATCTTACGTCTAAGATCGATTAAGATTAGTTACTCGATTACTAATCAAACCTTAAAATGTAGTTGGGAGAATCTATCTTATACCAAACACTAAATGAATAATGAAGATTTATTGTCCGATTTGTAACATCGCAAATATTAAGATGAGTGAGTCAAACCTTTAGTGGTGGACCTACATCTTCGAGAAAAAGAAGTAAAACTCTAGAACTAGATGGGTGAACAAATGTAGAAAATGATGCTCAAAATCTATGAATTCAAAATTAGAAACTGATTGCTCAAGAACCTGTAACATGGAGAAGAAGAAGAATAATGAGGGAGGGCAATGCTCGTAACGATAAAAGAAGAAGAAGAAACATTAAAATGGATTCAAATAACAATTGCAGATGAATTCTGCACTGGAAACTAACTATTCAAACATCAACGCAAAAAGTAAGAGGTTTTTTTTCGATATACAGCAACTTATCACATCAAAAAACGGTTGGAGTTGGTCATCTGAATTCTGAATTATTTATGTTTTTCAAAAAAATGATCTATGAAAACATGATTAAATTTTATAATAATTGATTTTCATAATTATGATTAATTTCTTCTTTTGAAATAAACTATTAAATTATTTAATTTTAATGAATTATGTTATGAATTAAGTTTATATTATTTTCTGCGTTTATTTAATGTTTTTGGATGGTATCTTAATTGTCGATAATTTCAAAAATTCGTGAAATCCGGTAATAAAATGTTACTAATCAATTTTAAAGTCTATCTCGCTTTCTCTTTATCGTAATATTTGACTAAAAACAAGCAATAAATTATTACACCACAATTTTTATTACGTAAATTAATAAATTCATGTAAATATTGTTGATGTAGTCATTTCCAGGGTAACTTTTTTTTAAATATATTTATAAGTTAGGCTAATTAGTATAACAACGCAAAAATTTAAGAGTTCATTGTTTTACTATGGCAAATTTTTATTATCATTTTCAAATAAATTAGTACATGAACAAAATATTTTGTATCATGAGATAAAATAGAGGAATTTAATTAATATGTAAACAAAATATCATTAACTAAAATGGAATAAATAATAAATATTGTCTACTAATATGAAGTCTACCATTTAGAATTGTTGTTCTAAATAAACCTACTTTTGTTTACCTTGAGCTCTATACAACAAAAAAAATTTGGCGTATTTTTATGATAAAGAAAATTTTAATAATTCTTTTAAAAATATTGTTTTTGTGGCATACAGCCAAAAATTTTTTTACGAAAAAACATTTTAAGTTACATTACATTCGTTCACCTCTTAAAACTATTTCTCAAATTGAATAAAAACAAATCCGCGCAGCAAAACTACTTTTGTGTAGTAGTTTTATATCAATCGGCTTTTTTGAGACGTTGACGTTGCAAGACGATATTGTTGGTTTTAAACAAAACGTGTAAAAAGAATTATATATAATTATTCTAGAATAATTAGCGTCACAAACAATTCAAACTTCAAATTAGAATGCCCTAATTTTATTTACTCGTCAATATAAATTTTAAATAAGTACTAGTTTGAAGTTTGGCAACAACGTCGGATATACTAAAAAAATCATAAGTTAAATGTAGTAGAAAATTAAGGAATTAATATTCTTACTATTTTATTAATATTTTTTATTTATCTAAAACACAAGTGTTCACTACAACTGTTTCTTATAAATAACACATTTTTTTATTATTTACAAAGACTTCACTAAAAACGGCACGCTTGCCAACTGATTTTTCGAAGATAAAATAATAAAGGTTTTTGCGAATGCGTAGGTGAAAAAACGGTTCAGAAGCGGTTCTATTTGGGTTCGTAAAAACCGAATTAGTATTTTTTTTATAGATTTTAAGGTCAAATTAACGATTTTATAATTGTAAAAAACGATTTTACAATTCAAGCTAACGATTTTACAATTCAAATTAACGATTTTACGATTGTAAAAACTGATTTTAAAATCGTTAATTTGAATTGTAAAATCGTTAACTTGAATTGTATAAAATCGTTTTTCACAATTGTAAAATCGTTAATTTGAATTGTAAAATCGTTAAGTTGAGCTGAAAATGCTATATGTATAGGAAAATAACGATTTGGAAAACTTTACAACGAACGGTCAGACAGTTTCTCAAATATCCTATAAAAATGTCAGATTTGTTAGAAAATTTGACAAAAAATATAGTAATAATCATTAGAGACATCATTAAAACAATGATGATTAATTATGTTCCTGGTATATTTTAAAATTTTCGACACAACTCGGAATCGGAAAGTACATTAATTACTAAAAATTTCATAATTTTTTTTTATATTTTACCTTTATATTCATAAAAGCTAGTCAGTAATTCTTAATATAACATAATAAGTGTCATAGCTATAAAAAATCTGAAATGTCAGCACAAGGTGATTTTTATGCTATCTATCTACATATATATACATATGTATATAATAAATAAAATGTGATTATTTTAAAAAATTGTTTTTCCGTAAAGGTGTTTTTGAAATTTCATACATTTTTCTTTATAGTGTACGAATCTAATAAAGGTCATTGAAGCTTTTAATATATAAAATACGTAAGTATATTTAAAGTATTTATCGTACGATAAACACATTTATATGTATGTAATTTTCTACAACATTTATCTTATTTATTATAATTTTATTAGATAGATCTACATATAATAATGAACATATGATTCTATTTTCATCAACATTTTAATAGAATTTTTGATTTATATTTTTTATTTATAACTAAAATTATATATAGTTTATAATTGGAATAGGTCGATGAACCATAAAATTAGAATATTTGAAGTAGTTAAAGATCTATCTACAATTTTTTTTTTAAATACCTATACAATACTTTGGGTAACTTGCGAAATTGCTTGTCAATGTTATTTTAAATAACTAAATTTGATTAATTGTTTTTTTAGCATACTATCAATTATTGCAAGGCATCGGTTATACCATGTTCAGACAGAGCCTCAATCATGTTTAAAACCTTAATCATGTTTAGTTCGTAATTATTTTCATACAAATTTTCGTTTATCTAAACAAGTGTTTAGCAACTAATTACGTTTAGTGTAAGGGGTTGCCATGACTTTTTTTCAATTCTTTTGGTAAAATTCGATATTTTTTCAAATAATTTTAACAGCCCTGCAAACCAATTGTCATTTTACAGCTAATTTCTTTCAAAACATTTTTTTTTTTTAATATAAATTCAAAATGGAAAATTACGTTTTTCTGTGTGAACACTAGATTCTTAAACGTAATTAATTCATGTTAAACATTTCTGTCTGAACAAGGTATTAGCTTCCAGCTTCCACTAATGATTTTCCTATAATCACCTCATTCTTGCAACCAAAGTAAATTTTCTTTAATTTCTTTCTTCTACTGAATCAAAGATTTTTTTTCTTAGGTCTACTGGATCTGTCATAAATATTGTTTTTGGGGCTCTGTCTCTATAAAAATAGATATTTTAACTAGAACGTATATTCTAATTATCGACTAATTAAAGTAAAATTGATAATATTGACATTAAGATTTTATGAAGCTAAATATTATGATGACCAAACTGAATATTTCGAGTTCTGTTTTTTTTTTGTAAATTATTATGTTAATTATTATAGACAACTAATTAACTATGATCTGAGATCATGAACCATGACCTTCAATATTTTAGTTTACATAAAGTTCTGAGAGTTATTTAGTATACACAGCTAAATATGATAAATGAAAGCTTAATATTAAATTGTAAGTAAATACGATCATGTACCACCTCTTTCAATATTAATTTGAATTTGAAGTAATTTGAAAGAAATAGAAGCTAATTTGAAACAAATTTAATTCAAATACTAAAACGTTATATTTAAATGCTAATTTGTGGTTAATATTTTTAAGTTTAATTTATTATCTAGACCTATATTTGATAATTATATTTAATCCATTCAAGGATTCAAGTCCAGAGATTAAACAGGTATATCCAATGTTGCCATACTTCAAACTACATTTAAGATATATTAATGAGTAAATAAAATTTCGGCATTAATGTACAACGTCCAATGTGGCTATATAATATGGGCATAAATCTGACTTTTAACTTTCCAACTGCAAAACGTCATAATTTCAATTAACCTAAAATATTTCTGCTTGATTAAAAATTCATTTACGTAAAATTGATTGCTCAAAACAAAAATGGCATAGCAGCAACTATTTTACATTACAATTCTGCTGTATTGTTAGCATTTCCTCTAAAATATGAAATAAGGCCATAAAATATTATGAATAATGTAATTTATTTCCCTTAATATATTTTATAATTTCTCTTTTCCGGGAAATTAAAATCGTATAAAAATAAAAGTAATTAAATTATAAATTGTGAATGATATTAAGGGAATTTTTTTCAGCTTTTGTGTTCGGTGAGGGCAGTATTGATTTTATGGACTTAAAATGATATTGTAATTCAAGATACTTAATTGGGTTTACAGCATTGTTTATAATATTAACTATACCAGTTTTTTTTTAAATGATATACTGAGAAACATGTTTGACATACAATATACCATCATTTCGGAAAACTGAAACTGATATAGAAACTATAAACGCCATTTAATCTAACGCCAGTAGGAGTTTTTGAATATTTACGGAATAAACATATTATTGGCAAATTTCTTATATATTTATTAAAAATTATTTATAAATTGTGTAAAAACCTGAACATTTAATTATATTATAAATGTTAATTATTTTGTGTGTGACGACTTTGAATGCATCACAAAATAATTAGTGTATAAATATGAAATTAAATTATAATAAGATAATTTTAGAAAGCCACATTCTAATTATAATATAAAGAGCATTTTGATTATAATTTTAACTGTCAAGGTCAAAATTTATATAGGGAAATAATTTTAAAAAATTTATGTAAAAATGCATAAAAAAAATTATGAAATATACGCACATAAAATTTTGCGTACTATTTTAAAGTACATATAAAATTTTAAGTTCGAAGCACGTTTATAAATTTACAACATAATAAAATTATGTTACTTTAAGTTATAAATAAACTTAATATGATAAAATTGGTTTAAAAGTATCTTATTTATTATAATATGTTCGTTTTAGTAACTGAATTGTAATTGACTATTATTATTTAATCATATATAAAAGTTATTTAAATAATCATAATTTTTTAAAGAAAACAATTTTGTTGAAATAAAGTGTAATTTAATATTATCTTATTTTCAGTTTACACAAAGATTGTAATTCAAAATTATTTGTATTTTTTTAATAAATCCAATGAAATTTATCTTTTGTTGTAGTAACTATAGATAAATATTTAAACTTATTAGTCTGAATTTCAGTTAATCCGAAGATGTAGTTGTTAAATGTTAACAGAGTTGGAATGGTAGGCCAACAAAATAGTATAGAAAATTAAAATTGTACAATTTATATGTAATAATTCATTTCATTGAAGTATTTCTTCAAAATAAATAAAGCAGTTCAATAATTTTACCAATATTCAAAATATTTTAATACGTTGACATATGCCTGACATTGGCTGTATTTAAAAAGATGAAAGTTTTCTTCAAATTTTGCATAAAAATGTTATTAGTAAGAAAATGTATTGTATCATTCATAAATGTTAGGTGAAAACCATTCAATAAGAAGGAACACGTTCTTATTCAAAATGTTCAACAATTTGAAAGCAATTATACAATTAATTCATACTTAACTACAACCCTGATCTGAGCTATAATAGTAAATATCTAAAACATATTTTAACAAAATTCAATTCGTTCATATTTTTTTTTTTAACTGAAAAAAATCGATTTTTCAAACTAAATTCAATTCGATATAATTAAATAGCTTGTTTGTAAACGTTGTAAACTCGACCCTCAAAATTTCACTTAACCATAACATTACCATTATAAATATTTTTAATATTATGATCTTTTTATAGCAAATTCATTAGTTTTAAAATTCTTTTTGATAGACAAGATTGCAAGGACTATTTAAAAAGCGTATATAAAAAAGATAGAATAAATGGCTCGTTAAAATGATGACAATTCAAACACTAACAGACGGTAAATAATATTTTAACATAATACATATTTCATAAAGCATACATTATATGTGAACTGACCTGTCTCATTATAAATAGTTCATTCAACTCAACTTGAATATAAAATTCAATATATAAACAAACTATCTCAATGCCGTGTACTATATTTTCTGTTTTGCCTGGTGATTGTACTTAATCGCCCCCTAATACAAAATTATATAATATATAAAAATAAAATTACTATAAAAAAATATTATATTAAATTATAAAATATAAAATTTAATTTAATTTGATTTTATTAAATGTAAATTAGTTTCCGCAGTTTTCGCAGAAATAACACAAATTCTTTTATTTGTTTATTAAAATATTGAGTTATTTGAATTAAAGGGCCCCGCTCCTTTGATAAGCAGCATTTGAATAGTAAAGCTCTATAACATCTAAATTATACATCTATGATTGATCCAAAGAATATCATCGTGAATTGTTTTTAATGGTTGTGTTTTATACTCGTATCATAGAGAGGTATACATACTTTGACCTACATCACCGCAGTACCATTAATTATTTTACAATTAGAGAATACTGTATTTTTTCTAAATTAAAAAATATTTAATGTTTTTATTAAGATCGAGACACATAAGCTTGCTCCAATTGTTTCTGATTTATCACGGTACCAGCAAAAGTTGCATCATCATATCCACGACCAGAACGTGTTAGTTTGGGATTGAAATGCTTCAGGTGCAAGGGAACAGGGAACAAGCTTGTTCCCTCTCTTATGTTGGCGGATAGGGTGATGCAGCGTTTATTATTTATTACACTTGGGTCACATTAACCTTCTTCCATTGTTTTCCATCTATAACAGTGGTCGACTAAATATCTTTTAATTCATCTATTCATCTTTGTATATTTGTCGACCATCTCGGTTTTATCCACTTTTCTACATAATATCAGATTCTGTTAATCTTTGTCCATCAACAAATTCTCAATAAAGTTCATTGTCATTTTAACATTGACATTCAAATATTTTTGTTAATGTCAATTTCTTAATTATTTAGTATATAATAAAAATTTATTAAGTAAATAATAACAAAAACAAAAATTTATTATTATGAAACTTGTAAATTGACCACACTCTAATCGTCACTTCTATTTGATTTAAGAATTTTTATGATATTATGTTAAATAATGTTGATTTATAGTTAGAATATTGTCACTATAAACTTTACACTTAGAACTTTTTTATATTTTAGTTATTGTATTTGTAAAGTTTGTATGAAAATCTTACGAAATAATAATTGAAATCTTTACTAATTCTATGAAATTGTATTGAATTTATTCATTTTCTATATGAACATTATTAATATCAAAGTGTAAATAAATGACGTACATTAATTCGTTACAAAAATGTTCGTGCAATTTTTTGTTTGAGTTAGTTCTAATTCTAAATACGCTATTTATAATTGTAAATGTTAGTTAAAAGTTTTAGCTAACTTAATAGAACTTTGAAATACTTTTTTTTTTTTTTTTTTTTGAAATATTGTGACGAAAATGATATAGGAAATAAGAAACCTTAAAGTATGGCTATATTAAGTAAACAATTAATTTTCAGTAATATCAAATTAATTTAATTATAAATTATGTAAATAATATTTTTCATATTTTATTAATATTATTAATTTAGATATTATTTATTATTATTTATTATAGAAATTATTAATTAACCTACTGTTAAAATGGTGTTATAATGATGTATGGGATTTGTGAAAAGGAATTTTTGTTTTCACTTGATTCAATACCACCAAAAGATGATGTGTAAGGTCAGGTATAATCTGTCTATAGTCTCTCTAGTGTTAAAGAATGTTACATTCAAATCAAATTTGTATCGACAATTATGGTTTGCCAACAATTCAGTGAAGAAATTTATTAAGCTTTTAATAGGCCGGCTAATTAGTAGCGTTCCTCCCATAGATCTTTTTAAATATCATTGCAAATGTATATTCTCTGTTAATTTTCATTACTTCTATTCTTAATTTAAAGTTTATTAATATGTTTTATATCTGGAACCGAACCTTTAACCTAATTCATCACAGAATATTACCCTACTCACTATGCCTCCAATTGCCATTACAAAAACGTATTACTTCCAATTCTTTTACATTTTCCATAAACATAAAATAGAAAATATGTAACAAGTTTAGAAGTGAAACAAAATCGGTAATTTAAATCAGAAAGCTTATAATTATAATAGCGTCTACAGTCTGCACGGAAAACAGTGGTGAGACTTACAAGAAAATTTACTAAAGTAGAGCACATACTTTTAATTATACGTGATGATTCTATTAGTTTTACGATTTTTATAATGAATTCAGTTAAAAGTTAACCAATTTTAATGAATATTAACATTTGATGAACCTACCTCTCTAACAAATATGTAATAATTTCTATCTAATTTAATTTAAATTTAATTGTATATTTTTTGTAAAAAGTAATGTTTATATGGCATTCATTATGACAGTTCACCTGAAAAACATATGATCAATGAAAAAATCGATTGTCAATTAGAAATGCGAAGTTTTAATGTTGTTTGAAATTTTTTATTTTATGCGTAGTAAGTAAATACGTTGCTATTGCTACACGTACTAGTAGTACATTAATTTTAATCGTCATACGTCAGCTAGTAGTTATTAGTATGAATTCAGTTGTGGATTATTTATAACTTCTTTTTTAACTAAGCATTCTTCAAAATTGTTTAATTAGTGATTGTAAAATTTAATATAATATAAATTTAAAAAAAAATTATATGAAATTTTAAAATTAATAATATAAACAATTACAAAAAAAAAATTTTTTTTAAGTGTAATTTGTAATAAATAAAAAAATATGTTTTGTAATTTCTTCAAAAATATTTATATTTGATATTTAAACAAATTAAATGTTACTATTAATAATGAAATTGAACTGATTCATTTTTAAAATAAAACTTTCGAATTCGTCTTTTTTTGTGAAATGATTTTGTAATAATTTTAAAAACCAGACATTAAGTACAATTTTATGATATTTGACCGGCGGTGTAGAAAAATATGGTTTTTAAATATACAAATAATAGTATAAAGAATCGGATTTAGTGAATATTTAAAGCCTCATAAATATAAAAATTGGTGTTAATTAATTGTAAAAGAGCAGTCATAATAAAAATGTATAACCAAAATGTAAGTATAGAGAGAGGTCATGAAATATGTCAATGATTTTTGTATATACGCAATTGATATTTAGAATACGCATTTTTCTATGTTCATTTCAAAAACTGAGGTTAGCAAAGGAACTTTTTTTTTGTTAAGTGATTCACTCTTCAAATAGATTTACAATTTTAATATACAATTTAATAATATTTTTTACAATGTTACACGATATAATTTTGTGTGGTAAATTTTTTTTTTTTTTTTTATAGAATTCTGTTTCAATTTAGTATTCCAGGATACCTCAACCCAAAGGATCCTTCCTGACTAATTAAAAACTAAGTATGTACTATATAAAATTGTAGTTTCTACGTGAAAAGTCATTAATATAGTGAAAACTGAATATAGTGAAAACGAATATAGTGAAAACTGGTATGGTATATGTATTGACCGAATACACAGTTGACCGAAACCGAATATACAAAAAAAAAGTTTAGGTATATATTAAAATATAATTTTTACGGTGAATTGTGTTTATGGTTCGGTAAATTGGCACAATCGGTCATTTGTTTTCGATGAATTAAATTATTATATAGATTTAACAATACATTTTCATAACAACGAAGAACTAGAATTTTAAAATAATATTTACAATCTCAAAAATATTTATTGCAGTTCATTTTAAGACAACAATTTTTGTATATATTTAAAATCGTTTTCCTTGAACCGGATCTGTTTTAATCAAAGATTTTCATTCATTAAAAAAAAAAATTAAATTCCAATTGTAAGAGAGATTAAATTTGAAAAAGCTAGTGGAATTTTCCATTGCAACTTAAAAACTATACTTATTAATTAAAACCGCCAGAGGCAAATTATTAACATTTATTTCAATGTGCAAGTTATAAATAATGTTCGGTTTATATTAAATTATTTATATCAGAAAACGTGGATAATTATTGTAACGTTAACGATATTATACTTTACGTTTACATAGTAAGTCTATAATTTATTCACCTGCTTGAATAATGACTAAAAAGTTGAAATGTCCTTTTAAGTCGAGTGGTAAAAATGAAAATATCGAGAGGTAAAACTTAATGATTATGTCTGGTCAAATAATAATAATAAAAAACAAAATTATAACAGAAATAATAATGTAAACGTGATGATCTACACGTGTTTATGTTCAAAATCATAAAGTAAATGTATACAAAACACAAAAAACTTAGTAGTGTGCGTGCTTGTGTGATTGCAGGCAATTTATTAGCCTGTTTTGAACAAAATTTTGCATTAGTATTTTGTAAGCGGTTACTGCACCAGCAAAATGATATAGAAGGGATTTCTTATCTGTAATTCCCTTGTATAGCGAAATATATGATTATGTATTCACTTTTTTTTTTCCGAAATAAATCATTGACCTTCATGGCTCTGAGACTTTAGATTTTTAAAAAGTAATTTTTCTGAAATTTTGCTTCAATAAGCATTGATATAAACGCGTCATTCCATTGGAATGAGTTTACTTGATTGTGCCTTGAGCTTGAGTACAACAAATAATATTATAGAAACGTCATACCAGATGTAAATAACTTAAAACTATACATATACGTCTCCAAGCATCAAGCATGTATTTAATTAGAAATGCTTAGTTACGCAAAAATACTAAGCTAGTAAAGCTCAATATTAATGTTTATGCTATTTGTGAATTATTATTTATAATGTAAATAATTGGTTTATTCCATGATAAATCGTGAGTGTTTTTATTGGGAAATAGACTTAATGTCTCAGGGTAGAATTTTTTATATGAACTCTCGATAGAATACCGACCTTATAGATGCAAGTATTTTTCAGTATATTGTCTATTTTACTTATATAGTGGTCCATTTCTTTTAGCTATAGTTGTATAAATGGTAACCTTCGATGATTTAATATAGTGGTTCACTTCTTATTATAAACCTTTATATCTATTTTCTCTATAGCTTCTGAAAATTTTAAGGGAATCACTTAAATATTAATTTAATTCGTTTTTTTTTTCTCGATAAATTGTTTTCGATTCGCAATATTGACTAAAGTTTGCCATAACTTTTTTAAAGAAGCTTCCAGAAAAAACAATATCGAATATTCAAAAACAGCTAACAATTTGGACAGGCCAAATACTACTCAGTATACTTTGACTGTTTGTTAAGAAACTGGTTCTTAAGTACATACTCCAGTTTGGATCACTGTAGTGAACAAAATCATTAGTTACAATTGAGGATCTCTGCCAGTTTGTAGGGTGGATGTAAATGCAGAATTAGAAACTGTGAAGATTTTTTGAAAATATTTTTATTTTTTTGTTATTTTGTATAGACTTAATTGGTGTTTTTGATATAAAATCTAAGAATGAATCAGTTGTTTAGTAATTTCGTAAATCAAAAAAAGCTTTTCATATACAAATTAATAATTGTCGGCTGGCTGTCGCCATTAGATTATTTTAATTAGAAAATATTTTAGAAATTTGCTGCAACATAAAACTATTTAACTGTGTAAAATAAACACATGCTTTTAAAGCTAATAAAAAAATTTATATAAAGTTAAATATTTACAGAAATATAGAAAGCAAAATATTATGGAAAATTTTGTAAAAACATAATGTACAAAAATAACCAAAATCATGAAGAATCTCTCGTGTATCTTAAAGATAGGAAAAAAAATAGAACGAGCCTATAAAAGTACAAAACAATTTTGCATACAATTTTCCAATATTTAAGACGCAATTGAATTTGGTCATCACAAGACTTTACTATATATTTAAGAAATTATTATTTTAATAAATTGTGCCATTTGATTTTATTGATTTCGATTGATTGAAAATTACGTACGTAACAATCAATTTAATTCGCAATAATGGAATAAATAATTAAACATGATAAAAAATAGTCGATTATACGCAAAAAAAAAAAAAAATGGAAAATTTGAGAATAAATTATGAATTTTAAAAGAATCAAGATTTTAATGTAGTTTGTTGTAATGTGTACATAATGTCAAATCATCTCCGGGGTATCAAGAATGTATTTTATATAAGTCAGAAAATTTATTCGGGCCACTGAACTAACTACATATATGTTTAAAATGGATGAGAATCAGAATTGCAGATTCGTACCAGGGCATATACGCGATTTTCTTTTGGATTTTTGTAAAACGTAAAGAAAAATTTTGTTGTCTAAAATCCATATTAGTGAATGGACGAACCCAACCTGAAGTGTACCAAATTTAATTGAAATCGGATAATAATTACGTGCTCTCTAGATGTAGTACAGAAATTACATATTTTTCGGAAACTTCGCTTACATTACTTTCTAATGAACCCATTGATACTATCGGCTACAAATTTCTGGACTAATATTTCATATATTCAAGTCTAGAGCATAGTAATAATTATTATCTGATTGGAATTAAATTTGGCACATATGCCAATTTCCTTATTTAGTTGACAGACAGCGCATGATTTTCCTTTTGCCCTTAAAATTTCGGAAGGTTTTTTTTATTGCACAATTCGACCTAATCCATTTTTTTTACTAACAAGTCCATCTAAACAGATTCACATAGTTTTATTGTTGAATTGCTCCAGAAATATTGTCTGCATTTCGTACTTCACATCAAAATCAATTGATTTACTTTAAAAATCACTGGACTATTTTTGTTTGTTTTTAATTAATCCTTAGTTTTCTTTTCTGATAATAAAACTCAAAGGAAATATACTTTTCGTACACTACTTTTTACAATTAAAACTATTGCAAACACTTAGAAAGAAACCAATCTATAGAAGTATAATAGCAATTTGTAAAGGGATTCAAATAGTGACCATTTTTGAAAAATCGGTATTTAATTTTATTTAGAGATTCAGAGTTACTAATTCATCTGTGAATATTATGTAAACCTCAGGTGTTCACTAGGCTTCGCAAAAATTAAAATTGTAAATTTAAAATGTTGTAATTTTGCGTGGGATCAACAAATATTATGTCCACTGTTCTCGATCCTTATGAAAGCCACGCGGAAATAAAACTTTTATATAAACGTAATTTAAAATACAAAGTAAACTAACTTTAAATTTTATTTATTCCGTGAAATTGGTAAATGTTAGATTATTTAAAATTCAAAATTAATTCAAATTTTTAAAATAAAATTTATGCAAAATAAAAATGAGTTAAATATCTTAAAATATTTTTTTCCCAGATAATTAACATTTTTAGATATGAGCTAAACTGGTTTAAAACACTACAAATTTATCTAAAAATAGATAAAACAAAAGAACTGGTTAAAAGTTAAAATTATTAATATAAAAAAAGAATTTTGATATCAAAAATAAAATTTGCATAATTTGCACTTCATTTTACATGATGATTACATTTCTAAAGCATAATTTTTTTTTTATAAGGTTATACCTAATAAAAGGAGGCTCGTTAATATTTTTACAATAACCGGTTCCGGTAGAGAAGTTTGACCTTGAATTTTACCGTATATTGTTATATTTTTTAATGTTGAAATATAATTTTAGTTTCCCTAAATTTAAAACATTTCGTAAGTTAAAACATTAATTTCAGTAAACTCAATTATATCTAAAAATTAATGTTACTATAGGAAGAAATGACAAAAATTTGTTTTTAAATCGGTACTTTAAGTTAAAATATTCAATCAGTGCTGATAGATTGGGCAAATAATCGATTACTAAATTAAATAAAATGCTTTAGAACCAATTCACCAAAGAATTTCCCAAAACATGAAAGTTCAAAAATTAATTTGGTCATTAGGAATTTCGTTTACTTACTAAAAAAAAACCTATAAGTTCGAATTTTAATAAGTTGGTTTTGTCGGGGAAAAAAGGTCCTAAGTCTTGATTTAAAAATTATATTTTTTAGCTCTGACTCTAAGATTGGACATTACAACAATAATTTAGCCCAATATCATTACCCATTTTTGGCTTATACTTTGAAAAATAACTAATCAATATTGGAAGGAGGGGTCTTCGCGAAAAACTGATGCAGTCAGGTCAAAGCTACACATTATACCACTCAAAACACATGTGTCGAGTCGGTTGACTGAACTACCAACTGTCTCGACCAAACCTTTGAATCGGTTTCCAAATCTGAACTCTAGTATCCCAAAACTCATCAATATTAAAACGAGTAATTTGTTTAGGTTTAGGACAATTTACTTACAATGAACATTTTTTTGGAAATTAAAGTAATCTCGGCTATGGTTACGAATGAGATAATTGAAACAAGTTCAAAAATCTTGACTTTGCAGAATATATGGAAATAATACAGTTAAAAGTGTGATAAAAATTTATGCAACTTTCATTTTTCAAGGTAAATTAGTTGGAGGAATTTAATTTTATAATACAAAATTTGGACTGTGTTTTTCAATTCAAATATCCATTCAAAAAAAGAGAATTTATTATTTATGCTTCCAATGTTTTGATTTTGGTTGACCGGCTGCAAGTCAGTAACTTTTAATATTATCATAAAGAGTTGTCAAAAATTTGTTGGTAAACCAGTTAACCTACAAATATGATTATATAATGGAGTTTTTTTTTTGTCAAATTACTTATTTGCATAAAATTATTTTCAATATATCTGAAAAATTTGGCTTTCTAAGTTATGCTTCTTAAAATTTTGCTACAAACACTCCAAATTGAAAATAATATTCACTCAATTAGATTAATTCTGATCGCATATGAAAATAATATTAACTCTTAGCCTAGTAGCCTAGTTTTGATTGTTTATATTAGAAATATAGTGGGATGGATATTGGTGCGTAGGCATTGGTGTTACCCTAAGTTTACTGATTTCAAGTAGAAAAAATATAAATAATATTATTTTAATCAATTTTTTTTAAATTATTTTATAAAATTTATGAAAATAAACAATTTTAATATATTTTCTGCGCATTGGAATATCTGGTCGCGAACTGTCAAATCATTATTCGCATTCCACATTGTTGCGGATACAAAATTCGCTCGTTTTTAACCTCAAATTTGTTCTTTTATGGAATACATATTCACAATTCGCAGTTCGCGTCTCATTTGAAAGAAATGTCAAAATTTGCTAATATTCGCAATTTGCAGTTCGCGTTTCATGTTCAAAGTCCATAACATAGTAATTAAGGATAATTAGAATTTCCATGGCTTTCAATATGGAAGATTACTTAATTTTAGTTTCTGGGTTATTATTTATTAAGAATTACATTAAGAGATATTTAATTTACATTTTAGTTAATCATTACAATTCCAAATATAATTATAAAATTTGTTATTCAAATTGAACTTACAGGATCTTATACAATTTGTTCTGGCCAATTATTTACTATATATTTTATAATTTTCTTTTATTTTCCGGTTTTTAATTTTACGAATAGAATGATTTAACAAAAATCTAATAATACTAATTTATGTTATTATGTTTTGAACCCTCTATACACATGAACGGGCGCTGTACATATTGCCCGCCCGCGTATGCAAAAATGGTATTACTAACACTGTGTCACTGACTTTAAACGTCAACGACTTATGACTGGCCATACTGCTATCTTCGTTGAAGACAATTTACATTTTGGTCAATAATCCGATAATGATAACGATAGTGCCAGTATGTAAACACCGTGTTAGTAATACTGATTTGCTGTCAATTAATTAATTGACAGCAAATCAGAAACGTATTTGAATTGAGAAGGTTGTGAATAATGAATTTCAAACAAAACCAATGAGTAAAAATATAAATTCTGTAGCCTGTAGGTAGTTAAACTTACTCTTAATAAGCCTTTAACATTAAGTCATTTTTGTGTGCTAATCACTTATTGTACCTATTAATGTAACGCCACTGCCGCTAATTTTCAGTGTTTAAAATTACTATTACAAAAAAAAACTGAATGAAAGAATCATTGCAAAAAAAAAAAAAATAATATTCAAATTAATTTTTGCCAAACTGGTTGACCTCTATGACATGACTCTATAGTTCCTTTTTTTTTACGTAAACATTAAAATTTTATTTTTATTTTCATAATATTTTTGATAAATTAACACCTATTAATTAAATCATAAAAAAAAGTATCTTTTATGAGTCAAAAAACATTAAAAATGTTAAAATATTAAAAAATAAATAAATTGACAATAGCAAATTAAAAAAGATTGTATATTTAAATATAATTTTTTTTAATTTTTTTCGAAGGTATGCTCTTTTATGCGTTACATAAAAAAATTATTTTATTGCATATAGTTCCGTAAATAATTCTTTGTTTTTAATATATTTTTTTTTATATTTTTTATGTAATAGATAAAAAATGATTAATAGATTGATAATTTCATTATTATTGTTATTATTAAAATTATCATTATAATAATAAAAAAAATTATCTGTTAAACAAATATTTTATTTATTCAATGCCAAGGATTTGCTTTTCATTAACAATTGTTTATTTACGTTTTATTCTTAATCTTTCTGTGGATGATAAATTTGTGACAGAAACTAAATGCACTAAAGTATAATCAGGGTCGGATTTAGACCTTCGAATATCTAAAGAATGTAAAAATTTATGATTCCCAAACTACTCTGTAAAAAAGTTGTTCTATATACGTATTCATTATGTATACATAAGTCACAGAGAATAGTTGTCGAATTTCTATAAAAGTCCGATCGGACTTGGTGAATATGTGTCAGATAATAGACCATTTTGAAAGTTCAATTAATAAGGCACCACCTAATTATATTCAAAAAAGAAATATTTATAATAATGATATTTATTGAACTAATCGAAAGGTTTTTCACCTGTCAATTCGAGGTTTATAAAAAGAAATATAAAAAAAAAATTAAATTAATTGTAGAACATAAGTTTAGTTGCCCGATGTTTGAATGCTACAATTGTGATTGACACTGTAGGAAACTAATTTCTTTCAATTAGTTATGAATTTTCGTTTCTAAATAACAATTAATAAAACGTAATTTTGGTGCACTCTGTTAGCTTGGTGCTTTCTATGCTTATCTGTTAATCCGTCTCTGCTATAGTAATATAATAGCATTCAAATATCGCGTGCAATTGTTTGCAATTTTGTACAGGTAGATAAGGCAATCGCATGTACGTACGATTAAACTTTAAAGGTCGATTAAATTTTAAAGTTTGTATAATGTACAAATAAATTATAACCAAAATTAACTAATATTTGAATTTAATAACTATAGTATAAATGGAATCATATGACCTTATCATTTTTATTAATATGGTGGCTGATCAGGATTAAAATATTATTTTTGTTATTAACATTTTCTATACGGAAATGTTTTGATAAAAGAAAACTTCAAATTAAAACTAAGGAAAATATTGTTTATTTTAATTATAAAAGATGTAATAAAACTAGTTCATTGCAGCTAATACTAATTATAAGTACAAATTCATTTTGAAAATTCATGGAAAATTTAAAGTTTGTGTTTTGTCTTATGATTATAAATTATTGTATGTATTTGATTAACATTTAATAATTTGTTTTGGCTTAATACCTGTTGAAAGTACAGAGTAAAGTAAACTATCAATTCTTCTATATCGATTTTAAATGTTAGGGTGTTGCAACTACTTTTTATTGAAATTTGATTAAATAAAAGCTTCGATTTTGGTAACCAACCAATTTGACTATAGAATAAATAAATTTGGCGTAATTTCTCTGCGACAATTACACTCTGTATAATTCAATTGCGGGTTGTAACAACTGCGTATACAAATAATTGATATTTCGTATAATTTTTTATTGCTTATTTCTCGGATCTAGAAGATACTTCAAACTAACTAAAAGTCGCTCTTAGTTGATCTAACTCTTATTAAGCCGAAAATTCTGAATATTAAAATTTGGTGACTTTTTGCAGGAAGAACATATCGGGCGTTTCAGAAACCACCAAATTTTTGATTAAGTGTTTTGCAATCACTGATTAGCATAAATTTAGGTTCAAATACAGCCTATATTTAGTGATTAAGTTATTCAGAGAAATTTGGACGAATTGGAATAATTTTTGTATTTGGTATTGAGTAGAAAAAAGTTGGCTCCATTTATATTTTATATGAATTACGTTTGTGAAACTTTTAATTTAATTCGCTGGTTTATTCTTAATCAATCAGTAATGAAGTATGAATTGTGAATATTGTCTTGGCAATTAAGGGTAACTATTAGATTTTTTAATCTTATGTAAAAAATTTTTATAAAATTGCTAACAATTATGGTAAATTTAAATTAAATTGATTTATAATTATAATTTTTTATTTAAATATCTGGTATTTATTTATGTGTAACGATTTCCTAGTTATCTGAGTCATTTTGTTTTACAGTATACAAAATATTTTTATGTTTCTATATGTAATTTAAAATATAGAACAATTTTTATTAAAATATTCATAAACTAATGTAAGAAATGTTTAATTTTGACCTTGTTGTTAAAAGAAATATGAAAGAAATTGGAATTTATTACTATATTTTATTTAGCAAAATTCCTCTTAATCATTTTACCATTACGGATTAGCGTATTGTAGTCTGTTATAGACGCAAAAATAGTTTTGAAGATTTTTGTTGGTAAATAAGCTAAGAATAAAAGAAACTAAGCAATTTTTTAATAAAAGCAAGAACAAAAATATAACAAATAATAATACAATACAAGCAGCGCATCCGGTACAGTATAAATCGCTGCTGAACACTTTTCAAGTTAAGCTTTTGCCAAAATATAAATCTCGTTCTAGAAATGGCGTTGGTTGGCGATGAAATATGCACAATTAATTGTGTACGATTATATACCGTAGACGTGGCCCCTTTGATTCATTAATTTATATATTTAAGAATTTATTTTTGCTCATTATAGATTTATTTATGTAAATTCCGCATATTTTTTTTAGAGCTATGGCTATTTCCAACTTAACGTTGTCTTTGTTATTTTCTTCTTCTTATTTTTTCTTAATTTTGATAAAAATAATATTGCGAAGTAAAAAACTTCAGGAGCATCATCATTTCCCAAAATATCACCCATTGAATATTAAGCTTTGCTGATAGATTGAAATAAAAAAACAGAAAGCCAATAGCCGTCGGTGAACATTAAAATATTATATTTAATAATATTCTTTCTTTCTTCTTAAGTATATATACTTCAAATTGTTTGAAAGTCACCTACTCCTACATTTTCAACAGCAAATCTTTTAGAATTTACTGGCACTTTTCCATAACATCTGATCCGCCAGCAAAAACAAAACAAAATTTTCACTTTTTTTAAAAAAAAAAAAATCTCGTGACTTTTTAAATAATAAATGTGAAATATTTTTTATCACAATTTCCAATTGAGTGGGTGAAAAATATTTTTTGCCGAAATTAAATCAAAAATATATTTTTGAAATATGTTATAAAGATAAAAATAATTTGCGAAAATTGTGGGCTTTATTTTAACGGACGCAAGTGATTGTACTGTCGTAGTTACGATGCGGAATATACGGGGAATTGTTTTGTGTTCATTTAAATTTGAATGTCTCCGATTCATAATATTCTAAGTCAAAATGACCACTTTTCAGGAATACTGTTTTATTTAAGTACTACGGGTGTAGTCTCGTTAATTCGATTCTCCAGGGGAATAAAAAATACATCTAAATAAGCGATATATCGAATTAAACGACTAAATAATTTTTTAAATATATTTGATTTTGATTTTTATTTGTAACAGTTATAACGATTAAAATTTATTTATTTGCTTTAAATTTTCTCAAAAAAAGCATCTTGCTCATGCAGGTATATAAAAAAAAAAATCTTTAATCTTCCTCCCCTTTTCAGTTTCAGCAATAGCTGCTAATTTTTGCTTCATATTTAAACTACTATTTACCTCTTGATGCCATTTTGATGGTGAAATAATAATAATAATAAGAAAAAAAAAATTACATGACATTAAAAAATCTAATTAAGCGATAAGACTACTATAGATTATTTTTTTAAATTACATCTAATTAAACGGATATCGAATTAAACGAATAATCGAATTATCCAATACATTTTCTATTCAAATCCTATGGCCGTTCCTAAACATCGAATTAAACGGAAAATCGAATTAACCGATAGTCGAATTAACGAGATTCTACCCGTACTAGTTGAAATTCCATAAAAAAATTGTATTTATTAAAGATAATTTATTTTTACATCGTTTCAAATTAAAATATTACATATTAATTATCAAATTAATTATAGTTATAATTAAAAAACTGAATTAGAATCAATAAATTTATTTACGTTAGTATTGTAACCCAACCTAACATAATTTCAAATTGAAATCATTGTGTTCTAACTTGACTTCGAATAGTTTGTCAAATTCATCAGATGGACTTACAATATAAATATTATATAATTTATTATTTCCAACTCAAGGTACAACTCAAAAACAGTACAGATTCCAATAATTCTAACTTGACTTGGAATAGTATGAACCGGGAGCATCGATTTGACAAATTCTTCAACTAAAAATATATATTTTTTATGAATTTTATCGGATTTTTTTTTAATAAAATTATGCTTTATTTAATTCATCGTTTTTTTTCCGAAAATCTAATTAAAAAAGTTTTTAATAATCCATTTCATCATAAACTTAAGAAAGGAATTTGAAAGACGATGCTCTATATTTACTGAACATTATACGCTACGCTACAGGAATTTGAATTATGCTACTCTGAAATTTAGCTTTACTTAAAAATCAATTAATAATTTATTTCTTTGAAGTATATATGAGACATGTACGCATGTTTCTAGCGGTCGGAGTATGATAATTAATTGGTCGGGGTATGACGTTTACTTTTTTTAAGTAATATGGGTAGGGAATGTTAATTGTAGTCGATGACTAGTTTCATTGCAAGCTCACAAATGTTTCTTCCTACAAAATGAAAAATAATTTCATTATTCTGTAAAAATAAAAAGTATTTTAGGGAATTACTCTGTAAAATACCAAAAACTCGGGACTTAGTTCGTTAGAATTCTCTAGACCTTCTAATCTTTTAGATCCGGATAATGTGGAATAATAGACGGAGAGGCAAAGTAGGTTAGAGGCATTTTATATTATTATTACAATATTGGTTAAAAATATAATATAATACGAGTCTCCCTTTTTTAGTCCCAACAAAACCGTCTCATTAAGGTTTAAGTTTGAAAAGTATTTATTTCTGGAATAGTAAATATCGTTCAATAAAAGTTTATATTTTAAGTTTTGTCTACCTTGTGTTTGCTAATGACTTATTCTAAAAATATTTAGTAAAATTATATATTATTAGCTGGCCAATATTAGCAGTCATCAGTTTAACATTTCCGATCTAGTAATAATTTGATGGCGAATTCCCAATTTTGAAGACATACAAAAACAACCAAAATTTTATTAAAATTTTTAATTATATTATTTTGAGATAACTTCCGATTCATAATATTTAGTGTTTGTACAGGATGGGCCAACTGGGCTAACTGACTGTTAAATTTGTAACTTTTGCGTCTTTAATTTTTTTACTTTCTAACAAGAAAATGGAGGCCATTTAAAAGATGTTAGTTATTCCACATTTAGAATAAAATAAAATTTGAGAAATGTTACTTTAAATAAGGAAATAAAAATATTAAAATTATAAACGTTTTATACATTAATCAGTCCATGTTGGTCCACCCTGTATTGCTGTTCTGTGTTATCTAAGTTCTAAGTTAACAATTTTTTTGTTAATTTTTTTGTAAATTATTTTTTTTTTTTTTGTAAATTATTTTAAAATTTACTTTTAATGTTATCAATTAGCTAAAATGTACAAAATTAATTATAAATAAATGTTTTAAAAATAATTTATTTATACACTTTAATGTAAATTTTTTGCAATTTGCTTTCATAATCATCGCTAGCTTTTATACAATAAACCAACAAGTAAAAAATTAAATCTAAAATCAATAGCGTTATGTAAACTTAAAATAATAATTTCAAAATTATGTTTTGGCGACCCATAAAAACTCATTAGAGTAGAATTTTTTAAATAATTATATATATACTTTAAAAATATTGAATTTAGCACATTTTTAAGAATTAATTTAAGCAAGTAAAATTACAAAATAATTAAATTAAAATTTACTTGTTTCATCGTGATAATGTTAAATTATAATTAAGCTATAGATTTAAAAAAAATTGTATTTGTCGGTTTTATTGTACTTTAATTGTATTCCGTCTGAGCATGAGCATGTTAAAAGAATTGGCAAATGTTGTTAGATTTATTAAAATAGTTCGAGAATTTTGCACCATTGGCAAAACTATAATGGCAAAACATTTCATAAAAAAAGTATTGATATTATAGCAATCATTATCATAAACTTAAGAAAGGAATTTGAAAGATTCTTCTCTATATTTACTAAACATTAATTGTAGCCAAGAATTAATTGACGGCACCTCTATGAAACGCTACAGGAATTTGAATTATGCTACTCTGAAATTTTGTTTTATTTAAAAATCAATTAATAATTTATTTCTTTGAAGTATATGAGACGCATGTACTCATGTTTCTAGCGGTCGGAGTATGATAATTAATTGGTCGGGGTATGACGTTTACTTTTTTTTTAAGTACTATTGGTGTGGAATGTTAATTGTAGTCGATGACTAGTTTCATTGCAAGCTCACAAATGTTTCTGGCAACAAAATGAAAAATAATTTAATTATTCTGTAAAAATAAAAAGTATTTTAGGGAATTATTCTGTAAAATACCAAAAACTCGGGACTTAGTTCGTTACAGGGTTTACACTCCAAATTCACCCTTTTGCAAATCAAATTCAACTTTTTGCAAATCAAATTCAACTGATAATAAAAAATGTTTCGAAAGTTACAAATATAATTGTTCCAACGGTTAGAGGACGCAATGTTTCCTTGATTGCCGCAATTAATAAGCAAGGAATAGTTTTTCAAAAAATAATTGCGCTCTCGAATGTTAATTCTAATATTTTTTGTGAATTTTTAAAAGGTCTGTTTGAAAAATTAGAAGCAATTAACATTATGGAAGCATGGTTAATTATGGACAACGTAAGTCTTCATAAGATGCGTGAGGTACGTGATTTAGTTGAACGGACTAGACACACATTAGTTTTTCTCCCGCCTTACTCCCCCATGATGAACCCAATAGAAGAAGTATTTTCAAAAATAAAATGTTGTGCCCGTAATATGTTAGCTAATCCTGGTAATACATTACATTTTTAACACACGTAATTGAAGAATCAGCGGCAACTGTTAGTCCAGCAGATTGTAATAAATATTACGAACACATGTGTATGCAATTGCCATCAGCTGCTGCAGAAGAACCTCTATAAATAAAATATTTAATAATTGTAAAAAAATGGTTTTGTATTTATACTTCTTTGTACCTATAAAATATTAAATTTGAAATACTTATTTGCTGTTAAATTTGAGTTTACTTTTGAAGTTTTGCAATATAATTAATTTAGGAATAACAATTGAGATATCGAAGGAAAAAATCAACTGGTAAACTAAAAAAATAAGTTATCGAAATTTTTTTATTATCAGTTGAATTTGATTTGCAAAAAGTTGAATTTGATTTGCAAAAGGGTGAATTTGATTTGTAAAAAGATGAATTTGATTTGTAAAAGGATGAATTTGATTTGCAAAAGGGTGAATTTGGAGTGTAAACCCTGTAGAATTTTCTAGACCTTCTAATTTTCTAGATCCGAAGAAACTATAATATCAACCTGAACTCAACGCCGACATTAATTGAATTCGATTAAATATTTTAAATTTCAAACTTTAAATTTCACATTGTAAATGGTTCGTAAAAGTGTCATACTTATTTAATATTAGTGTAAAGATTGTAGCTCATGTAAAGATTGTACTCAAAATTTTGCAGTGTCAAAGTATTTTCATTTGTTTTGCCAAACATTTTATGACAATTTTATTGACAATTTTTAATATTCGTCAAAAATAAAAATTTCTTGACTTTTTGGCAATTTTATAATTATTAACTTTATAAATTATTTTTATTTATTTTTTAAAATATAATTTCAGAATATTTTACATAAATTCTGAATTTAAATTTAGTTTTTGTTTGTACGAATATATTTGCATAGATTTTTTTGACGAAGTTTTTGTCATTTTTAATGGATTATATCTACATATATACAATGTATCGAAACATTAGACATACAAATATATTTATAGAGTTTAAAAGTAAAATATAAATAAAAACCATTTGCCAAAATTCAAATTTTGGTATGTTACCAAAAATATTAGTATATATTTTTAATTTCATTTGTTTGTTGACAACGGCATTAAATAGCATTGAAAGTAAAAATTTCATATTACATATAAATACCAACATTATTTTTTTATGTTGTTTAAGTTTAAAATTAAACCGCCTTTAGCAAAAAAAAAAAAAAAATACTAAGAAAAATGGTTTTGCTGTTGGCGCGCGTAATCGCATTTTGTTTTGTAGAACACGCTATGAATATATTTTTCAACATTATATACATAAAGATATTATTACTATATCTATGTATATATAATGTATCTATAAAAAAAAAACATATGTATAATTACAATTACAATCATAAAATAAAGTGGGTTTGTACTGTATTCCTATACGGGGCGAGCCTCCAATTTTTAACATATACATTAATATAATAACATACAAAAAAAAAAAATATGTTTATTTTTTTTGCACATAACGAAAAAAAAATATGAAAAAAAAAAATGTTATGCAATGCAAAAAAAAAATATAATTTTTTTTTATTCTTTTTTATCTTTAAAATTTTGACTTTGAGTTTTTCAGTGTTGTATCTTGTATCTTGTATGCTATGTTAGTGTTGTACATTAAAAGCCTTTTAATAACTAGTAAATTTGTTCGTACAGAGAAATTAAATATATAAAGAGAAACATACAATCAATCTATAATCTCTAAAGCATAATATAAAACATAAAAAAACTTGATTTAACATTTTTTATTTTATTTATTCATTAACATTTTAACACATACACTTTCAATAAAAACCAACTTTTTTACATAACTATAAAGTAAAAATTACAAAATTTTACAAGAGAATCACTCAAATAATTTTTGTCACGTGTAATTTTAACGAATTTTATGAAATTTAGTTGAGTGAGATTGATTCTATTTAATTTCTATCTTTATATCTTTTAAGTTTCGGTCTGCTTATACGCGGTTTGTGTGTATGAAAATAACATAAGAAATTTAGAAATATCTTTTATGAAAATTGCGTAAAATAATTAATTTTACTTTTTCCATTAGAGAGAGCCAAAAAAAGTAATAAATTTCGTTTTAATCTTGTGTCTGGTGGCATTATCTAAAAATAATTTTATTTTTTTATTTGTCAAATATTTGGTATAATCTATTTTTATAATAAACAAAAATTTGTTTTTAACTTTTAAATGCCGGTAAATTTGAAATTTATATGCTATATTAGATATATAGATACAAGATACAAGATATATCATAAATAATTTTTGTTGTTGTTATTTGATTTTTTTAGATTTTCTGACGTAATAATGAATAAATTTTGGTAATATATTATTAAAAAAAAAAAAAAAAAACATATTTTTAAATTCGTTTTATGCTAATAACAGCACAGCTGCTAACTAAAAAAAAAAAAAAAGTTTTTGAATTTATTTTGCAAAACTTCAATATTGAATAGATTTTGAATTTAGCGGTTAATTTAAGGTTAAGTAAGTTAATTTTTTTTGTTGTATTCTTAAAAAACAATTTTTTGCTCATTTTACAAGTTGCTGAATTTTCATTTTATATAGCACAGCATATTTTTTTTTTTTTTTTGAATTACTAAATGGTAAATTTATGATTTTGTTAAAAAGAATTGAGCTACTCGAAGATATTAATGCATGGTATCATAAAAAATTCAAGCAATAAATTACGAGGTACAGAAATATCACTGTAAACTTAAATTAGCTGGGCATTCGTAGTTTGTTATTACTGAATCAGTTTGTACTATTGTTCTATCAACAGTTCAGATTTAATGATCTGTTGCTCATATTATAATAAGTTTTATGGTCTGCTGAAGTGATTAGACGCTACTTAAGTAGCCAAATAACGTAATAGTACGATATTAAGTATGTTACGGAGAAGTAAATAAAAATAACATTGGAATTCAAACAAAAAAGTGTCATTTAATTTCGTTTTGTCTGTTGATCTGGACTTCTTGTCAATCTTTATGTTCATTACGAGTCTATAGAGGGGCAAGGAATACACGTCAAAAACATTTCAGTCAAAAAAAAGGGAATCCTAGTCAAAATAATTTTTGACTGAATTGCCTTTTCAGAAGGATATTCAATCAAAAAACTGAAAAGGTATTTCAGTCAAAACTTTTTTGACTGGGATTCCTTTTAAAGTTTGACTAGTTTGACAGTACGAATAGTATAACTGAAATAGTATTCAGAAAAATGTTTGATGTTTTATTATTATCAGGAAGAGATTTCTTTACACCCTTTTCCGAAAAAAGGCATTCCAGTCTCAAAAAAAAAAAAAAATTCTGAAAGAAGGCTTTTCAGTGCAAATACAAAAAAGGCAATTCAGTCAAACTGTTTTCTGACCGAAATTCCCTTTGTTTTGACTGAAGTTTCTTCTTTAAAAAGCATTTCAGTCAAAAAATTTGTATGAACTTTTTTTTGACTGAATTGCCTTTTTTTTGACTGGAATTCCCGGAGCCGTCTAAAGAGTTTTTAAATCGTTTGTTAATAAAATATTAAATATTCGGTAATACGAAAATCTTCTGAATTGATTTTTAAATTATTTCCAATTCTGAAATTACTTTAATTTCAATTTTTATATAAATATTTTTATTTAAAAATTAATTAATTCAATTTTAAATAATTTTAGTATGTATTAATATTTTAATTAGAATAATTAGATGCCTCAATTTTTGGATGAGCTAATTTCAATAACAAATTGTTTTTTTTTTAATATCACAGATGATTTAATTCTGGAATTATTGATATTGTCGGGTAAATAAAAGTTTATGTAAACAAACATTTACATATAGATACAAATTGATTTATTATAATCAATAATATGCAAAATTAATAAATATTAATTTTGTGTATAAATTTATTTATATATTTTAATCGATAAGATTTTGGTAATTTGATAAATTTATTAAATTGATATCATAAAATTATCGGAATATACTTTTAATTAATTGATATGAAAAATTCGTTGATTTTGCATAATTAGACGCCAGAAATGAAATTTATTAATTCTATGCAAAATATTGGCATTTATGTAAAATAAATTTAAATATTTTGTCGATGTTAAACAAGGTATTATAAATAGTTGAAAAAAATATTACAATCGAGTTCATTGGACGCTAAGATGCCATATTTATTTTTAAGTTAAAAGTGATTTTGTATGTCATACTTTATTACAGTCATGTTTCGAAAAATTAAGAACAAAACTGATTAAAATAAGATGTAATTTTATGTATTGATAAAATATCAATTCGACATCATAATTTATGCTGAATAAATTGGACTAGTATAATTAAGAAGACCTCATTAGCTAAGCATATCCCAAAACTCGAGGTTTTTTTTTAAAACATTGATTTGTAAAAATCAACAATGTATTTCATATAATTCTAAAATTTTGATATGACCTCATTAGCATAAAAACGACAACAGTAAAATTTGCGATGATTGTAAAACTTCCTGATCTATTATATCAAATCTTAGACGATCTTACCTTCTTAAATGCTTAAATAGATTATCGATTATATAAGTCTATTAAATTTCAACTTGTCTGTAGATACAGTCCAAAAATTTTGTATATATGAGTATCAAATTTGTGTGATTTGCATTGAAATCAGTTAACACTTGCTATAAGAATGTTCACATTCATGAACGGTCAATCTCATAGGAAGTGTGTTACACTTTATATAAGTTATTCGGTAACTTCTCGTAAAATTCTTGATTGTTATTGGCTATGTTAAATATAATTTTTAAATACAATTATGTAGATCTATAAATGTCCCGACTTTTGTTAAGGATAGAGCAGGCTAATTTAAAAAAAAAAATTACAAGAGAAATTATTTCAATCTTTCATTTGCCAAACCCAAAATATTATATTTGACAAAACGTAATTAATTAGATAAGAATATTTGAGATAAGATAATTTCGCCATTTTTCCTAAAAAAAGACTAATTTTTGGAAGAATCCAAAACTTGAAGCGTTTCCCATTATCGTTTTTAGTCATTTTATATTTTGCAAATTGTTTATTTTATTGCATCAGTATTTCATATTTTTTGAATTTCATTTCTACATAAATTTGATAGTAATAAAAACTTGTTACCAAAAAATATGGGAAACATTTTTGGTTTGAGGAATAACCAGAATAGTGTATGAGTAATTAGCGTGCTACAACAAAAGTTGACATATTGACTAAAGCAAATTAATGCCAATGTTTTGGCTAAATTCTATTTCATTAAATTTAATATTTCCTCACTTATGAGATTGTGTAAATTAATGAGTTTTCCACAAAAACGTTTCAAGAATATTGAGTCGATAATTGACCAAAATGTTTACAGCTGTTAGAGTTTTCGGGTTTTCACAGATTGTGATTGATGATATTGTTTTGATTACATCCTGCTGATCCCTGTTATACCAAAACTGAATTTTCTTAACAACATTTTTGACTGTTTGTTCCCCGGTAGAGTATGAAGTATGGCCAATAATATTTATGGTTCTAAAAATAGATTTTTAGATTTTAAATATAATTGATTGTAAAAAATTTGTACTAGTACTATTAAATAATTGGTATTGAATGAATATTGTAGATAAGATATGTAATTTGATATTTATAGAATTTATAAAGCTAGAAATTTTATATGAGTAATGTGGTTTAGGGTCTCATGTCCAAAATGCATTGCTTTTATTAATCTACTTGGTTATTTTATTGAATCATTTTACTTCACGATAATTGGATTTTTTAATAAAAATTTGGTTAATTTGGTGTTCTAAAAAATTCGCCTTTATTTAATTTAATTATAGGTATCTATTATTATTTTTTTTTGAAAAGGTTCAATGTCAAATTGTCACCTATTTACAAAGTTATAAGTTAAGATTTCCTCGAGACATTTAAACGGAAGTTAAACTATTAATTCTTTCTCATTTAACTAATGCCGCTAATATTGAGATATTTTCGTGATTTATGATTAACTCACAAGTTTTTCAATATTAGAATAATTGAATTGAAACAGAGACGTATACCAGAGAGGTAGACACATCTCTTGATGCCTTGTATTTATTTTTTGTAATTACTATATAAATTATTAACGTAATAAATGATATTAAAACTAAAAGGTTGCGTTAGAGAAGGCATGCGGAATACGTTATATAATTTCGTTATGCTAAGAAATAAGATTTCGTTACGATACAATAATAGCACCTGCTTTAACCTCATAGACAGTAGTCTCAACGTTGAGAAAGTCTGTGGTTTTGTCGTTGAAGGTTTCGAATGTCAAACTAAAGTTTAAGTATATAAAAATATATGAAAGCTGAGAAACTCGCTGTAGTCATGACTGCGGTGCCGCTCGGAACGTTGTAAAGTTTAATCGATTTCAACTTTTGAAGTCGTTGCCGCTTTCGAAATATAATTTGGTAATTTGGGATTTATCGAAGAATTAATTTCTAAATGATTTTTCAATTTTATGATTTATGCAGCACTTCAATGCGGTGAGTATGTGTACTCAAAGTCCGTCATTATTGCAAACCTTCAATGGGCAACCGGTAATAGTGGCCAGACTGATGCATAAATCAATTAAATGTGTTTTTATATGCTCGATTTACATTATTAGAACATAAATTTTATGCTAATACGATTCGTAAATTAATTAATTACATTACGATAATTTAATTTCGTATATTGTTCGATAAGATGTAATGCTTTCAAGTATAATTAAGACTTTATCTCTAACTCATTCTTAACTATTTATTGTCCACTTAATTATTTAATAATTATTCATTTAATTTTAAATTAAAAATATCTGATTTGTATCTATATAAAAATTCATTCATTTTACTATTATGAATGAATTTTTTTTATTTTTTAAATATACAAATTAATAACAACAAAAACGATGATTGTAAAAATCATGAGATTTTAATGAAAATTTATATTATAAGAGCACGCGACTAATATAATAAAAAAAAAAAAATCATAAAAATAAAAAAAAAATCATTTATGTATAAAAATCTTTGCATCTTATGTTAAAATTATTTAAAAATACTCAAGTATCTTTAAAATACATGTGATATTTTCGCGATTTAATTTTACAATAAATTCGACCTTTCTGGCTCGCCAAACCAACTACATAATTTTCGAGTATTATTTATACAAATGTATTTTTTTTTTACATATATACATACAAAATATTATGTTAAAATTATAGTATAATTTTTAACTTGTATCTTTTGTATGTATGAATGTATGTACAAAAATTTATAAATTAAGAAATACAAAAAAAGAAACCTAAACTACACTCAAAAAACAACGTGTATTTGAGTGAAATTTAATTTATATATTTCAGTATTTTTTGCTAAAAAAAAAAAACATTTTTTTTTTTTTCGTAGTGTATTGCGAAAGCATATAAATTCAATAGCATTTCAAAATTTTATTTTAGTTTGAGTTAAGATACACGATATTAGATATCAACCTATAATTAAAAAAAAATTATATTACAAAAAAATTGTTTGCACTTTTTTGTATAATTTTCGTGAAATTTATAATTTATAATTAAATTTATAATTAAAATTATCAAAAAAAAAAAAAAATTAAACTATTTAAATATCAAAATTTTAAATAAATTTTTGTGAAAAAATTAAAAACTTGTACAAAATTTTGTATAAAGTGTTAATATCTAAAGTGTAATTTTAAAAAATTTATTCAAATTTATTCACTTACGTATACATAAAATTAATTAAAGTGGTTTTTAGCAAAAAAAAAAATGTTTTGATTAATTCATTTTATTTATACAAAAATAATAATAATCTAAATTTTAAATAGAAGTTTTTATAAATTGTGAAGAATTTTTAATTAAATATAAATTATATTTAAAAGTAAAAGTCATCAAAAAACTTTCATTTTATAATACATAAAAAGTGTTAAAATAAAAACGGTTAAGAAAATATTTAAACAAGTGCGAATTTTTATTAACATTTTTATAATTATTTACCAAAAAAAAAATATTCAAATTTAATGTAATAAATTCTCGATTTATCTGGAGCATAAAAGTTCAAGAAAATTTCAATTTTCTAACAACTTAAAAGTATTTTTTTTATATTAAATTACGTAAATTTATTTCGCTGTCATTGTAATTTTCTATACTAATTTTTGTGTTTTTATATTTTTATTTAAATTTTACAAAATTTAAATTTAGTTCAAATATTTAAAAAAACAAAAATAAAAAAATAAAGAATTTTCTTTGAAATTATTTAAAATATGTTTATTACTATTATTGACATATAGATGTCAGTGTTAACTAAAGATCAAAGACAAGAACCATTTGAAATAACTAACAGTTTTATAAATAAAAATAATCAGTTGTTAAATTGTGAAAATTTAAATAAATTATTTTATATTGTTTATAATTATTAAATTAAAAATTTGTTAAATATAAAATTTAAAAAATGAGTGGAAGAGATAGAAATAGTGGTCAAATTTCCAGTACAATGGGAAAAATTAAGGATAAATTAATGAAACCAGTAAGTAAAAATAAAGAAAATAATAAAAAATTAATTGTGAATATTATTTTGGCCAGCAACATTTTGTGACTTATGTAAACTGTTTATATAATTGAAAATAATAAATAAATAAATTTAAAATTAAGATTTTAAAAATTTAATTTTGTAAAGTTATTTTAAAAGTTGATGATAAAAAGGATTTTTTTTATTTGAAATTCAATGAATTTTAAATAATTTAAATAATTTATTTAACGTATTTCACAAAATTCTAAAATTTTTAATTTGAAATCTTTTCGATATTTTTATGATAATTTTCTTTTTTATTGACTTTTCATTTATTTACCATTTTTAAATGAAATTGATTAATAGAAAATATTTCAAATTCGAATAATAAAAAACTTCATGAAAATCTTAAATTTAATTAGAAAAACCAAAAACGCGTAATCACAAAATTTATGATTACTATTTGAATAATTCAATTTAAATTAACAAAAAACATTAAAATTTGGGTAAATTTTATTTTTGGGTAATATTTAAATTGGTTTACCACAACACCAAATTTAAAATCATGTGAAAATGTGAATTGAAATTATAATTTTGAAAATAAATTATTAAATATAAAATATCTTGAAATTATATTCACTCAATTAATACACTCATTATAATGTTCACTCATTTGAGAATTTTGGATAATTATTATAAGTAATAATTTCTGTAAGGTTCAAATGGCATGTCTTTAATACAAGTAGTGTGTCGGCTTCAACTGGTGCTGATGAGCTTATGTTTTGTTTAGAATTAGGTAATCGCACTACAAAAAATTACTTAGTCATTTTCGAAGCTGATGCAATATTACATTATAGAAGTAAAGTAAATTGTTAATTTTAAAGAAATTCTGTTATCGTTAAAGCTATTTCTATTTAATTTCATGTTAAAATTCAGTGACAAGACATTTTATAACAAGTCCTTACATTTTAATGATCAAGTCCTTTTTTTTCAAGACATTTTATGATCACAAATCCTTTATTTCAGTTTTGCGACTCGGTTCATATAAAATAATGATTTTTAAAATAACGTTATTAGTTGAAAAACTAATAAAGAAATGTCCTTAAAAATTTCAAATATTTTAATTTTCTATTACTTATTAACATTCTATTAAAATTTCTATTTTAAATTCTAAATTAATATAATATAATAAATATAATATAATAAATTAATATAATAAATTTTGGAAAATTTTGTGAATTTACTTAAGAAACTTAATTCAGTTTACCACAGCATAAAATCACGTGCATTTTTGATTTAAATATTATTTTACGAATAAGAATTTCAAAAATTTTAATAAAAAAAAAAAACTGTGTCAGAAATTATGTAAATCTTGCAATTTATTAAAAAATTGCATTTTCGAAAATATCATGTAATAATATTTTTGTAAATTTTAAATGATAACAATTTTAATATAAAAAAAAAAATATTAATTAAAAAATTCATATAAAAAAATGTTTT
This sequence comes from Rhamphomyia laevipes, assembly GCA_963920725.1. Classification (NCBI taxonomy): domain Eukaryota; kingdom Metazoa; phylum Arthropoda; class Insecta; order Diptera; family Empididae; genus Rhamphomyia; species Rhamphomyia laevipes. The sequence goes on from OY987259.1 coordinate 38,674,976, forward strand.
CATTGCCAAATTAAATGAATTTAATAAATTTATAAAATTAATTTCATTTTCTTTATTTTGTCTTCATTTAATTATTTTTGTGAATCCTTGAACTGAAAATTTTGTTTTTCTTTTTCACGTTTAATATAATATTATAAATAGAAAATTAAAATCAGATGCCAAATTTCACGTGCTTGCATATAGAAATAAAATTTTTTACTTTTAACTTTTAAAATTAATCATTTTCAATATTAAAATAACTAAATATAATTTACATAAATTGTATAAAATTAAATTTGTCTGCTCTTTTACAATGACATTTAACCTTTCCTTGACTTATTGAATTATAATTAGTATAAAAATTAGATGAGATTTATACAAATAATTAAAAAATACAAAACTCTTTATATAAAATTTTAACCGGCAACATCGTAAAATTGATTTTGTATAATTTTACGATATAAAACAATAAAATTGAAAATATTGATAGAATTTTAGTATTAATTATAGTAAAAATAGTATTTAACAAGGGAATTATGTAATTTGAACTAGGAATTATGTTAATTTCAAATCAAAATTTGTTGAACTAATTTATTGGCCCCGAATTTCCAGATTATCTTAATAGAAACGTTTTTGGCATTTCCATTCAGCGAGAGAACAAAATGCTAAATTGTTATTACAAATATTTTAATAACATTTTTCAAACTGATTTTTTTTTTCAAATCAAAAGTGGCAGTGAAAATCAAAAGTGGCAGTGGAATGAATAGTTTTTCAATGGCAATGACATAATATAGTCTTTTTGATCATAATTATGGTGATAGTTTCACAAAAACCTTCTGATAGTAGTAATGGCAATGAGCTAAGCATAAAGTCTATACCATAAAAATTTCCACTCGACATGGAGCCTTCAAAAAGAACTTATATTTGCAGTATAATTATGGAAACAAAACAAAAAACATTGAATATACAATTCTAAAATATGAATTCTTTGGATGAGATATGTAAAAATGTTAATCTGAAATTATAGTTTATAGAAAAGACCAAAAGACTATTATAATTTTCTAATTTTCAGACATTTATCATTTGTTATTGGACTTTACCGAATCATAGAAGCTATCGAATTATCCAGAATCTTCAAATGTATCTAAAAAATATTCATTTTTCTTTACGTTTATTGGTAATGAAGAATTATTACTTAAATTTTGACAGATCCATACATTAAATTAACCCTAGAGTTAATCACGATGCTATTATGTTCATGTCCTTTTGTTAATGTTTTGATTTGGTCAAATTTATAAAATTACATTTCATGTCCTTTTGTTAATGTTTTGATATGGTCAAATTTATAAAATTACATTGAAACACCGAATTCCAAGCCGTAGTAATGTCAACGTTGCTTGTGATTTTGAAAATTTTGGGTTTATTTGAACTTTTCCCTGTTGGCATTGTCACGAATGGTTTGAATTATCATATTTGTTAAAAGAAAATATTTTCTGAAAATAAGTAATGAAAACTGTTTAATTGAAAAGATATTAAATTTACGAATTTTCGTGAACTTTAAAGAAATGCTTAATGAACAGCTAAAGTTACTGAACACTTCATTAGCATTGCCAGCATCATTTGATTTTTATGAAACAGCAAATGATCATAAATGAATGATAATCTCATATTCATTATCAGACCAAATATAAACAATTTATTTAAATAAATAAATCTCAATCAGCTGTAAGAAACGTGATTTAATTTACTACATTATCTACTTAATTGTGACGCAAATTAAAAATATTTTATACAAAGATTTAATTGAAAAAATATTATTCCTAATTTATAATATTTTTATTCAATTATTTTACAAAATGATAAGAATATAATAATAAGGAAATTTTGTTAGTTCTGACTTAATTTAATAATAATTAATATAAAATTATAATATCGTCATTATAAAAATAGCAAAATAGTCGAAATTTTATTGGAACAGAATAAAAAAAAACTTGTCATGTCGACAAAAAAGATGAAAATTATCAGCAAATAATTTAGAACTTTTAGTTAGTGTAATAAAAAACATAAAGCATATATTTCATATAAAAGCAATGGTCAAGGTAATTAATACGATAAGGGTTACCAACTGTATTGTAATTGTATTTTCAAGAAAGTATTTTAATGAAATTAATCAATAAATTATTTGGGATAGAACATTTTCAATACAATATTCTCGATTCTACTAGAAAATTGTTAATAATTTTAAATGGACGTATTAAATTCCAAATTTTAATGAATAGTTAATATTTTACTGCCAATATTCAAGGACCATATGGTTCCTTGGTTTGAATAGTGGAACCTATCGAACGCGATAGCAACAATTCTTGTGTTAGCATCGTTTTACTACCACTACCACTAACGTGGCTTAGCTAACGTAATGACTGTAAATCTACTTCGTTACGTTCAGAAACCGTATCATATTTGTAAATCGTTTAGCCATTTGATCGCTGAGATTATTCACATCGTACCTGTCAATATTATACCTTCAATATTATACCTTAGTTTCTTTCTCAGTTTTGATTGAATGATTAATGAAGTTTTGATGATTAATGAATTTGCAATTAAAAAAGAATAAAAATTTAAATTTATAGTTTCCTTAAAAAACGACATAAATTTTGGTTCTATAGTAAAGTCCGCCAATTTGTCAATATTTTAAATAGATATTATTCTAACCAATTTCATCATTCGAATTTTATTTTTATTTTTTACAAACAGGATTAGCTTTACACATAGTTAAAAACTTTTAAGATGTAAAAATTATGATTTCTATATTTTTTTAAGGAAAGGGTTAACGATTTGTTCAGGAAATATAAATTCTTTTAACAGTGAATTCACAATGCAATTTTTCATGAACTTTTTACATAAGAAGTCAGTACACTATAATTCTTAAAAAAATTGAAATGCAGCCAACTTCAATTTGTATAATTCTACACTTACTAATCAGTTTAGTTTTCGTAATTAATAAAATACAAAAATTAATTGATTAATTTTAATTATTATTAAATGCAGAAAAATTAATCCTAACTTATGTCAATACTTCTTCCAATTGTAATTAGAGTTCGCAACCAACTTGACACATGAAATTCCTTATGAATTGTTGCCAACTTCAGGCAATTGGGGTTATGAAAATATTATGAAAATTTAAACTTTAAAATATTTTAGTTAAATAAATTTCAGGTCAGCAAAAATTTAATAGTTCGAGCCTCTTTTACAAATGAAATTTCAATTATCTGTGTTCAAACGAAATTTAAACATTAAAACTATCAAAGCAAGAACATTTAGCTTATTATTGTTTAAAAGCCGGAGAGATTGTGTAAAAATGTTATTTTTACTAATTAAATTTAGGCTAAGACAATGAATTTAATATACATTTTTTTTTCATAATTAATAATGAACTTATGTCTGCGTATGATCACTGAAGCTCCCAAATTAATGACATTTAAGAATATTTAATTATTCCCAATATATTTAAATAATATTTACATATTTTTCTTTCGTTAACAGGATGATAAACGTGCTCCAGCCCATCATGGATATCAACGTGTTGAAAGTGCTGATACTGGTGGTGGTGGTGGCGGCGGTTTCGGTGGTGGGACAATATCAACATCAACAACTGGTACTAGTTTAGATTTAATGATAGTTGATGAAACAATACCACATTTTCCATTATCACAACAAAGAAATCCAACAGGACAACCAATTCGATCCAATATTGTAACTGGTTTTCAGCCAATTGATGATTCACAAAGATTTACACCAATATTTGAAGGTGATGATTTTAATGAACCACCAATTGAATTTATACAAACACAACAACAATTACAAAAACATCAACAATATCAACAACAACAATCAAAAGCTCAGCAACAACAGCCAAACCAAAAATCAACATCAAAATCATCATTAAAAGGTTCAAGAGTATCATTTGAACCAACTGCTGCTGATAATAGTAGTGATGAAGATAGTTTTGAAGATAAACGTGATCAATTTCAACAACAACGAACAATTAGTGGTGTCGATCATAAGGGTATACTTAAGGTATAAATTTAATATTTTATGTATCGGACTCAGAATCAAACTATATGAAAAACGTTCAAAGTAGTAATTGCCAAACTTTTAACTTTCAAAAGTACAAAATTGCATACGACTTTCCAATTCTGAATGGAAGTGTAACTTTGTAAATGTTTCCACATATATTTCATGTTATTCTGCATTGTTTTGTAGTGAAATAGCATTCTGAGTCCTTCATTAATTATTTCTATATATAATTTAGCGTATATTATACTTAAAATTCCATTTTTTTTTCAAAAAGGATTTAAAACATATGATGGCAAATGATAATCGTAAAGCATTTCAATCTAAAAAACATGTATCATTAGATATAAAAGGAACATTTTTAGAAGATTTATTAAAAGATTCATCATCAGATGAAGAATTTCATAAAACCAGAAAAGATTTTCAAGGTAGAAAACATCAAAGTTTAGATCCACGTGTTAATTTTAAATTAGAAAAAGCATTATTGGGTCAATCAAGCACTAGTAGCGATGAAGAAGGTGGTGATGATAAAAAAACATTAATACAACGTGAAAGACGTTATAAAGATATTACAAAACCAATTATTGTTGATTTAAGAGATTTTGATAGTGATGATGAAGATTTTGTTGCAGCACGTAAAAGTTTCCAACAACAACGACAAATTAGTATGGAATCTAAAAAAAGGTATAATAAAAAAAAATATTAATTTAAATAAAATTAATTTTTATAAAATCATTTTTCATTTATCATAGTTTACGATTTTTGGAAATGGATGAAATTGGTAGTAAGAAAAATGAAAATTTACGTAGTGCTGTGCCATTTGTACGACAAATTACAGAAGATGGTAAACCAAAATTGGAAGTATATCGACCAACAACAAATCCAATTTATATATGGACTCAGGTTAGTTTTAATTTTTATTATATAATTTACAAATTTAAGTATGATATTAAAAATATTATTTTATATGATTGAGCTAATGTGCATTTGAATTGGTGATAAATTGGTATTGATTTATTATTGGGGGAAATTTTGAGATTTTTAAAAATATTTAACTTTATTATTAATTTTAATTAAATAATACCATATTCATTTCACAAAAAACAGTGTAGAGTTCAATGAAGCTATAGTCAGATGAAAGTAGATTTATTATTTGATTTTTGATCTTTATAAGATCAAGTTTAGTAAATTCCTCCATTTGTCAAAAAATTATAAGCTGACTTCAACATATTTATGTTTTCCATTTTGAATGTTTTATTATTATTATTAATAATTATCATTCCACAGCATACAATTGTGTCAAAATCTACAAAAATTATGACAGTTTGCACTGCAGTGTAATGTTTTTCTATGTTATTTAGAATGAATAATGTTTCGAACCAAATTATGAAAATTTCCTGATTTGATTTTAAATAAATGATTAGAAACTATCTATTTACAACAATAGTGTAGTCTGTAGTGTATCTGTTAAAAGAATTTGTCATAACTAAAATTTATTTAATGATTAAAATTGAAGAAAAAACATTTGAAACGCAAACGTTTAAAAATATTGTAGATTTATTTTCTACAAATATTAGAAATTCTTGTTAGTATTTAATAGTAATTTATTTTCCTTTTTAATTGATTAAAATAGAAAAATTTAAATTCATTATACAATTTAGCAATCATTATGTTTATTATTATCAATATAAACTACCAAGATACTCAATATAATTAAGGTTATATATCAAAATTGACCTAACCCATATTTTAAAATATATAGTATTATTCAAGGATCATTTGATGTTAAGAAAAATGAGTTTCTTAGAAATAGAATAAAGATAATTTCAAAATAGCTTCTATAACTTGTTACTTTCAAAGATAATCCAGACAGGCGTACTTGAAACGTATTAACAATATTTAAATATTAAAGAAATATATGTTAAAAATTGTAAATTACTTATAGTAATTCTGTATTTAACTATGGAAAATGAAAATTTAATATTAATAGTTTAGTCTTAAACAGTTTTCCATATCGGTTAGATGTAAATTTTGTTTCTATGAAATAAGTACCTAAATCATTGAATTTAATTATTTTTTTTTGAAATATTCAAAGTTATTTAAAAACATTAATCCTGTTAACAAAAAGTGTTTAAGCAAAAATTATATATAAAAAGTTAAATTTCAATGTGGGGAAACATAAATCATAATATTTTTATGATTTCATCAATTTACAATTTATATAAATGACGATAAGGCCAATTTAAGTATATACAAATTTAAAAATAATACAATTTCCAATAATAATTATATTGATTTTCGGATAATAAAATATAATTAATTATTCATGTAATTTTTATTCAATACTATAGAAATAAATTTGAAATAGCCTAGGTTTAATTTCTATGGTAACATTTCATTAAAATTTAATTCGTGAGAGTACAATTAATTATGAAATTTTAGATATTACCGAAAAATTATTTTTTATTTCTAAATAAAGTTTAAGCTTGGGATTTAACAGTTGGCATTTAACACTTGGGATTTAACAGTGTAACATAAATGAAAAAGTTGTTTCTGATTTTTATACATTTTGTAACATAAAAATTTAATTTACTTTTTTATAATAAATACCAAAATTTTTGTATTCTCAATATGAAAATTGAAGAAATTTTTACGAAATTAAATTATTTTACATTTTGTTGTTGATATTTTGTTTAATTTAATAATTTTATTGGTGATAATAAATACAAAAATTTTTTATAAATAATCAAAATTTTCTAAACAAAAAATTTGATTTTATCCATCTCAAGACGAAAACAATAAATTTTTATCAATAAATTATTATCAAGAAATTTGTCTGTAAATATTTATTAAATGCAAAATTCCAGACTGATTTCATATATATACAAATATAAAATAATTAAAATATTTATTATTCAAAACTATATAAGCAAATATGATAAATGATAACTAGTGAAAACCAATATAAATCTACTTAATTCTAGAGAATTTTATTTATTTTTTTCAAATCAAATATTTTAAAAAGACTGACAATTTTTATTGAAAAATGAAAATCAAATTAAAACTGGAACTGATAAAGTTTTAATTACATGAATTATAATAAAAATATACGAGGAGAGAAACAACAAATATTAAAATAAATATTTAGTAATTTACAAAATTTATCATTTTTTAGACAGCCTATATTTAATTAAATAGATCATTGAATTTATTTAAAACAAAAAATTAAAAATTTCATCAATTTAGTTAAACAAATTTAAATAAAATTTTGTGAACTTGAACAAAATTATCAAAATTTTGAAAAATTTTGTTAAATAGGTCACATATATTTAATACGACCTATATCCATATTGTAGGTCCGGTTTGCTGATTAAAAAATTACTTTCGAAATAATCAAAAGTTCAATTTTAGTGATTAGGAAATTTGAATTATTCAAAATTTTATCGTTTTCAATGTTTAAATACGATTTAGCAATAATCAGTAAACCGAATTGTAAATATAATTCCTTAAGAAAATTACAATATAAAAATTTGATTACAAATTGAAAATATAAATGAAAATTATGTAACTTATATGAGGGCCTCAGAACCAGAGTGCCCTAACCCACAAAAAAAAAATTTCCGAGAAAAACGCATTTTGAAAAATACGATATTTGCAAATGGTGTAAATATAATGATTAGAATTGTTTTGACTACCAACAAAAAGTTATTCTACATAGTTTTACAGTACTATAAATTGTCGAATACTATTTTTATTATCCATAATAAAGAAGAAGTTTTTGTGGGTTAGGCCACTCTGGTTCTGAGGCCTTCACATGTAAATAATATTTTTTGATGTTGATATACTTGGATTAAAGTAATACATCCCAAAAACCAATTATTTAATTCCATTTTGTAAAAAATATATAGGAAAATTTTAATGACCAGGAATAATTTGAGAAATCAAATTCATAAAATTCTTTTAAATCAATTTTTAATTTAAATTTATAGTATAAAAGAGCTAAGAAATAAAGTTTATCGTGACAGTGACTTTCTGTACATATCTATCAGAAACTTTATGATGTAAAAATCAAATTTGAGACAATATAATTGACAATATGTAATGCTTCAGAATTTCCTGTTTATCTAAGCCTAATCATTATTTAGTCCTTTATAAATTGAGAACATTATTTTGATCTCAGTTAGTAGTGTCCTCTGTGGAAATTAGTTATTTTATTGTATTAAGGTCGGAATTGTCAAGTGTAAAGTAAACAAATCTTTAGTAATTATTATATAGAAGGCTATCTATCCCTGACGCAACATTTAATATTTTCCGCTTAATTCCATATTTTCATTTCATAATTTGGTCACTTTTGATTCTGGTATTTTTCCAAATCAAAATGGTAATGTCACAGATTAAAATTATAGATTAGTATCTGTAATTCTCTTATGGCTTGATGCAATTTATATTATACGGAAATTGATTTTCAATTAATTTTTATTACAATTATAAAATTTTACATATTTTTATTTTATAATCTTGTGACAATTTTTATGAAATCTAAATTTAATACTTAATAAAATCATATGACAAAATTAAATACTAAAATATTACAAATAAATTAAATTAATTTAACATACAACTTTCATTATTAAATTAACATAATTGCAACTAACTAATTAATTGTATATATACAAACATTAATTATTAATTCAAGTGCTATTTAAAAAATAAAATTGTAACTATTTCTGTTATGGTTAAATAAAATTATAAAAGAAATTAAAAATCCTAAATGTAAAAAAATAACTTAATTAAATTGCAATAATTTGCAACTAAATTTTTTGTTTTATATAATTTTTGTCATTTAAATTCCAATATTTATTTTTACATTATTTATATTACTAATTAGCGTAACGTATAAGAAAAATTCATTTTAAAATTATATATTTATTGACTTTGGGAAATTTTTTTGATAAAATGCGCAGCATTACAATTGTGCAGTAATTTTATTAGCATGAGCTCTTTTGAATAACTACAGTCGATAACTTTATATTTTTACAGTTTAGAGTCGATAGATATTCAGGCTTCTGTGAAGCCTATAAACTTCGTTACGACTGTATCATTGACCTGTTACGGAGTTAGAAATGTCTTATACACGTAACTCAGACTGGTAAATGGCTTGCAAAGAATATACTACGCGGTTTCTTCTTTATATGAGCAGAATTGACATTTCAATTCTGTTCAGGTGATTGGGTGTCTCAATAAGCAATGATCTGTGAAAAAAACAGCACAACAACAGCTCAGTTTTGTTAAGTATACGAGTAACTCTTTAAGAAGTTTTCCATTGTCTGATATGCGATAAATATTTCTCTGGATACGAGATTTACTAAGAATTTAAATGGACATTAATTGTTTACAATCACAATTAACATAGTTTCCTTATCACAGACAGACAGGCAGACAGACAGACAAAAAACATTATAAAAATAAACGAAATGAGCTAATATTTAAAAAAAAAATAGACAAGACAACGCTCTTACAGCTTTCCGACAGATAACATCATTTTCAAAAAAGAAAAATAATATTGATAAGGAGAAATGGTGGGAAAAGGGGGGGGGATTTAGAAATAATAAATAATTTATTGGTTTCTGTTTATGATTAAAATTTTAATAATTTTATTGAGATCAGTTTTAATCGGTTAGCTCACAAATAAAGTTAAGAAATATGTTACTAATGTTGAAATTATAAATTGGAAAAGGATATAGAATTAAAAGTGTCTATATAAAAGTGATTATTTTTATATTAATTTTGTTATGAATTTTGAAGTTCTAAATTAACTTAAAAAACATAAAAATAGAAGTCAAAATTGATAACACCAAAATTTATTTTTAACTATATTATTTGAATGAATTTAAACGTTAGAGTGTTAAAAATTGTGTATATTTAAATTATAATTTATTATTTAAATTAATTTTGTATTTATTTTATCAATTTGCAAATGATAATAATTTTTTATTGGGTTTGTAGTGAAGCAAAGTCAAAATTGATAGTAATAAAAAATAGAAATTTATTTTAGAAGTCTATCAATTTTGTTTAAAAGGATATCATTTTTTCAATACAATCAAAATTTTAATAATAATTTTGGTGTTGAATTTATTTCTGATCGATAAATGACAGTTTATATAGAAGACTCTTGTTTGGCCAGTACAAACTAAAAAGTCCAATGTTGTCCAGTCCATACTGCAAATTATTATTCACAGAAAAATAATTAATAAATAAAATTATTTTTTTCATGATAATTTTTTCGTTTTTGGACTTTCGATTGTTATTTTGTAAAAGAGATTCAGTAAAATATTTATCAAAAATTGACTGATTTGAAGAATTACTTAGGTTAGAGTGAAAATGTAGAATTTTTAAAAAGGATATCGGGACCTATGAGCATATCGTTTTAATTAAATATTTCCAATTCTTTGCAGTAGCCAGCATTCAATTCTTGTAATCCAAAAAACCTCATTTGTCTGTCTGACGTTATAATGACAAATTGTTTTGATAAGTCAAATTTCAGCTATTTAGAATATCGCTGTAAGCATAAATGAAGCGAGATCTCTAGCGTTAAATAATGAAAATTTTGTTATATAAAAGAAATAATATTTAATTTTAATTTAATTGAAAATAATAGTGAAAAATTAAGTAATAAAATTAGTTTAATTAATGAATTTTCGCGGTTCCAAAAAATCTTTTTAGTTTTTTTGGAGAGCTTTATTAAGCAGAAAAGAATTTGAAATAGCTATAAAAAAAAAAAAATTATGGATTTTAAAATAAGCGCCAAAGTTTTTTTTTTTTGAATTATGTTAAGTCATGAAATCGAGTTTATTCTCGTTTAAAAAAACATGTTACAGAATATTTGACATAATTCAAATTCAAATACTGTCATAAATTTTGAAGATGATGTTATGTAATGGTGCAGTGCAAGTTTTAGACCATTAAAATACGGGTTAAAATAATAAATATCAACGTCAAGTCCAAAAATATCTCGTTGTTATCTCACTTTGGTCCCTAATCCAAAGTATACTTAGATTAGATAATTAAGTGGTCGCGTTAAGACAGAAGTACGAAGCTCCCTACACTGTGACCTACAGAGATCTATTCTGCCTACCCTACTAATATTTGGTCAACCGTTTTGAAACGGCTTAGAAAACCCTTACCCAGATGTATTAGTAATCGCTGAAGATCAATTCTGCAGTTTCTTCATCATCCGAACAGAATCGACAGTCACTATTACTATATAGACTTTCCAATTTTGTTTAAGTGATAACTGAGCGAGCAGTGACCTGTGAATAGCCAAGTTATTGTACATATAGCTCGGTTTTGTTAAGGGTTAGAACTTATTTAGCATTTCTTTTAAGAAATCTAAAAATCGCTTCCCTCTTAACAGCGTTAAGTTTGAGGATGTTGTTAAAATAGGTGCGGGGATTTCTCTTTATTTCCTCATCAAAGTCTTCGTTTTCACAATAAATATGATTATTTTGCTGCTATAAATATTTGAAAGAAGTACAAAATTTTCCCAGATTAGAGATTGGCTCTATCCTTGACAGTTCCAATACGCATAATTTTATTCTCTTCTGACAATTTTACAAATTAAAATAATTTTACTAAACATTTTTTTTTTATTTAAATCGGTAATTTAATAATCTTTTTTATATTTATCAATCACAAATGAAAACAAACAAAAATGAAATTTAAAACTGATCATTCTAAATCAAAATTATAAAACTTTACATAAAAAATTTTATGTTGCACATAAAAAAACATGAAATTTAATATAAAATAAATATATTTTATTCTACAAACATAAAAAGCTTTTTATATTTTGCTCCATAAAAGCAACCGGCAAAAATAAAATTATTTAGCTTTTTATTTAAACGCATGTCCATGATTTTTGGCAAGCATAGACAGACACATCCTGATTGAAAAGTTACAGTGATTAAAGCGCAATCATTTTCACTTACAATTTCTTTATTTACAAATAAATCATAAATTGAAAACATATGATTTTCATTGAACATGTATCAAATATTCATAATATCGTATTCAAATTTAATTATTCACTGCCGGCGGTGGCATTACTAACTCCTTGTATTTAACGTATATAATTTTTTTCGTATTTAATTGAACCCAAAAATTGTGTATTTTTCATATAAAATTAAATTGTGACTTGTCATAATAAATATTTTTATAAGGACATAATTTATTATATCTCTTTAATGTGTGACGTCGTTACAATCCTTTTTTTTTGTGATGCATCATCACACAACACTATCAACAAATTGACGTTTCAATTGCGTTATTTGTGTTGGTGATTGTTTAATAACTAAATGGTGTATACGTATCGAAAAAATTTTCTCTTTCATTTTAATTATAATTGCAATTAATTTGAAAGTTTGATTAAACAATAACATAACAACAAAAATAAAAAAAGGATTCGTTTTTTTTTTGCAAATTTCCAATATTGTTTATTTTAAATACGTATAAGGATATTTTGTGCGTGGAAAAGTACTGTGGTAAAACAAAAATTTTTTGTTTGAAGGATATTCGTGCAAAAAGAAAATTATAATATTTTTTATTTGATTGAAAAGTGTTTTTCCTTTTTGTTGATTTGTGATAATTGTGATGGAAAGCATAAAGTATTCAAGAAAAATGTGGATATTTATTAATTTACAAATATTAATTGGAATAATTGAATTAGATATTTGGATTTTTTAGTATACTATTGTGAATAAAAAATAGTGAATAACATTTTTTTTTTAATTTTCACCATCGATACAATATGTTATTTAAAATAGTAATAATTCAATTAAAATTGTGTATTTTTCATATTTCTAATCAATATTTATTAATTATAATTACGAATTTAATTAGTTTTATATTATTTATTGGTTATTGGTCGGAAAATGTTAAAAATAATATTAAAATTATGCCAAATAGACAATAAATTTCATCGTGAAGTAAGTTTTATTATGAAAAATGTTTAAAAAAAATTAATATGAAAATTATATTATTAAAAATATTAAATTTTAAATTTTTTTTAACGTTTCTTGTTTTTTAATAATTTGTAAATAAAACATTGTAAATGAAACCATCAATTTACATATTTTAATTTAAAATTAGGTAATTTAATAATTTCAATTTCTGGTTATAAAGATTTTGATTGTTAAAGGACATCCTAAGATATTCAAATTACATGTAAATGAAATATTTGATAAAAATCACGTTAAATATTTACGTTAAGACCCAAAATATTCGACGATCGTTTTTAAAATTAACTGACTTTTCATTTTACTGTCAAAAGTCAAGACTTTTAAAATTGAAATTTACTAAATTGTCAGAAGAAGGACGAAGGAATTATGTGTACCTGGTTGACTCAACAATTATTCCCTGTGAAATTTCTATTTCTTTCAATTAAGGACTTTTTTATGAATCAAACATTCAAACATAAAATTTGAATAAATTTCCAAAAACAAAATATATTTTTAGGAATTTATATTAGAAATCGTAATAAAGTTCATCAAATATTTGAATTGATTATAATATTGAACTGTACGAATGTAGGGGCTCCGTTTTACGGATCAATTTATTATCTTCTGAACCAAAATCCAAAGGATTATAATCTTATTTCTATTATTTTTTAAAACGTTATGAAAATTATAAATGGTAGTAAACTAGAAATCATCAAATTATAGATTTAGGGGTTGAGGTGGATTACATAGAAACTACAAAATGACGCATTTTCTTTGCATAAAAAATTGTTTAAGGACAATAATAATTAAAATTAATTTTCTCAGGTCCTCCCACCAAATTTTACTTATTAAATTCTGATTGTGTGTATAAATTTTGATAATTATTCAAGGACATTTTATCGAAATAAATAATAAAAATGAAAAAAATCCTACACTAAAAAAAAATTATCTTTGTAATTTGACAAAAAAACATTTTTGTGAAGCTTCTAGTTTTCATCATTTATTTTTTATTGATGATGTAAAATAGATTTTATTTTTTTTTGTCATCTTTAATTAGATAGATCTTTTGATGACATTGAATTCAAAGATTTTTTTTATGTTGCTAAATTTAGATATATAATTTTTTTAATTTGGGTATTTTTGTAAGTCACAGGACAGTGAAGGGTGGTGAGGCCAAATAAAAGAATAAAAAAAATATTTTTTTTTTAAGGACTAGCATTAATTTTATATAAGAAATAACAAATAGTTGAAATATTTATATTCTATAAAAATGGTGAAAATATTAATGCGTGCTGACACACATGTGTCATTTCATTTACCAGTCGAAGAACCAAAAGCCAAATGCACATTTTCACAGGTTAATTTTGGATTTTATTTAAATTTGTTTTTTTAGAAATTTTCGTTTTTCTTTTATCAATTTTTTAAAATATTCTTATTAATATTTAATAATTTAGGTGCTAGCTGCTTTATCAGTATCACTTGGTTCAATGGTTGTTGGTTTCTCTTCAGCATATACATCACCTGCTTTGGTATCAATGGTTGATCGTAATATAACATCATTTCCCGTATCACCACAAGAGGTAAAGTAAAAGAACAAAAAAACATACAAAATTTTATAATTAATATTTAAAAATTTTCTATAGGCTTCTTGGGTTGGTGGTTTAATGCCATTAGCTGGTTTAGTTGGTGGTATTGCTGGTGGACCATTAATTGAATATTTGGGTCGTAAATATACAATATTAGCTACTGCCTGTCCATTTATAATATCATGGTTATTAATAGCATGTGCTGTTAATATTGGTATGGTATTAGCTGGTCGTGCATTAGCTGGTTTTTGTGTTGGTATTGCATCATTATCATTACCAGTTTATTTAGGTGAAACTGTACAGCCAGAAGTACGTGGTACATTAGGTTTATTACCAACAGCATTTGGTAATATTGGTATATTAGTATGTTTTGTTGCCGGCACATATTTAAATTGGTCATATTTGGCATTTTTGGGTGCAGCACTGCCAGTACCATTTTTAATGTTAATGTTTTTAATACCAGAAACACCACGTTGGTATGTTGGTCGTGATCGGGAAGATCGTGCTCGTAAAGCATTAATATGGTTACGTGGACGGGATGCTGATGTTGAACCAGAATTAAAAGGTATTATAAGATCACATACAGATGCCCAGCGACATGCATCAACAAATGCAATGCTAGAATTATTAAGACGGAATAATTTAAAACCACTTATGATATCATTGGGTTTAATGTTCTTTCAACAATTAAGTGGTATTAATGCTGTTATCTTTTATACGGTACAAATATTTAAAGATGCTGGTTCAACAATTGATGGAAATTTGTGTACAATTATTGTTGGTGTTGTTAATTTTATAGCAACATTTATTGCAACTGTTTTAATTGACCGGTTGGGTCGTAAGGTAAGTGTAATTTTTATGATGATGAAAACTATATTCAAAACCATGAAATAATTCCAAAAAAAAAATGATAAAAAATTAAATGGTTTTGCAATAAACATTAAAAATATTTGACGGTTTGTTTCACACGAGCTTTGTTTAGATGCTCTTAAATTTGAAAAAAAAAACTAGCCAAAATGAGTTCGGATATCAGAGTTGTTAAATAATGCATTCAAAAAATATTGCAGTATTATTACTGAATAATTCAAATATTTAATACATTAAAAATTACAACTAATTTTTACTGAAAAGTTTTAAGTACAAAAATACTTTGTAATACTGCAGTACTGAATTACTTAATCTGTATTAAAAGTAATGCATTACTTTACTCAATTCCAGTAATTTTAAAAATTCGTTCATTACTTCGAAGTATTTTTTGGATTACTTCGGTACTTCAATTAAGTATTTCGAAGGACTTTATTTGGTAAAAAACTCTAAATTGAATTACCAAATATTATTTAGTACTTCGAAATACTTAATTGAAGTACCGAAGTAAGGCAAAAAATACTTCAAGTAATGAACGAATTTTTAAAATTAATAAAAGAATTTTTAAAATTACTGGATGCAGTAAAGTAATGCATTACTTTTAATACAGATTAAGTAATGCATTACTGCAGTATTGTAATGTATTTTTCTACTTAAAACTTTTCAGTATGGCAATACTGTACTGGCATTAAAGTAATTCAACTGAAGTATCTGGTACTGCAGTAATGATGTAGTAATATATTACAAAAGTAATGCATTACTTAACAACTCTGTCGAATATTAATATCAATTGCAGTATTATTATAAGTTTAGTTTTCAAAGAGAACTTAAATATCTAAACCCCCTAAGACAAATTCTATTATGCCTTAAATACATTTTGATTCAAAAGTAAGACTGTTTAGATTTACGGAATTATGAATGGTTTTTATCGATTAATCTAATTACTTTAAAAATAAAAAAATTTATATTGAATTTTTTTTTTTTTTTTCAGATTCTTTTATATATTTCTGATATTGCTATGATTATAACATTATTCACATTGGGTGGATTCTTTTATTGTAAATCACGTGGAATGGATGTATCAAATGTTGGATGGTTACCATTAGCTAGTTTTGTTTTATTTGTATTAGGATTTTCACTTGGTTTTGGACCGATACCATGGTTAATGATGGGTGAAATATTACCAGGTAAAATACGTGGCTCAGCAGCTAGTGTAGCAACAGCATTTAATTGGACATGTACATTTTTAGTAACGAAAACTTTCCAAGATTTAAATGGTAATTTTAATTATTTTATCATATAAATTACAAATTTATTATTCATACAATTTTCATATAGATTCAATTGGAGCTCATGGTGCATTTTGGCTATTCGGTACAATTTGTGTAATTGGTTTATTTTTTGTGATATTTTATGTACCGGAAACACAAGGTAAAACATTAGAAGATATTGAACGTAAAATGATGGGACGTGTAAGAAGAATGTCATCAGTTGCAAATATGAAACCATTATCATTTAATATGTAAAATATTATAAATAAATTATTTATTTATTTAAAATGTGGAAATTGCACGAATCTCACAATACAAAAAAAAAAAAACCATAATATTTTAAAGAATTTTAATAAAATAATTTTTTGGGATTTAATTCATAACCAAATTGTATAGAACTAGACAGTGTCAAATTAATATATAAATACAATACATATAAAAAAATACCACTACTTCTACACAGTAAATGTAAATGTGATATAAAACACACATATACACATACACACACACATAATACACAATCACACAAAAGCGGAAATAACCCCATAAAATAATATTAAATAATTAATAATAATTAGACAAATTATTTTGTTAATCATTTTAGTATATAATAGGATAATTTGAAGGGTTCGATGCAAAAATAAGGATAAGTTCAAATTATTAATTATTTTCTTTGAAATGATTTTAATTGTGTCGAAGTTTTGAAATACCTAATTTAAGTACACCTCAGACGAAGAGTTGAAAAAATTAATTTATTAATTTTTTGGTATACTATAAACCAACATCAAAAAAATATTAACTAATCATCAATTTGCACCGAGCCCATCAATTTTGTAATTCAAAAGTGTGCATCATAAAAATTTAATTTTATTATTAATTTGTAAATATTTATTATAAATTAAAATATTATTTAAATTTAATTATAAAAATTACTTGTAATTTTATATATTATTTTATATTATAATTAAATATTAGAAATTAAAAAGCTTGTTCCTTAGTAGTAGAGTTAATAATTGTAGTTTTTTAAGAGTTATTAAATTTGTAACATAAAAAAAATTGATTTTTATTTTTTTTAAATAATTAATTATATTGAAATTATTATTATATTAAAACTTAAATGTTTATAATTTTATATATAAAAAGTAATTTAAATAATAAAAAAAAATATATTAAAAGTTCAAAAATTAAAGCCACTAATTTTGTTATAAAAAAAAAATGTTTAATGTGGCTGTGATTTTTATGTTAAAATTCCAACATTTAACAAAATTTACAATTAATTAGGATCCAATTGGAAATTTACAAATTTACAACTTTTTACATATATATAGAATTTTTGATATAAATTGGAAATTTTTAAATAAATAAAATTTTAAATAAACAAAATGTAAATTTCTTTTTTAAAATCTTAAATATAAATTTTAAAATTTCAATCAATTTTATTAAAAATTAGATATTTCATGACAAATTTGAAAATTCAATATAAATTCATTTAAATTAAATTCTCTAATCAAAGAGTTTATATGGAATTAGATGTTTAAAAATGCAAAAAGTATAAAAATTGCAAACTATTAACTTATTTATTATTGGATTTGTATAATTAAATATTTGTATTATATATAAACAAAAAAACATCAGTAATTTTTAATCATAATTTCAAATCAAAAATTAAGTAAAATCATAAAAAAAACGTACCTTTAGTAAATAAATTATAGAATTATAGTTAAATATTAAAATGTATTCTAATATTATAAAATAAAAATATTTTTGTAGTTTATATAGGAATCCATTATTTTAATAAAATAAATAATTAAAAAATTTGTTATAATAATATGTAATAAATAATAATAGATAAAAAAGGCATAAATTCATGCTTTTAATTTATATTAAATTGACAAACTAATAATAGGCCTAAAATATTTTTATATATAATGCTAATCTCACAAAATGAAGTATAAAATTTGAAGAGTGACATTTGTGTTTTTAAACCGGGAAATGATGTCACCAGGAAAGATCTTTCATTAAAGGTTAATAAGGATATGAGTAGTATTTCTACAACACGACACAAGATATTTCAATGAATCGCTTCGTAAATTCATACACTGCGAGTTTAAAAATCTATTCTGTATTATAAGATTCTGCTTTCTTTTATAAGAGCCAGGGATCGTCAAAGTGTTTTTTTAAGTAGAAATAAATAATTATTTATTACAAAGTTTTGTCATTGTTCAGCGCTGGTGAAGAATGATCTTTTAGCAGGTAAGTTGACAAATGTTTTTATTAATTCCGGAAGAACTTTTTGACAAAATCAACATCTTTGAAATGAAGTTATAGCCCAAATCGAACCTTGGCTTCCTCAAAGAGGTTTCGTGATATTTTATTGCATTATATTTTATTGTACCTACTAATTTTATATGGATTCCGATATTCCGAACCATAAGTTATAATGAAGAAACATTTGATTGCAAGAATTTAATGGCTTTTAATAGTGACACATTAAAAGTTAGCCAATTTTCACAGACTTAATTATGCACATAATCGCAAATTTTATTACTGCTATTTATTTAAAGCTGAGGCAACTACATAGCTACATAGATGTCTTGGTTTGGAGTTGAACCCGGGATTTAATACGTCACAGCATAGCTCACTACTCCTACGCCACAAAATCAACATAGAACATGTAGATAAACTACTGAGTGATCACCGTTTTTGTTATATAGTTTGTACTTTGTAGATAATTTTGTAAACTTAGAGTCTCTTTAGAGATAGAGACAATATTTAAATACGATACAAGAACTAAATTACTTTATTAATATATGAAACATTATCTAAGAAGGTATTTACAATTTAAATTGTTGGTGCTATTTTCCTCTTCACTATACATAAAAATGCAATACTTTTTAACAAAAAATACCCAATATGAGAAGCCATATCAATAAAATCGATCTAACGATATGACCTAATTCTGTACATTGCCAACATAGTTCAAACCCAAAATAATATCTACATTTTCTAACAATGGGAACTTTAATTTATGAAAATATCAAAGAGAAACAAATTACAAATCACAAATGCCTTTTTCTGCACAGTATGCGATTTTCCGCACTCAAATGTCAAAATTAATAGTATTTTTGACATTTGTGTGCATGAGTCGCGCAAAAATGCATAACAATTTATTAACTACATCTGAATTATTTGATACATAGCTGAACTTTAATATCCAAAGCTGAAGGCAACTTCGAAGTCATTTATTTTCGTTTTGTTTGATCTTTCATACAAACAAACATTGTTAACGTTCAGCCAGCCAAAGGCGGCTACTATTTACGTAATATTAATATTAATATAAATGAAAACCGATTTCATTAGTTAATCAATCTAGAATCTACAATCACACACTATTTCAATACGAAACTAAATATGGATTTTCGGTTAATTATTGGAAATATTCACTTATGCGATATTATAATATCGTATTAAGCAACAAATACGATATATACATTTGACAGCATTGCCATCTATTGGAAATATAACACATTTAGTAAAGACACATTTATTATATTTGACAATCGAACTCAAAAGATGTCGCTGACTATGTCATCACAAAATTAAATGCAGCACCAAATAAAATTATTTTTTCATTTGATTTTTTTTTTATATTCGTAATCAATTTTTCCATTTTTAAACACTGAATTCGGAATAATATAAAAATATTTAAAAGCATTACTCACCCATTACTTGAACACGACAAATAGCACAAATATCACATTCAACATCCCAACTCCACATTGCTACAGCATTCCATTTTTTCAATGTAAACATTTTTTCAGGTTTGCCAGAATCACTTTCATATTTATCACTATCATCACCCATTTTTGTTATCACAATTTAATAATATTTTTATTTATTATATTTAATTTAAAAAAAGAAAACTACAAAATAAATACACTTTGAAAAACTACAGTTCAAACTTTTGTTATAAATTTTTTTAAAATGAAATTTCTTCAATCCAGCTGATATTGACAGCTGACGTTGACAGTCACTTGAATAGAACTGGGGATCTAATATGAAAAATAAATTGCGCAACGATTGAACAATATTTTTTTAAACAATGGAAATAGAAAATAGATTTTACATAGCTATAATAATTGGCGTAAAATGAAAATGGCGGCTCATTCGAATATAATTATATTCGACAGGGAAATTAGATGACGGATATTTAAAAAAATTCGCTGATATATTTAAGATAAAAGTTTAAATATCCAAAAAGAAAATAAAATATCGTAAGTTTCATATTTATTAAAACGAATTACACTAAATTTTCAAATTGTTAATATCTCGATATTCGTGATTTCGAATTGATACATAGTTGCTGCTCTCGTTTTGAAAATGTGTGTGTGTGTGTTCATATATTTTCTGTCAGTTTCGTGTTGAAGTTTTAAGAAATAAAAGTGTTGACATGCTGTAAAAAATATTAAGAGTATTGAAAATATATTCTACCTTTTGTTTTGTTAACTACCCTTTTTTAATAAATATAATTGTTAAATATTTAAATACTTTAATTATGGTAAAGCGTAAAGGATAATATAATATTACAATCAGGGGTGGAAGCCATTTAATGATTTAATATTCCTGTTGGTTTGGTTCTTTCTTATTGATTCTTCGTTTTTTCTTATTGATTCTTCGTTTTCTAGCAGCAAATACCGATTTATTTGGTTGGTTTTAGTCATATACGTTTTATTTAGCCCCTGTTTTTTTAAGATAAGAATTCCTCATGAACTCGTTAACTCGTATCCGTATAACATGCTTTTTAATATGATGTATCATCAATCATAAGAATACTAGTTACTTATATTTAGCTGGCGCCCTCTCATGATGGTTAATCTGTAAAAGTCAGATCGAAAGAGTTAATACTAAGATATAATTGTAATTTTTTTCTTTAATAAAATATTGTTTAAAGGTATTCAGATTCAGGTATATTAGGTAGTTTTAATTTCAAGCGGTCGGTCTGGTTTTTTGGTTTGGTTCAATACTAGATTCCATCCCTGATTCTGATTACAAAACTTAACGTTCAAAACTATTTTTTATGCTTTGGTATCATCTATCGGAATTCAACAATTAATTATTAATGATAGAATTGGGATTGATGTCGAATAACGAAAATGTTACTGAAAGTAATTACAAATTCATATTTTACAGGAACCAATGTGCACTAGCCAATTTTAGAAAACATAAGCCGATTATAATAGGCTGTCACAAATGATTTAATTCGGAAAATAGAATTATATTTTGTTTAGCATTAAAAATTATTATGATTATTATTTATTACAATTATAATAAGCTATTCACAAATAGCTTGCATTAGTTATGATGGAAGATTTGATTTAACATTTCGCAGAATTAAAATATATAGGAAAATTTAATTTTAATGAGTGATTTGTATATTTATTTTTGTATATAATTTTTTAAATTTATATTAACTAAATTAATTAAAAGTTTAAACATACATATTTAAAATGAAAATATTTTCAATTGCTTATAACTTTTTAGCAATTAGCTATAATATATCAATTTTTTGTTATTTACCTAATGTAAAACTATTTATATAAACTTTCATATACGAAATATATTTAGGTGTACCGAAATTAAGTCCATTACATAATAATAAAATTTTTGTTTATGTTTACTTCTTGTTAACACCTAAATTTATTTTAAATTGGCCACTTGTATAGTAAACCTCTAACAATATCCAATCTAAATCCAAAATATTTTACCAACAAAATTACTTTTAACATCATTCCAACTTATAACTCTACCAGCTTTACAATTAAAATTTTATAATTATTCAAATATTCTTGAAAATTCTTTTAGATTCAGTTTTCTTTATTCTATGGTTTTCCCGCCAGATAAGGAAAATTATGTATAATAAAAGCTAAATTTCTCGAACTTAATTAGTCAAAAAAAAAAAAAAAAACTGGAATTTTCATATAATCTGTTTTATTTTTCCTAACTTTTTGCAAGATAATTATCTCACAATCACAATTGGGGGGGTTTTTTTTTTTTTGGTCTTGTGAAAATTATACTAATAAAATCCAAGTGAAATTATTTGCAAAATTTTCCAGGAAAATTATATTATAAAATTTTAGTAGTTTTTAGTGAACTTTTATAAATACATATATGTATATCATTAGATTTATGAAAATGAATTAATTATAAGAATTTTATGAAATGTCGTTATATATAAATGCAAGTTGTACTAATTGAGTTTTATAAAATTCAACCAATTTCGGTTTTTTATATTACATACACACATTTTGATTGGATTTGAAGTAGAAGCAAAAAATCAAATATTTTATAATTGCTGTAAAGAAGGGATTCCATTTCAGTAAATGTTGTAGTAACTTTTTTTTTAGTGAAGAAGTTATAGATAATATTGAGTGTCTTTTATAGGTTTACCTATAGAAAATACCTCCTCACACTGTAATGGTACATAATACGTTTTAGGAAGTAACTCGTAAAGTCTTAGGTTATGCCCCAATCGCAAAAATGTAATGTCATTAAACATAAATCATAACAAATACTATTCAATTAAATTCAATAATTTATCAATGAAATTGAACAATTTATGAAAAGTTGAAATAGAGCGAATTTTGTTTTGTCGACGGCGGTTGACTTCAACTTTTTTTTTGTGAAATTCCAATCTTTCAACGTCAACGGAGCAGACTTCTTCAACGGCAATACTATGGTCCAGGGGAAAGAAAAATTAGTTACAAGTTGGTAATTTACCAATCATTGACAAATGATTAATTCTATTAATACTCACATTTGTAGGTGAAATAAAAAATGTTGTTAATGATCGTTTTTTTTTTTTTTTGAAATTCAATTTGATTAGACGGCTTCCTGTTTTGGCATATGAGATAATTTCAAATTTACATAAGCATTGCCTTGTTTCAGCTTTAAAATCTGCTAAAATTTAATTAATTCGTTTCTCTTATTTGATAGTATACAGTAGTTTTGTATAACAACCTAACAACCAACTATAAAAAGATCAATTCCAAAAGTTATGTAGCAAATATTATAGTACATCTAAATATATTTATTTATTTCCTATATTTTATTTACATTTTTACAAATTGTTTACCTAAAAAACATTCGCTTTAATTTTATTTAATTAGTAATTATTTTAAAATTCACCAAATTTCAATTCGATTCAATTTTCCATGAAATTCACTTGTGATAATTAGGTTGTTTTCATTTAATAAAGTGTTGTAACAAATATTCAATGGTTAACCAAACCATTTGCCTTTCTGTAGAAAGCTATATCTTGCTAAAAGATACGTTAAATTTCAAGTAGTTTTAAGACTGTATTTGACATAAGAACTTGTATATTTAAACCTTGTGTATCCGGCGAACAAAAACGTACTATGAACGTAAAATATTTGAATTATTTCATATCAATGTATGGTAAATTGAGCTAAAATCAAATTCTAACAAGTCTACCCTATAGTATTATGAAAATTCATAAATGGTATTTAGCCATAAATTGGTTCTACCAAACCCAGCACAAATATACATTTATAAATAACTTAAGAAAAAACTTCTTTAAATAGTTCAATTTCTTAAGTTTAGAAAGCAATAAAAAAATTGCTTTCATCTTGAGTTTTCATAATATCTAAGGATATAAAGCTATATAGATTAATAATAATTTTTTATAACTTTTCTTTTCCACTTCTATTAAATAAAAAAATCTAATAGCTTCACTTTGTCTTGGAAATTCATAAAAAAATTTTATTTAGTTTTCTTTATGCAATTTTTGTATTTTATAAAATATCTCAGATTTTCAATTATACTCAACTTTTATATAGTATTATAATATAAAATACAATTGCAAAGCTAAAGGAAAGAGCTATATAATTTGTATTTGATGCTAAATGAACTTTTCATGTGCCAGTTCAGTAAGAAACATAATAAAATAAAATATTTAAATGGTTCATAAAATATTATTAACTTTTTGGTTATACAATTTCTTTTAAAACATTTAAATTTAACGTATGAAAAAACTTCTTTAGTTAGGTAAATTGCCAACAAAATATTTAACAGAAATTATAATTTCTAACAATTTTTTTGTTATCCTTTTAAGGAATCGATTAATTAAATTTGAAGTATATAAAATTCAATTACGTGACTTTTAAACAGTTCACTATAGAAATATGTTTAAATAATATATTTAATATTTTAACAGCTGTTAAATAAACCCGTTTAATAAAAACGTTAACGTCAACGCTTTTAGCACAAAATATATTTCCAAAATATTCAAAACTTTTAAAATAATTTTCGTTTTTTATTTATACTACCCATAAAGGGTGGAAAATACGACGACGCTTTCGCCTATTTTATAACATTATGACAATTTTATCTTTTCTTGTTTTCAACACATTTTTATCACTCATCAATTCCACTAGGAAGTTTATAACTTGATTATCGGAAATGCTGTATAATGTCTGGTTGGTCCACCGAACGGAAGTCGAAAATGTTGACCAATATAACAATCAATTTTTTTACAGGTGTTTTATATTAGTTTGAAATAATTCATAAATTACCATGTAATTTTAGACTCCACAAATATTAGAAGTTGTAAAAAATTCCCTCTCAGGTAATCTGACATAAAATATTATAAATTTAATTTGATATTTTATAAACTTAAAAAAAAAAATTGCTAAAATAATTGCCTCCAGGGAATAACTGAATGAATGACACATTCTATTCAGATAGTTATAGTTAGTTAGTAAGGAGGGATTATATCCGCAACACTAAGCCACTAATTGGCCCATAGGTATCCCCTTGAATAACAACAATATCTCCTCTCTACTGCTCTTCAAGCCACTTCACATTCTTAACAAAAACTTTATCAGATCACTGACCGGAGATCCCTGCCAACTCCTCAAGTCCATCGAACTGGTAGTTACCTAAATACGATACCTACTCCCGATTAATGAAGGATCAGTCACATAGTACTCTAGCCTTGTGCCTTGACACCCTCTACATGAATCCACCGTGGTAAGCCCCAATCTCTTGGTCATATTCCCTAAAAGACAGTGGCCTGTTATTATGCCTGTTAAAAGCATCTTTGTTCTACTATGATTCCTCTACAGCAAAAGTACTTTGGTCACCTGACACGTGTTAGTATTGACCCATATTTTCCTTACCTTCAGATAAAAATATGGTGAATTTTCTTATACCAAACATTTTAATCTCAAATAACGATTCTATCATAGCTAATTACCGGGAACAGTTCATATTTTTGTTTAAATGGACATTTCATCAAGCATGACATCCAAGTTTAAACAAAATTTCAGGAAACTGCAGATTTTCTAAGTGTTTTCTCAAAATAAAAAAAAAAGATTGTTCATGCACGTTAAAAATGGCCACTCACTGTCGGTGAAGCTGTCTGTTATTTAATAACACTACATAAAATCAGACTTTAAGCTGGTAAAGTGTTAATGGAATTGGTTAACATTTTTTAAGCAAGGTATATTTAAAGTAGTTTTCGGATAAAACTCTATGAATATTCCAGATTAATTCTACACTTATCATATTACCAGTGAACGTTGGCCTTATCGATTTGTTTACTCCATATATACATAACTCTGTCGAATGCCAACTGATTATAGTACCTTATTTGTAACTCGTCCATGATATTGTCGATACGTCTGGCTCTAGGTGTTACAACAGGATATTTATAATCAGGTTTTCCATTTTACAATGTTGTTGATTCATTTATTCACCATATATCCATTCGTACGAACTCAGAGGATAGTATCTTGAAATCTATGAATTCATTTATCATTCATTCTTAGCCTGAACGTACAACCTTTAAGGTCACTACACATTTATATTAATTTCAATTTCGAAGATGTAAAAGGATTAATTTTACAAAATAATAATTGAAAGATAACACAAAAATGCCAACTGCGACAGCATAACTTTATTGAATTTATGATTCCTAAAATAATGAATTCGTTAGAAGCCAAATCCTTACAAAAACTACCATTTAATTTAATTAACTATTATATATTTAAATTTTATATATTCAATTTTTTTAAAAGTTAAAAATTAAATAAAAATTTTATTTTTTTGTTATTTTAATTGGTTTTTATTTAAAATAGTTTAATTTTATTTTATAAATAAATCTTTTTTAAAAGACCACTTTACATTAAATATAGAAATTCTTTTTTTTTTTTGTTAATAATTTTGGATATTTTTTTTAATGTTGTTATGGACAACAACAGATAAAATTCAATTATACATAATAAAAATAGATATTTTTATATAACATAAAAACATGAACTGAGGGAGTAAATAAAATAAATTACATAAGTTTTTATTGTATCGGTTTTTTTTTTTATGATTATGATTATTTTTTATATATATTTATGCTTTTATATTTGAAATCGTACCAGACGGTGCGGCTGAATATCAAAATTCAATTAAATCTGAAATCCGATATCAAATACGAATAAAGTTTTTTTTTTGTTTGTTTGTTAGAGATTGAAATAAAAAAAGTCCTATAAGTTTTGTTGTTATATTTTATTATTTTTATGTTATATATGCATTAAAAAATAGAAACTTTTTATTTTATGTAATGTAAATAAGATATATCCTTAAAAAAATATTTATGTACATTATCAATATATTTAAAATTTTATTTCATATTTTATTTCTATTGGCTAACTCATATATGAAATATTTAAAATTCAATTTTTGATTGTTTTGGTCTAGTAAAAGCAAAATGGTTTTTGGTAAAAGTAACCCAACGAGATAAGCTTTATAAGAAAACTTTATAGTTGCTCTTTTGATGCAAAAATAACAATTCCTATACAATTCCATAGTTAATTATAATCCTTTATTTTGAATTCTTAAATACCCGATTTGACAGTGATAGTTTAACCTTTAACCATTTGACAGAGCTTAAACTTTGGTTTAACTTTTTTCCCCCTTAAAGTGTGATTTAGCTTAAACCGTAGATGAGTAGAGTTTAATCTTTAGTTTTAACACAACTTTATTATTAGAGTTTTACACACAAATCGCAAAGAAATTCATAGAAAATAAATTTAATTTACATTTTTTGTTATAGATAGCTACATATAAGCTTAGGTCTTACCTTAAGAAATTGTATTTGGACTGTCCAAAATTGCCAATGAAGAAAATTTAGTGTACATATTGTATATTTTTGATCCTTAGAGTGTTTACAGTATTTAATCAATATCAACCAAAATCAGTTTGCAAATTAATTCTACGAATGATTTTTCCTAGTGTCTTTTATATGACAGTGAGACGATGTACAAATAATTCTGTCAATAATTTGTATGGACCGTGTCAATGTTAATGTATAATAGAAAAGGAAAGATTTTGTTGCAGAATCTAATACAGGAAAATTTCTTAAAATCTGATGCCATCAGAAAAATTATGATACTGATTCTTAAGGTTGATGAAAATTATATTTTCTACACTAATTTTATAAGAAGTTATGACATCACAATGAAGTGTTCTGACGGATTTGATAGTTACAAAAATTGATTTGGCTAAAATACTTACATTTCGAGGGTAGCGAGATTTTAATTAGTTAATTTTGTAATATATATTTGGTAATTTACGGTCAGCCTTTTATCAAGAGTTCTGAATTTATATTAAATACATTTTTGAAATATGAAATGATAGATTTCTGAAATATTTTACAAAGTGCTGTTTTAAAAAGCACGAGTTCCATATAATTATGTAGATGTAAAAAAAGATAATTTCAGGGCAAAATAATTACTAATTGTGGTAGGCAGAATAAATATGAACTGAATTTATATACAGAATTACAAAAAATTTAATTTTCCAACGAAACAATTAAAAGATATGTCAAAAAAAGACATATAAGATATGGTATAAAATGATATGTCAATATTAATATTACAAATTATTGACGACTTTTACAAATGACTTAGACTTATCAGTTATTATCAGTTACTTTTCTGGTCTAACTCTCAGCTAGAGCTAGTAAATTGACTTCTTTCAAGACAATATGAAATTTAATTTTTATACTTAATTTTTTACTTTCGTTGTTTTCGTAATTTCGATATTAGTCTTTTTACTATCTCTTATTTATATTTTATAATATTGCCAATTGAATATAAATAACTTCCGATTTTCTTTATTTCTTTTATTATCGTAATTTAACTTTAATTTATATTCACCATTTGTTGGGGTGGAACGCCAAAATGTCTGCAAATTATAATAATAATAAAAAAAAAAAAATGAATAAAGTAAAATGTTTTATATTTTCTTCAACTAACCATAAATGTCAAAAACTTTATTCCATTTTATATATAAAAAATGAAATATAATCATAAAGTGTTGGTGTATTATTATCTTAACTCATTATAAATCATAAATAAATGACTTTTGAATATATCATAACATAATAATATATAATAGAAGAAGAAGTCTTGGAATAAATCCAAAAAGTACTCTGCATTTTAGAGTCATATTATGCCAAAAAAAATTTATTTTACATTTATTTGATATTTTTATCATTTTCATAAAGTGTTCCCAATCTAATTTAAAACTGGAAAATAGAAGTTAGATAGAAGCAATCAAATTTATGTTATTTTTTTTTGACAAGGAACATAGCATAAAAATATGAAAAGAATTTTTTTTTATTTCATTTTAACATTTGACATTTAAGACATAATTTTATTAAAAATGTTAAATTTGTAATCTACTGTATTTGCTAAACTCGAAAATGTAGTGACAATTTATGTAGTCAATGCCAAGGATTTAATTTATAAATTGATATACTAGATTCATGTTTGACTAATACTAATATAAATTAAATCTAAAATTTAATCATTTTAATTTAATTAGTTCAAATATTTAATTTGTATTTCTTTAGAATTCTTCAATTAAATTTTCGTAGAAAAATTCTATTTTATCAAATTGTCGTCAAATTGAAAATATGAAAATAATTTACAATAGGATTTTTTTGTTATATGGAAATTTATATTTTTGTCTAAATGTTATTATTATTATCCTTCTAAATTTTCAGTAAAATTATTTACTATTAAGTAGAATTCAGTTCTAACTTCCTTTTAAATATTTTTTTCCATACATAATTTATTGTAAACTTCTAATGCTGTGTATGATAAAATGACAGCCAAAGATTGGGAAATAATAAGAATTTGTTAAAAAAATTGTTATGTAAAAAATTGGGTTCAATATTTAAAATTTTCAAAATTTACTAATTCCTGATATTCTGTAAGATGTTATATATTTTTTATTTATTATAAAAATTATTAAAAACAATTTATATTTTAAGAATCCTGGTATTGTGAATGATCACCACGCCAGTTGAATTTGTAACCAACTCTTTTTAATAAATCAACCGCCAGGAATTAATAATTAAACGCCACGAATCAACTTTCTTAATTAAATTGTGCTTTTTAAACCTTAGTCAAGCGATACGTTAGGAAAACGTGACCTTAATTTTTATTCTTATAATAAAAATCATGGTCTAATTACCGCAGTTCACCAACCTGCATTTAATTTCGACTTTACTTAATTAACAAATGTTGCTAATTAAGCAAGTCTGTTTCAGCATTAAATTAATAATTTAATTTATTAATAATATTTCTAATATTACTAATAATAACATCCTGTATCGCGTATTATGCAGGCTGTTAACCCACAGGTTAACTGACCAGAATTTTACACAATTAAATGAGAATATTTCAGCTTAGTATAATATAAATTGAAAATTAATGTTGGACGACAAACAAATCAAAAATAATTTAAAATTTAGAACTACAATTATTTACAAATAACAAAGAATTCTAGTTCTTTGAGGGAGGATAACAATCCAGGACAAATTTTTGAATTACGTAATGATCTTCTTCAATACATTTCAATGTTCTTTATCCTATAATTTGGAATCTAATAGGTTCTTGTTCCGTAAATCTATATACAAAGTGAAGTGTTTGTTAAGTCTTCTAATCCATAATATAAAAATATATTGCATATTATTCCAGTGTCGTAATGAATGTTTCTTTTGATTTGCATACCACTTGATCTAAAGAATTTCGTTGCCAGTTAAACTTAAAATTCTTTGGCAAAGAAATTTTAGGAAATTTCTAGACTTTACCTCCTCATGAGTTGAATTTGTATGACGAATAACTTATATGATTGTGATTTTTTGAAATACACATACAAAATTTAGTTATTTAACTTGAATTCTTATTACGACTTTACGCTTTTAACAAATTGGACGCCGAGAATTTGTTCACTTTAATCATTTAAGGTAAATTATTCGTAGGACTTGGCTTTTTATGAATAATCTAATTAATTTAATCTTAAGAAATAGTTATAGAAAAAAAATTATGAAGCATTTAGTTACAATTTTATCACTTAAATGGAATTGAAGGTATACCAAAATGATAAATTGTAACCAAAATAATGAATTGAAAAATATATTTCAAGTTTTATTCAATTTAACTTATATTTTTGATGTATTTATTGGAAAATAAATGTAATTCAATATGTTTTTCTAAAATTTGAATATAATTGAAAAGAAAAGAATTTTATATTAAATCAGAGAATTATAAAGAAAATATGATAATAAAATTTTTACATAATATACTAAAATGAAATTAGATATATATGAAAAAGGATCAATATTTTATCAATATTTGATTATAAAAATAAATATTTATTATAATTTTCTAACGTGTTCATCAATAAAATCACTTTGTGAAAATGTAAAAGTATCTTAATTCTAAAAATGTCATGGTTACACAATATTTTTCATATATAAAATGAAACAAAATAATAATAAAAAAATGTCTTTTTTAATTTAAATTTATGTTTTATTTAAAAAATTGTGATGAAAATGTAATGGTAAAAGGAAATAATAAACGAATATTTTGTTTTAAAAAAGTTACACATTTTGTTTATTTTATTGAAATTGAAGAGACTTTTATTGGTTAGTAAATAAAATTATTATATTTTACAATAAATTTAAATAAAAATAAAAAAGTAAATTCAAATTTATATAAAATAATAACAAAAATATAAACTTTTAAAAATTCGTATTTATATTAAATAAATTATAGTTTTTTTAACTAAAGTGTGTTAACTACATTTTTTTTATTTTTTTGGGAAACATATTTTTTTTATTGCTATAATTGAAGAGCTATCGAAAATTCTTGATTTAAATTTATATTTTTTGTTTCAAAAGTTTTTTTTATTAACTTTTCCGTACTTTTATTTTGTTTGTTCTTTTAAAAGTAACTCTTTCTCTGGAAACACTTTACTAAACGTATTTCTTGTGGTATCGTATCGTGAATATTATTATTTTTTTTTCCAAAAAACTTTTTCCATTTCAATTAATTGAAATTTTTTTTAAATTATTTATTGTACTATATTTCATACTTTTACTATTATTTTTAAATAATTTTTGATATTTAATTTAAATATTTTTTTGTTATTTTGTTCGTTTGACTTGAGAGTATAGGGCGCCTCAATATCGTAAAGGTTCCGATAAATTTTATTACAATTTTTGACCTAGTATAAATTTTGTATGAATTGTGAACCATAAGTTTTTCTTTATAGTGAAGGAAATTTTAATTTTAACAACCTGGCTTTTATTAGTGAGAAACTTTTTGTTAGCATTTTTCCAGTCGCAACATCAGAATTGCAAATTTTTATTATAGGTAAACATTTAAAATTGAATCAAGAACTGTTAAGAAGGAGTATAATTTATTGTAGAGACGGGAAAAAAACGTATTAGAAAGAGGAAATCATAGGATCATTTTTTGTGATGAAATATGGAAATTATCTGTTCATATTTTAAGGTGGTGTCCAAGTGCTACCGTTGACTTTAAATGTTAAATTACATTGAAGGAATTTATCAAAGTTTACGTTTCCTTACTTTATTCATGAAATGTGTCCAATGGCATATGGTCGTGCTAATAGTAGTATTTTTTCTAGTAATTGCTTATTGCTTAGGTATTTGACACAGCTGTCAAAATGGTAACGATTTCAATTTAATTCTATTTTCTAACTTGATGAATTCCATTTAAAATCAATCAATAAGCATAAATAATATTACACAGAACACTAATTTCATTTTACGAATAGCTAATTTCAAATTAGAGTGTTCGAAAATTTTACTAAGTCATTTCGATCATTTTAATATTTTATTTAGTATTATTAATTGGATTTTGAATTATACTTTATTTTTAATTATTAACTTGATTACATTACAACTACGTATCAAGTGTCATGTTTATTAATTATATGATTTAATCATAATTTCATTGATTATCGAAATTTTTTAAAAAAAAGAAATTTAACTTAAATTATGAAATTATAGAAAATTTTCGATGGAAACAATTCAAACGTTATAAATAATTACGCGATTCGCGCTTAAGTAATTACATAAATAATTATAGTTCTATATAAATTTTGAAAAAATTATATTTACTTATATATTTTATATAAAAAATTTCTTATTGAAGATCTGTTTATTGCGAGGAACATTTGTTCGGGAACATTTTTATCATACGTGTACATTTTTCATCCAAACTTTAATGTGGAAGATTCCAAACGATTAAAACAAATTCCAAGAATGAAAACAATTTTAGTTAAATTTTTAAATATTCTTTTATTATATAAAAACATTAAAAACTATTATTTATAAGCGTTCTGTATTTTATGTATAAATTGGAAAAAAAGATTAAAAGAAAAAAAAAAAACACCATAAATTCAAATTGACAATTCAAGTTATCATCATCAATCAATAAATATTTTATATCTTTATATAATTTTGATTAAAATAATGTACTACAAAATATTCTTGTGTAATCAATCAATGATATTATTGATGAACACATTACAATAATTCGATTGAAATGTAATCGTAGACCAAGTTCATATATTCCATATGGTTTTTTTGTAAATACATCATAAACATAATTATTTAAATTTAATTTTACTGGCAAAGGACATCCAATTATATGCCTACAACAAAAATATATTAATAAAAAAAATGTCCTTAAATAATTATAAAAAATAACAAAATTTTACCTTTCGATTATAAATTGACTAACACTGTATGTAAATATTAATATTAATGATGGATATAAAATTGGTAGTAAAATTAAAGTTAATAAAAATAATGAATAAAATGTTTTTGCTAAAGTTGGAAATGGAAGTGGTTGCATCCAAACTATACCCAAATGTAATAAAAGTGGTTTCATATAGTAAGTCATTTTTTGAAATATAGAAACATTCTTCCACTAAATTAATTTGAATATTTTTTTAAATTAATTTTTAACTTTTTAAATATTTTAATTTAAACATTTTAATTTCAATTAATTTACCCTTTTTCTTCTATGAATTTCAACGTTACAAGTTTTCATTATTATTTTGTTTTTGATGGTTTTTCTTATTGAATATCGAAATTTTTAACGAAATTTTTTGTAATATAAACTGAAATTTTGAAATTTTAATCGTTTTTTGTTTTTGTTTTTGAAAATAAATTATATAATTTGATGTTGTCATATTTATTTTACAAAAATATGTTTTCGTTTAAGAAGTAGGCATAATAATTATGAATTGAATTAAAAATTGACTCGCAATTCGCAATGGTTACATTTCATTACTGAACCGACTGAATATAAATGAAAGCATTTGAATTTATATTAGATGAAATATACAATGGATTAAGCGTGTTTAGTTTCTAATTTGATAAGCGTTATCAAGATAATATTACATTTATATTTGGCGAAATTACTAACAATATCGTCTTACGACTTACGACTTTTTTCATATGACGGTTTGATACTGGACTGTATATTATATATAGAAAAATATAAGAATTAACCTACAACTTTCGGTAGTTTGTTGAGATAAATTTAAAAATCATTTTCTATAGGATATGATTCGTTTGTCTGAAGCTGAATTGACACAAACAACAGAAAACTATCACAGGAAATTGTATAAGCTAACGAGAAACGACTGGCGAGAAAAATTACAAAGTCATAAGCAAAACTTTATCTTTTGCGTAGCAGCTATTTTTATGATTTGTGTTAAATTTGTTGTTTATACTTTTTCAATATGTTACAGAAATTTAGAAATTTGTAATTAATACAATTAATTTCAATTAAATTAATTTTCCTAACCTTTAATTATTATTTATTAGTATGAACTTCAATTATAATTAAAAGCCTCCTCAAATTAGTTCCCACTCATCTTTCTTATCTTTGTTGTTCTGAGTGACACCATCCTTTTAATAATTTACGTTGTCTTCCTATTCTCCATGTGTTTAGTCCATCGTTAATCTGGTCCATCTGCTAGAATTTTAACATACAAAATTGATCTTAAACTATACTTTGAAAAGGTAATTAAGAGTATAGAATAAAATAAACTCTGTAATTTAATATGAAGCCGCAAGAAGAGCTCACATATTTGAAGGATTCTTTTATTTCGAACTTTTAAATTTTAACTTATCAGTATAAGTCTCTTACAAATATTATATTAGAATTAGACCATGCGTCAGAATTAGAGAGTTAATAAAAGTGATTTCTAGATGGAAGTAACATTACTGTACATTATTGCCAGTTTTAGCATTGCTTGCAATTCGTTTATTCTAAAATATCGAAAAAATCACTGAAAAAAACCCATATAAAACATAATTCTTAGCTTTATAAGATTGGACAAACTGTCAAAGTTAAAAAAAAAATTGAAAAATAAAGAAAAATTCCTAATTAAAATTCTATAAAACTACTATGGACATGTAGTTCTCCGCTGCATTTTGAATATTTTATAATATAAAAAAAAGAATGTTTGATGAAATGAATCACTTATGAAATTGTAATATAAATTTATCTTTAAAGTTTTTTATAAAAATCATATGAAAACAAGGACAAAACAAGGACATTAAAAGTAGTTCATTCCATTTCCTCACTTCTATGGCTATTCGAAATAATTATCTGGTATGTAATAGATTTTTACTGCCGGTATTATAGTTTTTGTATTTCGTACCGAAAAGTATTGCAGAAATCTTGTGAATTGCTAATTCGTACTCTGCACTTAAATCACAGTTTTTTTGAATGACATCATATAAGATATTACGTAATAAAATTTTACCAATCTTACTTTTGCTAATGAATTTTTCACAATCAATCGGTAATATTAAATGTGTCGAAAAGAAATATAAATTTTATTGGTTAATTTTGTAAATTTCAAACGTAATTGCCTGATGTCATGTAGAATTGCTTGGCTTCTTCTTCACGATTGGGGATAAGTTGAAAAAAAAAACTTCAAAGTAATATTTACATAAATAATTCTTAATTTAAAGTAATTTAAATTAACAAAATAACAACATATATAAATGCCTTACTCTGTAATTCAAATTTACATTGAATAAAAATTCTATTTTAACAGAAAATACAAAAATTTTTTTTTTTATTAACTTCCGTCAGAATTGTATAAAATTAATAATTTTCAGTTTAGAAAAGGATTTGAATTTTAAAGAGCCATCATTGGTTTTTAAAATTGGGGAGATTTTTATATTATATTTCTGCAACTTTCCGAAAATGTAGATAAGGCTAATTTTATTGCTTCCCTAAATAAAATTTTATTCGACAAATTGTGTATGCAAGTTTTTTTTTTTTTTTAAATATCTCTACTTTTATAGTTAGACGTTGTCTGAATTTAAAATTATCCAAATAATATAGTAAAATAAAAAAAAAATCCTTTGGAACAAAAAAAAATGAAAGGGAGTTTATATTTTGTACAAACCCCTCTGGTATACATAAATATATTAATGTATTACGACTAAGGTTAAAGTGTAAAGTCGTTTGTATGTGTTGTCTCTATGTTAAAGTGGAATTTTCATTTCAAACAAATTAAAATTTAATTTTGCTGGTTATAAAGAGCGAGATAGTAGATATAGAAATACACATTTTAATATAAAAGCTCCAACATTGTCGGAAAACTATTTTGAAGATATTTAACACTAATTCATTTTTCCATTTTTTTCTTTAACAATTTTGCTATCTCGTTTTTTGTTTTGCCTAGTTTTAATATAAAACGTTTAAGGTCCAACCATAATAAACTTCTTAAGGCAATTTTATAAAATTTGTTAAGTAAACGAAAAGTTACTAAACGAATTCAAATACTAAAGACAAATCAAAATAGCTTTAAGAAAATGTTATCACTGAAATGTACATTTCGTCAGCCAGGTCTTAATATTCAATATTTTGAAACGTAATTGTTAGGAAAACGAATTTTAAAATTCGGTTCGAAAAAGTAATCGATAGACTATGAAAAGGTAATCTAAGCTATACGTTACTTCATCAATGATTTTTTTCACGGCGATGTCCTAGGAAATGTAATGCATTGGGTTTTTACTTACTCGGTAATCAATTCTTTCAACGATATAGCGAAGTAATCTTTTATTTTATGCAATATCTAGTATTGCATTCTTTGTATCATTACTTAGTAATACATGAAATAAACTCCTTACAAATTGCGATCGATGTTAATTCGCATATTGAACAGTAATGTACAAAAAAACACACGATATTTCGGTGGATATTGAACAATAAAATTGATTTTAAACAAGCCTCATGAAGAAAATAGAACAATTTATGAGAAATTATTACACAAATAAACATCGAAAAGTTACTTTTAAAAATGGATTTTCATATTTTTCAATATCAAATGAACTTGAACAAAGTTTGGATATTGCACAAATAAGTTCGGTAATAATTTAAAATTTTGGCTCTATGAACAAAAATTCCACATTTAATATTTCAAAAATGGTCTGTGATAGAACAAAATGATATCAGCCAATAGAAAGTTCGTAGATATTGCATGTAACACTCAATTTGTCAAAAATTTGTTCTATTGAACATTTAAGAACTGCGGTGGTGATTTATAATAAGATAAATTCCGTTCAGAAGAAGCATTGTAAGCTAGCTTTTTCTTAAGTGACGAATAATAGCGTAACAAAACGGAGACATATTCTTATTATGGTTCGTGCAATACAATTTATTATCATTTTCTTCTGGTTAGGCCTTTAGTATAAAAATGTTAAATAAAAAACCACCCTTAAAATTTTAAAATTTATTTCTATTATATATGTACTAGTTAGTAACGCACGTTCTACATATAAATGTTTGTAAATGTCATCATCGTATATATTTATGTGATAAAAGATTGTAGAAAAAATAGCTATAGCTCAATAGTTTTGTAAATTGCATTGCACTAAAATTCCACACAATCTAATTTTATATAAAAAAAATTAATTGTATATTTTTTGATGTTCTCTTTTCTTAATTAAAAATAAGTAATTTCAATTATTTATTTCCAAAATGACTATCACATTTTTAAGCAGTACGGCATCTACATACATTAATTTTTTTTTTTTTTTTTGGAAATTCTCTTATTATCTTATTGGTAGTGAAAAGATAAAATTATATTTATTCTAATTTTGTATTTGATTTGGAACGATGCCCTTTCCTACTCATAATTAAATTGTGAATAAATTCATTACTATATGTAAAAAATTATGATGATTACGAAATAAAAAATTGATTAAATATTCAAAATTCTTTATTATTATTGCGACACCCTGTAATATAATGCAATTATTGAACAAATTATTTGAAAATATATAATTTAAGTTATGCAGATTACTGAAGTTCAAATTGACGAATCAAATAATGAAAAATAATTTTTATAGAGCACATGAATTACATTTCAGACTACGGACTATTTATGTATATGGGAATAGGATTTATATGAAATTTAAGTTTGTTATATAGTTCAAAAACGAAGACAATTCTGCATTCGATCTATTCCAAAAATCCATTAACGTTATGTAATTTTCGAAAATAATTAATATTATTTATTATTATTATATAATTATTTGTTATGGAGGGTTGATGGCGTATTGAGCAATGTGGTAAGCTGTGATGCTTTTTGGTTCATGCTTCAACTCTCGAAATATACTCTACAGTCTACATGCATTATACAAATGTTGATATAACTTAAATTGTATGGAAATATATGGAACTCAATACGAACTTAACTAAGAAAACTTAACATGTTTAAAATTTCGTAATTTATTCAAATTTTAACATACCACGACATTACCATTATTACAGATTTGTTATTTCCGAATTTACTATGTCCATTTTGACCGATCTACTATAAGTTTTTACCAAAGTATAATTGATTAAGGACATTATTTAGATTAGGAAAGGACACTATTATGATATAAGTAAATAAGGGTGAAAAATTAACAAAATATTTATTAAATAATATTAAATTTATGAAATTAATCATAAATATTTTAAAAATATCCTTTCGTTCTGAATAGGCAATTCATATTTTCAAATTAAATTACTAAATTTAAATGAAATAATTATTTTTTTGTATATGAATCCAAAATGCTAGAATATTATTTAAAATTTATTTCATTTGAACCAATAAATTTTCTTGTTATATAAATAATATTGATTTAATATTTCCCGTGTGTATCCTTCACTATATCCCATTTAATAGTTTTTATATTAATGTCAGCATTATTTCCACTAGAATATTTTTTCCAATATGATAGATGATAACTTTTCCAAGAAGACTCATATAAAATATCTAAAGCTTTTATCCCAAAAAAAAAAAAATTTCTATAATTTATTTCCTTGTCAGTGAAGGATTTTATGAAGGACAAAAGGATGTTGTAAAAATGATAAATTTACTTTTTCATCATAATATAGTAAAAACAATATACATACATACATTCATCTCAATTTTTTGATGTAATGGGGCTGTTTATATATATTTATATTATAGAGGGAAATAAATTTTATAAAATTAAATGAATTTGTTTTACTTAGAAATTATAAAACAAAAAATCACATACTATTATTACTAATTATAGTAGCTTAAATGTATTACAGTATCAGGCGGATGAATTGGCAAAAACCGGGGCTAACGCCAAAACTCTTCTGGATATATGGGCTATACAAAAACGAATACAATTAGATGGACTAATCTAAACTGTAGTTTTAGCACTAAAATGTTCTGGAGCACTCCGGACGCTAAAAAAACAAGAGTTATTTTATCAATGAAAAAGGCAACAGCCAGATTTTATACGGGTATTGTCACGGGACATATACTCCTACGAAAACATGCTGCACGGTTGGGTCTAACTACGGTCTCGACATGCAGAGGTTGTAACGTGGAACAAGAATCACTAAAGCATCTCCTATGTCATTCCCCTGCAGTGCAACAACGGAGATTAAGGCACCTGATCGGGTTCATTAAGGAGGTAGGATGAGTTGATGCGCTATAGGGAACAATTTCAGCCATTGACTGGGGTGTACAACGGGCCAAAATTGAGGCTTCAGTGCGTGAGGTTTCTCGGAAATCAATCGAAAATAGAATCATTTACCATGATATTTTTTTCCCCGATCATTTGAGTTAATCATTGCAGCCATTTTGACTAAATTTAAAATCATATCTTAAAAATATTATGGTTACACTGGCAACACTGAAAAAAAAAACTGAAGTCATCTGCTGTGAAATTGTTTTTTATTTGAAATTATAATCGTAAAACATCATAAATTCGAAATTAAATGAAATAGGTTTGAAAAATTTAGTAATTAAAATTATCACTATATAAAATTTGGTAAAATTTGTACTTAATACTTTTAGTTAGTATAGGCTAATAATATTTAAAAAGTTTTGGTAACATCAGGTTTTTTTTTTGCAATCCTGGATGCGATTGTGAAATTGTGATATCTCTTCTAATCACTGATGAAACAATAAAGTTTATGCTGTCGTTGTAGTCTTCTGAAACATCAGCCCCTCACAGTTCACAGTTACGCAGTATGTATGCCGTTGTGTTGACAGAACGTACACAACTGGACCACTGCCAGTACAATTCCGTGTAAGTGATTTTTAAAGTTGCATATTGATCTATTAGGAACCCTACCATTTTTCTAGCTTTCTTCCTATTCATTAGAACGATCATTATTTCTCGCTGTCACTAAATATTCCAATCAGTTCAAAAATAATCTGTATAATAAACTCAAAACGTAATCAATAATTATGGTCTAAATTTTGTTATAATGTCTTAAATATATTAATTATATAATTAATTAAAACGTTCAAAATATATTTCAACACTTATCAAAATTTATTATTTTATTTATTTATATTGAATATATAAACATGTCTTCTTGTCATTTTAATTAATTGTTTATATCGAAAGTTTCTCCTTATTATATAGATATAAAGTGCAAGTTTGACCATAATGTGGTTTGTATTCCCACTTAATAAATATTGTATATTTTGTGTCTATCATTCCAATTTTTATAATTGAGAAAACCAAAAACCCCAATAAAATAAACAACCAAATGTATAATAGCCGTCTGGCGACAAGAGTTTGTTATCTAGTTAACATAAGAAAAAAATTTATTAGATCTTTATTAAAAACATGTATCACTAAGGGTGCGTTCTATACAAACAAAACATAAAATTTATATAAATACATAAAATATGTAACAAACGAAAATTCTTATATATAAAGAATATTTTTTTTTATTAGAGAATTTATCCAATGTTTATTTAACTTGTCAAATATATCCAAGAATAATGTATGTAGTCAATATACAGAGCCGTCCCAACATATTACGGA
Organism: Rhamphomyia laevipes; assembly: GCA_963920725.1. NCBI lineage: Eukaryota > Metazoa > Arthropoda > Insecta > Diptera > Empididae > Rhamphomyia > Rhamphomyia laevipes. The sequence continues at coordinate 38,716,488 of OY987259.1, forward strand.
CCTGGTGACCTCTATTCTACTTTTTTTGTGGCGCCCTTTAAAAAATATTATATTGCATTTAAATGTCGATTAAAAAATGGTCCTTAATTCAATACAATACAAAAATGACATTAAGGAACATAAAATTATAAAATCATAGATTTTGCTTCAACAAAGTTTTGAATAATTTCATCATTATTGTGTTTTTCATCATTATTGTTTTGCCAAAATCGATTAATTGACGCAAAGAATCGTTTAAGAGATAATATCTTTGCGATTTATATAAAATATTTATGAAATATTAATTTCCAGAAATTTTAAACTTTTTTTTTTAATGATTTGGTGCCCCTAATTATTTGGCGCCCAGTTAGCATAATTTGGTTGGGACAGCTCTGTCAATATAATAATTATTAATTAAATGTGCGGAGATGAAAATGGACTTTTAAAGTGTATAATAAAATATTTAGTAAAAAGTATTTACATTTACTTATTATAAAAATTGATATAAAATGCATTAAATTTTGTGAAAATAAAATTTTAATTGTAATTTAATTATGTGACCATCAATAGACTTTGGTCAGAGCAGAGGAAAATCAGCACTTGTACATGTCGTGTGTGATTATGATAGTCTCGAATGGATCAATAGGCAAAAAAAACTTGTGTAGCTTTGTACTTAGGTAAACAATTTGCAGAATTGTCTTTATGTACGATTAGACTCATAATTAAAGAAGTACGAACCATTTATATCGAAAAACTCATAACTCGGAGTTTATATAACGATATTTTTAAAGTAGCCTCAACCTAACCTATTAAAATTATGTAAATTACGTTCATAATTGGTTTTGTATTCAAAAATTTCAGAAATAGATAAGTCCTTTGAAAATATATAAGAAAAAACTACTTTTTGTTTAAGAAGTTTTTCTGCTAAAAGCATAATTTCCTTTAAAATAATCAACGAAATGTATTTTTGTTTGCTACTTGATTAAATTACTGTTCCAATTTTTACAATATTCAATGTTCAATTAGTTCAAATATATTGGTAAATCAGGTAATGAATAAATTAATTATATTTAAATATCTTGACCCTATAGACATAATTACAAACATGCTTGCGTTGCGTGTAATTTAAATGAACAAACAATTTTCTTTATTTTATATAAATTTTCAATTAATTTTCCTTCTAAAAATATTTTAAAATTCCTTCTAAATGTATCTTTAAAAAAAACTATATTACATAATTAAATTTTATATATAATTTAAAAATTTTACGTTATAGATTAACATTTTTTGTAGGCTTTTTATGTGATTATACTTAAAAGATAAAAATTAATACGTGACTTAAAATACTTCTTTCTTTTTTCTTTTCCTTTTTACCCTAATAAAAGGAAAAATTAACCACCCTAAAAAAATGTTGTAGTCTTTTGTAAATTTTTGTAATTATTGTATATATATAAAAGAAAAAATAATAAATTCTAATTTTGATTCACAAAATTTTCTAACCATTAGTAATTATATTTCACCTTTACCAGGTGGTAAATGAAAATTTATTTTATGACATAAAGATAGAAAATTTACTAAAATATTTTCACCATAATTACAATTAATTTATCTTATTTTATGTAAATACAATTTCTGTATGAATATAGCTTTTAAATTTATATATATAGCAATTTATTTCTAATTATAATTAATTATTTAAATATACATAATTTATTTATGGTTATAAATTATGGAAAATTTGTTATGCTTTTGAAAAAGGATATAACCAAAAATTTTTTGATAAATATTGAAAAACGTATAAATTTTCATTTTAATATTTTACGTTTGAACCAGGAATTTGGTAAGGTCGGCACAAAAACATATTAGAAAATTTTCTTTATGGTTTTAATAATGGTAAATTCTATATAACTTTTTGGAAATTGAACTTAGTTAACAATTTTTATTAAAATTTGTAACAAAAGTTTTCAGTTTCTAACTTAAATAAGAAATAACTAATAAATTTGTATATAATATATGCTAAATATTTATTGAGACATTAAGTTTTTTTAATAAAATATTTAAAATTATTATATTGACACTAATCAACAATAAAATAATCAAATAAAAATTCATAAATGTCTTCAAAAGCATTTTAATAAATTATCTGTTAAAAAATTGTTCATATTATTTTCGAATTATCTGTTTGAATAGTTATTTTTAACACATCAACGACCGAACTGTCATTCACGACCAAACTAAACTATAATGCATAATAGATTAGATTATATAATTAAGGGGTCGTTAAGACAGAAGTACGAACCTCCACCTCTCTATATTCCGACATAAAGAGATCGCCAGACCCCTAATTTCCTGACAGCTCGGAAATCCCTTACCCAAGATTATTAGCCTTTTTCAGGTTACAGCCTTGCAATGTAGAGTTTCTTTATCATCCGAAGAAAGCCGACAATCACAATTAAAAGACTTTCTGATTTCTTTAAGTGATACCTGAGCAGAGACCTGCTAACAGGCCATTTATTATACGTAGCTCGATTTTTTTTGTTAAGGGTGTGGACCAGTGGTTCTTAACCTTTTCAGAATCACGGAACATTTACAATTTTCCAAGAGTTTTGCGGAACAGTATTAAAATAAAACGTTATATATATATTATTATTATATATTATAGATTTTTATTAATATCTATATTTATTATATTGTATTGCATAGGAAATTAAAATTACATATAATAAGAAAATTTTTTTTAATGAGATATTTGGGCCTGATGATTTTTACAAATGTTTTTAATATTTGGTCTTATGTGTGAAATAGCTATTCTCATTTCCTCTTCTATATGTGATAGTCTTTCGCTTTTATTTATTTGTGTTAATATTTGTTAGTGTTGAAAAACGTAGCTCGCATAAGTATGATGTTGAGAATTGAAAAAAAAATTATGGTTTTTTTGGGAAATAACTTTAAATTCGTTTTGAACAGAAATCCAAAATTCGTCAGCTGTTATTTCGAAAAATTTGATTTTCAGAGTACGATCCGTAGACAACGTAACAAATTCTTCCCTCCTCTTGTAACGAAAACACATAGCTCACTGCAAAAAATGGATTTCGCATCCAATCATAATTTTCAATATTACATGAGGGAAAGTATTTCGTAGTATTTTCTTCTAATAATGTTAAATGTTGTATTATAATAGAAATTATTTCATCGAATTTGTTATTTTGGACTTGCATTGAAGGAAACATTTCTACTGTTCTTTTTTAGTTTGTCATTGGATGTAAAAATATTTCAGCGGAACACTTTCTCTAAAGTCACGGAACACCAGTGTTCCGCGGAACACTGGTTAAGAACCACTGGTGTGGACTGAGGACCTCTTTAGCTTTTCTTTTTTTGAGAAATCTAACAATCGCTTCCCTTGTCAGTTAGGTGGATTTTTCTTTATTTTCCCATTTCCTAATTTCTTCGATTATGTAGCTTTTGGAAATGCCTCTGTTCTTGGTAGTTTATCGGCTATCTCGCATATATAGGTCAACTCATATGACGTTGACGCATATCGGTGGCCAAGTGTTAAAGAAAAATAATAATAATAAAGCTATCTTGAAATATAGATATTTTTTGTATCTCTGAGCTCTGATAAACTTTAGGAATTGTTTATAATCGGGAGGTTTCGTTGGTATGTTCAATGTGGGTTAGAATTAGAAAAATATACTTAGGGGGGTGCGTGTCGCTGGTGTGGTACAATTTACGTAACACGTAATGACCAGAATTTTTTGAAAATTTATTTTCATTATGTTAAAAATTTATCGTTTTTCAGCAAACTCTTAAATTCGTATAAAATTTATGTATTTATTCATATTTTAACATAATATTTTCTGTTTTTTTTTGTTATTCAATCAAAACTTTACATTTAAAAAATTTCCTTTTGTTGATGGCATAAAAGTATCTAAAAAAGAAAATGCGTAAATTTGAATATAAATATCAAAAAAGCAATAATATAACAACAACAAAAAACTGTATAAAAAATTTTCTTTTTTGTTTAGAGGGTTGAATTTCCTTGGAAACTGGATAAATATTGTAACATTTTTTTGTCATCAAAATTCATTTTAGTATTTACCCTTATAAAAATTTGTACCTTCTCTTTTTTTTTTTTTATTTATTTATTCATAGAAATAATATTTTGTCAAGTATTCTGAAGATTATCCTGTCAATACTTAATATTTAAGGTATACTATAAGTACACCAGTAACCAGGCTATAATATGAAATAGTTTGTTACTATAATAACTAAATATTGGCACTTGAAAAATAAAAAAAAAATCTTATTTAATGGAATCTTCAAATAAAAAAAATGAAATTCTTTTTACAAAATGGAATTTTTTTTTTTTTTTTACATTTTTGATGCAGAATATTCGGCAAAATAATATTATAATAGTGAGGGGCAGTTGGAAAAATTGTATTTAAAAGTAAATATCTCAAGATGGGGATTTTACAAAGTATACTTACCATTTCGGATGTATGAAATTTGGAGAAATATGAGTAGTATTTCTAAGCTGGGCCAAGGTCACTGATTGATATCTTCTTCATGTTTTGGGTACGCAATTCAGTTATTTACTATATACAATTTTGAAATAACATGGCTTTGAAATTTAAGTCTATTTCCGTTTTTACAATTTGATGCCACAAAAAACTGTCTTTGGCCATTTTATAAAGGTTTTTAACTTCATTTTCTTTCAACACGTTTTTTTCACGACTTTTCTAAGATATGGTTCCATCACTTATTTTTTAAGATGTTTTTTTTGACATCACTTTTTTTCTGGATCTTATCTTACCATTTTAAATTGATAATTAGGTGTATTTTAATTTCCAGCAAAATTAATATAAAATAAATTTTAAATAAATAGGCTAATTAATAATTCATAGAAGACACGCTTTGTCTACTTATATATTTATCCAAGACATATTCTAAAGAATTAACTGACTTATCCATAATTAGTTCCTTATGATAATATGAAGTTTTTAATAATGAAGGTTTTGAAATTTACTACCAATTTTATAAAATTTTATTTAAAATTAATCAAAGAATAACTTTGCAATTTAACTAACATAATTTAACATGTTGCACCCTGTATAAATGTTAAATATAAATCAAGTAGACATAGTATTCAAGACATTGGGGCAACAATAAAACTAAGGGTTGATTAATGGAAAAATATTTTAAATCTGAAGAACACCAATATTGAAGAAAATAAATCTATATGAATTGTTTTAAATTTTAAGAGGTAATTTATCATTCTTCAACAACCTGTTACCTGGGAAACATTCAATCATTCACCAATATAATAATTTATCTGTTGTTAACCTAAACCTATATAAAGAAAATGAAATACAAAATGACAAAACCAAAAGATAAAATTAATAATGTATATTCAGTAATAGAATGACAAATAATAATAAATAAAATTAATTTTTTTGACATTTATTTGATGCAAAAATCTATAAAATTAAATAAAATGGACAAAACTTACAATTTACAATATAAAAATATTTTTAGTTTTACTTAAAGCTTTAATAATATTTTCAATATCGTATAGTATAAAAGTTGAAAAATATTCTGCATTATTAATTGATTGGAATCGATTTCGATATAGAAAGAAAACGGATAAAGATTGTCATCATAACTTATAAAGTTTATTTATATTTTTGTCATACAAAATGATGAGATTTAAAAAGTTTCGGCATGGATTTTATGATTATATTTAGTGAGATATGGGAAAAATTTACAAATTATTGTTGATAGTTGTTAACAACAACTGAGATTGCATAAGCATATACAAATTTTTGAAAATTATTCTAGTTTTACATTAATGCCCGGATTCATACTGTGAGCTTAAGTTCATACTTAATTAAAGTGATTGTGTGGCTTAACACTGTTTACTTGCATAACACTAATTTTAACTTTTTTCTAATAACTTTTTAAACTATATATATGAATTTATAAAGTGTCAAAAGTGAACCTTAAGCTCTACAGTCAACCTGACTTTAAGGAAAGGCATATCCTAAATTTGGCATTGAGAAACCAAGAAAAATCGAACTTTAAAGTCTGAGTAAGTCCTAAGTTCGGACTGTGAATGAGTGCCTGATAAAATTTTCAATTCTTTTACATTTTTTACTATATATTTTGTATATCATCTCAATATATATTGTAAATCTACTAATGTTAAAAGGAATGCGAGAGATAACTGCCACCTACTATCTATAACTCCTATCCTTCTTGACATTTAAATAAACCTGGACTATTTGAGACAGTCATATTGGCCAGTTTTTCGTAGGTAAGGAAACTTTTATCCAAGATTTATGTAGTCTATTCCTTGGTAGATGATTTGTTCTGTAATTTCTTTGTCCCTTAAACATAATAATCGTTTTTTGTTAGTATCGGTCTGGGTTTTAATTATATTATTTAATGATTTACGTGACCTTTAATGATATACTTTTATTGTAATGGATATAGAATTCCATTCATTACTTACAAAGTTGATGTGATCTGAATTTTCAGTACTATATAGATCCCAGCATACTTTTGATATAGTTATTTCAAATTCAAACATAAATCATCAATCTGTTTATGAATACTTTTAATATTATAATGTTCTTGTTTCGCTACCATTTTCACATTTGTAGCTGGTTTATATTTGAATCGTTTAGTCCATAATGATATTTTCTGGAGTTATCTAATTTCTGCTACTTATATTACAAAATATTATAGAATAATATATAAACTAATTTTATACAATTCGAAAGTATAATTAAATTACACCCTTAAATCAAACACTTTTAAATACAAATTTATATACCAATTTTTATAATCTGATTACAATTTTAAAGAATTTTTTCAAAATAAATAAATTTTGTGGTGACGAATAATAAACATAAAATTAATAAAATGTAGTAAAAAAATTTGTTTTCTTTAGATACTAAAAAACTTTTTCAATTAATTTTTTTTACTTAAATATTTATATTGTAGATTATAATTTCCGTATAGCAAACAAACATAATTTGAAGAAAATTCATTGTATATTTTGTATATATAATTATAATTACAATTATTTTATTTCTAAGCACTCAACAATCTAAAGTTATAAAAGTTCATAATCATAAATTTATAAATATCGTAAGTTAAGTAAACCGAAATCTACTACTATAATTTTATGATTATTATTATAATGTAATCGCTATTCAAATGTATGATAAAATTAAATTAATTAAACCGCAGTTGAACTTTAATTTTGAATCATATTAATATGAAATTTGAACAGACAATATTGCCATAGTTAAAAAATAATCAAATTTATAATCTACTACATTATATTACTTCATTTTTGTAGTATACAACGTCAGTACTACTTTAATTTGATCATTTTTCTTTCTTTGCTAGCTACATTCTTAATGTTAAGTTCAATAAAATTCATTTTATCAGTAAAAAAATTTTTGTACTAAGTCAGTCAGTCATATGTCGAACGGACAAATGTTTCCATCTATTTCTATATAATCGGTCTTTTAAAATTCAATAAAAATTTAATAGATTAATTGTTCTTTGTTAATAAAAAAGTGTTAAGTGTTTAATTTAAAACGATAATCTAAAAAATTGTTAAAAATGTCAATATTCCGGTTAACATGTCGGTTAATAACAAACCAAACTAATTTAATAAAAATTAGCTCAATATCAGCATTTAAACATCCAATAGAATTATTTTCAACACCACGCTGGATAACAACAAAATGTAATGACAGTTCATTTCATGAAAAATACTTAATGCAAAATGTTCAATACGCTAATCAACAACAAATATTAAGGAAATATAGTGTAAGGTCATCACATACAAAGTATGTGATACAAAGTATAAATTAATGCTATTTTTAAATTTAATAATTTATAGATAAAAATTTTTTTTTGTTGTTATGGAATTAAATGCAATTTTAAGATTGTTTTATTTAGAATTTTAAAATACGCAAAATTTTCTGGCTAAAAAAAAAATATTTTAAATTTTAAATTTGTTTATTCAGCAGAATTTATAAATTAATTTTATATATTTGAAACATTTTGTAAACATTTATATACAAAATAATATTGAAATATGTTGGGTAAAAATTATAATGAAATGTTTTTTGATCTTATAGCTATTATTTATGCAGGCAACTCTCGCAATATAAACAAATTTCTATCCTAGACAATTTTTAGTATAATATTTTTATTTTCATTATAATATTCTGTAAAATATTTATATACGAATAGTTTTAACAGAGTTACAATAATTATATTCTAATTTTAAACTGATCGTAAAATCAGGTAACAGGTAAGGTACTGCTAAATTATATTATTTGTATATTTATTATATGAGAGATGAATTTCAAGGAAAATAGCCTGAATATAAAATTATTATATTTTAACTATACATTTCATTGAATTAACTGAAATATTAGTACGATTATTGCCACAGTCAATTAATTCTTGCAAGCCATGTCGCGAAAATTTAAGATTATATTTTTTGTCTGTACTGAACTTAAACTTGCTTATGCTGAGTTTAACTAAACATGTAATGTGTTTTAAAAACAACAACTTTATAAATTCAAACTGCATAAGCAAAATAATCAAAATAAATATTATAAAATGGAATAGAGTGAGATTCTCACTCTTAATTATTAGATTTATCATAGGTTTCGCATTTCGGTGATGGATCTAATCATTACCCAATTCATTCCGAACTAAAACGTGTATGATAAATTCCCTTTTTTTTTTAAAATATATATAACAAACGATTAACTATAATTGATGGCATCATTGAACTGACGAGCTATTGCAGGAGCTGACAAATAAAATGAATGCATCAAGTTGAATTTAATAATATAAATTTAAATTTTATTGATCATAATTTCTCAATTGATTTCTATTCAATATCAATGTTGGCCAACGGAGGAACCAAAAGAAGAAGAATTGATTTATATAGTTTACTTGCCAAAATAAAATTCAGGCTATTCACAAGGAAAAAATTAAGTTTAAGTTAAATATTTTCAATACAAACAAAAATTTGTTACTTTAACACATCTTGGGGCATGTTCTGATTAACCTTTTGACATTTGGCATTTCATTCATTTTATTCACTTATTTTACTATACACTACATGAAATATCACTAAAAACAATCACAAAATTATGTAGTAAAACTTTCAAAAAAACTTAACTATTTTACGCATTTAATTAAAATTAATTAACAAAATCAATATATATTTATTTAGTTAATCAATTTAAATTTAATATTATTTAATAATTTATTTTATATTTAACATTTGATCAATTAAGATTTAATTTCATTTAATAGTTGGTAAGGTGCTAATCAATTTAGAATTTATTTAATATTTATAAAGTTCTTCAAATTTTATATAATAATTAATTTAAATTTAATTTATTAATTCATTAAATTTTTTACATTTTATACATATTTAAATTTATTTAATTTAATTATATTTACCTTTTATTTCATATTTTATTTAATTAATAATTGATCATATATTTCTATTTAATTTTGTTAATATTTTATCAAATTATAAATTATCAAACGAATATTAATAAAAAAAATTAAATTCATTGGCAACATTAATTTACATACGACGGGTGAGTTTCAAATACTTGATCTATGATTAAACTACGGTATTCCTTTTGGTTTCATTCAAAAACTTGTACTTTAATTTCAATTACAATTCAATTTTTAACAAATAAAAGTATATGCTTTATAGCAACATTAATTGCAAAAATCTGTCAGATTTAATTAATTAAATTTAAGTCACGAGTTGATAGTTAATTGATCTTCAGAATCATAAAATTAAAAAAATTCTTAGTGTTTCTTTCAATGGTAGAACTAACTATACAAATTATACAAATTTATATTAAGATTACAGGCCAGTTTTAGTATTACTTCAATTCATATATAAATAAATAAAAAAACTTCAGAATGGGTCAATAATTTTATTTACGAATTTATAAAGCAAACTGCAATTAATTATACAAAAAATTAACCATTTAAAAATTTTGTAAATATTTTCTTATAAATAATCGTGTGGCGTGCATTTATAAACTTTCTATTTTTATTAACACATTGAAAAATTCCGAATGAAATATACAAAGTTGCAAATATTCGATTAAAACTTACAAAGTTTCAAATGTGATTATTAAAAATAATATCAATAAATTTTATTAAAATTATGTCATACATTATCAACATTTTCAGTACCGTCGTACTATTGATATGCCAATCTGAAATAAATAAGTTGGCGTTTTGTGTTATACAGGGTTTTGCATAAACAAAACTCTTTAACTGAATATTTTTGTTGCCAACATATTTTTTTGTATTTAATATAGAATCAATGAATTTAATGTTAAAAATAAATTTCTCAACAAGCCAAGCTTACAGAACAAGCCAAGCTAAAAAGTTATTTCTCAACAAGCCAAGATTACATAAATCTAGTGATTTTTCCAGCTCTAACTGGAATTGCATTAGTTCAGCAATAGTGTGTAGACTTTCTTGGACTTCATTATTTATATGAAAAAAGTGTTTATTTCTTCGAAAGATAATAAATAAAATCAATTTGTCGGTCATAGAAATTTCAAATAAAAATTTCAACTTTTTTGAAGCATATTTTCTCTTTATGAAAGAAATACGCTTCTGCATCAGCCTTTTCGCCAACAATATCTAGTCGTAAGTGTAACGCTTTTAATTCATTATTAGCGAACTCATTATCCTGTTTAAGTAAAGGGGTAATAAAAAAAACTACGCGTCTACTAACATTTGTAGTGGACGCTTGTTTTTTTTCTTTCTATTAAAAATTAGTTCATATTCTTTACGAAAATTTCGCTACATAAGTGCACCAGTTTTTGCGTTTTTAAATCGCTTTTAACGAGCTCTACTCTTATTACCATACAAATCTCTTCATTTTGTCTACTCTTCTTATTCAGTCTACAGTTTACAGTCCGCTAAAGGTGTAACGGAAGGAAAGTCTTATACGAGAAAATCTCTTCGTTATTCGTAAACGTAACCTTCTTCTTGAAGTAATATTTCTAATTTCTGAGTGCGTCTTTGTTGTACTTCTTAACCTATTTAATAATAAAAATCAATTTTTAAATATGGTTTTTTTTTCGACAAGCCCTGTATTACTAAGTTTATAAATTTATTTGCCACAATTGATTAAATTATACATTTAATATGTAAATAACTAACAATTTTTATTTTATATACTAACTAAGCTAATGTTTTGGCTATGCAATTTATTTAACTATATTATATTATTGAGTATGGAGGTCTTGGGTGATGACTATAGTTAAAAAATTAAAAAGTAAAAACGAAGAAATTATTAAGCTTCGTCTACAATGTATCCATCAGTTCAGTTTCGAATCAATACGTACAGTAGCCAATCGACTGTTTAAGTATAGACTGAACACATAGTTATCGATTGCAACCGATTAAATCACATATTATATATTATTTTTTAAAACTGTCAAATTTCATATCACTTAATATGCTTCAGTTTCGATTCGTAAAAATTCCATTATTTCAATTTTTTTTTGCTCGATCCGATGCGTTCATTTAATCGATTTCCCATATACAAAATATATGAAAACGTAAAATTTGTCTATTTTAGTATAGTGTATAGGCCATATCTACCCTTGACCTACTCCAAGAGGATTCGTGTAATTTTGTTTATTAAATACGAGTATGTAAAGTTGTAAAACCGCATTTTGTATATTAAAAAAAAAAAAACATTTCACTTTCATTACTAATTTGTTGTACTATCAGTAAAGGTGACTCAGTTAATATGAACTTTTGCGATTTTTGATGATGTTTTAATTATGAATATTACTTCTAAGTGCTGATTAAGAATCTGGACTAATGGCACTAAGATATTTATATATTTTAATTGATTTCAGAGAGTATGTAACTAGTGGCATTCGATATTGAGTATAAATAATTGTTCGATTAGCTTAAATTACAATAATTTTAATATTTATTTTTCCAATATCTGAAGTTCATTAACAACGCTGTTGGTGAAATCGAAAAACTATATAAGAAATACATTTTACATAATTGATGTTAAAAAATAAATAAAAAATTGATAGTATTAAAATGGAAAAGATAAAAAAAACAGATTTACTGAAACCAAATTTTCTAAATGCATAAATCTAATTAATTTTAATTAATTTTATTAATTAATCTAATTAATTTTATTAATTTTTTTCGGTATCTTCGATTATTTTTCGGGGGTAAATTTACATTTTAATTGTTCATTCGGTCAATTTTCGTTAATTCATTTATAAATTCGTAAATCACAAATTCTAATTCAATAAAATATGACAGTTTTTTATAATTGTAATTTCTTTTTATAATTGATTATCAATTAATTGATTATTATTGATTAAAACTTTATTTAATTAAATAAAAGTTTTATTATTTATTTACTATTACATTATTTTATTTATTGGTTAATACAATTTATACGATAATTGACATAAAATCAATCAGAAATTTCGTAATTTGTAAATTATTACTGAAGTTCATTTTAATAGTATGTAATAGTCTTACAGTCAAAATTCAAACAATTGACAAATTTTATTACAAATTTGTTATACATGAATAAATTTATCGAGAGTTGCCTGTTCTTAATTATCATTTATACATATAATAATAACAAAATTAATTATTTCAATATACGAAAATTATATATTCAAGATAATATTTAGAAAACCTAGGATGTTATAAAATATATTTATCAAAAATAAACATTGAACTAAAATAATTACTATAATTATAGTAGCTAACTATAATAATAATAATGATAACGAAAACGAAACCAACCAGAACTTCAAATATTTCTTTTTTTTTAATATAATGTTCAATTTCATAAAAGTTAAATTTAAAATAATCAAATTTTTATTACAGAAAAAACTGAAAAACATGGAAAGTCCAAAAATTTATACCCAAGAACTTACGAAAAATTTAACTTTTATATCTACAGAACGTTTAAAATTAAATTTGGATAAGAAAACAATGAAGTAAACTATATGCAAAAAATGAAATTTATGGAATTTTTATAATAATTTTTCAACAATTTCAGGTTAAACGAACCAATTGATAGTCCTTTAGTTATTATCTTCTCTTGGTTGTTAGCTAAAAAAAAGCATTTATTAAAATATTCTAAAATTTATACAGATCAAGGATTTAATGTTGTAATAGTAGAAGTAACACCATGGCAAGTTTTATGGCCGGCTAAAGGTTCACAGGTTAAAATTAAATTATTTATATATAGTTAAATATTATATAATTTTATATTTTCTTGAATTTATTATTTTGTATAGTTGGTTGCAGCAGAAGCTTTAAAGTTCATTGAAATTAATGTAGAATTTTCACCATTAATAATCCATGGTTTTTCTGTTGGTGGTTATATATGGGGTGAAATAATGGCTAAAATGGCTAATGATTTACCAAGGTATAAATTTTCATATTATTATTTTTATATTGATTATATTTATTAGAAATAATAAATATATTATTTTATATAGATATCAACCATTATTAGATAGAATTAATGCACAAATTTGGGATAGTACAACAGATCTTACAGAAATACAAGTTGGTTTACCATTAGCAATATTCCCTAATAATAAAACATTACAAAATGGTTTAAGAAATTATGTTGTGTAAGTTAAATATTTATTTAAAATTAATATAAATTGTAACGATATCAGTAGCACCTATAAATAATGAAAATTTCCAATTTAAGATATCATATGAAAGCATTTCATGATGTTGCAACTGTTCATTACTTACGTGCCAATCAATTATTTTATTGGACTTTATTAAAAGCACCAGCTTTATTTTTAGTATCAAATAATGATCCAATTAGTTCAGTTAATTCAAATCGTATTGTTAAAGAGAATATGGAATCGGATGGTATTAAAACAAATTGGTATTGTTGGGAAAAATCAGCACATGTAATGCATTATCAAAATTATCCAGAACAATATTTAAGTTGTTTATTTAAGCATCTTGAAGATACAAATGTTTTTGAAAGAATAGCATCAAAGACAAGAGCGAAATTATAAAAAAATATATTTAATTTTTCTTAACAATTTGAGATAGTGTTTTAACCCTAACGAAAATATACAAATTAATTTAATATTTTAAAAGCGGTCTTATAATTATAATTATTATAGTTTTTTTGATTTTTATGTAACAAGAATAATATAAATATTAATTTATTAGTTAAATATATAAACAAGAAAAAATATTGTCTATTTTTATTTTTTTAAATATTCTTTCTATATACACGGTGGTCACAGTGTTAATACAGAATAGTTTATACATATCCGTCGTATATTCTCAATAAAATCACCAAGTTGCTGGTCATTGAGAAAAACCTTTCGATTTCAGTAGATGTAGACTGAATAGTTTTTATATATTTAAAAAGTTTACTGAAGTTAAGTTCTGTATTTCTTACAAATAAAAAATCTAGCTTGTTTTTTCTTTAGCAGTCATTGGTTTTAAACAATTTTCGATACTTTTTTCATCTGATTATATTCTAAATTCAATATTTTCAGCTTGAGCTTTTTCGAACCAAAACTCGAGTTTTTTCGATTTTATTTTAGGCCAAACATGCTCGAGATAGCTCGATCCGGGTAGTTCGAGCTGTCGACTCTATTCACATCATAATGTAATAGTAGTTGTTATCCGATTTGAATGAAATTAGTGGCCCAGATTCGTTTTTGTATATCTGAATGATGAGATTTTAATGAAATTTTTAAATTTTACCACTTATTATTCATCTATCACTATATAATTATCATCTTTTAAATTGTATAAAGTCCATTATTTTAAATTAATGATGGTTTTTGTTATGTCATTTTCTATTTTTTTTTATGATTGAACTAAATAAAATAATTTTATATGGAACTAAATTAAATAAGGTAATAATAATTATTATTAATTATTAATAATAATATTGTAATTTATAAGAACAATATCAAAATGTACTAAATTATAAAACATTTATATTAAAATAAATAGTTTCCAAATGAGAAAAAGATAATTGCGCCACTGATTATAAGTACACAGCACTAGCCAGCGCCAGGTATCATTGGTCACTTACTAACTACAACTTTAACGAGTAAAACTATCAAGGTAGCAAATGACCTACGAAAAATCATACATTTTATAAATGGCAGGTGATGAATCTAAATAAATAATCGTTAGAGTTCTCGAGCATGTTTAGTAGCAAACCAGTCGTGAACCAATACCAATAATTAATATCTGCTTAGATTTGAATTTGTAAAATTTGTATTTTATAATTTTTTCTTTGTACATAATAAAAAGCATACCATACCACAATACAGTAACAGTAGTACCCAAACTGTTACTGCATTTTTAACAGGGCGGAGGTCTGGTTTTATTATGAAATAGTTTTTGTAATATCTATTGAAGGATGTAATTGTAATTATGATTCATGCTGTTTTTATCTCAAAATATTACTTGGTTTGAAATCTATTTATTCGAAATATGAAATTTATTACAATATTATGAAAGAACTTTTAACCTTTGAATTAAAACTATGCAAGCGAAACATCCAATTAGTATTTTATTAAATGTTAACATTTTAGCTCAATTCATTTGTGATGAACAATACAAGAGTTACAAACTTTATCAGTTCTATACTAATTATTTTTCATTCAAGACCAAATTTACCCATTCCTTTAAAATTACCATTTTTTACCTGACATTAATAAGGTGATTATTCTATATAAATTACGATTTTATTCAAAAATACTATACAAAATTTATTGGTGAAATATATTTTTATAAAAACTATTCCTCTAAAATAAAATATTCTCCTTAAAGTTCTTTCAATAAGAAAATTCGATGTGTTAAAAGTGTTATATGAAAAATGGAATCAGAATAGCAACAGTTGGATTTTTCATACAATATTACTTACAACTGTCAATTTTTACTTTCACACTGTACGATATTTTGACGTTCCACCGATCGAATGAAAATTTGTACAACCGATTGATATATGTACGTACAACCGGTTCTATAAAACTAAAAACCAAAAAAAAACGTTTTATTTGAATAGAATTGATTTTGTCATTTCTTAAAATTATTTTAATAATTTCCAAATGATTTTATTATTTTCATTTATATTTTTTTTGGCGCATTCCTAATTCTGGTATCATCAGCTGAATTATGATTTCTCAACCAAGTTTTAACATATGAATTCTCCAGCATTCCATGATGATTCAAGTGGTGGTCCAATCATATTAAACTAGATATACGTTCTACTGAAAGATTAGCTCTTTTTTTCACAAATAATATTCATTAATGAGAATCATTGTTCGGCCTCTGATGGAATTATAGCAATAGTAATAATTTTGTTTTTAGCTTTTTGTATTGTTTCTATTTCGGAGTTTTTTCCTTCAATTACATTTTGTTTACAGAATCACTGAAATCGTTTATGGAAATTTCGTACCTAATTATTTTATTTAGATTTTCAATTTTAATTATCTGACAATCGACGGACAAGTAACTTCTTCCAAATTCCAATCACTTGCTTCAACTAATTAAATAATTCGGCTATGTTTAGTCATTCTTATAAGTCCACAATTTAACATTCGGGAATTCATTTTATCAATTATTGTTTCAATTAGTTTTTTTCTTTGGAGACTTTCAAATTTTTTATTTTTCACAAAAGGAATATCTGGAAACGTAGGTGACGACAACTTTTTTTTTTCAAATGTTCCTAAAATTTTCTGTCAAATTTATCATAATTATAGTTCTTGAATTTGTTGATTCTTAATTAACAACCAGTTCTATAAAAACTACTAAAAATTTAACAACTGGTTTTATAGAACCGGTGCGAACCAGATACAGCTCATCACTGAATACAAAATTCGCGTATATATAATAGTCTTAAATGCGCCATCTGTAGAATAAGGTTATAAACAATACAAGTAGATTTATCATTATTTTAACAGATTTTCTAATTGGAAAAATTACTTTATTTTTCCGGACAATACTATTAAATAGGTACACGTACATTTGCTTTTATCATCATTTTCATTTCAGTGTAATTACCTATACGAAATTATATAGTATGGTAAATAAAATGTTGAAAAAATTAATTACATCATAAAAAATGAAATTAGGTTCTTTAATAAAAATTAAATATTAACAACAAAAATACTTTTTTTTTTGAGATTTTTTACAATTTTATATTATTTTTACAAAAACATTATCTACTTAATTACTAAAATTCCAAATAAAAAAGAACCATTTTTTTTTTGGTTCTTTAATTCAAAAATATTAACTACATTTATCACAATTTAATAATTTTTAGTTCATAATATTTTCATTTCAATTTTTTGTTAGAACTGGACTGAAAATTATTTATATATTTTATTTGAAGTAGAGTTAAAATTGAAATGCGTATAATTGACACTGCATTTTTTTTTGTAGTTCTTTCAAATAATAAATTTTTTTTAAATATATTTCTTTAAATCATCATAAAAATCTAATAAATAAGCAATTAATTGAGAATATGAAGGACGTTGACTTGAATCTGCTAACCAACAGCATGACATTAAAGTATAACTAAAAAATTATATTAAAATTATATAAAAATAATCCGAAAACACAAAATACTTACAATTCATTAGGACAATTGATAGGATGACCCAATCTATAACCATCTCTTAAATATGGTTCTAATTCAAATGGATCAACTTCTACAAATGGTATAGCAGCTAGTGTTGCCAATTCCCAAAATAATACACCTAAACTCCAAATATCTGTAGTTGTTGTTGATAAATTTATATTTTTCATTACTAATAACTCTAAAGCCATCCATTTAATTGGTAAATTTTCATTATCCCCAAGGCAATGATAATCATTAGGAAATAAATCTTTTGATAAACCATTGTCACAGATTTTTACATAAAATTCACTATCCAAACTGTAATAGAATATTTGTAAAATTTTGTTAAAAACATAAAAACAAAAAAAATGAAATAATTTAGAAAATGGAATAAAACTTTTAGGGTGAAATAAAGAAGAAATTGAAATTTAATTTGATGAAAACACTTTGAAGTTTAGTTTTTTATATAATAAATATAAGAGAAATTTTATATTCATCATCTCAAATTACTTACAAACAATTTCTTGTAGCAATATCTTTATGTATTATGCCTAATGAATGCAGGTGTGCCAAACCCTTTGTTATTTGTAAACCAAATTGAACTAATAAACGAGTACTTAATGGTTTATTAGATTCACGGGATGTTTGAAGAAATCTTTAATTACAAAGAAGAATTTTTTTATATTTATATTTTTTTTTATAAATTTTCAATTGAATCTTTAAATCTAATCATATAGAATTTAAATATATAAAATATTGAATATTATAATTACATTTTTAGATTTCCATTTAATGGATATGGATATGCTATTTCTGGTGTACCCGGTAATTGTGTATTAGCTACCATTGGTGTTAATATATTTGGATGACTAATACCAATTAATAATGTAACATCAGATAATAAATGTGCTACTTGTATAAGTGATGCACCATCAATTACAGTTTTAATTAAAACATCACATGATTCACTTAATTTACCATAATATAAACGACTATATTTTCCTTCTTTTATTAATTTTTGACAATTAAGTGATCCTGTTTGTAGATTTGGTAATCTATGTAATTTATCTTTACCATCATAAATACCATTACGTTCAGTTTTTGGTGTAGCAAATAACTAAAATGAATAGAAATGAGAAAAATAATAAAATTAAAATAAAATATATGATTTTTATTATATAATTAATTAACAAGTTTTAAATTTTATATAAATGTTAATTAATTGTGAATCAATTCAGTATACAAATCGATTTAAGGGCCATTCAACTAAAACAATTCAATTAAAAACAATTTGACTATGATAATCAATTCTACTAAGACAATTCAACTAACTGCAATTGGACTAAAACTCAATTCGACTAGAGCAATTTAACTAAAGCAATTCAACGTTTGTAGCATAACCTACTTGGGTAGGGGCAGTTCAACGTTTGCCGCAAACATTTTTATATATTGCCCCTACCCAAGAAGGTTCTGCTACAAACATTAAATTTTTTTAACCTATATAATCATTGTAAAAAGTATAATCAAATTATGGGTTTGTTTAATAAAATTGATATGAAAATAAAAGAAAATACATAAATTATAAATTTTAATTTACAAAATCAATTTTATGTTACAATTGCAATTTATTTCATATATATATTCGAAAGGATCCATTTTATGAAAATTAGCTACTAAACGAGATAAATATTCCGATGCGTTTTTATATTTTTTTCTTTGCGTCACTCCGGTTTCTCTTTGGTTTAAAAGCTGCTACTTTGCAAACTCCATTTCACCCTGTTTTTTTTCTTAAGCCATTCGATTAGTTGCCATATATTTAGATTTTTATAATTTTTATAATTTTGTTAAGTGTATTATTGAAGTCCTCTGAAATATTGTTTGTTTAATGTAAAATTATTAAAAAAGTAAAAAAAAATAGTAAAATTATATTGCAATTTAAAAGTTAAATTGTTTTTAGTCAAATTGTAGTTAATTAAATTGTTTTAGTAGAAATAATTTTTAGACGAATTGTTTTTAGTTGAATTACTTTAGTTAAATGGCCTGGTAACGATACAAATCATTTAAACAATACTACAAGTATTGACAAATATTTTTGAAATTTATGTTTCTGCGATATATATGTTAATGATTTCACATCAGTGAATATGAATATAAATAAAATAAATTATATAATTTATGTAATTAATAATAATTGTAATTCTCAATATTTGATTTTTTTTTCTATAAATTCTTCATATTAAAGACATTTCTACTTATATATTTTATTGTAGTACATGGCAATAAATTTTGATATTGAGAAATTAGACTAAATGTTAAAGAAAATTTTACGTGCTTAAATTTTCAGTAATATTCTTAAAATCTTTGTTCACTTCCTAAAATATTATAGTGACTAAAATAGCAATAATAATAAAAAAAAATGGATGTTTATTATATACAACATAAGAAATAAAAATTATAAAAAAAAAAGTTATTAAAGTAAAAAAATATCAAAAAAAAATTGAAAATGATTGAAAATTCAGTACAGCACAAATAAAATCAAGCCATAATACAAAAAAAAAAAAAAAAAAATGGAAAAGTTACAGATAAAAACTTGTTGATATCCAAAAAATGTTTTTAATTCTTCGTGAACGATAACGGATAAAGGATCTGAAAAAGTGTAAATAACACGTACTTTGGTGTTATATAGTTGATTTTTTTTTGTGGCGGAAACAATGCATCCTTATAAGTTGGAAAACTTGTCGATAATTCATTGTTATTAAATCTAAATATAATAAAAAATTTGAAAACATTTTTAACAAAAAAATTATATTTTTTAAGGGATTTTCAAGTCAAATTAAATAGTAAATAATTTCTCAATTTAAAGCTGGATATAGAAATCTTATAGTTAATGTCATAACTAGAAATATTGATGCATTGTCAGAACAAGATTACTAGGACATTACTAATTTGCAATTAAAAACTTGTTTTTTTTATATACTTAAGGACTTGGAATTGAATTTGATTTGGAAAAATACCATCTTGGGAATTGCTAGAGAAAGAACGGTGGTTGGTAACGTATTGGTAATGTACTATTCAATGATGATGCATTTTGGGTTAAACTCAACGATATCACTTTAAGTTGACTCAGCTTTCAATAAATTGATTAAAATCAATTGTGATTTTAAAACAAGAAAAAATTATAATAGTTGACACCATTTTTACTGGCAACAAAAATGTTTCACTATTAAAAGCCATTAGCTTTTTGTAATAAAAAGTTTCTAGTTATTCACTATAAAAAAACCAAACTTATAGTAGTTCGAAATCCATATAAATTAAGAAGAATCACGAAATCTCTATCATATTGAGGCCCTATGATCCCGTGAACAATGAAAAATTTACATATTGAGATCAATTTGTTTCAATTCAAATTTTTAACCATACAAAATGTTATAAAATATTAAATATACCACCTAAAATTATGCAATAATATTGTTAATTTTTAAAATTCATAATTTTGAGCTAACAAAAAATATTCGTCAATCGCTAAATGATGATTGAATCTTTATTTAATGATTGAATCTATAATAAAAATTTGTATACGGAATATTCTTTTAAATTCTTTTAATAATTAATTTAATTAATTACTTATTAATATAATAATTATCTTACCTGGGCAATTTGTGATGAAGCGTAATATGTAATTTTAGAATTATATAATGATTCAGGTTTAGTATAAATTGTTTCAGTAACTTGTTCACCCATTGGTAATAAAGAAGTGGCATAAGGCGAAGGGACGGATAAACTTCGGAACCCTTACAAATATATTAATAATTTTATTTAAAAATATCTTAAAAAATTAATATGTATAATTTGCATTTACATGATTGCTTTGATTCACCTAATGAATTTTTATTTAAACTGGCAATAGTTGCATATGAACCACTATTAACACTTGATGGACGACCAATTGAATTTAAACGAATAAAAACATTTTGATGACTTCCATAATCAGCTGTACTAGTTAAACTTGTTCTAGAAAAATAAACAGATTATAATCACATAAGTTTAACAATCATAATTAAATATTTGAACTGATAATAATTTTAAAGATTTTATATATTTTCTAGTAATCATTTGTGCATTAATTTTGATCTACAAATAATAACCTTTTACACAACATCTTTCTAAAGGATAATTTAAATTTATAAAAAAGTGTTTATTTAATTTATATTTATCAGATGGTATTAGAAAGTTCTATACTTAGTTTTTCATACAAGTATCATTACCTAACTATTACCTATAATCGATTAGTAATCAATCTTAGATAAATAATATGAATTGGGAACATATGCGTGGTTAAAATTCGGTAAAACTTTGTAAACTTGATAAGTTTCTGAAGAATAACTTAATTTAAAATATTGTGCCCTCCAGAATTTATTAAATGTTTTTGTAAAAGAGTTAAAATGATAACCTCCATCACGATTGTTTTTATAAATGTGAATTCGATTATTAACTGAATTTTACAGAGCATTAGTTGCCCAATTTTCAACTAAGAAATTTGTGAAAAAAACAAAATTAAACTCTGACGGTCCTCACCTATGTCTCGCTTAAATATAGGAGAAACAATACTTCAATTCACAATGAAAAGTCATCCAAATTTATGAAAATACTTGAAAATTAAGCAACTATAATTCTCTGTTTTGCGTTACGTTAATATAGAATTTTGAAAATGTTATGTTAATTTATTGGCAGAAACTACAAGAACTCTAGTAAAATAATAAATAGTGATAATAGTCGTAATGTCATTTCTATTATACAAAGGTCACAATTCAAAATTAATATATATATATATGTAAATACATTATCAAAACTTACTGTAACGAATCCTGTCGTATTCTTTTCTTTGCTCTTACATACATTGCACTAGCTATTAATCCAACTACCATTACTAAACCCATTGCACATGCTGCACCACCCAATAATTCAGGATTATGTGATGGTTGATGGGGTGCTTGTGCCGGTGCTGAATATTGTTTACGTTGTGGATAATGACCTTTAAAATGAAAATTTATAATATTTGACAGAAATTTTATTTTTAAATGTTACAATCAAAATCAAACATAATAAATATTTAAAATTTTTTTTTTTTTTTTTATAGAAATATGCTTTTGAAATTTTTTTATATATAAATTATGATAACTCATAATTTTACCTTTCTGACAAATAATTTTCCTCATGAAATTCAATTTAGTGTCATTTGTCCGTGGTGGACCCCATACATATAAATGAATTGTAAATGGTATTTCAAATGTAACTTTTCCTGTACATGGTAAATTAATTGTAAATGTTTCTGTTGTTTGTGGTACATATCCTTTGGCTGGTATACTTAATTGAGGTACACTTATGGCATCATCTTTTTCATTTTCATATTCAACATAAAGATGATATGGTAACTTTTTTTTTTTTTTTATGTATAGATGTTTATTTATATATATAAACAAGTATGTAATGAATATATAAAGATAAAAGTAATATGTAAATATAAGTAATAGAAATGTAATTAAGTTGTTTTTAGTTTTAATAAAATTATTTCTATGAGCTTGACAGAGAAAATTATGTAATGCATTTTTGTATATATGTATTTATAATTATGATGACAGGAAAAGGAGTTAAAAGTTAAATTTATAACTTACCGGATATGATATTAAACTTTGCCATGAAAATTCAACATCATATTGGTCTGCCGGCAATGGTACTCGAAATTGCATTGCAAAAGTGTTTATTGCTCCTTCATGAACATAAAACAAGTCAACTTCTAAACCTGGAAATATTAAAACCTTTAATAAGATTATGAATGTGTTTTTTTTTAAAGCAATTTCTTTGTAAATTATAAATTTTATATCGTTTTTTTATAATTTCGATTTTTTTTTTTTAAATGTTATTGAGAAATTATTTTAAAATAAATTTTTAAAAGGAATTTTGAATATTTAGTTAAAACGAATATGTATAAACACTAAACGAATTACTATAATGAAAAGTAGTTTATTTAAACGAAGTTAAATATAAATTATTTTAATTGTTAAATATAAAATTTGTGAAATAACTGACTATTTTCAGGTATACAGGACGAACCTCTTTATTTCGTATTCGGACGGGACTAAAAAAAAATACGAATTATAAAGGAATACGAAATATAAAGATTTTTTTTAAAAAAAAATCCTAGAGATGAAAATCGAATGAAACAAAAAGTACAACCAATGATGTTTAATGAAGTAATAATAAATGAAAAACAACGAATAGAACACAAATTAATAAAATTAATATATTAATTAATTAAATAACAACAAAAATTAACGAATTTAAACCTTAAGACATGAATTCATTAATTTCGTGCAAATATGAGAAACATTTTTGGTGGAACATTTTCATTTTGTTGCAAAAAAGTATACACATTTTGAGCGGAATCTTTAGCCTCTGTGACAGAAATCAAACCACCAAAACCCTGACAAATTAGGCCTATATAGCTAAATTTTTAAAATAACAAAATACGAATTACACAGGTCTATTTATATGAGAAATTAAATACGAAATAAACATTATACGAATTAAAGAGGATACGAATTATAGCTGGAATTTTGTTTGAAATTTAAAATTCCGGACAGGGAATACGAATTAAACAGGAAATACGAAATAAACAGTATACGAAATAGAGAGGTTCGACTAGTATTAGATATTTAATATAATGCTTCTATAGATTTTATTATGTCTCTGTATATTTATCAATTATGAATGGAATGTTTAGATCAAACCGATGTGAATGTTTAGATCAAAATATTAATTTAATTTTTTTATATTGATTTGATTAGCATCAGGTCAGGATCATAAGTATTTGTTAAATATTATTGGTGTATCAGTAAATTCTGTATCTACTTTTATTGCTTCTAAATAATTTTAAAATTCATTAGAAATATATTGAGTTAATTGTCAAATGTCAGAAGAAATTGAGTTTCAACTGAGAAATTTTTTTTTTTATCTGAATTGGTCAAACTTAATGTACAAAATTCGACATTGTATTGTAGCAAAAGTTTTGTAGAACTTTCTATTATTCAAAGTATATGAATAGTCAGAATTTCTATTCAACAGGCTGTATAATATTACTTGAGGTGATGTGAATAATACATTAGATTTATCATTATGTTCTAAAACAGATAAAATTAAATTTTATCTCACCTTGTGAGTGGCAGAAAATAAAAATAATAATTATAAAAAAACTATTATTTGACAAACTTTATAATTTCTTTATGGAACGAAATTTCTTTTATACTCGTAACTAACACCAAAAATCATCTACATATAGATACAGTTCAATCGAATGCCGAACTTCGAAACTTTTTAAGAAATGAAAATTGAAGATTTACTTATAGAAAATGCTCAACTACACAACATAAAATAAATTAATTTTTTGAATTTGTTTGTCTATAATAATATATACAAATTAAATATGTAATATGATAATTTATTTTATACAGTTTAGTTGAGCATTTTCATTTCTATATTATATCATCAAATTTCCTTTAGATTCTGCAAGTTCTCTATACGATTGGACTATTTATATATAAATGATTTATGCTAACACCGAAATTTGTAAATAAAATCAATTTTTTAGTAATATATTAAAATATTTTGTACTTACCCATTATTTTAATGACTTCTTTATGGCTAATGAACACATTTAAGTATCCATTTATAGTTTTCGGGTTCCAAATTATCAGTATATTAATAAAGGTTATCCAAATATTTTCCATTTTATATAATAATTTATTATCAATACATAATTTTATATTGAAAAAAAATCAATTTTTTTTTTAATTCAATCTTATAATATCATAATTATGACAGGAACACTTTGTTATAGAAAACTATGATATAAAATGCTTTATTGGTGTGTAGATGATCATGATCATTAGTTTCTTAATATTACAACACTTTTTAAAGAAAAATTAAATTTGGAAATCATAATTAATGTTTAGCATAAAATTATATAATTATATAACCATTTCAGAATAGATAAAGTTTTTTTGTGAACTATAGTTTTTTTTGAAATATTTGTCAAATTGTTATCGCTTCATGCTAAATTGTAGGTAGCAAGCAACAATGTTTAATTTTTTCAATTTTTGCATATTTATGATAGTTTACAGAGTATATTTATTAATGTATTTTATTTTAGACCGAAAACTTTAAATAAATTTCAATTTTTATAAAATCATTTAATTAATAAAATTATAATTTATTAAATTTTCGTCTTTTAGATAAGAATTTCGACAATTTAACAATTAAATTACAACGTAATAACAAATAATATAAAAACTTATTATTGTAGACCATATTAGCAAAACTTAACTATTCCGGAGTCCGGAGTACTTCTAATTTTGGAATTACCATAATAGATAAAAAGTTCGATATCGATGTGAATTAAAGAAATATAGTTTTCCAGTACATAATACAAAGAGTGACTATTTTTCGAAATTTAGATATTTAAGTGTTTTTGAAGAAATTTTGAAGCAACTCTCAGGCTTATAGGAGCAAATAAAATATAGCTCTTTCATTTCTATTCTAATTCATTAAAGAAAAATGATAAATATATTCTATTTTTACTTAAAAATTTCTAAAATTTACAATATTTTATTACAAATTAATCAAATTACAACTTCGAGGCTTTATTTGATTCTAACTGATATACAATCATATTCTATCTTAATATTGATTGCAAAATTAATAGCACATTATTATCGTTAGTTCAATTTCAATAATTGCAATAGATCAATCTCATAAAAACTTAATTTTCAGAAAGTAAGTATCTTGAGTTGGAGTAGTTGTAAGTTTTGTATCTTGAGTTGGAAATGATAAACGATATAAAATTTATATAGTAAGTCCATCTGATGAAAATAAGTCAAGTTAGAACACATAATGATTTCAATTTGAAATATATTAGGTTGAGTTACAGTACTAACGTAACTAAATCTATTGATTCTAATTTAGTTTTTTTAAATTATAATCTAATTAATATGTAATATTTTAAATTGAAACGATGTAAAGATAAATTATTTTTCTAATAAATACAATTTTTTAATGGACTTTTTTCAACTCTTAATAAAATTGTACATATTTATGATTTCCAGAAAATTGGTGATTTTGCGTTAGAATATTATGAACCGGGTACTTTGGAATATAAATTGATTTAAAGCATCTCCCGAGAATGAAATACCTTCAGATATCAATCATTATTACCAATGTTTACTAAGGTAGAGTAATGTTCTTTGAAATGATTTCTCATATTCATATAATACAGAATGAGATTTTAAGCTTTCTTGGTCGGTGTCATATATTATTTTTAATTATAATACCAATTCTATAAATTAATAGAATCTAAATAATTTTTTTTTAACAACATTTAGAATACTATTCTAATTATCAAAATATTTCAGCTGATGATATTTATTTTTGATAAATAACTTGAAATTATAATAGCTTTCAAACGTATTCTTTCATAAACCCTCCAAGAAAATGTAATTGTAAAATTCAGAATCAATTTTATTATTGTATATATATATATTTATTTCGAATTTATATATATATGTATATATATATCAGGGATGGAAACCATTGAAAAAAACATGTTGGTTCGGTTTAATGGTTTTCCAAAAAAATGAAAATGGTTTTTGGTTCTGATTTTGGTTTTTGTTCTTTTATGAAAATGGTTTCGGTTCGGTTCTGGTTTCTAGTATTTTTAAAAACCAGATTTTGGTTCATTTTTTTGTGATTCAGATAACAAAATTTCCCAAAAGTGAAAAGCAAAAACTTTTTATTTGTCTAAAAGCAATGAATCAAAATTATTTCAACATAACTCTTTATTTTCTTAATAAACAAAAAATAACTAATACAAAATGTCAACTGATTTTTTTTAAGTATATAAGTATGTAAAAGACTTTGCACATGATACGCAAACTGCGAACTGCGAAAATGCTTAAAATTAATTAATACACATAATGTTATCAAAAAAAAATTAATTATTTTATGAAATTTATGAAAATAAACTATTTTATATTTTTTTCTGCGAATTGAAATATCTAGTTGCGAACTGTCAATCATTATTTGCGATCCACTCGCAATCCACATTTTTGCATTTTTCAAATTTGTTTTTGTATGGAATATTCACAATTCGCAGTTCACGTTTCATGTGAAAAACATATCAAGAATTGCGAATATTCGCAATTCGCAGTTCACGTTTCATGTGCAAAGTCCATAAATAAAAGTAACAAATTCATTTTCAAAAAACTAAAAATAAAATAATGGGATGCATTTTTCGTTACGACAAATTAGGTGTTTTCAACGACAAATTAGGTGTTTTCAACGACAAATTGTGTAATTGAACGGCAAATTGTGTAATTGAACGGTAAATTTTGTAATTTAACGGCAAATTGTGTAATTGAACGGTAAATTTTGTAATTGAACGGCAAATTGTGTAATTGAACGGCAAATTGTGTAATTGAACGGCAAAATATGTAGCGTATACTAATATTAAATAAATAAATAAACCTTGTTCTTGTAGTATAATGGAAAAAGAATAATACCCTTGTTCTTGTAGTATAATGGAAAAGGGAATAATATTTCTGGAAGACTATAATGTGAAAAATTGTCGTGCAAACTTCTAATATTGTCGGGTTGGATACATATTCTGCTGTGCAACAATTGTCGTTCCGTATACCTAATTTGTCGTGCTGAAATATATTCCCCTAAAATAATATAGAGTTGAAGTGTGAACATGACAAAGAAAGCTACAATACTTTAAATGTTGCATGCAGTTGAAGTTTTAAGTTATTGAGAAGTTGAACTATATCTGGTGGAAAATTTTAGAAGAGGCTCCATTTAATCTAATGTGGTTTCAGTTTCTAAAAATGTTGCTGGTTCGGAAGGTTTTTTGGTTCGGTTCGAAACCGGTTTCCATTCCTGATATATATATATATATATATATATATATTAATTAATGACAAAATACCACAACACCATTGTTTATTAAAAACATTAAAAAAATTATCTAAAATTTACAATCTTTTGATTTAAAACCCTTCCCTTTTTAAATAATTCAAATTAATGTTGTTTCCGTTTGGAAAACATAAAAGAGCATTAAAAAGGATATATTTTATATGAATATTTATTAAACAAACCCCTTTTTCTAAACAATTTTTTTTTTTTTTTATATATTTTTAACTTCTAAATGAATGTATAAAAATTAATTTTTCGTTAAATTTAGTTAAAATTCATTTATAGAATAAATATTAGAATTGTTTTGTAACACGTTATAATATAAAGAATTCTACTTTTTTTTTTTTTTTTTGGTTATTTTTACCTCCTGGGACAAAATTATGAGAACATAATAATATTAATTCTATGAAATTTGTTGTAATAATATATCGTTACGTCATTTCAATATAAATAATATGATTCACTCTCTGGGGGTGTTAAAAAATATAATGTTGGCGCACGTTCTAATAATCTATATAATTGGATAAAAATGAATATTCACTCTGTGCCTTGTTGTTATCTAGTTTATTTGAAGGAATTTATTATTTACATTTGGTATAATACATTTTTTTTTTATGAACAATTGGTTTTAGTGAATTTTATCAAATTTCAAATTACTGTAGTGTACCGACGAAATCAGAGAATAATGGGAAAAGAACTTAAAATCTAGATAGAAAAATAACTGCCCATAGAAATACTTCAGGGATAGTAGTTTATAAAGAATTCTCTAAAATTGAATCATATCAAAATTGTTTTGATAATTAGGAAATTTGAGTTAAGCTAATTTGGGTATTTGGCTCAATTAACAAAATTGGTAAGATTAGCTTGGAATAGAAATTGATTGGGTGACACAACAACAAAGTTCGTTTCGAAACGTCATTTGGCAAGATATTTGACATTTTGACATATTTTTTACTATCAATTTTAAATTTAGCATCTAAAAGTCTGCTCATATTTTATCTTTTTATTATGTGTCCATATAACCTCTACTTTTCCTTTATTATTATATTTCGGGAGTTTCTTTAATTTCTTGGATAAAGTCTTCCATATTAATCAATATTAATTTAATTTTAAAATGTCATTAATTTATTTTAGGTTATGATATTCGACCAATTTCGCAAAAGATAAAATAATTTCAGCATTTGAATTCGTTTCGACTACGTTTATTGTGACTTTCAATCCGCCATACCATATAAAATTGTATAGGGCTGTCAGAATTTGAAATTTTGAATCGAACGTTTCGAAACGGATTCGAAACCCTTGTAACTCCCACTTTAGCCCTGTGAATTCAGTCATATCTTATCTACAAACAATCAATTCTATTCTAGTAGTATATATTATATGATTCAGTTTTGCTATCATATCAATTACTTTATTGTGATATGAACTCAATACATGGATTATATTCTATCTTATAGAATAATTTGGGTAATTGTGCTATTTGGGCAAGTGATTTAATCAGCAATAAATCAAGGACGATCCTTAACAAGCTACGTTTATACGCAATATATTCAAGATACAAACAAAAAATCGCGATGTGAAGAGTTTTTAAAAATCTTTACTCTATTTGATAATGTATACATCAAAATTATAAAAAGATTGAGTTTGGTCATATTTATTATTAAATTTTTTTATAGAATAGACAAATTTCATCATAAATTGCAATAATCTT
Source organism: Rhamphomyia laevipes (assembly GCA_963920725.1). Taxonomy (NCBI): domain Eukaryota; kingdom Metazoa; phylum Arthropoda; class Insecta; order Diptera; family Empididae; genus Rhamphomyia; species Rhamphomyia laevipes. Next base: position 38,746,910 of record OY987259.1, read on the forward strand.
ATAGTTTTAATGAATAGTATAACATGAAAATAATTAAGATTATGTAAAGAAATCTGTTATTTTCAATTCTTACTGGTTTTATTATTTAACAAGAAATTGTTGAAAAAAATTTCAATACAAAATAAAATATTATATCACAAAGATGAATATTCAAATTGCTTTTATTTAATTAGTAAAAAGTATTATAAATTGGTTTTATTACAGAAAAATCTTACATATACTTGTATTATTTTACCTCATTCCCTATAAATTTTATTGACAAAAAATGATAAATTTTCTTATTTCTAGCTTTCATTAACAAAATTTTTAACATAATTTTTATATTAAATAGAATGAAGAATTTGAAATTAATTTTAATGTATTCATGAAAAATCTATATAATAATTTATGTTAATTATCCAATCTCTGTTATAATTATGTAACTTAAAAGATGGGTACAAATAATTATATATGGTTTTTGTCTTTCACATTAATCAATCAAAAAATGTATACTGTCATTTAATCAATCAAAATCGTGAATTTCTTAAATCCATTAAACGAAATTATTATAATAAATAAAAAAATAAATTTGATTTGAATTTTTTGATTTCTGTAAAAGAATAACAATATTTAGCTGTCAATTTTACTATTAAAATTATGTCTGACATTTATAATTTTCATATGTATTAAATAGTGGAAGTTGAAAAGTAATAGATAAATCTAAATATACTAAGAAAAAACTAAACTTTCATTGGTGTTATTATTATAATTTAAAAATGTTGTGCATAATTGTAAGGTGTATAATTAAATTAATATTACAATTTTGCCAGTGATTGAAGACTATTTTTCCTAAATGAATAAATATTTGTATAAGAAAAATATAGTTTGAAATTAATACAATTTTATTTTCAATAATCCGGAAATAATTACTAAGATTATATTACACCAAGAATACTAACATTTTTGTTTACCAAAATGTTGACATTATTAATACGTTAATCTGCTAAAATTATTTTCTAAATAAATATTAAGGTTCTAGTTCTGACTTAATTTCTAATTGAAATGGAGTATTTAAATTTTCATTGGAAATTTGTCAATTTAGAAAAATTAAGAAACAGATGAAAATTTAAAATAAATTGAAATTTTTGAAAAAATATTTCTTGAATCCAAAAAATTGAAGAGTATTGGATAGATTTTTCAAATAATGATATCTAAACTTTAGATTCTAAAGCCTGGGCCAGTATCGAGGAAAACGTAACGTTTTTCAAAACGTTTCGAATTGGATTTACGTTCGTTTGAAAACGGTTAATCGGGGAAGACGAACGTAAACGTTAAACAGTTTTGCCATCACAAACTAAAGAAATCTTGAGTGTCGCTGCCGATGTTAAAACTATTAATATTTTGACACATTTAAATAATAAATCAGCTGTTTATTTAAAAAAAATTTAATTTTGAAAAAGTTGTATTAAAAACGGAAATAAAAGTCATAGTTTTAAAATGATTAAATTTTTAAATTATTTTATAATAGCAATGCTTTCAAGCATGCAATCATTTTTTAGTAGCAGCAGCGAAGATGAAGAAAGTACTACAAATTTACTTACATTTTTTTTTGTTAAATCAATCAACATAGCACAGACAGCGACGATAACAAAGTACATACGATTACAAATTAGTTGACGTTAAAATTTTCGATTAAAATGTTAAAAAAAACAAGTTACATGATACATCGATTCGATTAGAAATCGAAACGTTTTTAATGAAACGTTTTCAGCGATACCGATGTGACAATTACGATTCGTTTTTCAAACGTAAACGTAACGTTTTCCTCGATACACATGCTCTAACATAAGTAAGATTTGTTAAAGTATAAAATTGAATTGGAACATTTATAACAAATGTAACAACAACTTTGGAATAAACGTAAAATATAAATTATAAAATTCAACTAATTTTAACTTTTCTTAGGTGTATGTAAATATCAATTTTTGTATTTTGAATTTAAAAAAAAAAAAAAGAATTTCTTTGAAAAATTGGAAAATCCAATTTAAAATAAAATTAAAATTAGTTATAAAATCTAATCAAAATCTCTTAACATCTTAGATAACTAAATTATTTTTTTCATATTTCTAACGTTTTTTATAACGTTAGCTATAAATTTTTATGGAAATTTTTTAATTTTTATAATAATAAACTCAACATTATATCAACAATTTATAATTATCTTCATTTCTAATTTTTATATAATATATTTAAATTTGTTAATATTATTAATTTCTAGTTAATTTCCTTTACGTTATTAACACTTGTCATTTAAATAAAAACGAAATACAAAATTTATAATATATAAATAAGAGCACATCATCATGAAAACTTAATCTTATAATTTTATATTGTTGATGGATTTAATTAATATTTACATTTATATTTATTTATATATATACACTCATTTTATTACACGTAAATCCTGTTAAAACACGCAGTCAACCACATAAATCCCCACGATAACAAATTCACAAGTAATAGGCCAACTCCTTTTAAAAACTATATATATATATACAATACATATACGTTTTACACACGGTGATTAAATTATGCCAAAAAAAAAAAAAAAAAAAACAACAACAAAATTTTAAGGATATTTTTTTTTTTTTGCACTTATGAAAAAGGAAAAATAAAATATTATGTTACTAATATTAAATTTCTATTAAAGTATTATTATTATATTGAAAATTGGAAGGGAAAAGGAAAATTTAAAAAAGAAAAACAATTTCTCACAATAGATTTTTTTTTTTATATATATATATATATATATGTATGTATGTATATAGAAGTACAGAGAGAAAGGTAAAGGGTGAGTATTGTTTTTTTTTATAAAAATAAAAAAAAAAAAAATGTTTTTTTTTTGCGTTACGTAACACGTCAAGCAACAGTTAAATTTCACGACGAACTGAATTTTATAAATGAACCTATATAAAAAAATATAGAAATTTTTTATTTTAAGGACTCAAATTTTGTTAAAATAGAACGAAATGGTCACATGCGCACCAATAAAACATTTCAAAAATTCAAATAAAGAGAAAAATTTATGGATCTGGTGTATGGAATTACTTCAGTTATTTTTTAAGTAAATATTAACTATATTTATATGTAGTCAACGAATATAAACTGATTGAATGTATACAGACTATTTACAATTTTCAAAGTATACATAATTATATATTTTTTTGAGATCAATTTCTATGTTCATATATTTGACATATAAAATATTATTTTTTATTAATAGCCCGAGCAGAATCAACGCAGAATACATACGCAGCCTACATAAGTAATGCCAAAAAAAGTTAAAATGTATATGAAAATATATGGAACCGATTATAACAAACGCAGCCTACGCAGCCTCGTCGCAGAATCGAGAAAAAAGTTAACCAACTCTTTTAACTTTTTCCGTAAGTACGCTGGTAAATGTCACATTAATATCAGATAGAAAAATATTGTTAGTGTAAATTGGTAAGTTTTTCGCAGCAAAACTACTTTTGATTGTGTTCGGTAAATATTTTTTTCTTATGTTGGCTGCGTACGTATTTGATTCTGCTCGGGATATAATGCGTTTTTAGCGATCCATTCGTCAGTTGTATAGTTTTATTGTAAATATCCACATCAATTATTTGACGATAGTATAGCTAGTTATGTTAAATAGATTCAATTACACTCAAAAAAAAACCACCGTAAATACCACAGTTTTCTCCTTTACAATCAACGGAAAATCCGTTGAAACCTATCCAAATGATTGTGTTGTTAATTTCAACAACTAAAAATTGTTATATTTTCTGTTAAAAATTGGGACGGAAAACTTAGCAATCATACTTGTAATTTTTAATGAATTTTCCGTAAAATTTTAAGAAATCCAAAAGGACGGAACATTTGAACAAAGAACCCATACGTTGTAGAGCTAGTGTTGTTAAAATTACTCTACTCTACCATTCATAATTAACAAAATATTCTTAAATTTTAAAGAATTTTCAGTAAATTTTATTTTACGGACTTTACATAAAGTGAAGAAAATGTTGTTATTTTGTAGGTATTTTACTGTCAATTTGGTTTTAAGGAATTTACTGTACACCTAACAAACTTTTTTTATAATTAAGATATTTTACCGTAAGATTACCTTGACAGGATATACCGTAAAATAAAAAACAAAACAAAAAAATATCCGTAGTATTTTATTTACGGATCTGTAACTAAAGTTAACAATATTTGTTACGGATTTTATTGTAGACTTATTTACGGAATTTTACCTTGGAAATTCTAAATACTGCCGTAAAAATATCTGTAAAAATAAATTAAAAATTTTACTAAAAAATTATAGCTTTTAATTTTGTATTTTATTTTTATTTATCATTTTTTATGATACATTATTATTTATTATTTTTGCAGTTGTAGTTATTGAAGAATTAAAGTTATCATTTTTAAAAATAATATTGTAAAAAAAATACTGAATGAATAGCCACATATTTTTGGATTGCAATGGGTAATTTAAATTAAACAAATTTATAATTTTAAAACAAGTATCTACTGCATTTACAAAATTATCACATTTTAATTTTAAGTTATCAAAGTACACAAAAATTTCATTGAACTCCGTCATAGATCCTCCTTGGCAAATAATAAAAGGTTGAACTTTTTTATCATCATATAGTAATTTTAATTTTGTATTTAATTCATTTGCTTCCTTTATAAACACAACCATACTATTTTGTGAATCTTCTATGGTATACTTTTTCGATATGCCATCGATCTTGAAAATTTGAGTTGGTTTAATTAGGACATGAGTCAAATGTAAAAGATACGCGTTTTTAGAATCTAAAGAAGATACAAAAGAAAATAATTAAAATTTATAAAAACTGTAAGATAAATAAATAATGTACATAATATACATAATAAACATTATTTTTATTTATTTATTTACTTTAAATCAATAATTTAATGAATGAATGTATTTTAATTTTTATGTAAAATACAAAATTATGTTATAATACATCTATTTCTATTAGTACATAATATAAATATATGTTATATAACCATAGAAATTAAATTTGTAATTTTTGAAAGGGTTTTCATATATAGATATATACATACGTAATAATTTTTTTTTTAATTTATTAATTCACCTTGCATTAATGAAGTTTCTCTGGATAAGTAATCCTTAAGCAATGGGTAATATTTTGATTTCAATGGAATTTCGCTTCCACAAATTGAAATAATATGTTTTTCAAATTTCTCCCACTGAGCATAAAAATTATTTCCAGTTTTGGGAAAAACATACTTAAAGTCATAATTAATCTGAAAAAATACAAAACTTTTTGTTACAAATAATTCATTAATAATTAACTTAATTGTTTTTACCAATATACGTGCTTCTGGTAACTTAAAACTGGGCCACTCATTTAAAATATTATTAACATTGTCGTCTTTAACGTATTTCTTAAAATCTTGTCGTCGATAGCTTATAGTAGATATCCAATTTTCCATTATTTCATCAAATGGTTGCAAATGATTTTTTAGCCAGCATTTATTTTTTTCAGCATCTGGCTCTGAAAACGTGTAAAGAAATAAAAAAAATAATACGATTCATTCTGATTCTTTTTAAGAAATTTATACCTGGTTGATCACCTTCATTAAAACGCATAGAATATTCAAAGTCACTGTGACTTTTGTCACTATTACTAGCATTTTGATCTCGTTTTTCACCACGGTTGCCATTGTATAGCTTACAATACAATCTTCCGCGTGGTCGTTTTCCTTTATGATGTTCATACCAAGAGTCCTATATAAATTATAAAATTTATAGCAGTTGAATAAAATAGATTTTTAAAAATAATACCTTGCTTTCATCTGGAAAATCTGTGACAATAGAATTAAATTCTTACTTACTGTTTTTTTTCCTTTATTTCGCCAGAGTTTTAGGCGATGCTTAAATCGAACTTTCTCACCCAGATTCTGAATATCAGAAAAAAGTTTTTGAATATCGTGCTCAGAAGCTATTGATAGCTTTAAAATGCTCCAATTGTTCTCTGCAATTTTAGTGGAATGTACATTTATTTGTTTTCTAAAAACTATCCTATCTAAAATCTTACGTAATAAGTTTATTTTTAATACCGGATTAAAAATACCCCACTGTTCAATTAATTGTATCAAACTCAACTTATTAACACTTTTATTTTTCAGGTTTTTTTTTTTAATACACTTTGTTTTAATTTTAGTCTTCATAATAAGTTGTTTTCAACATCACGATTCAACAAGTAATGAACGAAAGTAAAAAAAAAAACAATATATTTAGAAGACTTTACGGGGATTTTGTTAAAATTTCAACAGAAAATTCTTAAAAAGCAATATTTTTACAAAAATACCCGTAAAGTCTACAAAAATACCCGTAAAGTCTACGAAAATGTTTTAATTTAAGAAATATTGTTACGGAAAACTCCGTAGACATTACAAAATATTTCTTGAAAATTCTTAAAACATAATACTTTTACGAAAAAACCCGTAACGCCTACAAAAATACCCGTAAAGTCTACGAAAATGTTTTAATTTTAAGAAATATTGTTACGGAAAACTCCGTAGACATTACAAAATATTTCTTAAAAAAAATTCTTAAAACATAATATTTTTACGAAAATATTCGTAAAGTCTACAAAAATACCCGTAAAGTCTACGAAACAATATAAAAAAATTACTATGAAAGTTTGGGGACTTTAAATTATTTTTAAAAAATCTGTAATTTTTTTTTATTTAGGAAATGGACAGAGGTATTTGGTTCAAATTTGGACATATTATAGATTAGTGAAAATAAAGACGATTTCCTCTTTCACTTTTTTGATTTGGGTCCCAAGTTTCGGAGATATAGCCCTCAAAAATTTAAATTTTCAATTTTCCTATGCCCCTAGCTCCTAAACGAATAATGTTACGGAATTGAAATTTTCAAGATATGTAAATCTGTAAAAAGTAGATAGGCCGTTAGAACATTTTTTTTACATTGGACCTCACGCCCCCTCTTTTTTCGATATCTCAGGAAGAGGGCCAAAAAATGAAAATGTGCAAGCGCATGTCTTATGCACCTATAATTACCTCTTTACTACTAAAATTTCAACTTTGTATCTTAAGGCGTTTAGAAAATAGACACTAAGGAATTTAATTTTCATATTTTCATATAAAATTACTATGAAAGTTTGGGGACATTGAAATTAAAAAAATTAATTTAATTTTCTGGGTCTATGTACGGGGTATTTGTTAAAGTTTCATTAAAAAAAAAATCCAGGAATTCTTATTGGAATATAACAATATTTTTGTTGGTATTAACAATTTTCTTGTACGTGAAGCTCTTAACTCTACGGATTAAGATTCATCAACTGTTACCGTAGTTCGTAAATATAAATTGTTAGATATTTTAAGAAAACATCCGTACTACATTAAAAAATAAGACTTTTTAATGTGAAATCCGTAAAATTCAACAAACATTTTTGATGGAAATTTCAACGGATATTAGTCGGTAGCTTATTACGGTGATTTTTTTTTGAGTGACATACATATATTTGGATTAATAGTATTGTATATAGATATTTAAACATCGGTAGTTTGGCGTACTTTTTTTTTTTTTTGATCATCAAATCCATCACCAGACTTCATAGTTATTCCACAACTACTCGTAATATCTAATAAATAAATTTAGTTTTTATTTTTAAAAAAATAAAAATATATTTTAGAATGAATGACAAACGAAAATTAATTTATTCAATAAAAAAAAAAGGATTAACAATTAAAATTAAATTTGTAATAAAAAATAATTCATTTTTTTTTTTTAAATTTAACGCAAAATTATGTTTTTTTTTTTTTAAAATAAGTACAAACGAAATAATTGTAAATGAAAAAAAAAAAATGAAATATAAATTCCTCGTATTGAGAATTATGCTAAAGTTCTGGTGCTTCTTCTTCTTCTTCTTCTTGCGGCGTCTCTGATTTTTTTCGCCTCGTACATATTTCCAGCTATGTAAATACAAGTGCAAGTCATACACGCCATTGTAAAAATAAGTGTTAAGTGAACTGAAAATACGAAAGAACAAAAATATTTTTTTTAACATATCAAAATATTTAATGAATTTTAATTTACAGGTCCAGTCGATAGGTTTTCTGTAAATACATTTTCTTTTTATGACGTCTAAGTCATTCACTGAAATTGATTTCATTGTATTATTTAGCATTGGAAAGAAATTAATTGGAATTATATCGTTTATTTTTAATATTTTTGAAATTAATAGAGTTAGAAAATCAAGTGACATGAAAGGGGTGCTAGTAATACTTTTATTAAAAGCTGGTCCAAATGCTATAAAAACTGCTTTGTCATCATGAACTCCAATGATGCGTTCAGGGTCACTAGTAACTACATTATATAAAAAATAATTTAAATAATTTTATTTAGCATAATATAAAAAATAATTATTTATATTACGGTCTATATTGTATTGTGACTTCCATCTATCGAATCTCCACTTAACAGGTGCGAAAAATGCACAATCAGGATCAGCAAATATGGATATGACTTCTCTCCTAAGTTATAAGAACATTTTATAAATTAATTTTAATAATTTTTTAAATAAAATTTATAAAAGATTTATTTTTTAATTGTGAATTTATATTTAAAGAAAATAACTGAAATTGAAAACTGTTCGATTTTTCTCGGGTCTAAGTAACTAATTATGTACCAGTGTAGACTTATTTATCAACTTTAAACGATTAACAGCTTCGTTAATTCCTCAAGTATAATTTCACTTTAAATAATTTAAAAAATAATCGTCTTAAAATTGTAATTTTTTTTTAAGTTTCAAAGAATTAATTAATTTTTAAAAATGTGCTGATTTAGAATTTGTATTTTTGGATATATAGTAACAAATTTTTTAATTCATGTAAAAAAATAATTGATTTCTTACTCATAATCAGGAAAACTATCCCAGGATATAGGAAAAAAACACTCCGGACCACATGGTTTATCAACTTCATTGGTGGCAAAGCTATGTTCTGTAGTGCAACCATAGGGCTGGCGCAAGTTACCAGTTACTAGCCAATTGAAGTCACCAAATACTGAAACCCCTGGAATATCGTCGCAAAACTGTTTGAACTTGAGCCCGTACATCCCGTGTTCACTTATTATAATAAAATTATTTTCATAAGCCTTAGGTTCCATTCCATCTAATTCATTTACCAAATCTCCTATTGCAGTATCTATTTCCGTCAACATTCTTTCAACCTGAAATATTGCATTAGAAAATGAGAAACAAATAATTAAAATTATGATTAAAAAAACACAAATACTTCAATACTATTTGGCCCATATACATGTGCCAATTTATCAACGTTTTCCAAATACATCATCACTAAATTTGGCGGTTGAGGTGACTTTAGCCAATCTTTAACTTCCTTAAATCTGTCTGTTATACTCTTAGTTGGTTCATAAGCTCGAAAGAATGATGCACGTTTATTATTTGGTCCGTAGCCGTATTCCGATAAAGGCCACATTGAAACAGCAGACTTTCCACCTTTATCTTCATTCTCAGTCTTTAAAAAAATATTTTGTTAAGTAAAAAATTAAATTAATTTTATATAGAAAAGATTTAAACGAAACGTTAATCAGAAATATTTTCTAATTAACACTATAAATAAATTGCTTAGAAGTTTAAATTTTATTCAAATCAGATAAAAATTACTGTATTCTCTGTCTAGATCTAGAACATATGAAATATTAATCGAAATTTTAGCATGGACCCCTTAAAGGTACTGAACTCTACGTAGATATATATCTATATATCTACTGACCATCAGGATGAATTCGGAATGAACCTGTATAACATATTTCATTAAAATCTGAAGCCATTCTAGAAGAATGTTTCTGCGTACATGTTTTTTTTATTGCATTTTCGTATTTTCAGAATGCCCGACCTCGACAACGTCCAGAAAAAAAGTTTCACTAAATCCAATTTTTTTACAATAAAATTCTAGTTATTCTAACTACTCGTAAAATCATTTATTTATTTGAAAATTTAGTAAAATCTTTCAGTGCATAGGCTAAGCACAAGCTAACTACAAATTGAATTAATTGTTCATGCATTCAGACTCAGATCCAAAACCGATCTTAAAAAAAATCAATGTTGGGAATTCGATGTGGTTCAGAATTTCTTATTACATAAAATTTAATAGTATAAATAAAAATAACAATTTAAAATTTGGTACTCACATAAATTGGGTATGCATTGTATTCATTTTTAGTAATGTTATATAATTCTTCAAGATCATCAGTTATAGAATAAGATTCCGTGTCAGCCGAATACTTTAAAATTCTTCGGCCTATTACTCCGTGACTTCCAGGTAATTTTCCTGTAGCTATAATTTATACGAATAATTAAATAATTTTAAAATTATTTGTATACTTTTTCTTACCAACTGTGTGAAATCCAGTAAAAGCATTCAAATGAAATTGAAGTGTAGAAATTGAATCTGCCTTTATGCCTTTTTTAGTAATATTAATTAGGTTTGGCGTAAGCCTTTCATTTACAAATAATGAATCCAAACCGTCAATCGCTATAACGATTAATCTTGTTGGTAGTGGAGTTAGTGGTGTTTGTGGTGTTGTTGTTTGTGGTGGTGGTGTTGTTTGTGGTGGTGGTGTTGTTTGTGGTGGTGGTGTTGTTGTTTGTGGTGGTGGTGTTGTTTGTGGCGATGGTGTTGTTGTTTGTGGTGGTGGTGTTGTTGATTGTGGTGGTGGTGTTGTTTGTGGTGGTGGTGTTGTTGTTTGTGGTGGTGGTGTTGTTTGTGGCGATGGTGGTGTTGTTTGTGGCGATGGTGGTGTTGTTTGTGGTGGTGATGGTGTTGTTGTTTGTGGCAGCGGTGTTGTTGTTTGTGATGGTGTTGTTTGTGGTGGAGGTGGTGGTGGTGGTGGAGGTGATGGAGGTGGTGGTGGTGGAGGTGGTGGTGATGGTGGAGGTGGTGGTGGTGGTGGAGGTGGTGGTGGTGGTGGAGGTGGTGGTGGTGGTGGTTCTTTCGTTGTTGTTGTTGGTTTAGGTCCACGGGTGGGCTTCGTAGGTCGCTCTTCATTTATTATTCTTTCTTTATTGAATACATCCATGTGACAAATATTTTTTGAATTACTCAACTCGCATACTTCATTTACTCCAGTGGTATTGTAATCAATATTTATCAATAATATTATTAAAATTACAAAAAGTAAAAATAAAACTAACCAACTTTTCATCGTTGATGAACTTTTTTACTAATTTTAAATTATTTCAATTTTATTTTCAAAAAATATTTAATTTTAAACTTTATTTGTTGTTTCGGTTGTTTCTAGTTAGAATTTTTTAATATAATGAATTTATTATTATTTTCAATATTGAATAATCTTAAAAAGAAAATTTGATTTGAAATTTTTTTAAATTTTCTCTGAGTTCATATTTTATATATTTTACTAGGTTTTAATCTTAACCCATTCAGCAAATTTTGCCGAATTTTTAATACTATTTTCGCACGGATCTCCAAATCAAAATTCGGTCTCTTACTAACACATTTACAGAATTAAAAAAATTAATTAAATAAATATTATTTATAAATAATAAAAAAAGGGGTCATACTTTTTTCTTTCTTTATGAAATTTGGTTGTGAAATTTCTTTTTCTTTAATTTTGAATTGTGAATATATTTAAGGTATATAATTTATTAAATAATTAAATGTGGCCAACAACAGAATATAATAAAAATTAAAAACTATTTAATAGATAAATTATTAAAAGGTAAAAGTTTCCATTTATAAAGAAAAAAACAACTTTATATTTACCAGTTTTATTTTATTTTCAAAATTCAGCATTACTAATGGTGAATTCGTTTCTAAAAAAAAAATTGCCAGCATTCTGCATTTTTTTCACAGGTCAGCATTTTTTCTGTTCGTTTCTCGAAAAATTGTTGAACTGAAAATAATTTCATGTTCGTTTCTTAAAAATTCTGCCTGTAAATGTAACATTTTCTGCATTTAAATTTTCGACGATGCAGAATTTTTACCTCGCACAATACGGCAACATAATGAAAAAAAAATTCAAATGACAATTTGTGGATGATTTTCTAAACATAAACAAAAAATAATAATGGAAGAAAATAACGCAACAATTATTTGAGGGATAAATTTAGCTAATTCTCAAGATAATTCTTCATCTTCATCTGATGATGAGATTTATAATACAATTAAAGACAGAGAATTATGTCATCGTGTTAAAAATTTATAAAAATTGAAAATATAAATTGAATTTATGTAATTTGTAAATTTTCAGGCAATATAATAAAATTAAAAAAACAAAAATAAAATAATATACATTTAACATAAATTTAGCATTTATTATAAGTTCGAAAGTTCAAATTTTTTGTTAATTTGCATTAGAAAAATTAAGTATAAAAAATAATTATAAATTTATTTACTAAACAATTATTTTTATACTTTTTCTATTTTCTTAAAAGATAAATTTTAAATAAAAGCACTGAGAGAGTATAGTGATATATTTTGTAATTTATTTCCCAATATGGCAATCGCCATCCACATTTGTTTCTTATTTCGGAAGCGTTTTAAAGGTCCAATACAATTTAAATATTAATAATATTTATCGAGCAATATTTTTGTGTCCACTCTATACTAAAAAAAGAAATAAGTTGTTATAATACGAAGCTGTTTTGGCAAATAAAATTAATATTACGTTCTATGTGTTTTCTTGATACTTGTACTGCACCTGAAGATGAAGGATAAATTGTAATTTGATTTTGCTTCATTAAAGCATTTTCATCTTTAACTTGTATATATATTCTAAATTTAATTCTAAAATTTAAAATATAGTTAATATATTACACACTCTACTCTACACAATTATAAATTATTTTACCTTCACAAAATTGTTCACCCATCGATATTTTGATTTTATAATAAAATATTTAATTCAATAATAAATATAAATAAATACAAGGCAGTGTAGCAAACTTGAAAAAAAAAAAATCTGTTCGTTTGTAAAATGAAAAGAGTGCAAAATTCTGCAATTTGAAGGCAACACTGAAAAAAAGTAACATTTTAAAATGCAGAATTTATTCTCTAGAAACGATTCACCATAAGTTTTAAAAACAGTAACGAGAAAGATATTAACCAATTAATTAAAAAATGATTTCAGCAGGCTAAAGATAGAATGCAATTAGGAAACGGACAAAATGCAACAACAAATAATTTAAATAAGGAAATAGTTAACCAACTTTTCAAATGAATTTTTATTTTTTTCATTTTAATATTTATATTTTCACAATTATCTTTTATTAGTTACTCAATTACTCAATTTTTTTTTATTTAATTAATTATGTATTATTTAGTTAACACTTAAACATAGAGCAACATAGTTTAAACTGACTCATTTATCAATAAAAAATTAAATTATATGTGATTTAAAAATATGAGATATCAAATATACAGTAATACAAATTTTTTAATGACTTTATATTTTATGTTTTAATTTTTTGGATGGGAAATTTCTGAAGGAAAAGACTGTCGAAAGTTGTACGATTTTCACATGGAAGACACTGTGATACGCACGGAAAGTTGTACTGTTTTTAGTTGGAAAACAGTATAAAATTTACACGAAAAGTTGTACGATTTTCACATGGAATTCCGGGAATTACACCTAAATTTTCTCATATATATCTCACTAATACATTCACATACTCGGAATTTTCATATGTTCTTGATCTAGATATTAAGCTTAAATATTCTTAATATATACAAGGAAGGGATAAATATACAAGACACTTCGTGAAATACGAAAAGGCAATACAAAACGGCGTGTTGATCAATTTGAAAATATGTAAATTTCTATTGAAACTGGAAAATATTTTTTTTTTTTTTTTTTAATATTCTTAATATTTAAGCTTAGTATCTAATTTCACCTAATTATAAGAAAAACAACGTTAAATCGTGAGAACGGTTTTACGCTTATGTTAGCTTTTTAAGCTAGCTTGAGAAAATAAGAAATTAATAAAATGCATGTGCAGGAAATGGGTGCTATATGAAACCGTATATAACAATATGCAAAAGGATTCTTCACAGCTTTAAGTCCAAATATGATGAGATTTCGAAGAACCAAAATCAAATTTATACCTTGAGAAAGTTAAGTCAAGACGATGGATACGCTATGTTATTCAATAGTAAGCTCTTAAAGAAGTTATGGTTACAAATACTAAAGTTAAGTGTCAATCCCACCAAAAACCGAAACACAAACAGAAAAACTATCTTTTCTGACAACCAAAACAGCTAATTTTTTTCATAATGTCATGGCTGCAAACGAAATTTGATAGAAATGTGCGTCTGCAAACTTCTGCAAACAGAAATTGAAACTTTGAAAAAGTTTCTGTCCGATAAATTGAAAAACACAAAAATGAAAAATTCGAATTCTGGAACAGAAAAAATATAAAATCGTTTTTTATAAAGATAAAGCGATTTCAAGCAATAAAAATAAATTAGACAAATATTGTTTGTTATTTTATATTATTTTACAAATATTTTTAGCTGAAAAACTCTGTAAATTGGAAAATATCGTAAGTTTAAAAAATAAAAAAAAAAAGTTTTTGTTTCTGTTTTTGGTGGGATTGACCCTTTAGGGATTTTTTTCTTATTTTAGAGAAAATAAGAAAACTTCTTAGAAAAATATCAGATTGAAGAAACTTGTTAGATAGTCGTAAGAACTTTTAAAATTTACCACTTTTTTTGTGAAATTAATGTTACTTAATGTTATTTCTTACGCGGGTAATTCGCATTTATGTTAAAGTTGTGCTTCAGTGCTGATATTAGACATTTTTCTGCTACACCGTCACAGATGGTGGCACTGTGATTCAAACTAAATTAAACCAGTTTTCACTAATAATATTAAATAATATTTTAGGTTTAAAGTTTCTTAAAAATGAATTCGTCATTTTTTCATATGTATACATTTTCTTTACAAATGAAGTTCTTTAATAAAAGATGTTACGCACTAGATTGGCGATGGTTTTGATGGCAGAATGTTAAGAAATTCTCGCATCGCCTGTCGATTGCTTTTTATTTCACTTTTTCGAAAATTGATTTTGATATTTATTTGTATATATACAAAAAAAATATATATTTTTTTTTATGTTAAATTTCTTTGACCAAAAAAATCAATCTTTTTTTTTTATCTAGATCAATTTTAAAAAATCTCGATTTTTAGCAAGATTTACCCCTCCATTTACCAATACCAATATACTTTTGGTAATTTTGAAGTTTCAATTGTCAAGTGGTATAGTTAAAAAAAAAACTGAATAGTGTTTGTCCAGAAAAGTATTTAATATTAAATTATAAATTAACTGAATAGAATTATGGAATGTGCCTACCTGAAATATTTTCTTCTTCTTCAACTTAAATTCAACTGTCAAACCACACAAATACAAACACAAAAAAAAATCAATCTCGTCGCAAATTTCTTTGAACACAGAAAATCTCAAATTTTTTGATCTGGTCAAAGAAATTTAACATTAGTTTCTTTAATTTTCTTTAATTCGAAATTGTAAATTTAAAAATATTGAATTTTGCCCATGTATTATTAATCGAAGATAGTGAAAGTGAAGAAGAAAAAAATTATACACAAGAAAGACGATTTTTACGCGAACTCTACAATGTTTTGAATGTGACAAGTTAAAAGTAATTACATATTTATAGACTTTATTCAATTAATTCCTAACGAAAATAAATAAGAATCTTTCGTGTCTCTTAGGATGTATTTCGATATTTGTTAGAAGAACTTGAAAATGAACCTGAATTTTCGGAAAATTATAGAATGACTTCTATTGCAGATATTTGGCTTCATTCTATGGTTCAATCTATGATTTCACGAGCAATATATACCATGTAACATGTGCGTTGGAAAGTAAAATATTTACAAAGTGGATTAAATTTCCAAATGAAAGTGAAAAACTGGAATATAAAAAATTGGGGTATCTGGAGTTTTTGGATGTGTTGATGGCACTCATAGCAACATTATTGCACCTCAAGAAAATGAACATTTTTATGTAGATAGATTTGAAACACATTCCTTGAATGTTCAGTTGGTAAATACCTAAAAAAAATTTGAATTTGACTACAAAAAGTAATGTTAATGTATAATGCATATAGATATGCAACTTATAATATAAAAATATTAGCTGTTAATGCTCGTCATCAAGGTTCTGCGTACGATGCTGGAATTTAGTCTATGTCAAATGAAAGCCGCAAATTAGAAGCAGAATATAAAAATGAAATGAGAAATTCTTGGGTGCTTGGAGATCTTAGGTTATCCATTAGAGAAATGGCTTATAATACCATTTAAAAATAATCGGATAATTGAAGCGCAAAGTCATTTTAATCATGTACATGCTCAAGCAAGAAATCCAATAGAAAGATTGAATGGTCTTTTAAAAATAGTATTTCGATGTTTAATTGGTTATTTGTGAGAGTTTTGCGATATGATCCAACAAAAGTTATAAAAATCATAAATGTATGCTGCACTCTTCTTAATATATGTTTTCATTACAATTCCGAATTTATTGATGAAACTTTAACTGAGATTTAGGACAGCAATGAATTGTTAAATAATATTAATATTATGCTAAAACATTAATTGGACTTAACACAAAATCATGAATACGTGAATTTATAGTCTTATAAATTAAAATAATTTTTGGTAACCATATAACTCTTATTATACACTAAAATAATTAAAAAAAAGGGTAAATATTATTTTGATTGGTCTATATCGCTTCTGGATATTGGCTTTAGGATTTAGAGGTATTTTTTGCATTTCCTCATGGTTCTACCCAAGTGGAATTTCTGATTGCGAAATACTTTCTTCAAATTGTAATACTTCATCTGTAGAGTTTACATCATAGTAATGAGAATCTGCTGCTCCGAAATCATTATCAGGTAGTCCAACCACAATACTTTCCATTCCTGTTAATGCTACGATACGATCTTAATTTTTTGTTAGTATTATATTTTTTTCCAGCATTTGTTATTTTTGAATTATTTTAAGGTGTAATTTTTAGAAATATTTTACAAAAATGGACAAATACAAGGAGAAGATATTTGCAATGAACATGGGACTAATTAATAAAGTTGAAATTATTATATCGGCAAACACTTGACTTTTGAATCTTGTTCTCCATTCGAACCTTGTATGTATATAAAAGTTATATACTCGAAATTATTATGAAATATATGAAGTAAAGTATGTGATTTGATTCTATGTATAACATAATAGCAAGCCAACATTTAGATTTATTTTTTTGCTTTTACTGCATAGCTGTTTAAAGACGTATACCAATAAAAAAGGTAGACTAGAAAATGGTAATTAGTATGACTGGTAATTTTTATGATTTACAAATATAATTGTTATTTACTTATTAATTTCTCAATATTTAATATCCTTATGCTAGTTGTTTTTCTGTATATCTCTGTATATCCAATTTCATTCACAGCTTTTCAATTATTTGATAAGGCGATAAGTATATTTTGTTATTCGTAGTGAAATATTTTATTTTTATTTTTTTAAGGAAATCTTTCTGGTAATGACAAAGAAATTAATTAGATTTTCACTTTTTTTTCTATATTATATGAATAATTAAATGACACATAGAACGTTACTGAGTAATTCCATTAAATCATTTTTTTTTGTTGTGAAAATGAAGACGTGTTCGAAAGATTGAATTATAAATACTATCCTGAATAAATGAATTGCAATTGTCGTATATAAAATTATTTTTATTTTATTATATTAAGCTATTGGCAATATTGTAACTTAGGATGCATAGCTATATTCTCTTTAAATTTCAGAATTATTATCAATATATATTTGATGTTTTAATATTATATTATTATATTTCGTTCTGGATATATTTGCAATTATTTAAATTTTCTAATTATTTATTGTGTTTATTTATTTTTTATACCAGTGTTTATGATTTTTATGATAAATATTATTATATGTTTAATAGCAAATTCTTTTCACATAAAAATTAAACTCTTTTTAAGTGTCCCTTTAAGAAAAAAATACGAATTCGCTTATCTCTTTCATAGCAATTAATTGTTTTTTTTTTTACTAAGATTCATTTTCAGTTTATAATTAATGTTTTCACTTTTTTTACTTTTTATTTAACGTAAAAATAATTTAATAGAAAATCCAAATAAATTTTATAATTTTGTAGGTTAGGATTTTTTCGAAGTTTTCAGAATGTCAAATAGTTCCTATTATTTTTATAGTTCCCACCTAAAAATTAAGGATTTTCTATCTAATTCTTTCGTAAACAAAAATCTTACTTGCTATCTCTTTTTATTTTTACTAAAATAAAAAAATTAGTCATTGTGTACGTCGTCTTTTAATGATATAAATTCTTCCGAAAAAAATGATCCCCAAAATAATTAATTTTCATAATTTTTTTAATATTTTTATTCTTTTTTATCTCTTATTAACTAAACACAAAAATTTCTCTTAAGTAAATTAAATTTAATCTCTTTATAAAAAAAAATTAAAAGTTAATATTTTGTTTTTCATAAAGATACATTTATAATAAAAAAATTTATGTTAAATATGTTAATGTCAGATTGCATCATAAAATGTACACTTACCGAACAATGATTTATTTACATTCTCTCTCTAAAAATAAAATAGAATATGGTTACGGAATTACAATGCAGGCAGGACAAATGTCCTCCGTTAAAATTGTAGAGTTTGTCTCTTGAATATTTTACAACAGTACTTGAAACACTCTCTACACATCACTAAGTAAAGTGAAAGAAAGAATTACCAATTGTACAAGGGTTGGTGTAAATGTTTGCACTTGTAAAAATGTTCAAATTATTTCATAAATGCTGTGAACCACTGAACAAGGTTTTTTTTTATACAGATATATTAAAGTATAATGTACTATATTATAGTAAAATGCTATATTCAAATTTTACATTTGGAGGGGATTCAGGGAAATATCAATACAGAAACACATGTAGTTCATTACAGTTTCCCCTTTATATTTTTTTTTGCATTTAACAGGGTAAATTTAAAGACATTAAAATTCAGTTAAATTTAATTTTTTATTGATGATTTGTAAATAAATTTATTAAATTAGTAGGAAAATGTGTACATAGAATGTAGCTAACACTAAAATTATGTGGTAATTTTAGTGTTTATAGTGAATTCAAAATTTTTGTTAAGGGATCTTTCGTGCCAAGCCAACATTTTATTTATTATTGTTGATATTATTTTCGTGTTTGCATATGTTTGATTCACAAGTTCATAACATCAATATATAAATATGTATAGTTATTCTTAAGTAAATTTATACTGTAAACGCTCTTTAATTCGGAATGGTAGGCGGGGAGGGTCTTTCCGAATAAACGAATTTTCGGAATTAACGATTTTTTTTTTTTTTGCACTAGATCGGGTTTTTATAATAAAAAACATCTAATTAAAACCAAAAACAATCATATTTTTATTGAAATTTATTAATTATTAATTCAAAAAAATCAAACAAAACGTGAATTTTATTGCATTACATATAGATATGTGAATAAAAAAAACAATTCAATACATTGATACATTAAATGCATATTATCAAAAAAAAAAGTTTAAAAAAATTGAATTAAAGTATTAAAATTTGAGCAATAATAAATGCCAGTAAACTGAAATTTAATTCGACTTCTCCAATGTCAATGAACAGTGGAAATCCCCCAATTACTTCAAAATAACCGAAATAATATATACAAAAAAAAAACAAGATTTTGTCATAAACGTAATTCAACGTAAATAAAATGCGTTAATGTTTTCGACATTTACAGAAATATTAAAGCGTAATAATAAACTTCATTAATGTACTAACATTTTCAATAATTTTGCACAACTATAAAATTGAAACCGACTCCCTTTAATTCAGAAAAAAATCTCAAATTCGGAATATTTTTTTCCGAATTAATCAGCTTTCCGAATTAAAGAGCTTTCACTGTATATTGGTTAAAATTAGCAAAAATTTATAATTCATAATGGCATAGTGATAGTGTGCTATTCTGTTATCCTGTTATGCATTATATCCTGAGTTCAACTCCAGCCGGAGACATCAATGCCTTTCTAAGTTGACTTAGCTTAGTAGTACAAGTAATAAAATTTACAATATGTAATTGTGAATTGAAATGTGGGCATAATGCTAACATATGAGATTATTTGCTGACAACAAATGTCTCACTAATAAAAGCATGTCACGAGGACCCTTTTTAGTAGGCAAAAACCGAATAATATCAAGTTGAAAGTATTCCATATTGATGACCATATTTATAATATTAATAAACTATTTCGTTGGTTTTATCATATTTTTCATTAAATAAATAATTATACACAATATAAGATAACCTAAATATACAAACAAATGTCAATAAAGCACGATTTTCATGCAACCGATACCGATCAAACAGAGCGAGCACGGTATACAACTCATTAGTAAAATAAGAGCGAGAGATAAAATTTTACATTTTATAGTAAATTTATGGTTAAATTTTTAACATTTGGGAATTTTAACCTAAATTTTTTGAATTCTTTCTGGTTTGTTTATTTCGTACATATCAGCAAATTCTCTTTTTTCTTTTAAATTAGTTTATACCTTCACATAATTAATCATAATTACAATAATCATCTCCATTGTTTTCATATTTTTCATCTGTTGCAAAGCTGGTATAAAAATCGCATAAACTTTGATCATACTTTCTGTTGCGATTGCATTACATAATTTTTCTTTTGGATTTTTTTAGCATACAATTTTTACGCGCATGTATTGAAAAGTCGGCCGACTTTATAGCATATTATCTCGAACAACAACTTTATAACCGATATTTTTCACAGACTTTATGGCACTTTCCACTAATTTTATGGCAGAAACCTCGATAAAAAAAGACGGCGATCGATGCTCACCTCTTTTTCGCACTAATGCAAATTTGTACCCTCTAAAAATTGGAAAAATATATTGGATACATGAAAATCATGCCTAATATAATGTTTTACCCGTCATAGTTCACAACAACAAACAAAATATTGATTTCCTTAATAATTAAAACAAAAATTGTTTTTCATAATCAAACAAATTTTCACATTTCTCCAAAAATATTTGTCATGTATAAAAAAAAATTCATATTTATATTTTATTTATTATAATCTTCACAAATAATTATCAAAAAATCCAAAAAAAAATAAATAAATAATATATTATTTTTAATGAAAATTGCATAATAAATGAGAATTTTCAAATTAACAATTTCACTCAAGCAGTCAAGCATAAAGTTTTGCTAATGCTAAAATGATTTTATAGTTTTGATTAGAATTTTAGTTATTTTGATTTATGTTTTATACTAAATTCTTTTCTCAAATAAAATATACCAATCCTGAACACAGATGAAACCATCCACATAATAAACTGTCAAAAATAATTATGTATAAATGTGTTAATTTGTAATTGCGAAAAGAGTTAGAAAAGATTTATTGTATACCCTGACCCTGATTACAATTTCATCTTAAAGTACGGCATTTGTGTTGTATTTGGTTAAGTTATGTTAGTTTTGTTAGATATTTGATGGTATTTTAATATTACCAGCATATCCCTTTAAGAAAATGATTAGTTTTCTAAGCGCTTGCGAAGCCATTTCTTGATACAAACTTCTTTTTCGTTACCTCCGCCTTTAACATATCGTAAACGTAAATGTAAGAATTAGAAGAATAGAAAAAAAATTAAGAGATTTGTATGTATATTTGGTACTACGCCTACAGTTTACTAAAAATAATGAAAAAACGCAAAAACTGGTGCGTTTATGTACCGCCATTTTCATTATACAAATACGAACTAATTTATTAAGTGTCCACTACAACTGTTTGTTTTAAAATGACGCGTATTACATAAACAAAGAGTTCACTAAAAACGAACCGAAAACGGCACGCTTACGAACTAATTTTATGAAGCTAAAATAATGTCTTTTTGTGAATATGTATAGTTGAAAAGGTGGTTCAGAAACGGTTCGATTTGTGTTCATAGCAAGCGAATTCATATTTTTACTTATAAAAGAGTGTAATTTTTATGTGAAAAGAATTTGCTATTAAACATATAATAATATTTATCATAAAAATCATAAACACTCATATAAAAAATAAATAAACACAATAAATAATTAGAAAATTTAAATAATTGCAAATATATCCAGAACGAAATATAATAATATAATATTAAAACATCAAATATATATTGATAATAATTCTGAAATTTAAAGAGAATATAGCTATGCATCCTAAGTTACAATATTGCCAATAGCTTAATATAATAAAATAAAAATAATTTTATATACGACAATTGCAATTCATTTATTCAGGATAGTATTTATAATTCAATCTTTTGAACACGTCTTGATTTTCACAACAACAAAAAAATGATTTAATGGAATTACTCAGTAACGTTTTATGTGTCATTTAATTATTCATATAATATAGAAAAAAATAAGTGAAAATCTAATTAATTTCTTTGTCATTACCAGAAAGATTTCCTTAAAAAAATAAAAATAAAATATTTCACTACGAATAACAAATATACTTATCGCCTTATCAAATAATTCAAAAGCTGTGAATGAAATTGGATATACAGAGGTATACATAAAAACAACTAGGATAAGGATATTAAATATTGAGAAATTAATAAGTAAATAACAATTATATTTGTAAATCATAAAAATTACCAGTCATACTAATTACCACTTTCTAGTCTACCTTTTTTATTGGTATTCGTCTGTAAACAGCTATGCAGTAAAAGCAAAAAAATAAATCTAAATGTTGGCTTGCTATTATGTTATACATAGAATCAAATCACATACTTTACTTCATATATTTCATAATAATTTCGAAATGAAGTGCGAATGGTATAAATACGAGTATATAATTTTTATATACAAGGTTCGAACGGAGAGCAAGATTTAAAAGTCAAGTGTTTGCCGATATAATAATTTCAACTTTATTAATAAGTCCCATGTTCATTGCAAATATCTTCTCCTTGTATTTGTCCATTTTTGTAAAATATTTCTGAGATTACACCTCAAAAAAATGGGTGGGAAAAATCCAGTAATACTAACAAAAAATTAAGATCGTATCGTAGCATTAACAGGAATGGAAAGTGTTGTGGTTGGACTACCTGATAATGATTTCGGAGCAGCAGATTCACATTACTATGATGTAAACTCTACAGATGAAGTATTACAATTTGGAGAAAGTACTTCGCAATCAGAAATTCCACTTGGGTAGAACCATGAGGAAAAGCAAAAAATACCTCTTAATCCTAAAGCCAATATCCAGAAGCGATATAGACCAATCAAAATAATATTTACCCTTTTTTTTAATTATTTTAGTGTATAATAAGAGTTATATGGTTACCAAAAATTATTTTAATTTATAGGACTATAATTATTACAAAAATTATAATGAAATTAAATTTAATAAGTTTTCACGATTTTGTGTAGCAGTTTCATCATTATCTATTTCCTCTTCATTTTCAATTAAGTCCAATTAATTTTTTAGCATAATATTAATATTATTTAACAATTCATTGCTGTCCTAAATCTCAGTTAAAGTTTCATCAATAAA
The DNA here is from genome assembly GCA_963920725.1 of Rhamphomyia laevipes. Classification (NCBI taxonomy): domain Eukaryota; kingdom Metazoa; phylum Arthropoda; class Insecta; order Diptera; family Empididae; genus Rhamphomyia; species Rhamphomyia laevipes. The sequence goes on from OY987259.1 coordinate 38,770,641, forward strand.
TTCGGAATTGTAATGAAAGCATATATTAAGAAAAGTGCAGCATACATTTATGATTTTTATAACTTTTGTTGGATCATATCGCAAAACTCTCTCACAAATAACCAATTAAACATCGAAATACTATTTTTAAAAGACCATTCAATCTTTCTATTGGATTTCTTGCTTGAGCATGTACATGATTAAAATGACTTTGCGCTTCAATTATCCGATTATTTTTAAATGGTATTATAAGCCATTTCTCTAATGGATAACCCAAGAATTTCTCATTTCATTTTTATATTCTGCTTCTAATTTGCGGCTTTCATTTGACATAGACTAAATTCCATCATCGTACGCAGAACCTGGATAACGAGCATTAACAGCTAATATTTTTATATTATAAGTTGCATATCTATATGCATTATACATTAACATTACTTTTTGTAGTCAAATTCAAAATTTTTTTTAGGTACTTACCAACTGAACATTCAAGGAATGTGTTCCAAATCTATCTACAGATGTTCATTTTCTTGAGGTGCGATAATGTTGACATGAGTGTCATCAACACATCCAAAAACTCCAGATACCCCAATTTTTTATATTCCAGTTTTTCACTTTCATTTGGAAATTTAATCCACTTTGAAGATATTTTACTTTCCAACGCACATGTTACATCGTATATATTGCTCGTGAAATCATAGATTGAACCATAGAATGAAGCCAAATATCTGCAATAGTTCTCTGGTAGGAACCAGTAGCATACAAATTTAAAACTACAGCTAATTTTGTCGACAGTGCGACTTTTGTTGAAGTCATTCTATAATTTTCCGAAAATTCAGGTTCATTTTCAAGTTCTTCTAACAAATATCGAAATACATCCTAAGAGACACGAAAGATTCTTATTTATTTTCGTTAGGAATTAATTGAATAAAGTCTATAAATATGTAATTACTTTTAACTTCTCACATTCAAAGCATTGTAGCGTTCCCGTAAAAATCGTCTTTCTTGTCTATAATTTTTTCTTCTTCACTTTCACTATCTTCCATTAATAATACATGGACAAAATTCAATATTTTTAAATTTACAATTTAGAATTAAAGAAAAATAAAGAAACTAATGTTAAATTTCTTTGACCAGATCAAAAAATTTGAGATTTTCTGTGTTCAAAGAAATTTGCGACGAGATTGATTTTTTTTTGTGTTTGTATTTGTGTGGTTTGACAGTTGAATTTAAGTTGAAGAAGAAGAAAATATTTCAGGTAGGCACATTCCATAATTCTATTCAGTTAATTTATAATTTAATATTAAATACTTTTCTGGACAAACACTATTCAGTTTTTTTTTAACTATACCACTTGACAATTGAAACTTCAAAATTACCAAAAGTATATTGGTATTGGTAAATGGAGGGGTAAATCTTGCTAAAAATCTAGAAGAAAATGTGTACGTATGGAAAAATGACGAATTCGTTTTTAAGAAAATTTTAAACCTAAAATATTATTTAATCATTTATATAAATTAGTGAAAACTGGTTTAATTTAGTTTGAATCACAGTGCCACCATCGGTGACGGTGTAGCAGAAAAATGTCTACTATTAGCAATGAAGCACAACTTTAACATAAATCCGAATTACCCGCGTAAGAAATAACATTAAGTAACATTAATTTCACAAAAAAAGTGGTAAATTTTAAAAGTTCTTACGACTATCTAGCAAGTTTCTCCAATCTGATATTTTTCTAAGAAGTTTTCTTATTTTCTCTAAAATAAGAAAAAAATCCCTAAAGGGTCAATCCCACCAAAAACAGAAACAAAAACTTTTTTTTTTTTATTTTTTAAACTTACGATATTTTCCAATTTACAGGGTTTTTCAGCTAAAAATATTTGTAAAATAATATAAAATAACAAACAATATTTGTCTAATTTATTTTTATTGCTTGAAATCGCTTTATCTTTATAAAAAACGATTTTATATTTTTTCTGTTCCAGAATTCGAATTTTTCATTTTTCTGTTTTTCAATTTATCGGACAGAAACTTTTTCAAAGTTTCAATTTCTGTTTGCAGAAGTTTGCAGACGCACATTTCTATCAAATTTCGTTTGCAGCCATGACATTATGAAAAAAATTAGCTGTTTTGGTTGTCAAAAAAGATAGTTTTTCTGTTTGTGTTTCGGTTTTTGGTGGGTGTGCAATGTTAAAACTTGAACAGAAAAGTAAAAAAACAAAAAACAGTTTCTGTTTCTGTTTTTGGTGGGATTGACACTTAACTTTAGTATTTGTAACCATAACTTCTTTAAGAGCTTACTATTGAATAACATAGCGTATCCATCGTCTTGACTTAACTTTCTCAAGGGATAAATTTGATTTTGGTTCTTCGAAATCTCATCATATTTGGACTTAAAGCTGTGAAGAATCCTTTTGCATATTGTTATATACGGTTTCATATAGCACCCATTTCCTGCACATGCATTTTATTAATTTCTTATTTTCTCAAGCTAGCTTAAAAAGCTAACATAAGCGTAAAACCGTTCTCACGATTTAACGTTGTTTTTCTTATAATTAGGTGAAATTAGATACTAAGCTTAAATATTAAGAATATTAAAAAAAAAAAAAAAAAAAATTTCAAATTGATCAACACGCCGTTTTGTATTGCCTTTTCGTATTTCACGAAGTGTCTTGTATATTTATCCCTTCCTTGTATATATTAAGAATATTTAAGCTTAATATCTAGATCAAGAACATATGAAAATTCCGAGTAAGTGAATGTATTAGTGAGATATATATGAGAAAATTTAGGTGTAATTCCCGGAATTCCATGTGAAAATCGTACAACTTTCCGTGTAAATTTTATACTGTTTTCCACTAAAAACCGTACAACTTTCCGTGCATATCACAGTGTCTTCCATGTGAAAATCGTACAACTTTCGACACTCTTTTCCTTCAGAAAATTCACATCCAAAAAATTAAAACATAAAATCTTTGACTATATAATATATGGACTGCTAACCATCTGTCAGTTTCATATATTTCCAAATTAAAAAAGTGGAGCATGATCTGTCGCGCACTGGATGGCAAATCGGCCAGAAAAATAACTAAATGTAGTATAAATACACAATAATACTAGCTCAATCTAGCGACAAGATAATGAAATCAAAATTTTAATTGTCTTGTCGCTATCGCTAGATTGAGCTAGTGTTATCTGTTTTTTAATAGTATTTTTTTAAATGTTTTTCAAATCATCATACACTTTGAAATTTCAAATCAAATTAACTTTTTATAATTTTGTTTCTTTTGTAATTAAAATAATCACAAAACACAGGTATAGTTTTTTTTATCTGTTTTGACGTTTGTTTTAGTTGTACAACTTGCCACTTTGATATTACATGCGCTGTAGATGTTAGGTACGCTTATGAAGTTGGCTGTTATCAGTCCATATATTATATGTATAGTCAAAGCATAAAATATAAAGTCATTAAAAAAATTTGTATTACTTTATATTTAATATCTCATATTTTAAAATCACATATAATTTAATTTTTTATTGATAAATGAGTCAGTTTAAACTATGTTGCACCATGTTTCAGTGTTAACTAAATAATACATAATTAATTAAATAAAAAAAAATTGAGTAATTGAGTAACTAATAAAGGATAATTGTGAAAATATAAATATTAAAATGAAAAAAATAAAAATTCATTTGAAAAGTTGGTTAACTATTTCCTTATTTAAATTATTTGTTGTTGCATTTTGTCCGTTTCCTAATTGCATTCTATCTTTAGCCTGCTGAAATCATTTTTTAATTAATTGGTTAATATCTTCCTCGTTACTGTTCTTAAAACTTATGGTGAATTCGTTTCTAGAGAATAAATTCTGCATTTTAAAATGTTACATTTTTACAGTGTTGCCTTCAAATTGCAGAATTTTGCACTCTTTTCATTTTACAAACGAACAGAATTTTTTTTTTTTTTCAAGTTTGCTACACTGCCTTGTATTTATTTATATTTATTATTGAATTAAATATTTTATTATAAAATCAAAATATCGATGGGTGAACAATTTTGTGAAGGTAAAATAATTTATAATTGTGTAGAGTAGAGTCTAGAGTGTGTAATATATTAATTAAATTTAGAATATATATACAAGTTAAAGATGAAAATGCTTTAATGAAGCAAAATCAAATTACAATTTATCCTTCATCTTCAGGTGCAGTACAAGTATCAAGAAAACACATAGAACGTAATATTAATTTTATTTGCCAAAACAGCTTCGTATTATAACAACTTATTTCTTTTTTTTAGTATAGAGTGGAAACAAAAATATTGCTCGATAAATATTATTAATATTTAAATTGTATTGGACCTTTAAAACGCTTCCGAAATAAGAAACAAATGTGGATGGCGATTGCCATATTGGGAAATAAATTACAAAATATATCACTATACTCTCTCAGTGCTTTTATTTAAAATATATCTATTAAGAAAATAGAAAAAGTATAAAAATAATTGTTTAGTAAATAAATTTATAATTATTTTTTATACTTAATTTTTCTAATGCAAATTATCAAAAAATTTTAACTTTCGAACTTATAATAAATGCTAAATTTATGTTAAATGTATATTATTTTATTTTTGTTTTTTAATTTTATTATATTGCCTGAAAATTTACAAATTACATAAATTCAATTTATATTTTTAATTTTTATAAATTTTTAACACGATGACATAATTCTCTGTCTTTAATTGTATTATAAATATCTTCATCAGATGAAGATGAAGAATTATCTTGAGAATTAGCTAAATTTATCCCTCAAATAATTGTTGCGTTATTTTCTTCCAATATTATTTTTTGTTTATGTTTAGAAAATCATCCACAAATTGTCATTTGATTTTTTTTTCATTATGTTGCCGTATTGTTCGAGGTAAAAATTCTGGACCCTCGAAAATTTAAATGCAGAAAATGTTACATTTACAGGCAGAATTTTTAAGAAACGAACACGAAATTATTTTCAGTTCAACATTTTTTCGAGAAACGAATAGAAAAAATGCTGACCTGTGAAAAAAATGCAGAATGCTGGCAACATCTTTTTTTAGAAACGAATTCACCATTAGTAATGCTGAATTTTGAAAATAAAATAAAACTTGTAAATATAAAGTTTTTTTTTTATATAAATGGAAACTTTTACCTTTTAATAATTTATCTATTAAATAGTTTTTAATTTTTATTATATTCTGTTGTTGTCCACATTTAATTATTTAATTAATTATATACCTTAAATATATTCACAATTCAAAATTAAAGAAAAAGAAATTTCACAGCTAAATTTCTTAAAGAAAGAAAAAAGTATGACATCTTTTTTTATTATTTATAAATAATATTTATTTAATTAATTTTTTTAATTCTGTAAATGTGTTAGTAAGAGACCGAATTTTGATTTGGAGATCCGTGCGAAAATAGTATTAAAAATTATGAGTGGCAAAATTTGCTGAATGGGTTAAGATTAAAACCTAGTGAAATATATAAAATATGAACTCAGAGAAAATTTAAAAAAATTTCAAATCAAATTTTCTTTTTAAGATTATTCAATATTGAAAATAATAAAAAAATAATTATATTAAAAAATTCTAACTTGAAACAACAATTAAAGTTTAAAATTAAATATTTTTTGAAAATAAAATTGAAATAATTTAGAATTAGTATAAAAATGCATCAACAATGAAAAGTTGGTTAGTTTTATTTTTACTTTTCGTAATTTTAATAATATTATTGATCAATATTGATTACAATACCTCTGGAGTAAATGAAGTATGCGAGTTGAGTAATTCAAAAAATATTTGTCACATGGATGTATTCAATAAAGAAAGAATAATAAATGAAGAGCGACCTACGAGGCCCACCCGTGGGCCTAAACCAACAACAACAACGAAAGAACCGCCAATAGCTCCACAATCACCACAAACACCACCATCATCACCATCATCACCACAAACACCACAAACACCACAAACACCACCATCATCACAACAAACACCACAATCACGACCATCACCACAATCACCACAATCACCACCATCATCACAACAAACACCACAATCACGACCATCACCACAATCACCACAACTGGATAACGAGCATTAACAGCTAATATTTTTATATTATAAGTTGCATATCTATATGCATTATACATTAACATTACTTTTTGTAGTCAAATTCAAAATTTTTTTTAGGTACTTACCAACTGAACATTCAAGGAATGTGTTCCAAATCTATCTACAGATGTTCATTTTCTTGAGGTGCGATAATGTTGACATGAGTGTCATCAACACATCCAAAAACTCCAGATACCCCAATTTTTTATATTCCAGTTTTTCACTTTCATTTGGAAATTTAATCCACTTTGAAGATATTTTACTTTCCAACGCACATGTTACATCGTATATATTGCTCGTGAAATCATAGATTGAACCATAGAATGAAGCCAAATATCTGCAATAGTTCTCTGGTAGGAACCAGTAGCATACAAATTTAAAACTACAGCTAATTTTGTCGACAGTGCGACTTTTGTTGAAGTCATTCTATAATTTTCCGAAAATTCAGGTTCATTTTCAAGTTCTTCTAACAAATATCGAAATACATCCTAAGAGACACGAAAGATTCTTATTTATTTTCGTTAGGAATTAATTGAATAAAGTCTATAAATATGTAATTACTTTTAACTTCTCACATTCAAAGCATTGTAGCGTTCCCGTAAAAATCGTCTTTCTTGTCTATAATTTTTTCTTCTTCACTTTCACTATCTTCCATTAATAATACATGGACAAAATTCAATATTTTTAAATTTACAATTTAGAATTAAAGAAAAATAAAGAAACTAATGTTAAATTTCTTTGACCAGATCAAAAAATTTGAGATTTTCTGTGTTCAAAGAAATTTGCGACGAGATTGATTTTTTTTTGTGTTTGTATTTGTGTGGTTTGACAGTTGAATTTAAGTTGAAGAAGAAGAAAATATTTCAGGTAGGCACATTCCATAATTCTATTCAGTTAATTTATAATTTAATATTAAATACTTTTCTGGACAAACACTATTCAGTTTTTTTTTAACTATACCACTTGACAATTGAAACTTCAAAATTACCAAAAGTATATTGGTATTGGTAAATGGAGGGGTAAATCTTGCTAAAAATCTAGAAGAAAATGTGTACGTATGGAAAAATGACGAATTCGTTTTTAAGAAAATTTTAAACCTAAAATATTATTTAATCATTTATATAAATTAGTGAAAACTGGTTTAATTTAGTTTGAATCACAGTGCCACCATCGGTGACGGTGTAGCAGAAAAATGTCTACTATTAGCAATGAAGCACAACTTTAACATAAATCCGAATTACCCGCGTAAGAAATAACATTAAGTAACATTAATTTCACAAAAAAAGTGGTAAATTTTAAAAGTTCTTACGACTATCTAGCAAGTTTCTCCAATCTGATATTTTTCTAAGAAGTTTTCTTATTTTCTCTAAAATAAGAAAAAAATCCCTAAAGGGTCAATCCCACCAAAAACAGAAACAAAAACTTTTTTTTTTTTATTTTTTAAACTTACGATATTTTCCAATTTACAGGGTTTTTCAGCTAAAAATATTTGTAAAATAATATAAAATAACAAACAATATTTGTCTAATTTATTTTTATTGCTTGAAATCGCTTTATCTTTATAAAAAACGATTTTATATTTTTTCTGTTCCAGAATTCGAATTTTTCATTTTTCTGTTTTTCAATTTATCGGACAGAAACTTTTTCAAAGTTTCAATTTCTGTTTGCAGAAGTTTGCAGACGCACATTTCTATCAAATTTCGTTTGCAGCCATGACATTATGAAAAAAATTAGCTGTTTTGGTTGTCAAAAAAGATAGTTTTTCTGTTTGTGTTTCGGTTTTTGGTGGGTGTGCAATGTTAAAACTTGAACAGAAAAGTAAAAAAACAAAAAACAGTTTCTGTTTCTGTTTTTGGTGGGATTGACACTTAACTTTAGTATTTGTAACCATAACTTCTTTAAGAGCTTACTATTGAATAACATAGCGTATCCATCGTCTTGACTTAACTTTCTCAAGGGATAAATTTGATTTTGGTTCTTCGAAATCTCATCATATTTGGACTTAAAGCTGTGAAGAATCCTTTTGCATATTGTTATATACGGTTTCATATAGCACCCATTTCCTGCACATGCATTTTATTAATTTCTTATTTTCTCAAGCTAGCTTAAAAAGCTAACATAAGCGTAAAACCGTTCTCACGATTTAACGTTGTTTTTCTTATAATTAGGTGAAATTAGATACTAAGCTTAAATATTAAGAATATTAAAAAAAAAAAAAAAAAAAATTTCAAATTGATCAACACGCCGTTTTGTATTGCCTTTTCGTATTTCACGAAGTGTCTTGTATATTTATCCCTTCCTTGTATATATTAAGAATATTTAAGCTTAATATCTAGATCAAGAACATATGAAAATTCCGAGTAAGTGAATGTATTAGTGAGATATATATGAGAAAATTTAGGTGTAATTCCCGGAATTCCATGTGAAAATCGTACAACTTTCCGTGTAAATTTTATACTGTTTTCCACTAAAAACCGTACAACTTTCCGTGCATATCACAGTGTCTTCCATGTGAAAATCGTACAACTTTCGACACTCTTTTCCTTCAGAAAATTCACATCCAAAAAATTAAAACATAAAATCTTTGACTATATAATATATGGACTGCTAACCATCTGTCAGTTTCATATATTTCCAAATTAAAAAAGTGGAGCATGATCTGTCGCGCACTGGATGGCAAATCGGCCAGAAAAATAACTAAATGTAGTATAAATACACAATAATACTAGCTCAATCTAGCGACAAGATAATGAAATCAAAATTTTAATTGTCTTGTCGCTATCGCTAGATTGAGCTAGTGTTATCTGTTTTTTAATAGTATTTTTTTAAATGTTTTTCAAATCATCATACACTTTGAAATTTCAAATCAAATTAACTTTTTATAATTTTGTTTCTTTTGTAATTAAAATAATCACAAAACACAGGTATAGTTTTTTTTATCTGTTTTGACGTTTGTTTTAGTTGTACAACTTGCCACTTTGATATTACATGCGCTGTAGATGTTAGGTACGCTTATGAAGTTGGCTGTTATCAGTCCATATATTATATGTATAGTCAAAGCATAAAATATAAAGTCATTAAAAAAATTTGTATTACTTTATATTTAATATCTCATATTTTAAAATCACATATAATTTAATTTTTTATTGATAAATGAGTCAGTTTAAACTATGTTGCACCATGTTTCAGTGTTAACTAAATAATACATAATTAATTAAATAAAAAAAAATTGAGTAATTGAGTAACTAATAAAGGATAATTGTGAAAATATAAATATTAAAATGAAAAAAATAAAAATTCATTTGAAAAGTTGGTTAACTATTTCCTTATTTAAATTATTTGTTGTTGCATTTTGTCCGTTTCCTAATTGCATTCTATCTTTAGCCTGCTGAAATCATTTTTTAATTAATTGGTTAATATCTTCCTCGTTACTGTTCTTAAAACTTATGGTGAATTCGTTTCTAGAGAATAAATTCTGCATTTTAAAATGTTACATTTTTACAGTGTTGCCTTCAAATTGCAGAATTTTGCACTCTTTTCATTTTACAAACGAACAGAATTTTTTTTTTTTTTCAAGTTTGCTACACTGCCTTGTATTTATTTATATTTATTATTGAATTAAATATTTTATTATAAAATCAAAATATCGATGGGTGAACAATTTTGTGAAGGTAAAATAATTTATAATTGTGTAGAGTAGAGTCTAGAGTGTGTAATATATTAATTAAATTTAGAATATATATACAAGTTAAAGATGAAAATGCTTTAATGAAGCAAAATCAAATTACAATTTATCCTTCATCTTCAGGTGCAGTACAAGTATCAAGAAAACACATAGAACGTAATATTAATTTTATTTGCCAAAACAGCTTCGTATTATAACAACTTATTTCTTTTTTTTAGTATAGAGTGGAAACAAAAATATTGCTCGATAAATATTATTAATATTTAAATTGTATTGGACCTTTAAAACGCTTCCGAAATAAGAAACAAATGTGGATGGCGATTGCCATATTGGGAAATAAATTACAAAATATATCACTATACTCTCTCAGTGCTTTTATTTAAAATATATCTATTAAGAAAATAGAAAAAGTATAAAAATAATTGTTTAGTAAATAAATTTATAATTATTTTTTATACTTAATTTTTCTAATGCAAATTATCAAAAAATTTTAACTTTCGAACTTATAATAAATGCTAAATTTATGTTAAATGTATATTATTTTATTTTTGTTTTTTAATTTTATTATATTGCCTGAAAATTTACAAATTACATAAATTCAATTTATATTTTTAATTTTTATAAATTTTTAACACGATGACATAATTCTCTGTCTTTAATTGTATTATAAATATCTTCATCAGATGAAGATGAAGAATTATCTTGAGAATTAGCTAAATTTATCCCTCAAATAATTGTTGCGTTATTTTCTTCCAATATTATTTTTTGTTTATGTTTAGAAAATCATCCACAAATTGTCATTTGATTTTTTTTTCATTATGTTGCCGTATTGTTCGAGGTAAAAATTCTGGACCCTCGAAAATTTAAATGCAGAAAATGTTACATTTACAGGCAGAATTTTTAAGAAACGAACACGAAATTATTTTCAGTTCAACATTTTTTCGAGAAACGAATAGAAAAAATGCTGACCTGTGAAAAAAATGCAGAATGCTGGCAACATCTTTTTTTAGAAACGAATTCACCATTAGTAATGCTGAATTTTGAAAATAAAATAAAACTTGTAAATATAAAGTTTTTTTTTTATATAAATGGAAACTTTTACCTTTTAATAATTTATCTATTAAATAGTTTTTAATTTTTATTATATTCTGTTGTTGTCCACATTTAATTATTTAATTAATTATATACCTTAAATATATTCACAATTCAAAATTAAAGAAAAAGAAATTTCACAGCTAAATTTCTTAAAGAAAGAAAAAAGTATGACATCTTTTTTTATTATTTATAAATAATATTTATTTAATTAATTTTTTTAATTCTGTAAATGTGTTAGTAAGAGACCGAATTTTGATTTGGAGATCCGTGCGAAAATAGTATTAAAAATTATGAGTGGCAAAATTTGCTGAATGGGTTAAGATTAAAACCTAGTGAAATATATAAAATATGAACTCAGAGAAAATTTAAAAAAATTTCAAATCAAATTTTCTTTTTAAGATTATTCAATATTGAAAATAATAAAAAAATAATTATATTAAAAAATTCTAACTTGAAACAACAATTAAAGTTTAAAATTAAATATTTTTTGAAAATAAAATTGAAATAATTTAGAATTAGTATAAAAATGCATCAACAATGAAAAGTTGGTTAGTTTTATTTTTACTTTTCGTAATTTTAATAATATTATTGATCAATATTGATTACAATACCTCTGGAGTAAATGAAGTATGCGAGTTGAGTAATTCAAAAAATATTTGTCACATGGATGTATTCAATAAAGAAAGAATAATAAATGAAGAGCGACCTACGAGGCCCACCCGTGGGCCTAAACCAACAACAACAACGAAAGAACCGCCAATAGCTCCACAATCACCACAAACACCACCATCATCACCATCATCACCACAAACACCACAAACACCACAAACACCACCATCATCACAACAAACACCACAATCACGACCATCACCACAATCACCACAATCACCACCATCATCACAACAAACACCACAATCACGACCATCACCACAATCACCACAATCACCACAATCGCCAGAAACACCACAAACACCACAAACACCACAATCACCACCATCATCACAACAAACACCACAATCAGGACCATCACCACAATCACCACAATCACCACAATCACCACAAACATCACAAACACCACAATCACGACCATCATCACAACAAACACCACAAACACCACAATCACCACCATCATCACAACAAACACCACAATCAGGACCATCACCACAATCACCACAATCACCACAAACATCACAAACACCACAAACACCACAATCACGACCATCACCACAATCACCACCACCGACCCCGACACCACGAACAATCGTCATAGCGATAGACGGTTTGGATTCATTATTTGTAAATGAAAGGCTTACGCCAAACCTAATTAATATTACTAGAAGAGGCATAAAGGCAGAACAATATTTTATAGATGAATTTAATTTCAATGCTTTTGCTGGATTTCACACAGCTGGTAAGAAAAAGTATACAAATAATTATAAAATTATTTAATTATTCGTATAAATTATAGCTACAGGCGAACCCACTAGATTTCACGGAGTGGTAGGCCGAAGAACTGTAAAGTATTCGGCTGACACTGAATCTTTTACTATAACTGATGATCTTGAAGAATTATATAACATTACTAGATATAAATACAATGCATACCCAATTTATGTAAGTACCAAATATTTAAATTGTTATTTTTATTTATACTATTAAATTTTATGTAATAAGAAATTCTGAACCATATCGAATTCCCAACATTGATTTTTTTTACAATTTAATGTAAAGATCTGTTTTGGATCTGAGTCTGAATGCATGAACAATTCAATTTGTAGTTAGCTTGTGCTTAGCCTGTGCACTGAAAGATTTTACTAAATTTTCAAAGAAATAAATGATTTTACGAGTAGTTAGAATAACTAGAATTTGATTGTAAAAAAATTGGATTTAGTGAAACTTTTTTTGTGGACGTTTTCGAGGTCGAGGTCAGGCATTCTGACAATGCGAAAATGTAATAAAGAAAAACATGTTGTCAGAAACATTCTTCTAGAATGGCTTGTCAGATTTTAATGAAATATGGTATACAGGTTCATTCCGAATTCATCCTGATGGTCATGCAAGATGAGATTGATACATTAAGCGGAACTATATTAGAATTCCTCGTTTATGTAAAAATGCCGTGTGGTTTTGCTCTAAATTAAAAATAAAAATTAGATATTTAATATTTGTATAAAATTCAGCACATAAATTGGTTTCATGATTATGCATAAGTCTATCTAGGTAGAGGTCAGTAGCTTTAGAGGGTTCATGATAAAATTTACGATTAATATTTCATATGTTCTAGACAGAGCATACAGTAATTTTTATCTGATTTGAATGAAATTTAAACTTCTAAGCAATTTATTTATAGTGTTAGAAAATATTTCTGATTAACGTTTCGTTTAAATCTTTTTAGTAGTATCTATATAAAAATAATTTAATTTTTTTACATAACAAAATATTTTTTTAAAGACTGTGAATGAAGATCATAATGGAACGTCTGCTGTTTCAATGTGGCCTTTGTCGGAATACGGCTACGGACCAAATGATAAAAGTGCATCACTCATTCAAACTTTTGATCCAACTAAGAGTATAACAGACAGATTTAATCAAGTTAAAGATTGGCTAAAGTTACCTCAACCGCCAAATTTAGTGATGATGTATTTGGAAAACGTTGATAAATTGGCACATGTATATGGGCCAAATAGTACTGAAGTATTTGTGTTTTTTTATAATCATAATTTTAATTATTTGTTTCTCATTTTCTAATGCAACATTTCAGGTTGAAAGAATGTTGACGGAAATAGATACTGCAATAGGAGATTTGCTAAATGAATTAGATGGAATGGACCCTACGATTTATGAAAATAATTTTATTATAATAAGTGATCACGGAATGTTCGGGCTCAAGTTCAAATGCTTTTGCGACGATATACCAGGGGTTTCAGTATTTGGTGACTTCGATAGGATAGTAAAGTTTAACTCGAATTTTATCTTTAAATGCAATAATCTTATTGGGGCTCGATTTTTAAGCGGTCTAATTACTGACGCAGTCTATCCTGAATTCTGGGAAAATTTTCCTGTCAATGCGTATGTATAAATTTGTTTCATGAGGAATCAATTATTTTTTTACATGAATTAAAAAATTTGTCACTACATCCAAAAATACAAATTCTAATTGTGCAATTTTTAAAAATTAATTTAATTAAAAAATTTACAATTTTAAGACGATTATTTTTTAAATTATTTAAAGTGAAATTATACTAGAGGAATTAACGAAGCTATTAATCGTTTAAAGTTGATAAATAAATCTACACTGGTACATAATTAGTTACTTAGACACGAGAAATATCGAATAGTTTTCAATTTCAGTTATTTTCTTCAAATATGAATTCACCATTAAAAAATGAAATCTTTTATAAATTTTATTTAAAAAATTATTAAAATTAATTTATAAAATGTCCTTATAACTTAGGAGAGAAGTCATATCCATATTTAATGATCGTGATTATGCATTTTTCGCACCTGTTAAGTGGAGATTCGATAGATGGAAGGTACAATACCCTCATATAGACCGTAATATAAATGCTTCTTTTTTATATTATGTTAAATAAAATTATTTGAATTATTTTTTATATAATGTAGTTACTAGTGACCCTGAGCGCATCATTGGAATTCATGATGAAAAAGCAGTTTTCATAGCATTTGGACCAGCTTTTAATAAAAGTGTTACTAGCATCCCTGTGGTGTTTAATAACGAACTATTTCAATTAATTTCAAAAATATTAAAAATAAACGATACAATTCCAATGCGATATTTATCAATACTAAATAATACAATGAAATCAATTTCAGTGAATGACTTAGTCATCGTAAAAAGAAAATGTATTTACAGAAAACCTATCGACTGGACCTGTAAATTAAAATCAATTAAATATTTTGATATGTTAAAAAAATATTTTTGTTCTTTCGTATTTTCAGTTCACTTAACACTTATTTTTACAATGGCGTGTATGACTTGCACTTGTATTTACATAGCTGGAAATATGTACGAGGCGAAAAAAATCAGAGACGCCGCAAGAAGAAGAAGAAGAAGAAGCACCAGAACTTTAGCATAATTCTCAATACGAGGAATTTATATTTCATTTTTTTTTTTTTCATTTACAATTATTTCGTTTGTACTTATTTAAAAAAAAAACATAATTTTGCGTTAAATTTAAAAAAAAAAATTAATTATTTTTTATTACAGATTTAATTTTAATTGTGAATCTTTTTTTTTATTGAATAAAATAATTTTCGTTTGTCATTCATTCTAAAAAAAATTTTTTTTTATATTTTTTAAAATAAAAACTAAATTTATTTATTAGATACTACAAGTAGTTATGGAATAACTGAAGTCTGGTGATGAGTTTTATGGTAAAGAAGAAAAGTACGCTCAAAAATTTTTTCTAGGCGTTTTGGAGGTCGGGAAGTCTAAAAATGCAAAGAAAATAGTTTCCGGGGGACGCGTATGCGTACTTATTTTATATGCGCAGCAACATCTCTTAGAACCGCTTGTCAGATTTTAATGAAATTTGGCACAGACTTCATCCCTGATGCCCGGACAAGATGAGATCGATAGTTTCAGTGGGACCGTGTTAGATTTCCCCGTTTCTGTGGGAACCTCGGTGTTTTTGTTCTACGGCAAAATTTCAAATTTTTTTGAAAGATTGGTTGGTATCATGATTGTGCTCCAGTGTACCGAGGTACAGGACCTCTTCCGCCTAGCGTGAGTTTCGAAAAATTATTTGCGAATTCGTATTTTCCCTAACGCGTTTCGTAACGAGAAACTCACAGAAGATGCGAAACTCGCAACAGATGCGAACGCGAAAATGAAATGACAGTTCTATTTTCGCATCTAGTCTACCATGCATTGCGAATTTCGTATGTTTTTTTTAAAATTATCATGCGATAACTATTTTTGTACTTTGTATCGGATTGGTTGTGCAGCAGTTTTTTTTTGTGTGTTTTTGAATAAAATTTAGTACCGTATAGTTATTTTTAAATGAAATGTAATATTTACATAATATATAATCATAGAATAAAATTATAAAAAAAAATTTCAAATATTCAAACAATAATGTGAGTAATTAATACATATGACATATTTTTTGTTATTTAAGTAAACTAAATTTATTTTGCGTTTTGATTAGTAGGTCGGGTTTAGTAGGTCGAAACAAACTACTAAACCCGGCCAATTTGAAATAATGATTGATTTTATGGAGCAGAATAAGTAGATGACTGTAGGATATATAAAATCGGCAGATGCTAGAGCTAAGTCTTCTAGAGTTTGGCATAGGTTAAGCATTATGTTAAATTTTCTATTTAAATACATAGTTATTTTATGTACTGGTGGACTCTCTGATTCATTTCCGCTATCACTGTCCATCAGTAAAATTGCTGCTACAAAATCCATATTATTATTATATTTTTCTAAAAATTAAAGAATGTTTATTGAAGAAATGGGTTGGGTACATAATACTTTATTACAAAATTCTGTGTTACAAAATACTGTATTACAAAATTCTGTTTTTCAGAATTCTGAATACAAAATTTTGTATTACAAAATTCTGCATTTCAGAATTCTTGTTTACAAAATTCTGTATTTAATATATTGTACTTTATATTAAATTAAAAATCGCGCGATTTTTAATTTAATATAAAGTACAATATATTAAATACAGAATTTTGTAAACAAGAATAACTGATAGATAAACTAAGATCTGAACAGCGCATTCCAAAAAAGAAATCACTTGTGGAAAGATATAAGAAAATAAAAAGAGTTATAAAAAAGCGAAATTTCAAAAGAAGAAACTTTGAAAAGAATTGCTTACAATTTAGGTATTAATTATTTAAATAATGATATTTTCTTTTTCCTTTAGAGCCTAGAAATATAATAAAAATTGAATTCCCTTTAGTTTATGTAAAAAACAAATTTCACAAAAAGTTATTAGCCTGTAAAATTAGTCTGTATGATATGGGACCGTCATCTCAGCACGTCCCAGTCGTAGCTTGGGTAACTCCGAGAGTGGGATAATGAAATAAGAACATATGAAAGGATATACATATACAAGCCAGTAAAAAGTAATTAACTCAGAATTGTAGAACAGAAAAAAATACAGAATTTTGTGATACAGAATTTTGTAATCCAGAATTTCGTAATACAGAATTTCGCAAAAACAGAATTTATAAAGAAATCAGAATTTTGTAATTACAGAATTTTGACATACAGTATTTAGTACCGATCCCTGAAGAAATAACATAATAAATAAACGAAAATAAATACCATTTTATTGGTGATTATTACATGTTATTTATTTTAGTTTATTTATAAATTTATAATAAGAATCTTTTACCTTTGTAATTTTTAATTCATATAATTTTGAATTTTGAATAAAACAAACTTTAAATAATAAAAAAACACAAACTTTAAAATTATAAAACACACAAACTTTGTTTATATTTCAAAATGACAATATTTAGCGTATGTGAAATAGCCGATTTGTGTCAAACTTGAATATTTTAGTTGGCAATACTATTATTTACTGATGCGAAACTATTACGCGGTAGCAAACAATACGAAATTCGCATCTGTCTTTTGCGATTTTTTTTACGCGGTAGCCGCCCAGGTCTGTAGCTTGAGGGCGTCCATGGTAAAATGTCCGATTCAAATTTCGTATATTCTAGTAGAGCATATGGTATTTATTATCTGATTTGGATAAATTTTTTGCCTTCCTTATGTACTTGATGTGTCCAAAATTTAATGTCGGTAGTTCAGTGGGTCCATTTTAAAATTTCCGATTATATTTCATAAGTTCAATACTCTACATTATACGGTAATAGGCACCCAATTACAATTATATTTCACACACAGGTTGACTTTTTACCTACTTAATGCTTTGTTACCTACTTAATTTGTATCCGGCAGATTTATTGTGTTCATGGGAAACTAATATATGACCAACTTAGTTTCCAAATTTTTTTATTCAAATGTTCTATAAATATATTAATCATTATCCATTTTCAATGAAATTCGCGGTGTACAGGTTGAGGTCGTGATTACACATATGTTGATAAAGGTGAAAGCAAGTAGTTTCAGGGGGTCCCTGCTAAAATTTCCGTATAATATTTGTTATGTGCTAGAAGCATTATGATAAATATTATCCAATTTCAATGAAATTTTGTGTACAGGTTGAGTTCATGATTACGCATGTGCTGACCAAGGTTAATTCAGTATTGATTTATTCGGTAAAATTCGTTGTAATTAAATAATAATTATTTATAATTTCAATTTCTATCTACAGAAATAAAATATTTAATGTTAATACATAGGTGTTAAATATAAATATTTAGTGTAAAAAAATTTTTTTCTTTATATTCCCTCAAATTTTCATGAAGCTCATCTTTCATCACATTTTTTTTTTTTTTTTTTCATTTTCATATAAAATATATTCTCAATTGTATACATATTGAGAATTTTATAATCAATATCAGCCAGAGACCAAAGTCACAAATCAAAACTTTTGTAATCCTTTACAAATCTATAGACACGAAATTTCAAAACCGTTAACTGCTATTTATCAGGGATATACCATTCCACAAATTTTACACAAAATGCCTTACACACTCTATCCTGGTTTTATATCAAACACAAAAGGCTTGAAGGTAAATTAAATTGAATAAATTATATAATATCCAAAAAGTCTATTCAAAATGACATGGGTTTATTTCCCAAAATCACAGCATAAAAGAAAAAAAAAATTAACAAAAGTTTTTCTTCATTTTTACCCTTCTTTTTTAGATACTTCTTGTGTCCAAGACCGATGAAAATTTTTGTTTTTTTATTCTATTTCATATTAACTGACATCTTTTTATTGTCGTTCGTAATTTTTTAATATCTTTCTGGTTTCAGGGACTTATCTATCTACATATTATAGTCTTTTTTTTCGAATTTAATTTACTCGTGTATGAATTTGTATTTTGAAAAGGATAATCGAGTGTTAAAAAAAAAAACAAGGGTTTTCATAAAAAAAGGGACAAATAGAAGATTGAGTGAGGAAATTTAGTTCATAAAATTTAAAATCACAGACTCTAATTATATCATTTTCTCCAAGTTATTCCAAATTTTTTTCTTTTCCTTTCATCTACAATGGTTTTTTATATATTTAATATAACCGATTTAATTAAATATTTTATATTTAATGAAATTATATTTTCCTAACAGCTTTCTATTTTTGTGATCAATTTTTAATTATAACAAAAGTTAATGTTTAGTTAATGTTTACAATGACATAAGAAACTTTTAATTACTCTAAGATAACTATAATATTTCAAATCAGACTTAGTTATTAATATAAAAATGGTATTACTATGGACACTAAATGATCTATGTAAGGCTCTGCCGCCACTTAAACATAAAATTCAATTAAGTAGTATTTCTTATATATGAAATATATACTATTACACTAATCTGACCAAACCGAAGGACCTCTAAATAGTGGCTGTATTTAAACATTAATAGTTTACATTTTTATCAGTCTTCAATTTACATACATAATTATAAATAATTTAATTTATTAATGCGTCAATCTAAAGCTGAATTTTTAGAATCGATTTTAAGAATTAAACTCGTAACTATAATGACTAAAATTACTATTCTTTATTGAATATTATACATAGCTTGTGAGTTGTGACTAACTTTTAAATTAATTGTAAAAAGCCTAAATCAGATTATATAAAATTTCATTATTATATGAAATATTTAATATAATATGATTTTCTTGTCATAATATTGACGCGCTTAAAAATTTTTTATAATAAACAAATTATAATGAAACAAAAATATTTGCACCTGGTTTATGAAAAATGATTTTTTCCATTAGAGTTTGTCAAACCGTAAAAGCTCATTTAAAACTTTTTAATATAAAGGAAAACTAAATAAAAAAAAAAAAAATTAAATATCATCTGCTGGATACATCCGGGAAAAATCTTTAATATTAAAATGTATTGCTTTTCATTATTCTATCAAGCAGATACAAATAAAATAAATTTATGTAATCATATTTGATAGGGTATTCTTATTTTAAACAATTTGTTTAATTGAATTATTTCCTATTGAGAAATCTTTGCTCTTTAAAGTTTCCATTATTAATAATCTTAATTATACGTTGAAGGTTGATGGAAGTCTGGATGTATTTTAAAATATTTGATATTTATCAGAAAGAATATATACCAGAACAAGCATAATGGTAAATTTACTTACTATATATAAGTATGACATAATTAGATAATATACATTCGTTGACCATTCATCCATTTCTTAAAAGGAACAGTTCCTAGTTTGAGTATGTCAATTAGTATGTTAGTCACAATATATGTCCCTTTTTTCGTTCCCTTTCCCCTAATGTTCCATTTTTCTATCCCGTACGTTCAAAATCATAAAAACATTTTTCTTGTATCTCTGAACTTTCAATATAAAAATCATTCATTTAGGCGCCAACGTTATTTTTATGTATAGGGCAATTTAACCAGTGAAAAAAAAAATGACTATGATTGAAGGTGTTCAACGTTGGCCATGTGCAATATAATCATTCATTTGCTCCACCGATTGAACTTCAAAGTAATTTAAGAAATGTTACAACATGAGAAATGTGCTTGTGCTAGGACCAAATCAGAATCTATTATTATGTGTTATCCGAGGCTATTATTAAAAAAGACTGTTTATGTTTTAAAGTTTGAAACTGTTTTATTTTATCCCCAAATGGTCTAGCCCTTATTTTTGTCATTGAAAAATGGTCACCGTAACTATATACACGACCTCATTAAAAGTTTCAGGAATACAGTGATATCTATGGAGTGAATAAATTCAAGATGTTATTTTCGCGTGATAATATAAAAAAAGGGAATTTTGTTTTTGTAAATGTTGGCAAATTAGTTTTAGAACAATTGACGGCGAATTATGGTACAAATTTTTCAGTTTGACCATTACTGCTTGATCCTTGAGGATTTAACTCTATTGACATTCTTGTAACTCTATCGGTCTTCTGTTTAATGGTATGGCCAAATCATATTCGTTTTCTGCGTTTCATTTGCAACAGTATGAATCCTTCGCCTATTATTTTCCAGAGGTCTGTGTTGCTGATGGTGTTGAGTCAAAATATTCTACATATAATTCTCAGACACTTGTTTATGATAACCTGTAACTTGTATGATGCTGTTCGATATTAAACCAGCTTTCACTTCCATATAGCAATGTTGAGTTTACGCATATTCGTTGAATATTTGGAGTTTAGTACGTCTGTATTTTTGGTAGCTGGTTGTAATAATCGGAATGCTGTCTTGGCCTTGTTGTCAGTCGCATAAATTTTATTCTCCGACTATAGAAAAAAATAAATTAATATTTGAATATTGTTGAAAATACTTTGAAGAAAATAAATTTAAATTATTGAAAACTGTTGAGAACAATTTTTGGAATAATGGAGAAAATGTACATAATTTTAAGAAATAAAAAACAGTTTGAGTGCTTGGTGGGCTTAATGGAGCATAATACATCATTAGCGAGAGGCTTCCATAAAGAAGGAGTTAAACCAATGGATTTCAAGAAAAAATGGAACGACATTGTTTCACAAATTAACAGCAAGGATCCACCTTTCAGGGAAGGTCGTGGACTTTACTTTTCAGGAAATTTACTTTTCTGATGGCTTCTAAATTTCCATTTTCCTCTTCGTCTGAAGACAAAAAAGTTTCTACACTATTCATTTTTTTTTATTCAACATTTTTTAAATAAATAATTTACGCAAGTATCACAAACTCAAAAAAATAAATAATATTTTACACTTAACGAGCATTACGACATCTATGATCTGATATTCAAACTTGCAAAAACGACTTGTCGTGTCGTAATAGCTTACAGAATACTAAAATAAAAACGAGACGACAAAAAAAGTGATACGACTCTTCAAGTCACACGCCATACAGAATTGGAGTGATTTTCTATTTCAACATAATAAGTTGTTATTATAAATAGTTTTATCATTTAAATTATTTACATATTATGTAGTTTAAAATCAAATATTGAATATATAGGAATACAGATTTGGTGTAAAATAATATATATTAATTTTTGTTTAATTGAAATTAGATTTTCAAACTAAATACATAATATTATCTTTTAAATAACAATATATCTAATATATAAAATTTTTAATTGAAATTTAATTAAAATCCATCTTGTCTATACATAAATAAATATTTTTAATTGAATTGGATCGGAAAACTTTGTGGTTGACATTTTATAAATTGATAAATTTTAATATATTTATTATTTATTTATTTTTATATAGAATTATGCATAAAAAATATAATTAAATAAAGTTTCAAATACAAGTCACTATTTTTGTTCCATATTTCGATGTCATTTTAATTAAATATTTTATTATACTTATATATAAAATAATTGTTCAATTTTAAATATTATAATGACATAAATAATCAATAAAATGAATTAGCTAAATTATGATTAAATTTGTTAATCTTATAGTTAAAGTAATAAATTTAATCATAATTAGCTAATTTTTCTAATATTAGTTAAATCTACCACATGTTTAGACAGACATAACGAAGCAATCACGAATATGTTTGATATCAAATCCAGAGATTCACAGGGAAGTGTTTTCGCTCGAATATTGTACTTACTGTTCACTATTTAGACATAACTATCTATGATGAGACAACAACTGCTACCTTTGATGATAATTCATTTAACATGCAAAACAGCCTAAATAATATTCAAGACTGATTAAAACTGTGGCGAATCAAAGTAAATGAAAATAAGTCAGTATACATAATGTAAAATTTATAACAAGTAAAACATCTCGGAACAAAATTATGAATACCATGTACGTGGTTCCTTAGTAAAAAAAATCACAGCTGTCAACTGTCATACTTGCAAATAAAGTATTACTGGTAACGAAATACATCACCAGACCAAACCTTTTTGGACTTACTGTAGACTGTAGAGAACTGTAGATGTAATTGAACGTTTTCAGTTTAAAATGCTAAGAAATTTAGTTAAAGCACCTGTGGTACATTAAAAATAGAAAAAATCGTAATGATTTCAACATAAAATCTGTAAAAGTAAAAATTTATAACATCAGTACGCAAAATACTAATAAAGATTATCAAATCATCACAAAATGTATATACTAACCAATGAATTTGAAATCGGTAGCACTCATAAAATACTGAAAAGATTTCATCCATATTGTTCTCAAAACAAGATTCATCTTAAGGTATCATAAATATAAAAATAAATAAAAGTGGGGCAAATGTTAATGAATATTTGACTACAGATCAATTATCATTATGTCATATTTAAAAAGTTAAGTAATATTTGGTTAATCTAGTTCTGACATTTAATTAAATTATATGTCAAATGACAAAATCTTGGCAAATTTACTGACGGTATCTATAATAAATAAAATAACAAGAAACATATTAAAAATGATATATTTAGTGAACTAATGTTATCAAGGAACAATTGTCGCCGGATATAAATGTCGTGGAGAAAATTTGTCCCGCGGAAGAAAAATGTCAGTGGAGCAATATTTTATTATTAATTCGAATATGGTCACAATGAAGTTTTTTGAATGGCATGAATAAATTATACAATACTATTCGTATTGTCATCATGGTAAGTAAGTGAATTCAAATTTATTTTATATAATGTATTTTTGGAATTTCCAATTCATTACATTTTCCTGTAATGAACAAATAAAATGCTACAAATAATTGAAATCATTTAACTAGATTTTATCAAATTAATATACAATGCATTGAAAATTTAAGAAAAATGTGGTCGTAAATAAATTATGCATCTATCTTTATATGCGGTTTTCTGTTGCTTAAAACTTAGTTTTCCCCGGTGGTTCAGATACCTTCGAACCAGAAATATTAAATATAAAAGGCTGTATTCGTTAAAAGGCTGTTATTAAACAGTCAAATTTTAATATCATTGTTGTATATGAATATGAAAATCAATTTTTTACTTGAAATAATTTCATTAAAACATTTAGTTAAATTTTATTTATTCGTTTTTTATAGAACGATTACTCGTTCACAATTTCATTTTGACTCAGCAGTTTTTGTATTATATAGTTACAATTTCTCAAAGAAATATCAAAATTTATATAAATATATTTCCAATTTCCAGCACATACACTCTATATAGTTTGATTTATTCAATTACAAATTACAACCATCATATCACATTTAAAAAGGATATTATGTACTACTAAGTAATACAAATTTTCTATACAATAAAATTCTATCTTTATTTCATTTTGCACATAAATTTCGTTATATAGAATGAAAAATTTAAATTATTTTATTATTATTATTATGTTCAAAAATCATATTATACATAGCCAAATGAAAAAAAAAAAAACAAAAAAAAACTTAAAAGTGTCTCATATATTTTATATCTTGCAATAATAATCTGTGGAAAATATTCAAAAGGAAATTATTTTCTACGGAATAAGATTTTGGGTTGCTATTTTTTTTTTTTTCACATTTTCATTTCATTTTCATTTTATATTATAAGAAAATTATTTTTTGTGTGGTATGGTTAGACAAAATAAAGTTCACTTCTTAAACTTTTAATCCTTTGTTAGATTGGAAAATATTTTTACTTAATATCCGATTAAGAGTTTCGATTTCCACACAAAAATATAAAGTTTTCAAAATTATAATTAATTTTGGTTACAGATCGTGTAAATGTAAATTATTAATATTGTTTTATTTAGTAAATTATATAATATTTTAGCAGTTAACTGATGGTTTTAAAAGTAATATTGTTAATCAGAAAGCCCACACTCTTATAATATAAAAAAGTCACATTTTTAGATAACTTAATTTGTATTAAAGTTAAATTTGCTTTAGAAATTTATTGTAGTTTCGTTATGGCATTATTGCAAACTTACCATTCATATTGGAACTACCAATTACTATTTTGTAGTGAGATTTTTCTATATCTATAATTGATATATGGAACTGTCTCTATTTTTCTTTTATGTTATATAACCATTAGTGAAGAAATGAATTACTGGTAAAAAAAATTATTGTAAGTTCACAAATGATACTTTAAATACTATTAAATTATAGTCACCTTGAATATAATTTTCATAGTTGCATCGCAAACTTGTATCTAATATCTTGATAGACTACAAATAATGCTAATCATCAAAATTATAAATGATGACAAAATATCAAAACTATTTAACAGGAGATCTTAATTTATTCTTGTATATCTGCTGGGAAACTGTTCTGAGGAATTTAAGTGTAATTTGTACAAACTTTAAAACCTTTATACGTAATACACGAGGAGTAATACACGGGGTTCACAAATATTCACTTGAACCAAAAATCCATTGTACACTGAAATTTAAAAGTGTTGCCTATTTATTATAAATTGTAATAGTTTGAAAATTATAAACCCTTTCATATTAAACACATCCCTTTAATCTAATTCCTTTCAAAATACTAAAATCCTAAACTCCCATCACCTCCCCATAGACAAATCCTGGTATTACCATAGTTAAAAGAAAATTTTCTTATTATTTGGGTAATTGAAAAAAAAAAAAATTAATATTAAATTAAAAATTATTTTGAAATTATGGTGCCGCTGCGTAATCGGACTTAAATATATCGTCATAATTGAAATTTATCGATAAAAATTAACTATATCGAAACGTCACAATTTATTAGAACATAATTTGCTATATGAAATAATGAAATTAAGTTGTAATTTATCACCATTAGATTACTTTATTCGGAAACTAATATTTTACTTGATGATAGTTAGTCTATAGTCAAATCTATTAGATTTATGTTTTGAATGATAATCATTAAATTGCATTTTAATGGAAAATAATAAAAATTTTAGTTTACAGATAACTTTTTTTTGTTAGGAAATATGAAATTATGTAGCTGAGAACATTATTACTATACTTATAAAAGAAATATTGTAAAAATTATAGTTATTATTGTTATTGTAAAAAGATAAATGCTTCAAAGTAGGAGCTGTAAATTTCGTAGGATCCAGAAACGACATTATATAGCGTCCTTCAATTTAGTTGTATTTATTTATACATACATATTTATTAGAGATTACGAAGTATATAAATACCAAATGTCGCATTTAAGGATTAATAAATCTATAGTATTTGTACTAAAATTGTAAAATACTTTGTGATATAAAATTAACTGATTTGAATACGTTCAAAAACTAAATGGGTTTTTATATCAATTTTTTTTTTTATTTATTATCAAAAATTCATTACAATTCTTATATTTTTAGTTCATTGATTTAGTAATTTAACTTATGCTAACATTGTATTTATAAATTGTTGTGTAATTAATGTATTAAATTATTGTAAATTAAATATTAAATTAATTAATTGATTACGGGTAAAAGCCTCCCCTAAGTTTTTCCATTCTTGTTTATTTTTGGCCAAATTTTTCCATTGATCACATACATATCGATAATTTCATCAGCTTATCTTTTTCACTGCTAGCCAATTCTTTTCCTTCTAATTGGTAGCTAATTTATTGTTATGTTTGTACATCTCTCCTCCTGGTACATTGACGGCCCAACACTATTTCAGTTTTTTTAGAACGTTGGATTACATCTGTAAATCATATCAAAAAATTATGTCAAATATTTTTTTACTAAATTCAGTATATTTGACATAATTTATTCAAATACTTTACTTTAAGGATTTAAGTTATGGGTAACAAACCAAAAGTATTTGATATATTAATTATCTCAGTAAATTATATTTTTACTGTATAAGTTTAATACACTTATGTTAAAATATTAATAAATTTCTTTCATACAAAATTATTAAAATGAAAAAGTATATTTTTGGTGAAAATTTAAAATTTAATTTTACCCATGAATGAATTTTGCGAATGGTAAATGTGATATGCTGTCGCAATAAGTTCTCAAAGTAAAAATATTGCTGTAAGATTTCAGAAGATAATTTTTACTCAATAAAATGGCAAACTTATCGTAATGCTATAAAGTCATTTACAAAACATCTCAATATAAAACTCAATCATAATCTGAATAAATTATGAAAATTCAAATTCTCTATTTTTATCACGATTGTCACCGCTTGTGAGGGTCTGATATCCTAGACAACAGTGAAACAGTGAAACATGTGAAATTGTGTTTTATTTTGGAGTTTGATTACCAACAGAAACTGAAAAAATTCTAGTTTGAAGACGACCGAAAAAAGCTAACAACGATATTCAATATTCTTCCTGATGGTTAAAATTTCGAGATAGTTTTATTTATGTAAAATTTAAAACATAAATAATGTTCAAATCAAATACTTTTCGAAGCATAAAATATTTAAATTTTATACTATGCATTTGAAAAACGACTAAGTTGGTAAAGAAATCCATTACATAACATAACATATGAGGCTGTTTATAAACTGTATTTTTTGATTTTACAATCTATGTTTTTATGTAAATATAACTTAGTCTTTTGTGTGAAATGTTTAATTATTTTAAATGATAAAATTTACAATTAATTAGATTTTATAATTCAAATCTTAAACAATTATCGTATTCTTTTTTTAACACTTTTAATAATATAATAATTGTAAACTTTCGGACAAAATAATTCACATAATTTCTTTAATTTAATAGAAAATCTTCGAATATTTCTTAAATTTATTGTATATAACACTTTTACTTTAGAATATTTTCTCTCATATTTCCAAAAAAAAATTTTTTTTTTTATTCCTTTGAAGAATCCTCTAAGGAAAATAATTATAATTAAAAAAGTTTTTCTTTCTTCTTTTGCTAAATAATAAATTTAATGAGTTTATAAATTTGTATGAATTATCAATTAAAAAAATTAATCGTTATTTTTAATTAAAAGTTAAAAATTGTGAAATATTATACTATATTATGAAATATTGAATATAAAATAAAAGAAAAACTGATGGAAAATGTCATTTATAAATAATGATTAACGATTGAAATTGTGCTATATAAAAATATATGCAATATATTTAACATTGTAAGCTATAATGAAATAGAAATAAATTAAAATGGATATTTAAATTTTGACACTTTATCTATATTATAAAATCTTGAACTATTTATTCAGTATTCATCTAGCGCTTAAATTAAAATCCATTTTCACTAAACCCTGAACTGAGTAAGAAGAATATAATATAAACTCTGAGTAAGTTTTAAGCTCGCATTGGTTATAAGATACGTACAATTAACGAATATTATGTAGATGATTATTATAGTTATATGTTTTCGTTATGATTACGATACAGATACAAACTATACAAAATTTTCACTTTAAAACGCGCTCAAACTGAAAATCTTGATTTTCTATATATTTTATCAAAGATAATATAGTACAGGAAGATGTCTCATCACATAAAAATTTAACGATCAAAATATTTTGTATGGCGGGTTGTAATATTACGACCCGTCATAATATTACGCTCTCACAAAAGATTTTTTAAAATGACGAAGTGCTCGTGCTCATCAGATTACTACCAGCTCTCAAAATATATTTTCATACTCATATTCATATTCATAGTCAAGTAAATTTTGCGAAACAAAACAAAAGGAAATAAAAAAAATTCTCTCTGCTTGTGATATTTTTTCTCATTGTTTGAGAAAGCTTTTCTTCCCTTTTCACGTTGCCCTTGCCCGAACGCACCATAGTTGAAAGTTGAAATAAATAAAAAATAATTCCGTTAATACTTCTTGGGTTTATATATTCTTTGATTTTATGTTTGTGGTTTTATTTGCTCATAATCAAACTATTATGAATTTATGCATTTTAATGACTTATACCAAGTAGTTTATAAATAATATAAAATTCATTTTATTAAACTTATTATCTCACATAATACCCAATAGATATAAATATCATCAGATAGATACACAATTGTGAATGTACAATAGTACAATTACAGTTTAGCATTCACTTGTTTTGTGGTTATAGTCCTTTAACCAGTCGAGTACTACACCTTTTCCAATTGTAATTCAGAAAGTATCAATTTGAATTCAGATTAATCAATTGTAATTCAGATTAATCAATTGTAATTCAGAAAGCATCAATTGTAATTCAGAAATTATCAATTGTAATTCAGAAAGTATCAATTGTAATTCAGAACATTTTAACATTTCAATTGGATCTTTCATCCTGGTAAGTTGTGTTATCTGCCGCAATCTCTAAAAATTTATCAATTGATTACCCATTTTTTGCAAGTGATTTTACCTAACATTCGCTAACTATGAAGTAAATTAACATCTTCTACGTTCCATACATAAAATTATTGTTGTGGAAAATGCTGCAATTCGACGAATGTTGAAATGTTCTGAATTACAATTGATACTTTCTGAATTACAATTGATAATTTCTGAATTACAATTGATGCTTTCTGAATTACAATTGACTAATCTGAATTACAATTGATACTTTCTGAACTACAATTGACTAATCTGAATTACAATTGATACTTTCTGAACTACAATTGACTAATCTGAATTACAACTGATGATTTCTGAATTACAATTGGAAAAGGTGTAGTACTATCATTTAGTTCACCTTTATTGGACTCTACTCTATAATTCAATGTTATCATTTTTTAGAACACACTTAATTGCTAAAATAATATCAAAACTTAAAGGTTTTCGTTTCCTACTCTCTATTTAATTTAATTTTTTTTCATTTTTTATATTAGCGCTGTTGTTATCCTCACAAGCATGATTTGTATATACAGGGAAATACACATAATTACATATACAATTTTCTTTGTAATAGAACTTTGAAAAAAAAAAAGTTATATATTATCTGTCTTTAATCATAGAATGCACTAACTTTGCTCTATTTACATATAAAAAAATTTTTTTTTTTTATTTTTGTACAATTTTTATGTTACTAAGGATACAATTTTACATTATATGTGTTCAAAACATATACATATAAATATTTATTATGAAAATCATCAAATTTAAATATAATTTAGAAAAGGAAAAACGACAAGATTCAATTAATATCCACTTGAGTGAATCCCCAAAAGGTGTCTCTAAGCAACCATTTTTCATTTAAATTTATTGTAGAGTAAAATTTGTTACATCCTTGTCATATTTTCTCAACAAAAAAAAAAAAAATTAAAATTAAATTAAAATTGAATTTTATAATAAAACTTTCTTTGAATATGTAATATTTATTATTGAAAACATTAAACATTTTATCAAATTGTAAATAAAATAATATCTTTTGCAGTAAAGTTACATCAATTGAATCTAAATAATATGAATTACATTATTATTTAATATTATTTTAATATGTGGTTAATTTTATAAAATCTCTTGGTTAACATAATAAATATATGGAAACAGAGAAGAATGGAGTATTCAGATAAAATCATTGTGTTCTAATATTAATTTATTTCTTTTTCTTCGGATTTATTATTTGAATTATGTTTTTGAATCATATTAACTGCAATCAGTTTATTTCACTTGATTGAATATCTTATCTATATAATTATCTCTGTGCTTGGGTTTGGTGTGTCGTGGTGAACCAATTACCAATAACTTTTATACCTATTTACCAGATTCTCTATAGTCACAATTTTTAACACTGAAGCGTATTGTGCTTGTGCAGAAAAATCTTTAAATTTCTAAGCATAATTTCATACACAAAATACAATAATTCAATGATTGTACATATATCGACCTGTCCAAACAACATGCCTGTAATTTGAAAATAGTCATTTTGCTGAAATTGCGTTTTACTGTTTTTGCTCTGTAAAAACTTAACTAAAAAAGTAAGCTAAACAGGGGTTTTTGTAAAAAATGAATAATTATTTACTGATTTGAATCATAATTTAATATTATCGATTTAATTTCAGACAAATGTAAAATTTGAGTATTACAGTTTTAATTTGGAGTAAATTTACTACAGTTGGTGGTTTGTAACTCAATATGAAGACGTTTAGCCGCACATATTTACATGCCACCAGTTGTATCGTGAGCTACAAACTTATTGCTCGGTGCTGTGAAACAAAAAACTGAATTTACAAAATATTACATTATATTAAGTCGAGCAATAAGTTTGCAAGTATGACATTGACATACAACTACAACTTTAAAGCCTAAAATGTGTTAAAACTTTGTAAAGGTCAAGCTCCATTAGTCTTTTAAAAGTCGTGATGACTTTTTTTTAGCAAAAATGAAAAGAGATAGCATGTAAAATTATACAGTACAGACATAGATGAAATTTCCCACTACTGTAAGAAATTTCGGAAACATTTTGACATTTTAATTTATTTTTAATTTAATTTTAATTTATTTTCTCAGCATTCAAAAAAATACAATTTAAAAAAAAAACGTCAACTATGATTTGAGAAAATTTTAATAAAAGAGACAAATTTCATGTTTTAATGTTTTTTATTAGTTACAACTTTCGTTATTTTTCTGACTTTTACATGCAAAAAGTTGCTAAGTCTATTGACAAAGTTATTGCATAACAAGTTATTGTTACAACGTTGATCACAATCAACTTTTTTTCGGATACAACATCTTCTTTGTCTCTTTTATTCAATTTTTTTTCGGAGACAACATCTTTTTTGTTGGATTTGTCGACTTTTTTTCGGAAAAAAGTCGTTGTTCCGTC
The DNA here is from genome assembly GCA_963920725.1 of Rhamphomyia laevipes. Lineage (NCBI taxonomy): Eukaryota > Metazoa > Arthropoda > Insecta > Diptera > Empididae > Rhamphomyia > Rhamphomyia laevipes. The sequence continues at coordinate 38,802,282 of OY987259.1, forward strand.
TCTACCGCACTCATGTTTTTTTGTATCTTGCATAACTTCTTCTTGAAAAAAGTGGTGATGACTTTTAAAAAAGACTAATGGAGCTTGCTCTTAACTCTAGTTACATTTTGCATTACAAACTCCATATCCCGTAAAAAACGTTCTAACAATAACTTGTTGTGCAATAACTTTGTCAATAGACTTAGCAACTTATTGCATGTAAAAGTCAGAAAAATAACGAAAGTTGTAACTAATGAAACGGCTGTCAAAATTTCAAATTTTAAACCTTTTAGCTTCCAAAAATTATCACAAAATGGAAATGGAACCGAGTGCGCTGAATCCGAATTTTACTGTCCTTATTAAAGTTGATAACCTAAGTTACAAACTTGTTGTTTGGACGAGTCTATATGTATATATGTATAAGTATATATATACAAAAACCATTATTGTATCGAACTCTAGATTGAATCATTTTTGATATGGATCAGAATTTTGATTCAATCATTACAATTTTTTTTTTCTTATTTTCAAATGTTTTAATTATTTTGAAGGATTGTCAAAAAATGAAAATTAAATAAATAATTTACATAAAATAAAATAAAAAATGTAATAAATTTAAAGTAAAAAATGTTACTTTTATGTCGGCGACTTTAAAATTTCTAATGAAATGCAAATAATATTTAAATTTTTTAGATTTTTTTTTTTATTTTATAGAGAACCAAAAAAAAAAAAAAAATCACTGTAGTTTTATAAAAGAAACACAAAGTTTCTGTCTGTCTGTCCATTTATATTAATTTGTTAAATCTGGAAAATTGGTTAGCTTTTGAAGAATTTTGATACATATGTAAATAAATTTTTTATTATAATTCAAAATTGTACCACGAGGTTCACGGGCCACGGTTTTGTTCGCTAGATGTCGTTGTAAGTATATAATGATTAACTTTTTTATCTATTTAGAATTTGTTAACTTGTACAAGAAATACAAGAAATATGGAATACGATAATGTCGTAATGTTGGTTCTTTTAAAATGTTCATGTATTTGAAATTACTGTACATAAGTTTCGTTGCGCAATCTTCTTTAACGCATAACTAACACATACATTTTTTTATAAAAAAAAAAAACCACTTAAATATTCAAAAATACAAAAAGAAAAACCTTAATATTTTTCCTGAAATATTTTTCAGCACATAATTTACATTATATTTAACGAGAATTAAATATAACCTTTTTTTTCTATATTAATTTTTTTTTCTTCTATTATTTTCACCCCAAAATTAGATATACCTAATCAAAAATGTTCGCCTTTTGAGCATAAAAAAAAAAAAATCTTTAAATTTTTTTTTATATAATATTTAAATTAAAAATCATATACCAAAAAATTTTCTTTATGCTATACGTAAAACAAAAAAATTCAAAAAAATAAAAAAATCTATAAAAATTTTCCCTTTTTAAAATGCAAATTAACGAGATTTTAAGAGGAAATGTAAATAAGCTGCTTTTAATGTAACAATGAAATTTAAAAAATAAAAAAATATGTTGAATATTTTTTTTTTAATAGTTACGTAAACAATAAGAAATTAACATAAAAATAATCGGAGAAATTAAATGACTTCAACAATTAATGACAAGGAAATGTTGAGAAAAATTATTATGAAAATATTGTCAAGGAAAATATATTTGAAATTATAAATGAAAAAAGTGATGAATATTTTCAGAAAAAGATTTGTAATGGTAAATATGTTGGTCATCTCAAAATGGATATACAAAAAACAACCAAACTTAAAATTATAGGTTTCTATATAAAGGATAACGAAAATATGTAAATTGCTACATATCAGAAATACCGCATAACTGAAAAATTTTGCAGCTCTCAGTCTAATTAGGTGCAAAAAAAATATACTTAGCTCTTTGATTTCTATTCTAACTCATGAATGAAAAACGATAAATATTTTATCTTTACTTAAATATTTCTAAAATTTACCATATTCTATTACAAATCAAATTACAACATCGAGGCTTTATTTGATTTTAACTGAAATAAAAGGTTTTCTAATAGATATGATACATAACTTATTCAGTGAAATACAAATTTTTTGAAAGCTTATATTATTCCATTATGTATGGAAAATAACATCATTCAAATGACTACCACGACTTATCCGTACGTACTGCATTTTGTCAAACTAATTTTCCATCACTTTTCCATATAAATTTCATCTCAATAACACGTTCAATGTTGATTTTTAATTGCTCAATTGCTGTTGGAGCATAAACTTGTGACCTTACATATCACCAAAGAAAGAAATCGCAAGGTGTTAAATCAAACGACCTGGGAGTATAATTAACTAGACCATTTCTTTAGATAATTTCATCACCAAAATTTATTTTCAATAAGTCGATTGTTAAGGTGGCACTGTTTTGTTGAAACCACATATCCTCCAGATTATTCTCAACAAAAGCAGGAAAACAATTTCATTTAACATTTTTCTGTATCGTTCATCCAGTGACTTTATTTGGATTTTTATCATTTGAAATTCTGCAATTCTCTTTGTTTACATAACCATTTAATTAACTGAATAATCATTCAGCTTCATCACTGAATAACATTTTTCGATAAAAATATTCATCAATAATTTTGATCAATAATGTTTTGATAAAATTTATTGAAAGTAACTGATTTCAGAATCAATTTACATATTAATCTGTGCATTTTAATTTGCCTGCTGGACGATTTTATGTTGCCTTAACACAGGATTTAGGATGATGGACGGGAATTTATGATTTTAAATATGGTAATGAATTAGATTAATGGACCGGGAATCACTTATTATTAATACTTACACGTTTACTTATTAATCTGTGCATTCCAAAATACTTGATTAATCGTTTTTATTACATTTATTATCTATTCTCTAAACTAAAATCTGTACATTCAAAAGTTTTCTTTATGATTTTAATAATTAATTTGTATATTTTCATCTACAAATTACATTAATTGTATACCATATGAAAAACATTCTTACTAATTAATTTCGCTAATTCAATCAAAAAAAATAAACCTCATGTCTATATAAGTTTATTTCAATTTTTGGAATTATTGAACCAATAAATTGGTATCCAAATTATATTTCTATATATAATTTAAAATTCACAATTCAACGAACTGAAAATAAAAAATACAGAGAGAAATATTCTGATATAGCCAACAATTAAAATAATTTACAGTCATCATCAGAGGAGTTTTTTGACTATCCAATTAAATAGCTTGCCAAAAAAAAAAAAAAAATTATATATCATAGAAGTATGAAATTTGTACATTTTATTATTACTGTTTTTTTTTTTCGTTGATTGGCTGATATTGAATTATTTTCGACTAATTTAAAAAAGAATTTTATATAATGTTATGACAGAAAAATATATGAAAATTATTAATAATAAAGAGAAAGCAAAAGCAAATGAATCGCTTTATAATTAATTATAAATTATTAATAATATTTTTGATAGTAAATTCCCGAATAAGCGATCCCTGAATGGATTCTATTCTAACACCATTTCAAACGATTAAATATATACATCAAGTTTTAGTCCAAGCACTATACACTTACATAGTTGAAAGAAACTATTTGAATTGGCGCTCTATAGCATGCGAAAAATTGTAGCTATATAGTGAACTTGAAAGAAATATAGAACCATAGCATCTAAAAGAAATTAACAAATTTCTGGATTATATTTTATGCCACAATTACTAGCTTGTTCACTAATCACCGTCCTCTAAGGTTTCACCTGGAACAAGATCGAAAAGTTTGACATCAGAGACTTCCGTTCGGATGACAAGAGATTACCAAAGTACATCCTCTTTTATTGCGAGGCTGTAGCGCGGAAAAGGTTAACATTGCCTGGCTAAGGGATTTCTAAGTCATATAGAAATAAAGGGTTTGACCGTCAGGAAGTTTCTGTGCGTTTATGAAATCCTGAATATTAACTGAACAAGGGTTGGCATCATATGAACACTGGTTATCTTTAGGTCGCGATGTATAGAGAGGCGTGATTTGTACTTTTGGACTTATTAATCATTCAATCAATTAACCTGTATATCTAGAAACGTATTCTTTTCAAGTATTTCTAAAGTAAAAGTTGAGAGCCACGAAATCTAATATTATGTATACATCTCAGAATTAATTCCTAATTATTTTTTATATGGGATATATTACTTATGGACCCGATACGGTCAATGCGAAACAATTTAAGCTAAGCGATAAAATTTATTATAACTTTTAAATTGTATATTAATAATATACAAGTCAAATACAATTTTCGGTTATTGCCAGATGCATACACTTCCTGGCCTCAGAAAATATATATTTTGTATGCGAATACAAAAAATCCAATTACGTGATATATTTAAATTGCATTATAGTTAAATTCTTTAATTCATACTATTCGACAAGACAACTTTGTGAATAATTATGTTGGTGATGTCAAAATATTATAATATGAATCCGGAATATGTCATAAATTGGTATTATTATCAACCTATTGTCCAATACCTTCCGGATCTGAATTTACCCACAAAATGATATTAACAAAAAAGAAAAAAAAATTATATTCAAAATTAATACAAAATAATTATTATGATAAATTAACTATTCATATTTTCCAATTTTTATATTTTAATAAAGAGTTTTAAAGTATACTTAAAATACTTCATTTTATATTCATTTTTTTTAAACAAATTTATAACTTAAAGGACTTCATTTTTTATCTATATATATTTATATATATATTTGTAATATTTATATAAAATTTTATATACCTAAAAATATTTCAACTCTTAACTTTATTATAAAAGCAATTTCCTAGCTGTCACCAACAGAACTTTGTTATATTTATATTATAATATCTACTATTATTTATACAATATAACAATATGGAACCAGGAGTAGCACTAGCAAACACTTCTATGTGGTTATTGTTACCTAGCACTTGATGTGGGTTTCATAACCTGTAAATATTTGGTATATAAGAATGAGAATTAATTACATTTTACTTCCTTCTACAATCTACACTAAAACCAAACACCGAAAATATATAAAATAAAAATAAAATTTATATTGAAAAATTTAATATACAAACAGAGGGGTTTGTTTTAAATACAAAATTTTTTTTTTTTATAATTTTGTAATTAAGGGTGGATAAAAATTGCATATAATATCAAAATATTGATATTACTCAGCCAAAAGTTTTTGAGTGATAATAATTTTTTTTTTAAATAACCACCAAAAACGTTGACATAGACAATTTGTCCAATTAGTTATTATGGTATCGTAATTTTACAATTTAATATTATAATTTAGAAATTATGTGGTCTTCTAAATTTCTTACAAATTATATTTTAGATATAAAAAATTTGGCAAGAATAATTTTTCTAATTTTTTTGTGAACATTTTCAATAAAAACTTAAGCAAGGAAGGCCGCCAGATAAACAGTCAGACCAACAGACAAATTTACCTGAAAAACACTATTTTTAAATAAAAGATTTAGAAAAACTTATATAATATTATTTTAGTTTAAAAAATTAATCATTATTCAAACGTTGTGGTTGTTAAACCACTAGTTAACCACATTTCGTCATTGAATTATCAGAAGGGAATGGAAAAATAAATAAATTTTTAGATGCTTTTTTAAAAATTGTTTAAATTTTTGAAAGTTTTTAGTGCGAATATTGTGAATATTAAAAAGATCTTACTTTCGAAAGAGAGTTTCTATAGGCAACATCTTTAGTGCAGTTTGCATATCTGGTATATAGTGACAAAGATATAACAATGAGTTGGGCGATGTGGACATAATGAGAAGAATTAATATCAAAAGATTACGATAGCTTGACCACATTGGATAAAACTAGATAAGATAAAACTACTCTGCCAAAAAAAAGATCTTTGTGTCAATCGCTGATGATAGTCGCAGAAGAAGCAGACCAATAATATATTGGAAAAATGCATCTAAAATATTTGAAGACTATATTTCAAATTGGAGAGAAGACGCAAAAGATTATTACAATCGGGTGGTTTGTTGTTAGACCATAAAAGTAAATACATAAATGAAAATGATGTGTAAAATTTCATATCTTTTGAAGTTTGAACATACAATTTACTAATTACTTAATTAAATCAATAAAATTAAATTTTTAATACTAAGCTCATGATTTTTCTATGAAAATGTACAATAAAATTGGTAATTCTTCGTTCCTTTCCAAGTATCAGTTCAATTTTGTTCAATTTAAATTTATTTATGTTACAAAATAATAAAATAATTTCTTAGAATTTTCATGTTGTATTATAGTTTTATCAATGAATGCTTATGATGTTGAGTGGTATTGACAACACAAAAATGTAATTAAAATGAAAACTTGTCCTGCGTTGAGTTAAAAGTTATACTATTAAATTAAAATATTTTGAAATTGTACATATATACATATATATGTAATAATAGTAAAATATAAAATATATGTTTTTGATTGCGGTATAAATCATTATTATGATTTTTTTTATTATTGTGAAACAATTGATTAAACATTAAACATATTAACTAAATTTAGATTCTGGGTCTCAAAGAAGAAATGAATTTATTTATTGGTTTTAATATTTTGATATTTTATTACAAGTTAATTAAAAACATTAAATTTCAGCATTTAAATTAGAATTCAAATTATACTTAATTTTACTATAAAATCAATAAAAAGATCTTTTATTTTGAACATAAGTGTTGTGATGGAATGATAATTTAAAAAAAATGAAAATCGTTCATTTTTGATGGAGTCTTATCTCTTAATTCTAAATTCCAGAAGATTTTTATTACCTAAATAAATTCCAAAAAAATTCTATTAATTAATTAATAATTGTGTTGCCACAAACAAAGGTTATGAGGAGAAAATGGTAAACAGAGTGTAATCTTTCTAATATAAATATGACCAATAAGCATGGCCACCAATGACACCAATAGGCATGGATATTAAATAATATCAATCAAAACAAATACCGTATTACAATTTTAACCTTACCTTAATGGAATTATATTGAATCAACTGCCATTCATGTAATTCAATTTATGTTGGTGAAACAAACAGGTTAGAGCGTTCAAAACTAGAATACTCAAAGAACACTCATATCGAAGAAAGTCAGTTTTTTTCAACATGTAAGAAATTTAAACGACTTTCACGATAACATAAATTGGAAAGTCGTACATATAATAAAGTTGAAAAAAATTGATTGTTTGGTAAAATTAGATTTTAATAGAAATCTCAAAAAAACAAAATGTAACAGTTTTGAATGATATTATTACAAACACATCACATTTGCTACGTCCTGGATCCTGCACATAGAATTTCTACATAAAATAATATTTATTAAATAATAGTTTTAGTCGCTATACAATTATATTCAAGCTTGATTTACATACACGTCCGCTTAAAAACTGTCAAGCTTAAACAAATTCTGCAATGGTTTTTACAAAGCAATATTACTCTTGTGACGGATTTCAGCCACACCACAGACACCAAGTATTTTATTTATTTTTGTATTTAAATACAAATATTTTATAAACAACGTATAGCAGTGAAGTGATCTCTGCTATGGAAAAGATAAAATTTAACTAACTTTTACATCACGCCGTAGATTTCTAATAGAATCTACCCTACCGTCAAGAGTTTTAGGCGGATGCAATAGCGGATTTAAAATAAAATTACATAAGTTTTTTTGAATACTTTATAGGTAAAATACATAACATTATTTTATGAAAAAGTAATTGACCGATTCTCAAATATGATAAATAGAAAAACGCAATTTTTAATTTAAGAAATATGTTGTATTTTTTTTTTTTTGTAAATTTTATTAGTGCCCCCTCCAGAAATTATTTCTAGATCCACCAATGGACGGATGACTATAAATCAAGCTTGAAAAAGTGCATCACAATTCAATTAATTTAACCGTATAAAGTAAATTACATTTAAAAATAAAATATTAATAGAATTGGCTAAATATTTGTAATAAAAAGTTAAAAATTAATTTTGGATTTTTCCATGGCTAAATCAAATATTCGGATGACCTAACTAGCCAAACACCGAATGAGTGAATAACTATCATTTGTATTTGTTAAAACTAACTATTGAAGATATTTAATGACTCATCAGCGACTGCTGGTTTTCATGATGCGCAAAGATCTTATTCTTATACGAGTGTTAAACTGGTATGGTTTAAATTCGTTATTATATTGCAATTGATGATGAAGAACTATACCTTTTCAACTTCAAATTGGAAATTATCATTTAAGTAAACAAAACACACGGTGTATAACAATATTTATGATCAAAACTTTATTAATATCATAATTTAAAAATCATATCAAATATCAAATTTAAAACATCTGGTATGAATTTTTGAACATATGCAACATATTTAGCACAATTTGCAACAGATAAATTTGGTACATTTCGTTGTATAATATTTTCAATCCTTTGTAGGCGAAATTCGGTTTGGATCAAATTTGTCCTGCTAAAATCTGTTGCATTTAAGTTGCTACATCTCGTTTAATAGAAGCCTTAATAGCTGAACAAGCAAGTTCTATTGGGTTTAACGTTGGACTGTACGGACCTAATCTTAATAACGATGATTGATAAATTCACTTTCGAGAAACACATCTCCAATAGATGTATGATACGGTGTATTATCAATTACCATTACGACTGGCGATTGATATTTGGTTAGAGCGGTTGCGCAGAAAATTGGGTTTTAAATGCTCCTCTTCTTACTTCGTGATGAATAAGCCCCACATTACCTATGCATCCAATAATATGAACATTATTTATTTCCAATTTTTAAATTTGAAAATGATTATTTCCAATTTGAAGTTGAAAAGGGATAGTTCAATGGACAATTATTCGTGTAATTACGTGTAATTATTCGTGTAAGTATGAATTTTAGCGCAATTTTAAAAAGCATTTTTATCCTAATTAATCTCAATAACCCAATTGCAAATTGTTAATTATTGTTTGTCAACCAATTATAAAAAATTTCTTTAAATTTAATAAAAAAAATAAAAAAAATAAACATTTTTATTTGAATTATATTTTTCATTTTAACACCAAAATTTTTCATTTATTTTGTTGTCACTTACTTAATTTTAGTTGTTATTCGTGCTATAAACACGTTTGTATAGATTTAATAAAAAAAAATCCAGAAACAAACAAAAATCCTATAAAAAGTGGCACATAAAACCAACTTAATTTATAATCTTGTTCTCCTGATGTTAGGATAATTAATTTTAAGATGACATTATACCACTTATTTTATATTATTATACACGTAAATCCAGTTAAGGCATGCAATCAAACATTTATAAACCCCTTAAACTTAATATTTATTATTATAACACCTGGAAAATTAAAATCAACAGCAAATATAAAAGTAATTTAAGGATTATGTATAAAGATTTCTAACACTTTTATTATTATCCTTAAAATCGTAACGCCGGATAATGAATTAAGTCGGTAAAATTTATATAAATGGATAAATTGTATTTAGAAATAAAGACTGTATATAGAAAACATTAATTTAACTTAAAGATCCAGTTATTTAAAATGTTATTTTCAATTTTGTTTATGGCTCTGACTAATTAAATTATACCCTGTACGACCATGTCAAATATAACAAAATTAAATTAAAAAAAAAAAAAAATCTTTTATACCTAACATACAGGGTTCTGCAGTACAATATCTTGTTTATGGTTGTGACATTTAATCAAAGCTTATAGTTAACTGGAAAACAACACAGTCAATTTGACAATCTACTTTTCCTGACTGCCAATATCTAAACTGGTACAAAGCTGTCATAAATATATTGCAAAGAATCATTCTAATATATTCTCTGTTACTGTCCAGAACGAAAATTGAATTTTCTTAGAAGTACATTGCTCTATGTATAGTCTCAATGAGGTGTAATTCTCTCTATATATATTATAGCTTAAATACTCTTCTAAAAGTACGCTAAACTGAACTGCTGAGAACCCGATCTCCTTCGATCTGAATAATAACAGATCGCTAAATATTTCTTATACTTCTCGTTGATATGTTAGTAATTTTAATCACTCTAACATAACATAATATTTTAAGGAAATATTTTCCAGATCAATTCATAACGAAAAACTAAAATGTAAAATGTTTACTAGGCATTTGAAGTTTTTTTTACACGAATATTCCATGGGAAATCATCTTTACTGTGTAAACAGAACCAAGGCGAATGCCGATGGCGAATAACGATTTTCGCCTTGATAAACACAACCATGTCGAAAGCATCTGTCAACGATAGTAATCAGAAGCAAATTATTTGTAAAGAACAGCATCAGTCAATAATCAGCTAGTTGTTGCCTTTTCGTCACGAAAAATTCGACAACGAAATTCGACATGGTTATGTTCACACTCATTTAAATATATGAGGTCGAAATTTATTTTGACATTTCGCCATCATCGCCATACGCCTTGGTTCTGTTTACAACCTTACAGCACAGAACACACTAAAAATATAATGGAAATTGTACTATGAAAAAATAATATACTCCATGAAGTTCATTTTCATGAAGTTATTTTCTCTACACCTTGTACATAAAAAACTTTATAAAAAATAATTATATCTATATCTTTAAATTTCCAATATATCACAACAGGTTGTTGTCAATAAAATTCACATTTTCAAATGTCACAACCATGAACAAATTATCATTCAATAACTAATTGCATTTTCAATAAAAAAAAAAATTTGCAGACATTTTGACGATAATTTTTATTCAAAACAAAAAAAAAAAAACAATAAAAGGAAACTTTAAAAAGAGATTATGTCCACCCAATATTTGAATATGGAACCAAATGTTAGCCAAGCGTGTTTTAAAGATGATAGAAATAAATTGAATTTTATCGAAAATTGTCAGTAATAATGTCTATGCATTCATTTTTGTTTGGAAAATTCGTTGACACTATTATTTTGTTGCTTTTCGTTTTGAATCTGTCATTTATATTTACTATACATACATATATGTATTTTTTGTAATTGTATAAAAAGTCAATAGACTTAAAAAGGGATGGACCATCTATAAATCACTGAAACGCGCGACTGGACAAAAAAAAAATATTGTCTGCATATTCTGACTAAACAAGGACCAAAAGAATCTGTATGAAGAGGAGAAGATATAAGATTAAATATTGCTGATTTGCAATTTCAAAAAAGAAAAAAATGAAACAGATAGCAACTTTTAGATAACTTTTTGTTTTTGTTACCAAAACTTGTTGTTTTCATGCTGATGCTCTTTATACTGATTTTTGTATTAATTCTAAATTTTGAATAAATCTTTAAATATTAGACTTCAAATTGTAATATAAATCAAGGATATTTTTTTTTTTAATTTTGTATAGTTAAATATCAAATGTATTTCCATATTATTTGGTACATGATATAGAAATCCGATATATTAAAGTTACTATATGAAATTTGAAGAACATAGAGAATCATTAAGGATTGAGGGATTGATGATAAAATTATTAATATAATAATCTTTTAAATGATTAGCTAAGTGGCTAAGTCTAGAAATCAAAATTATTTTTATATTATGTAAAAATTTGTAAATATAACGATTACCAATTAATGAGAGTTTCTATTGAAGCAATTAATTACATATAATTATCATTTCAATATAAAGAAGTAGTCATTAATTGGATATGCTATTTTGTAAGTTATTAGGTAATCTAAAATTAATGATAATATTAGTTAAAAATTCATATAGTATTCAAATATAGATTATGGAAATTGTTGTCCGGCTTTTGTAAAACCCAGCCAAATTTTCATGATGATTATAGTTACTAAATGTAAAATATTAAAAATATAAAGTTTATAAATGGTTTAAAAGTTTTCTACTATTATAGTTTTTGGGATTTAACTATAGCATCAAAGTTTTTTTTTTCAAAATACGTGACATCGTAAAATTATGTACGAGGTGAGTTTAATATTATATGTACGAGGATGTCCAATTATCTGATATAAATATTTGTAAATTAAATTGAAATTTAGTATTATAAATAATTTTAGTATTTTTGTAGAAATTATGCATCTGAATGTAATTTTCTCCTACTGAATGTTATAAAATTACTTAGACATTTTCCTTAATTAACTGATACTGACATTTTGCTTTAATCGCTTCAATATGATTAGAACTACTTAAATCTAAACTACAAATTCTAGGTAACTTTATTTAATTTTCATTCAATTTCTGTATAATCAAAACAGTTTAGATATTAGAATTTTTAAATTTGTTAAATTTGGACTCATCAATGTTATCACTGGAAGAATGCTGGACAATCTGATGGTTATAGATTATAGGCAACATCAATATGTATATATAAAAATATTATCATCAAAGATACTATAGACAATTTTACCTGTAGCTCTGTTAGTGGTTTAAAAATAAACTTGTTCCCGGTTTACCAAAATGATATACAAAATAATATCCTTAACCTTCCCAATGGCATTTGCAATTTCCGAGAACCGCGATTGTACTGTTTGAATTAAATTTTGTACACAGCCTGGCTTTGGTTACTAATTCAGTAGGTCCATTCTAAAATTTCCGATTTTTATCTGATGTGAATGAAATTTGGCAAACAGTTAGTTAGTTATACCTTACGTAACTGGTCGTGTAAAATTTGTGGTTAGAATAGAATTAGCAGATTCATGGTAATAATATTAGTGTAGTTTAATTTCTGAGGTATATTATTATTAAATATAATGAATTTAAATGAGTTTAAAGAATTTATATTCTTTTAGTTAAGATCTAGTATAATATTTGAATACCTCTCGTATATGTAATATGACGAAACAACATAAAATTATGACATTAAATGTAAATTTGCATCACATAATTTGAATTTAAATGAGAAAAGTTATGTATCTATGTACATATTATTAATATTTTGTATTAAATTTTATTATACACTGATAATTTTTAACATATTTTGTTAAAAATTTCTAATATTTTGTCATAAATAGTTTTTTTTTTGTATAATTTCAGCTTTTCTCATAAAATCTTAAAATAAAAAATTTAATATGAAAATTAATATATCAGGAAAAAATATGTTTTGTCATGGCATTTAAGCTCAGTCATTATACAAAATTAATGTATCTTCAAAATACAACAATATGAACTTATAAAATCCTGGAAAATTTCTTTAAAAATGTTGATATATAATTAATGATTAATGATGATGTCCTCAATTAAAATTTATTATTCCAAAAGATGTTAATAAGTTTTTAAAACAAAATTAATAATTATTTGATGTTTTAAATTTGTTAAATTTATATTATAATTTTACGGATTATAAAACTTTAATATACTCTTAAATTTATATATCAAAAAATTATTTAATAGTACAAATTATTGTAAATGTTATGCCAAAACGTTCACAGTATGATCTTAAGCTTAATTTTCATCCAAAATTAAGCTTAAGATCATACTTAAGATCATTTCAAATAATTATATAAAGTTCGGTTTCTCAGTTCGATCTTTAAAATAAAGATTTGTAATTGTTCTTCAATATCACAATTTAATGAATCAGTTCAGTAACGATGCCGTGTTATAAAGCTATCATGGCGGTGCAAAGCTAATTATCAATTTCAAGAGATTCTTAAATTGTAATGCAATGCCTAACAAATATTTTCGTTAATTTTTATATCTACCACTTTTAAAAGCTTCCGATTATGTCATAGCACACGAAATTCAAAAAAAAAAAGTGCTTTTAATAATACCGATTTTAAAAATAACCCCAATAAGTCTTAAAGTCATATTGAGAAATGGCTCATATTCCATTAAGACTCACTCGAACCGGTCATAAAAACGTCAAAAGAAAAAATCTTAAAACCATATGGCTTTATGATTCACTTGAATTAGTCTTAAAGCCATCATATTGGTAAAAATGGATTCCGTTTAACGTAATGAGTTTGGTTATAAAAATATAAACATAAAATAGCTACATAAATTTATAATTATATACTAAAAAGTTCAAGAAAACTTGCTGTTAAATATGATTATATTTATCACATTTCTGTATAATTTTTCAACAATTTTATAATTACTCTAAAGTGGTAGTCACAATATGATTTCGAATCCGTTTCGACACGTTCGATTCGAAATTTCAAATTCTGACAGCCCTATACAATTTTATATGACATGCCGGATTGGAAGTCACAATAAACGTAGTTGAAACGAATTCAAATGCAGAAATTATTTTATCTTTTACCAATTGGTTAAATGTCATAACCTAAAAAAAATTGAATGACATTTTAAAATTAAATTAATATTGATTTGATTAGTATGGAAGAAAAGAATGTTTTGAAGAATTCATCCAAGAAATTAAAGAAATTCCCGAAAAATATAATAAAGGGAGTAGAGGTTATAATGGACACAAAAAAAATATGGGCAGATTTAGATGCTAAATTTAAAATTGATGGTATATAAAAAATTACAATTATACAAAATTTCATAAAAACAATTACACAAAAAACTGGTACAAGTGTAGATCCATTATATCAAATATCAAGAGAAGTTAAATGTCAAATAACTTGCCAAATGATATTTCGAAATGAAACCCATTGTGACTAGCATAATCTTTTCGAAATAAACAGAACGAATCGAACGTGACGAAACGGATTCAAAAGCATTGTGATTCCAACTTTAATAAATTTCATTTCAAGATAAATTATATGAATCGATATAATAAATTACATCGTTTGAGAGAATAAACATAAAATATAATTTGTTGTTGTTCTACAATCAGTATATTAAGTGATTAATGATTAAATATCTAGATACAGATACAGACAGGTGGCTTGTCTTAATAGTGAAATATCTTTCTTCAACTTTACCAGATGTTAAAATAATTCTATATACCAAAAATTTTCTTCATTATTATAATAAATTTTCTATTTTATATGAGTGCATATTAAGAATTATGTAATCAATTTTCCATGTATTTTTGCAAATTATGTTAAATGTTGGCATTTATACGCGCTGTTATTTTTAAATAAATTATAAATAGTTTTTTGGTTAACAACACATAAATATGTCAAAAATTTAACAAGTTTATTTTAGAAAATAAATAATATGGAAATTTTATTCAAAAATTATAAAATATATTTAATTATATATTATATTATGTAACAGTAGTTAATAATTTGTAAGAAAGTTTTTATGTCATACTATGCTAAAATTTATATAAATTACAGAATTTTATGTTATAATAATTTAGTAACATGAAAATTTTATTAAAATTATGTAATTCTAATTTGATATAAATGTAAAATGATGTTTGGAACTAACTGGTAGAACTAAATTTAAATATTTCTTATAAACTGTATAGCAGACAGAAACTTAAGAATTTGTTTAGATTGATTTAACTCTAAACCAATCGAGATATTTTTGTAATGTTAAGATATCACATCAAAGCTTAATGAAGTTCCGGTATTGATTGATTTGAAATTGAGAGTTATTACTATTAATAGAAATTGATTTGTCGATTGTTGATAATACAATCATTATATTCTGTTTTGGATTAATTGTGGGTTAGAAACTCAATTACTACCGTAAAGAAAGGTATGTAAAATTATGTAATCTATGAACTTTAGCTAAAAATATGAATTTGTTAAATTATTAAATTTCAATCAATTAAATATTTTGAATAATTTCAATATACTGTAAATTTAACGAAGTCAATGAATGAAATTCAAAGAATTAATTGGTTGAATTTCTTGATTAAACATCAATTTTCTTAATAACTATAGGGCACATCAGTATGAGTAACGTTCTTCTTAGATCTAATTGGTACACCCCAATATTAGGAGCACTGAATTTTGACCTGCAGAATATCAATCCATTCTATTTTTCAAATGAACGAGATTTCTTTTAATGCTACACCAATTTAAATTTTCTGATACTGAATGACGATTAGTTACAAAGAAAGTGTTCTGAGTGATGACGAAACTTTCTGCTGCTAACAACCAAATATCATATAAGACATTTAGGTACAATAAGACATATAAAACATACATACAATAATTTTGCAAATTTCCTCAATAAAATATGCTCACCGATTACAAATTCATTGACAATTTGGAAATTTGAAATTTCTTCGATGTCTTAATATTCTGGATAACGCAGAGAATATGATTTTCCCAATTAACTGGATCTAATTAATATCTCATATCGAAAGTAATTATAGTATTATATTTAAAGAGTGTTTAGAGTTCTGAAGTTCCACCACTTGATTTCAATTTCAATATTAAAAGGTATATCAATATTATAGAAAATGGATACAAAATATAAAAAAATCAATTGACAATTTGACAAAAATCGCTCCGAATTCTTAACAATATCTGGTAAATATGTTTAGCATTTTCAGCAACTTTTAAACTATATTGACAATATTTTGGCATAACTAATTTTGTGATATGCTCTCTACTTATACTAAATTTTAGTTAACTTTTTATGGTAAGTTTAATAACAAAATATTAAAAAAAAAACTTTATAAATAAAAATTAATGATATCAATTTATAATAATATTGTAATAAGATGTAATAAAACTTAATTTCTATTTCTAATTTATGATATACATTTATGAGATTTTAGATACTATACGTTCTTATACATTTTTATTCATTGAATATTTTGGGAACAGTTATTGTTATTGCCTGTTAAATTTATTATCATAATATAATATTTTTCAAAAACTTTTTCCTTATACAATATTTTGTATATACCTAACCTTAATATCCAGGTTCTGTACTGTATATTTCACACTGCTTCAAGAGTATATTTTGCTTTTTAAAAAAATAATTTATATCTATTGTTACCATAAATTTGAAATGATATTTTTACCTTAAATAAAATCCTTATACGAAATAACGAGGGCGGCGTCTTACATTTTTTCAATGTTATATTATTTTACTTAAGAATTTTACTGAAATAACGAATATTTATTATATGACCAATAAATGTGGTCCTTTATATGACATATATTATGACATTACAAACAAATATTATGATGAATAGATGTTTAAAAATAAATATTAAATTAAATATTATTCTTGGATAAACTTCAGAATTACTGGGTACGTATATCATATTGACAAAATTACAGGACTCCTATATATACCACCTGACTATTGTAGTGCCTATATGAATAGTAAACTAAAAATGAAACTTTTTCATAAAAAAAATTAAAAAATCCTTTGTTGATTGTTAGAAATTCATCATCTGAGTAATTAAGGGAACATGCGTTTTTATCGTCTTTAAATGTTAAAAATTAATTTATATAGAAAATAAACGAAACAGATTTGGAATGTTTTATTTAAATTTGTTTTACGTTTGGTAAATTGAAAATAATTTTTTTTTTAAATATCATTTTCAACCAAGTGATTTTTGCATATACATTTGACTTAATAACAATGATTTTAGACTATTCGATTTTGGACGAAATTGATTTCATCTAAATTATTTTCGATCAAATTAATCAATTTGAAAAAGTTATTTATTATGTTTATGGAAAATATAATATAAAAGTTAAACTATAATAATATTAATTAATGAAATGGAAGTCTTATTCCACCACAAATATGCTTATAGGACAATTAAGTACTTAAGTGACATAATTTAAAAAAAAATTATGATTCGATTGCAATTAAATAAAATAAGATAAAATTTAAAGCTTCCATATTATGAGCGCCAGAATGGGAACAAATGATAACAAATTAAATACTAAAACTATAAAAGATTCAATTTTAGTTCATTTGAAAGTTAATCGTTATATAATTTATTTAATGTTTGAATTTAGTAGTTATATTCTAACCAATTCTGATGTATATCATAAATTCTTATGCAAATTATCGTTATTATGTGTTTTTCGAGAATCATAGAAAATTATGTTTTATGTACATATAATAATAATGGATACATTTTTTTAAACACTCTATCAAAACTCTTGTAACATGAATTACTCCTACTGGACTTTTTGACGCCTAAAACAAAATACAATATAGATATTATCAGCCGGTACTAGACTGCGTGTTCTAACTAATTTTTTTTTTAAAAAAATTACTTTCCGTGGTTTAAGTAATTAAAATTTCATTTCTTTATACCTACAATTAATTTATTTAAAAAATTTTACTCTATGAAGACTAAACAAAAACCAAACCGCTTACCAAATTGATTCACAATTGAAATGTATATTTTTGGTATACATATTTGAAAATCGTGATTTTTTTGACATTTTCATTTCATGTTAACTGGCATAATTTACTTTATAGTATAATTGCTATTCAAAGTATCAAGTAATCTTATTTGAAACCACATTTTTTTTTTTATATATAATTTGAATTATGAATTCAGATAAATTTGAATAATAATCATTTTTTGTAAAAATAAATCATAAATTTATATATAAAGATTTAAATTTTATTGGAAGAAAGAAAGCATCATTTTCTTTATTAAGTGAAGTATACATAAAATAAATATTTTTTATGCTCAATTTTTTTTTATTTTTGAAAAGACATGAATACGATGAAACCTGAAACAGCATCCGTTCAAAAAGTAAACAAAAATACAAAACTTTTTAAAGAATTTCATATAAATTTTTTTATTTTTTTGTTTGCAGACAGGATGTTTATAAGCTGTAAACAGGAAGTTTCTTCTAAGTTTTATGCACACAATATATAAAAATATTCTTTTTTTTTTTTAAAGATGCACGTTTCAAAGAAACTTGTTGTAAATATAATATCCTTATTTCTATTGATTATTTTGTCCTTAAATTTCATTCAAAATATATTTTTATTAGAGGTGTTTGGTATTATGTAAAAAATGTTGACTGATATTTTTTATAAATTATTATGTATTTATTTTTAAAATAATAAATAAATATTGAAATGTATTTTTACTTATGGATCACATCATTAATTTTAATGCTTAGGCCCAATCGTAATGTGGGTGCAAACCTTTAGCGCAAATTTTGAAAATTGTTCAACATATGGAAATCAATGAAAGCAAACACAATGCTAGCGGTCACCGCTAAGTAAAAAAAGCTACAGCCAAGATTGAACAATGTTATAATTTGACTGACATTTTTCATAGTGACATTTTAAATAAATAATAAATATTTCACGCAAAAAATACAATAATATACAGTGAAAACTCATCATAAGAAACTTTGTTATAAGAAACTTTCGTTATAAGCATTCCTTGATATAGTCGACAATTTTTAATTTTATAAATTTAGTATAAGAAACTTTAAAGTTAAACCCTAAAACATATAAAAAAAAAAATGCGATTACAATTAAAAATTTTTTAGATATTATACGAAAATTAGAAGATTAGAACATTCCAATTTTTTTCGCAAGTTTAATACAATAATTGTGCAATACGTTAAGAAAAATCATTTCAAATCAATGTTCGAGGAACAAATTCGAGCTGGTAATAGTAAAATTTTTACCTGTTATTAACAATACTTAATATGAAAATTACTACACAGATTGTGAAAGTGAAAGTCAAATATATCGAAATTAATTATAATACCTAATTTTCAATAAATTTTATATATCACAATCAAAAAATAAAAATAATTTTCTTTGGTACCGCTAAATAAATTTAATATGTATAGGAAATCTTATTTCATATAGGCAACTTTAAAAAAAAAAAACGTTTTCAAAAAGTTTCTTATAACGAATTTTCACTGAATAAAATATAATTTTCTTAGCCACCGCCAGCATTGCGTTTGTACTGGATTTGTCTTGGCAGGGAAACAACAAATCTACAGCTACCGCTAAAGATTTGCGCCCACATTACTATTGGGCCTTAAATATAAATACTATTGTAATTATTTGAAAGCTTGTTTTTCAATTAACAAAATTTTCATAAAATTCAATAAAAATAGTATAATTAAATATATTTTGAATTTATAGTTCAATCATGTTTTTAATGGGCATTTGTTTTAACATAAAACTTCTAAAAATGTTGTAAATTAAGTGAAACGATATCAAAATTCTTTCCCAATTAAAATATATCAATCATTAATGTCATTAATGTTGAGAAATTACAGGCACAATTTAGCAATCAGTAAGTAAATCAATTAGTCGTCAAATAAATTAATAATTATTATTTTTATGTTGTAATAAATTTTTTCCAAATTATTTTATATACATTTTAACCCTGAAATTACAATGTTCGCTTTCATTTTACAATACGCAGTAGCTGTCAAAATAAAGTTGAAAATGTTGTATGAAATTGTATGAAGGTATGTAGTTACATTAATCGCAACCGTTTCGCTCTCATTTCGCAACTACAGAAAAAGTTGTATAACTTTCAACTTTTTCGCTGTAGTACGCATTGATGTTGATCTACTACATCTGTAAACAAAATTCAATTTTTTTTTGTGTTACAATTTATCATACAATGTTTATAGAAAATTTAATAGAAAAAGTTAAAAAGTATCCAATTTTATATCATTTTTATAATTTTAAAACTAAGCTCATCAAAACAGAACTGACATGACATTTAAGAACAAATTAAAATTCTCAATTGTTACTACTCTTTTTCTAGACTGCCGACTGCGTAAATCTGCGAAATGGGAGTGAAATGAAAATGATGACATTATAAATTCAGCATAAAAAGGATGATTTTTTTTTTCATAACATAATTTATAACGTTACAGTTTTCTATGTTTTCCATCGTATTATAATTTTTTAATTATATTTATATAAAATAATTATTTAAAATGTCTATATTTTAAAGAAACTATTTATATTTATCCAACTACAAAATAAGGAATTTGTAATTAATTAATTCATTGAACAATTTTCATTTATTTTGTTACATACTAATTACGACGACTAATTGGAATGGTAAAACTTTGTTATTAGTTTAGTAAAGTGGAAAATTTTCCCTTTAATTAAATATACAATTTGATTTTGATTTTTTTTATTTTTTTGTAAATTTAAATGCATAATTTGATAAAGAGAATTATTCAAATTTCTAATTTACGGATGAACAAGTTTTCTTAAATTAATTTATAAAGTCATAATTTAAAGAATAATTTTAAATAAATCTATTTTCTATATTATTTATTTTAACCAAAAATATATAAATAATTTTTGTATAATATATAAGGTAGAATTTACAAGTTCTATAGAGTTACATTCCATGTATACATTCATTCCATATATACATTCATTCCATATAATTATAATAATATTACTCTGTCCTCTTGTTTATGTAGATTTTATGTTTGCACCACAAAACCTTATGAATAATCACCGAATAGTTGTTGTGTGACTGGTGTTTAAACTGCATAATGGATAATGCAATTATAGTGTATTTATATTGTTCTGGTCACAAGTACACCAAATTTACATCATGTAATAAGAATTCAAAACATTCATAAAAAAAAAATAGCAGGTGTTGGATTCTATCCAAAATTAATTCTCTTAAATAAACTATGTAGTAAGTATAACAAGTATTTATATAATGATACTATGTAAAATTTATGAAAATTGCATATTTCTATATAAAGATTGTTTAATACCAAAATTTCAGTATTTTACATTTAAGTAATTTAAAAATTTGAATTAGAATTAACATGAAATTTAACAATAGAATGAAAGATATAATCAGAAAATTATAATTTAATGTTTTCATCTTAAGGAACCTTCAACCCAAATTTTTTAAACCCTAATCTAATGTAATGGTATTAAACATTTTTATAATAACATAAATTCTATAAGAATTTATCAAATATTTTAAGAAAGACAGAGTTGTAACAGTAATGTTACTATAGTAATTTAGATCATGGATTCGATTCTAGAACAAGACTAAAGTGGGAGTCATAATGGTTTAAAATCCATTTAGACACGTTCGATCCGTTCTGTTCATTTCGAAAAGATATGCTAATCACAATGGGTTTCGTTTCGAAATGTCATTTGGCAAATTATTTGACATTTAACTTCTCTTGATATTTGATATAATGGATCTACACTTGTACCAGTTTTTTTGTATTTTTTGTTTTTATAAAATTTTGAATAATTGTAATTTAAATCTGCCCATCTAAATCTGCCCATATTTTTTTTTTGGTGTTCATATAACCTCTACTACCTTTATTATATTTTTCGGGAATTTCTTTAATTTCTTGGATAAATTCTTACAAAAATTCTTCCATTTTAATAAAATAAAGATAAAATAATTTCAATATTTGAATTCGTTTCGATTTGCATTCGTTTCGACTACGTTCATTGTGACTTTCAATCCGGCTTGCCATATAAAATTGTATAGGGGCTGTCAGAATTTGATATTTCGAATCGAACGTGTCGAAACAGATTCGAAACCATTGTGACTCCTACTTAAAACTGAAATTCCAAATTAATCTGGAATTCGGAATTCATTTAAAATTATTATGTTTAATATAATAATATTAATAAATAAAATCTGTCATTAAAAATTAGGGGCCTATGTTTTTATATGGGCTGCAGTATATTTAGAATTAAAAAAATTACTTGCGAAAATCGTTTCTATTTAAATTAATCATATTTTTTATTGAAATTTTATAAAATATTTTCTATTTAATAGTAGCAAAAATTTACTGAAAAAATACACAAATTACTGATTTTGTCTGTAGAATTTAATTTTGAATGGATTTAAAGTTTTTTGGTCAGAATTTTCTTTTGCCTATTTATATCTATATCTACATATACGCATAAATATCATAAATATACATATATTGCATCTGGAACAGAAGCTTTTTAACATAACCAAAATATATATTTATGCTTTGTGATATTGGTTTTTAAGTATCATCTGGCAGAACATTTTCCAATTATTAACAATGCATAAATAAAAGTTTAATACAACAGCAACAGAAAAAAGAAGATTCTACTTATATACAAATTTAAATATGGTTTTTTGGGCTTAGATAGTGCTATACATATATGTATGTATATAGGTGAATGCTCAATTGCTTTAAAATATCTCAGAAGATTTAGTAGCTAATACGATATTGGATAAACTTTTTTAATGTTTTAAATCGCTAATAAATATTATAAGAGAAAATGATCGTTTGTAGGTGGACTTTATAATTATTTATTTATGATTAAGAAATATGTAAATAAAATTCACATAAGACCATTTAAAAAATGTTTATATTTTGATTATAAATATAGTGCAGAAATAATTACATTTTGTTAGGTCAGAAATGTATTAAAAATACACTAAATTTTATATTCTTTAAAAATAAATTTTAAAAAATGTGATACAGAAAATGTTACTCAATAAAAGCATACATACTAGTTCGTATTCATTTCGAAAATGGCGGTTGCGTTACGTTTTCACATCGTTTTTAGCGAACTCGAGGCGTAGTACCAATACATTCAAATCTCTTTTTTTTTTCTTATTCTAACAACATTTACGTTTACGTAACAGTTCGTTCGAAAAAGGCGTAACGAAAAAGAAGTTTTGTATGAAGAAATGACTTCGTATGCTTTTTTCAAATGGTAATAATGATTAAAATATTCGCAACTGCGACACAATAGGCTAAAACATTTTGCAATTATTAATTTTCAATTATTCACTTATTATTACTTCGATTTTTATGAAAATGAATTGAAATTTCCGGCCATTTTAACAAAAATTTCTGCTAATATTAATTAAATTTACATTGGAAGGATTCGACTATATAATTCACGACTGTTATATTATAATATTGGTATAATGAAAAGATTGTTGTTCAGTTATTTTTATGCCATTAAATTGTCATATAATTGATTTAGTTATTCAGCCTATTTCAATGAACTAAAAGTTATTTAAAAGAGAACATTGAGTTAAGATGCCAATACCTCTTGGTTTCTTCTTATTTAAGTTCAACAAAATTTCAAATTCTGCCTGTTCACTGAAAATTAGCAATTCAACTGAAAATTAGCTTCATCACTTATAATCCAGATTTCGAATAGTCATTTTCATTTCTTGCCAATTCTTAAAAAGTCATTTAGATGACATTATTTGTCATACTTTTAGTTAAAAAAAATGTCATTGTATTTTATAAAAAAAAAAAGTTATTACATTTTTAAACCACATGGTTATAATTATGTCCCCATCCTGCATATTTACATTTTTCCACCAAAATTCACAATATTTTACAAATATTGATTTCAAAAATATTTTTTATATTATTTTATTTATTTATTATTATTATAAAAAACACAAAAATAAAGTTTTATATCTGAAAATAATTGGAATTTATATATAATTTAAAAAAATTATTTCAAAATCATAAAAAAAAAATGGTTAATAAAATTGATTCGCATGTAATGTCTGAAAAGTGGAAATAAACACGTTCATGACACCACAAATAAATTTTTTAATTAAAATCACTGGTTTCAAAAAAAATATATAATCACTAAAATGTTTAATATTAAAAATCAAATTGAACTTGTTACAATAAAAATGAATCATATAATTAATTGAATTTATATTAGCTAGCAGTTAATTTAAAAGGCTTCAAGATTAGTTTTTAAATAGAAATCCTTAATTATATAATTACTCAATTAAAAATTCATTTACGTTTTAATGCATCCCTTGATAAAAATCAGAAAAAAAAAAAAAAATCTATTACAATTTCAGTTAAGTTAGTTAGTTATATGGTGTTCTTTTTGAATTTCATAGCATTTGTAATAGCTTGTAGTGGTAAATGAAGATTTGTTTTGGTAAAAACCTTTCTCTTAGACTCTAGAGATTAATTAATACCAAAAAAATATATTCTGAGAAAAAAGAATTGAATAAGAATTGGGGTAAAAAATAATTACTTTAATAAAAATATGGTCAATTTTATATAGGAAAAAACTATTAATTCTATATTTCACTTCAGATATCTGGAACATATTTATATTTTTATTTAATTAAAATGTGGTGATGATATTTTTATGTTACTGACAAAATTTGAAAAATTGTTTTCCGTAGAATAATTTTTATTGCGTATACATTTTAGAGTTAGACAAACAAATTTTAGTATATTATAGAATAGAGTAATGCCAGCTATTTAATCAATAAACTTTGAAAATCGTAATTACTGAATGACTGAATCCATTGGATTTGTTGATAAATGAAGTTGCAGTAACATGTTATATAAAATGTAATAAATGGTATTTCATAAAGGATGTAGTAAATCCAAATAATAAATATAATATTTAATGGTATATACATTTCAGACAGTAAGTCTCAACAAAATATTCATAAATTCATTATAATTTAGATAGAATGCTCTCTAACTCTTTATTATATTTTAGGACAATTTGTACTTAATTAATCGTAGAATTTTACTTATTAATGTAATACAAGACAAATAATAATTAACAATAAATAAAGAATACAATTTGAAATATTAACTGAGTCCACCAAGTCATCATCACTACATACTAACAATAATTGTTCAACTTATCGAACTGAAGAATTGAAAACAAATTTCACAAAATGGTTAGTGTCATGCTGCTATTTGTAATAGCAAAATGCACCAATAGAAAGACAAGTGACGTAAATGTATTTTATATACTTTATTGAAATTGTAAGTTCTGGAAGATTTACTTACCAGGTATTGGTGTTACAATCATTACTGATTCTGTCAAATTTACGTCGGTTATTTAGTACAAGAATTAAATGAACATTAAGTTTACTGCTTCACCAAATTTAGTAAAGAAAATATAGCAAAACTAAATCTAAAATTATATGAAGTGTACAACCATTTTCAGATAGAATTCAATATTTTTCAGATTAAATTTTATAAATTGAAGTGATCATTTTTCAACAATTTTTAATCAGTTTTCAAAGTATTTCTATTTGAACACCGATTAATTCTTTGAAAACGTTTCAAAATTTTAGAATTTTCGAAAAACGACTAATTTAATCTGAAAATGGTATACTTTACAAGCGATATTGAATCTATGTGATCTGACCAGCATAATATTTTGTTAAAAATCAAAATCATCCAAATTTTTTTTACTTTGTTGAATGTCATATTGATTATGTCATTATCTCATTATATTGGAAGCTATTAAGAAAAAAAAAAACATAATTTAATTCATAAAAACAAAAAATGAAAATTTGTCTATTTTAGTATAATGATTCATAGCCAAAGCGTGGATCGAAATTATTACAGTGACAAAATGTAATATGTTCAGGTATATTAAAAATTGAGTATTTAACTTTTTAACACTTTAAATTCTCGATTTTCTTATTTTTGATTTTATGAATTTTAATATATTTTAATATTAATTATTTTAATATTCTGAATATTTCTGATATAAGATATAGAAATCTTTTAATGCATGGCTTTAATGGTCAGCCAGATAAAATATACGATTTATATTAGAAGTTACACAATTTTCGATTTTTTATTTTAATAGAGAAAATATATCGTGCGAAGATTATAAATTTCTTATCAAAATTTTCATTCTTTTATAATGCAATGTAAATTTTTGTATTTATATGTTTAAGAAAAAATATTATAATTACTAATTAAAATTCGCTATTACAAAATATGATAATATGTACTGTCATATCGGATACAATTAATTTTTATGTTTATACAGATAATACAGGATTTGCACTCCAAATTCACCCTTTTACAAATCGAATTCACCTAATAATAAAAAAAGGTTTCGATAACTTAATTTTTTAGTTTAGCAGTTGATTTTTTCATATGTCAATTGTTATTCCTAAATTAATTATATTTCAAAACTTCAAAAGTAAACATTTCAAATTTAATATTTTATAGGTACAGAGAAGTATAAAGACAAAACCATTTTTTTACAATTCAAAATTAAATTATTTTAACAATATGAAAAACTGATATTTCGTATATGTGTTCGTAATAGTTATTACAATCTGTTGGACTAACAGTTGCCGCTGATTGTTCAATTACATATGTTAAATGTAATGTATACCCATCAGGATTAGCTAACATATTACGGGCACAACATTTTATTTTCAAAAATACTTCTTCTATTGGGTTCATCATGGTGGAGTAAGGCGGGAGAAAAACTAATGTGTATCTAGTCCGTTCAACTAAATCACGTACCTCACGCGTCTTATGAAGACTTATACGTTGTCCATTATTAACCATGCTTCCATAATATTAATATTTTTTATTATCAGTTGAATTTGATTTGCAAAAAGTTGAATTTGATTTGCTTGCAAAAGGGTGAATTTAGAGTGCAAACCCTGTATAAAGTAATGTATTCGGATGAACGGAAATAATAAACATATTTTAAATCTTCTTATCAGCCAGCTGACTAATATTTAAAATATTTGACACTCAATTAATGTTGACATATATATTTTTATTTTAGATGATAAAAACTGTAAGTTATTTTTATGATTTTCATGTTTATATATTATAGAATAAATGTTATTAGTCTAATAAAATATGTATTATAATAGAGGTCAAAAAATTGATAACAGCTGGTACACAGAGGGACCTACAGATTATAAGTATTCGGAAGTTTTTTTTTTATATATATTAACATCTAATAGATATTTTTGTATTTTCTATAATGCTTGTTTTTCTTATTTTTGTTATTCATTATTATTTATTTATAAAAAATTGATTTTATATTTCAGTCACGATGATTCTTGTAAATTTTTTATATCCTTTATTTTCTTCGTAAAAACATTTCCTGTTTTTTTTTTTTTATAATTCCTTCTATATATTATAAATTTAAAGGATATTTTGATATCCTGAACTTTTTAACATTAAGATCATAAAATATCATTGACCCATTTTTTATTATTCTTGAAGAAATTAAGTTATTCCATATGCTATTCAATAATATCTTTTAAAATCAATAAATTTTTAGTTTTTTTACTGAATTTTTGCAGATATAGACTTATATTTGACATAAGTTCACAATTACTACAGATCTAATCTTATGTAACTCTCGTGCTGGACAATGGCAAAAGGATCATATTTTTTTTTTTCAAAATTGAAATTAAAGCACTCGCTCGCTCAAGACTTCGTCATATTGGACACGGTTTTATTGTCGAACCTCCTCAAAAGCCTGATGTACTTCTTTTAAAGTACTGGCCTTGCGAAGGGTTTAATGTAAGGGTACATCACAATAGGCAGACAGTGGCGTCAGTTATTTGCGACAATGTGGAAATACCTAAACCTTAAACATTTCGTTTAACCATATAAGTTAGATTAGTATACATTTTACTGCTATTTATTAACAATAAATGGCCACTTATTTGAATTAGTGTGAAGCAACGTTTGAAAATCATAAAATTTCGCTATCCCACTTGCTCTGTGAAAAATTGTATAGTTTTATGGAATTTTTGATGAGTTTAAATATGGTATAGATATAGATTATCAATTCGTACGCAAAAATCTAGTAAACTCTTACAATAATGCCACTAAATAAATTAGTGATCAATGCAGATTTATTCTCATTTAATCTATAAAGTTTTCCACATTAAAAAGATGGTATGTATTTTAATCATCCCCTATTTTATTATATTTTTCATATATAATAATATTTAATATTGGCAGGTTTTGGTGATCCCATCTCCTTTAAATTTAACTATACTCTCTATCCTTATCTCCGATCAAGTTTTGTTGACCAACTGATTAAAGCAGTTGCTAAATTGTGATTTAATACAAATAACTTTGTATTAATACAGCATTTCCATGCTCTTTAACTATTCGGATAGATCATTGTTATGCATTTCAATATATATTGAGACGTGAGCTCTAACAACTTAATAATATGGTATACAAATCCGTATAACAAAATTAACTGTGACTCATTAAACTTCCAAATGTTGATAAAGCTTAACACTATTATTGACATTAGAATTAGAATTAGAAACATATAAGGGTTGGGCAAGTAGACCCAAATACCACTGCGACCAATGAGGCCTATTGTAGTACCCTTAAGTTTTTAGAGCTCAATAGAAAAGCTCAAACTCTTTATAAATTTGAGAATTTTCTTAAGTGGGTTGCATGAAATATCCAAAGGTGTTTCTTAAGAAATATCTTAAAATACAGTCCTGCACTGCACAGAAAATGGGAGGCTGTCTCCTCATCATCGTTACAAATTCTACAAGTAGTCGATAAGGACCTGTCAAATTTTCTGAGATGGTACTTCAGATGACAGTGTCCTGTGCGGAAGTTGGTTAGGAGACGTACTTGATTTCTATTTAAAGATAGAAGCTCAATAGTTCTTTTCCTAGAAGGAGACGCGGATAAAATTTTTGACGTGAATACACACTGGGGTTAGTTGCCAGAATTTTTATATAGTCCATTCATTTATGGCTGTTTTAACCGTGCTGAGCGCGATGCCACAGAAAGGTATGGCTTGTATAAATTTGATTATTGACATAATAGCATGAAAATTCATAGACTCCAAATATAGTACGGAATTTCCAGCAATATTATTTCAAAATTAATAAATCAAAAACAAAAATATTTTTTTGGTACTTTAATCAATTAAATTTCCTCAGCCCTAATCTATTTTATTGTTTATCAATACGAATTGCTCTCCCTAAATATGTTATTATTGTATGGGGATGGGGATGAATAATTCAAATATTTTATTAAGTTCTATTTTTTTTTCTTGTTATATTTATTATATCGGACCAAAACACCACAATTGTGGTTACTGTGCACACATGATATAAAATAGCTCTAACAATTCTCTATTATTATTATCCGTAAATGTCCTTTCTTTCTTTATATAATAAGTGTTATATACGGTTTCTATGGTTTAAGATATTCTTTATTTTCATCTGGTACGAATGTTGTTATATTTGTGGTTTTGTGACAATAAATAAAATGACATTTCCAGAGATATTATATTTTTAAAGGTTGTGTTTATGTGGTGACAAAAACTAAATGACAAAATAAATAAAATTTGTTTTAGTTATTTTATAAATATTTTTATAAACTTTATGGTGGTGCTTTATGGTTAAGAAAATTTTCAATTTCCACAAATATAAATTGTATTATGTATATATACAAATATGATAAATGTTTCTTAAAAACTTCAACATTTGACTATATATTTAAATAATTATAAAATGGACCCAGAATAGTTATTTCGATTGTCAAGCTACCAAAGCTGATGGGGTTAAATAACATAATTTTATTCAAACTATAGTAAGCTTTACATTAGTATGAATACTATAAAATGTTATATTATAGTCTATGATTATGAATGCAAGCATACACTAGAAGAACTACTAATTGGAAATAATGGTCAAAGCTTGATCGAAGGAATACCAAAAGCTTCAACTTGTTATATATTAAGATATCGCAAAATATTCAATAACATATTTTCATGATAACAATGAACAATTTTAGATGGGAAATTTATCTTATACCATTTTCATATTAAATTATTCGTTTTTCTAAATATTTTAATCATTTTTCAAAATTTTGAATCGTTTTCCAAATAGAATTAATCGGTGTTCAAGTAGAAATACTTTGAAAACTGATTAAAAATGGTTGAAAAATGATCATTTCAATATTTATAAAATTACTAATTTAATCTGAAAAATGTTGAATGTTGAAATGTTTGTATATAAAGTTCTGTTGTAGTAACCGAAATAACAATAATTTTATTTTATCTATCAATTCAAATTCTATGCTGGAACATTTATTTTGTATTGCAACACTCAATATTGTTATAAATTTTAATAATTTTGCAGAGGATGAAACCGATTGAAATATAATACTTCAAATATATATTTTTTAATTTCCTCTAAATAAAACCAACCCAGGTAAAATAATGTTAATTAAATATATTATTTACAAAATTTAAAATTATAAACATTTCTCCATTAAATTCAATATAATTGAATTAAAAATATTTCAATTTAAAATTAAATTAAAAATCCTAATTAACTTTCAAGTCCTTTTATGAAAGGGTTTATGTTAACATTTTGGCATCCAGTTGTCCAGCTGTTCATATAATGAAGAATTTGCTCTTTCAGGATAAGATAGCATATTCAAATTCAAAATGTTATAATAGCCACCAAGAATAAAATTAGACCGCCAGGTATTAGAAATAGTATCGAGCTGAATAAAATAGTCCTAATAAGTAAAGTCCTTAAAAAGTTTTAATAATGTTCTAGAAGATTTTTTATATATTTTTTGTACCGAGCGGAAACTTTTATTTTTATTTTACTTTCTTCTTATTAGAATTTGGTGAAATAAAAAAATACTTAAAATAGCTTGATCTAAGAACGTTTTTTTTTTTTAAATATGTTTTATAATTTTAATCTGTATACCTAAAACTGTATGTTTATTTAACTGTTGGCATTCAAAAGCTTTATTAATATAAAAAAAATTTGCATAAGTATTGTTCTGTGCCCACAAGGAATAACCGTATAACTCGGTTTTCGTAGTTTTTCAGAAAGAACAAATTAACTTTTAAATTGTTTTTTGAAAAAAATTATTAAAGATAGGTTAACGAAATTTTGAATGTTGTCAATAAGTAATATAAGAACGAAGCTTTTGACAAAAAATTGTATAAATAGAGCAATAAATAAAGAAGTTATTAAGTAAAATAATTGATATGTTATTATTCCTTATTACAAAGTATGTTTTTCTAATGGTATAATCTCAGTATCTGGTTATAAATTAAATAAGTTCCCGAGAACTTGCACAATATGATTTGGAATAATAACTTACTTTACTTATGAATACGTTGTTCTTTAATTAAAATTGTTATTTATGGAATAATCGCATAACTATGGATGTGTGCTGTTATTCCCTTAGGTACAAAATTTAAATTTTGGTTCATAAGTTGCTAAGGAATAAAAGTATATGTCTACTTTATAGGTTATACCAAAACGAAAAAATAAAAATTGGGATTCACAGAAAATACTTTTTTTAAAGATTATGTTATTATTCCAAATGCAGAGGGGT
Source organism: Rhamphomyia laevipes (assembly GCA_963920725.1). Classification (NCBI taxonomy): domain Eukaryota; kingdom Metazoa; phylum Arthropoda; class Insecta; order Diptera; family Empididae; genus Rhamphomyia; species Rhamphomyia laevipes. Next base: position 38,834,299 of record OY987259.1, read on the forward strand.
GGAGTTAATAAGATATGCGGTTATGTATTTTTGTAATAACTTGGTCAATATTGACCGTACAGTTATACAATTTTTATGGCAATATTAGTGTCAAAAATTCTACGGCATGGCGATCCAACAAGAAATAGCCGCATATTTCGACTTATGTTGTTATTCTTTTTGGTCACAGAGTTATATAGCGCATCCTTTAAAAAATTGAATTAAAAACAAACTAATTTATTATATCATTTTTAATCAAAATTATTATAGAAAACTATAAATGATAAAGCACGTTTAAAATTTGTTATATTTAATATAACCAACTGGGAGATATAAATTATTTAAACGCACTTAAACGATTCAAAACCAAAAAATCCCAAAACATTTTTACCAAAATTTTTTATTATACATTAAATAACAAATATTTTTGTCATACAACTTTTCTCCACAAAAAAAAGAGTTTTCGAATCAACTCGTCCCAGATTAATTTAAAAGGTTCCATATAAATATAATATTTTATGGTAATATAATTATTTTTCGGTTAAATTGAATAAATTTAACATCAAAGTGAATTTTTCTTTTTTAGCTTTATAACCAAAAAAATAAATGTACTCAATATTGTAAATTAAGTTTAAAACATAAAATTATATTGTATATTTGGGAATTGAGTGAACTCTAAAAAAATTTATAAACCAATAAAATATACTAAAAGGATATTACATATTTAATGAAAACGCTAACGAATATACATTTTGTTGAAATGGTTCAAAAATGAAATTAAGTTATGTATATCAAAGCAAAAAAAAAAAGGGATAATAATATTTAAATTTTAGTCAGAAAATTGAAATTAGTCAAGAGTTACTTTAAACATTTTGCAAATGTGACAACAAATAATTATAGCATATGATAAAATATTTCCCGAAAATTACTCTTTTCAAAGAAAAATAATTATTACCAGTTGAATTTTAGGGCAAAACAATTCCTGGAAAACCAAATTGTCTGAAAAAAAATTTCCGTAAACGACAATTTCCAAAAGCGACACTATTTCATAAATCGCGCGTTGTTTGGTGAGTAAATAATCCATCTTCGAAAATATTTTAGCCCTGAAAATTGAATACGTTTTCGAGGAATCATTCTTTTTGAGAATACAGATCTATTTGGTATAATGTATATAAGTGGAACCATAACATAATATTATTTATTTGGGGTACTATTTTTAAAATAATTGTAAAAAATCATTTTGGAAGCCATAAAAGTCTTTTCTGATTTCAATGATTTATTGAACATAATTTACTTTTTGTCCTATATAAATATTTATTGACACAGCACCCAAAGTGTTCATATAATCGGTTATGACTCTTGTCATCTAACACTCAGTAACTGGTAATTACGGTCTGATTTACATCTTTAGAGTCTACCCTTTTTCAATTGTAATTCAGAAAGTATGAATTTGAATTCAGAAAATATCAATTGTAATTCAGAAAGCATCAATTGTAATTCAGAACATTTTAACATTTCAATTGGATCTTTCATCCTCCTAACCGCAGCACACAAACTGTCGTCTCATTTATTACTACATATTTCAATTGTAAGTTGTGTTATCTGCCGCAATCTCTAAAAATTTACCAATTGATTACCTATTTTCTGTAAGTCATTTTACCCAACATTCGCTAACTATGAAGTAAATTAACATCTTCTACGTTCCATACATAAAATTTTTGTTGTGGAAAATGCTGCAATTCGACGAATGTTGAAATGTTCTGAATTACAATTGATACTTTCTGAACTACAATTGACTAATCGGAATTACAACTGATGATTTCTGAATTACAATTGGAAAAGGTAGAAATTTTAAAATCAATATACAAATTAAAATACAAATATTAATAGCCAATTTCGTAGCAATACAAATTGAAATTAATAATAATAGAGATCATAATTTGTATAATATGAACTTGTAAACACTGATTAATATTATTAAAGCATAGAATCTTAACAACAATTAGCTAATTTTTTCCAGATTATGCTAAAAATTTCATGATTTTTAAATAGTTTAATATAACTGGAAAGTTGATATGCTGTAATTATAATAAGATTAAAAAAATATTTATACGGTTAGAGCGTTATCACAGCTATGCTCAGCAGATAGAAAGTTGTATAGTTGAATTATATGTTGAGCATATTATGCTACTACATCTTTACCATCCAAACGAATTAAAACATATACTCAAATGCTTTGACTTATACCATGAAGAAGGCAGCTTAAAAATAACCTTTACTATCATAAATTTGTTCTTTTGAAGTAAAGCGTTGAAATCATCTAAGTACAACATAAAATAAAAAATAAAAAACTTTCGTACATTAGAATTTTATATCGTATTGATTTTAATTATAAAAACTGCACTGAGGACTGAGCACTTTGTTACCATAGAAATTTAAAATATTTAAATATTAATTCGAAACTTTGTAATTAGATATATTTTTTTTTTTCATAAATTATGTTATAATCCCAGGTGTTAATGTTTCTTCTCTACCAATATACAATTTATATTAACATGTAATTTTAAAAATATTAATTTAATTTTATATAATTAATTATTAAACTGGAATATATCGGCTTTCATTTATTCAAGATCTTAACGAAAACAATTTACGAAATAAAAGTGTAATTATAAATATGTAAAATTGGGGAGCGTTTTATGGATAATAAATTTAAAAAAAAAAAATATAATACAAGATAATTAAATTCGTAACGATGCTTATAGTTTTAATAATAATCTTTCCATTTATTTTTATATTCATTTTTTGTTTTTGGTAATGATATCAAATTGATATCGTATTCAGCAGTTCCTAAATTTTGTTATATAATTTGTATTACGTGATTTATTTAATATATTCATTAGGGGTCGGATATGGAGAATAAAATACCATAAAAGAAGTATGTTTATATTTATGTATATATATGCCATTATATATATATAAAAAAAATGGGATATAATAATTAATATTCAGGCTGTTAAAATTAATGATTATTACCATAATACAAAGTGAATTTTAATAAACAATAATTATATGATATAAAAACTTAGTGGGGTAATTTTAAGCACATTTTTTTTTTGAAACTTTTGGTATAATAATAAATATATTATTTTTAATGTGCGGTCTGTCACCAATTTTAATTTCATTTTAATATATTTTTATTGAACTTTCAATATAAATAATTATTAAATGTGGATTTTGTAGTTATGAAGGAGAAAATTTCATAATAAATTTGAAAAATATTCGTATATATTTTTAGTAATTTTACTAAAACTGTTGAAATGAAACATTGACTACACCTTTTCCAATTGTAATTCAGAAATAATCAGTTTTAATTCAGATTAGTCAATTGTAATTCAGAACATTTCAACATTCGTCGAATTGCAGCATTTTCTACAACAAAAATTTTATGTATGGAACGTAGAAGATGTTAATTTACTTTATAGTTAGCGAATGTTGGGTAAAATCACTTGCAAAAAATGGGTAATCAATTGGTAAATTTTTAGAGATTGCGGCAGATAACACAACTTACCATTGAAATATGTAGTAATAAAAGAGACGACAGTATGTGTGCTGCGGTTAGGAGGATGAAAGATCCAATGAAAGATCCAATTGAAATGTTAAAATGTTCTGAATTACAATTGATACTTTCTGAATTACAATTGATGCTTTCTGAATTACAATTGGAAAAGGTGTAGAAACGTATAGAATTTATGAATTTCGATAAACCGGAGAAAACCCTTTAATAGTAGTATACATAATTGAATTTTATTTGTAAATAATAATGAAAATTTCTGATACTTTAAAAAGTTACTACAGATTACTCGAAACCTATACATTTTCAAGCTATTAGCTTGTTTTGTAGTTGTGACGTTTTTTTTATTCATTTTAGTATTTGAAGAATATAAATTATTATTATATATATTAAATTTAATAAAAGCATAACGATTTAGACATTTCGTTAACGGGATCGAGATGGATCTAAAATAACCTAATCCATGCACTAATTGGAATCCTGCGAATCCTGCAAATACAATTTATGAAAATTAACTAAAAATTTAATGATTTAGTTCATGTGTAGACACTTTTGTGTATACATAGTTTCGTTTGTTTCATTCACAAAAAAAAAAAAAAAACATTTTAATAAACATTTCGTAGAATCATTTTACCCCACCTAAATAAAAATATAATATCTTTTTTGTTAACATAAATTCACTTAAAATGTTATTGCAAAAAAAAAAAAACATAAAATTACACTCATTTTCAATGATTTGCAAAATTTATGCATCCTTTTTTATATTCAAAAAGGAAAACTATTAGATTATAAAAATCAAAAGCTTGTTAATCAATTTAACAATATACTATATAAAAGTTAATTTTCAGAGAAAGAAAATGACGTAACATCATAACAAAGTCGAATGTTTATATTAAATGTATTATGAGTTCTTAACACGTTCGCCACTCAATGTCACGTATTTGTCACATTTGAATATCGCGCGAAGACTCACGTCACACATATGGGTCACATTTTATGAGAAAATTAATTACCTATAACTTTTTAACTTTTTTTAATTACTGATAGAATATGAGACACATATAATTGCAGCGGTTAAAGGATCAGCAAAGTCGTTATTAAAATATATACTTATACTTACCGAAATTTCTTATACTCCTCGAAAGTTTTTATAAAGAAATCTTTTCTGTTCCATCGTTCATAAAAAAGTTTCGCGTTTTATACCTGCCGCCAGGTATGAGATAAAGGCCGCCCCTAACATGGAGAACAGACGCCCACCTGTATGCTGACTGGCTGCCAGTTTAGGATACAGGATTTGCTCCCTCTCTCGTTGGCCCTGACCTAGCTCCACGTTTAGTATCCCACTAACCGTTCCACCATGGGTGTCAGGTTTCCAGGAGGCACCACTAGGAGGTGAGAGTAGGAATTGAGGATAAATCGTTTGAGCAGTACTGGACTAAATCGACGACCCTTCCCCCTTGGCCCCCCTAATAGAAAATATGTTTTATATGATTTTCATGTTATTATAAAAGTATTGTTATTTGTCAAACTTATTTCTACATTATTTCAAAAAAAGATACTATTTATTATGTCAATAATGCTACTCAGAACTTAAGTGACTTGGATGTCTCTCGCAAATGTACACAGTCTCAATTGGAGTATTTACTAACAAAAAAAAATGTAGACAAATCATGTTAATGGGCGTTTAAATAATAAAATTATGTAATTAATAATAAACATTAAAAATAAATAATAATTTCATTATTTTTGTGAAAATTTTAAAAGTGTTCTAATAGAAAAGTTTATACTAAACAGTCTTCCGGTTATTATGCCTCTACCTCTAACGCTCTGAACGAAAAATGGACGAAAATATTCAAAGCATATTAACTATCAGAAGATGATTCCGTATCATCTCAAATTAGAAATCAAGCTCAATATATTAGTATTGAGCTTGGCTTTATAAATTCACTTTGGATCGGTTGCGATTTAATGACATACAAATTTAAAATTAAAAACAATAGAAATTGATTTATTGATTGTTGTTAAATATCAATTTTCTTAAAAATTATATGGCACTTTAGTATGCATTGCCTAGTACACAAATACAGTACTGATCATGTTACATAATATTTTTTATTCTTTAGTTTCACAAAGTAAACCGAACAAAACGATTGAATAGCGAAATTGTTAAAATGATTGATTTTATGATTTTTGTCTACTGAGCTTATCTACATTTGCATCGTTTAGGGCAAATTTCACAGTGGAAACTTAATCCTTTTCTAGAGCTTAAGCTTCGGTTTAACTTATTTTCTGGTTTCTCAGTACAAGCTTAAAGATAAGCCTTCCTTAAAGTGAGGTTTATCTTAAGCCGCAGATAGGTTAAATATTTTGTAAGCTAAATATACGCTTTTTAATATACATATAGTAAGATTTTAATATTGCAGAATCAACTCACAAATTTGAATGATATTTGTCATTATTAATACCGTATTTTTTTTTAAGTTCCATTTCAATTATTTTCAATTATCATTCACAATAATTCACATTTTTTTGGTTTAGCTAACCATAGGGAAAATTTTGATTAAGAAACCCAATGACCTTAAGTTGCAGGCTTAAGCTACACAATCGGTTTAGTTAAGCTTAAGCTTCTACTGTGAAATTCCCCCTTAGACAGAAATCAATTATATCTCAGATTAAAAAATTTATAGTTATAATTACAATAACAAATGAATCCCTATGGATCAAAAATCAAACTCCGACAAATCTTTTCATATACGTATATGCTTTTAAAAATATGTTCAGATTATACATAAATATAAAATTTGTAATCTTCCAAAATTTATTATTTTGACCAATTATAATGTAGGATAATAAAATTGATTATATATATAAATTATGTCTTCTTGGAAATATGCTGTATATAAAAAAGCTTAAATATAAATCAGGAAAATACAATTTTTATCATTTACAATTTATTATGTTACATTTGATTTCTTAAGATTTAAACCATTATAATAACATAATACACCTAACCTAAATAAATTCGTCAACGAAAAAATTCCAAAAAAAAAAAATATAATTGATCAAAATCAATAAGAATTTTATGAAATTTAGGCCAAAAGTCTGTTATTAATGGTCATAAGAGACGACTTATTTGCACGCCATTTTTTTATTATTATCTATTATAGTATTATATTATTTCTTCAATAAGTAGGATGGGTGAACCTTCGTTTTATTTATTATAAACATGAAAATATTCTTATTATATACATATTTTATCTAAAAACTATTTCGGATTTAAAAGTTTACTTTACCATTTAATCTTTTCGTAAATGTTAAATAGTGATAGAAAACGAAAAAAAAAAAAAAATCGAAACGTTATGCCGTTCCGTTATAACAAAAAAAAAATATAAATTCAAAACGTTATGGATTTCGTTTTATAACACCATTTTTTTTTCGTTATGTTACGTTATAACGTTTTACATAAGGCTTAAATTATAGCGATACGTAAATTTCGTACGTAAATTTTTTTTTTTCACGATTATCACTGATTATGTTTCATTTTGTTTACTGTTCGGGCTGTCAGAAAAGAAAATTCTGATCCAATCTAACATTAAATTCGAATTAATTTTGATTTGAGGTCTGATACTCTGTATAGAGAGAGGATTGCATTAAATTTTCTGATTGCTATAATCGCGTTTCCGTAAAATATTTCAGATTCGCAATTTTTCTATTTTTACGTACGAAATTTACGTATCGCTATAATTTAAGCTTAAAACATTGTTATTATTAATGATACTATGAAATTAAAATATGTAATTAGACAAGTACAATTTTAATTATTAGTTTTTTTTTATTGCATTTCTTATCAATTTTATTCAAGAAAACCGCAAACATTAACAAAAATAATACTCTAATTACCCACACTTAAAAACCAACAAAATTATGTAATTTTACATTTTATTACTGTTTGAAATAATTAGCAGTATCTGCTCCAATAATGACTCTTCTATTCTATTTCTTTTATCTGATAAAATCCATTACAGAATCGAAAAGAAACCCTTTCAACTGAAACCTGGTTGGCCAGGTGAGGTATATGCAGTCAATACAATTTTTGGAATTTTTTCGATTGATTGATTTTTATTTTGCCAAAATTCGAATACGTTTGTATTTACTGGCGTAATTTCCATTTTATCAAAACTGTCCAATTGATTGATTTTTATCTTGCCAAAATTCGAATACGTTTGTGTTTACTGGCGTAATTTCCATCTTATCAAAACTGTCCAATAATAGAGAAATATATTTACTTTTTGTTGTGAAATTAATTGTTCAGCTTTTGCTACTATATATATTCAGTTAGAATATCCGTACCTGAATGATCTTCATCTATTTAATGTCCTTTATTTTCATTATTATCATCTTAATGGGAAATTCGATAGTGCATAACGAAAAACGAAAAACCCAAAAAAAAAAAATGTTTCGTTACTCTTTACCTTATATAACAAAAACGAAAATTTCATAACGTTTGCAATAGTATTTTTAAATTTTCGTTCATTATAACATTATATCGTTACGTTACACGTAACGTTTTCCATCACTGGTTAAATATAATAAATAACTATTGGATTCAATAAAATGTAATACCAGATTAAATAGAGATTATTATTTAATATATTGTCAATAAATTGGCATTTATCCAAAATTAACTTACATAAATACTATGTAGAACGTAGAACTGTATTAGTTTTTGAATTTTTATTATAGTTGAAATAAAAATTTATATATGTATGTATGGAAATTATATGTATCTATTAGATAGAGAATAATTTAAATGTTTTGGATTTTAAAATCATTACGTATATTATAGAAATTCGTTTTTCATAATTCACTTGCCTTGACTGTATACAATAAAAATAATAAAACCATAATTTTTTTATTATTTAATGTTTCGTCCTTGAATTAGAACTGAATTGAATTTGTATTTCGTATTTTCTTTTGATGGTTACTTTTAATTGTCCTCTTTAAAAGTAACCATCAAAATAAAATACAAATAAAGATGAAAAGGCGAAATTTTTAGGAAACAAGGTTTAAAAAAATTTGATAACCTAAAGATAGTCTTTTAAAAATGGACGTTTCTCATGATTTGTAAAAAAAAAAAAAACTAGTATATTTTAATCTTTGATTAAATTGACGTATAAATTCGAAATCTTTGATTTATTTACATTTACACACACTGAACGTACCATGAATGTTATATTTTTTTTTAAATATTATAATTGTCATAAGTCATAATAATTGGACATACAGCAATTCACTTGTAATATTTGTTATTCGAACGTTAAACTAAATTTGGTGCAGAAAAAATGATTCGGTTATAAGAAACCTATACAGAAAATGTAGTAAATGGAGGATGGAAGACATTTCATTTTCATTCAATGATATAATTATATATAAATGATATTTTTTTGATTATTTACAATAATATTATAATTATAGATAAACTCATGCTTATTATACTATATTTTAAATTTTGATCAAATAATTATTTACATCAGAATATTTAATTAAATGTTTATCAAATTCTTCATCAGTGTGATTTTTGCCATCAATCCATGGAAATAAGACTGTATGGTAAAGATGTACCATTATCATTTTCATGTTCATTATGAGTTATTATAAATCTATGATCTTAATTATTTATTGGTGGAAAATATAATGCATTCATTTCTGAATCCATTTAAAATTTGCATCTAATTCAGATAAATATACAAGCCTATATTTTTAAACATTTTAATTATTTTCTTCGCACAAAACTAAACATTCCGCTTAACATTTACATAAATGCCACTGGACTTGTGGTTTATCTTTATCTTTATCATTTTGAGTGCGCAGTACCGTCTTAATATTGGTATAAAATAGATCACAAAATAAAAGATGCATATAAAATTTTAATTGAAATGCAGCAATATAATTACAACATAATTTGAGTATTTTCCATATTTTTTTCAATTGCTTATCCAGTGAGTCTGCTGCAGTGGCAATAACTATATATAATTATGGAAGCATGAAATCGCTGATTAGGTTATTCTCTTTAGGACTACCGGAGTTAGGTTTAGCTATAAATAGATTATCCTATAACAAAAAAAAAACATCAGTATGTTTTGTATTAGGTGGTGTCAATTAGCTCACTGTTGCCGGAATAAAAGATTATGAGTAACTCAATCAGTCCTCTAAATTTGCCTAACTTGAACATTAGACTAGAACAAGATCCAGTAAGAAACGAACCAAGTCTTCCTAAGTGCTTAGATAATACTTTACCCAGTCCCAAAGTATTCCCTCTATTTAGTTATTACTATTAATTTCATCTATAAGATTTCCACGAACCGATTAAGACAAATATTACATACAGTAAGTATGTGAGTTAAACAAGGTAGTTGAAAATTTAAAACTCCTTTATTCATATTTTTTAAGTGTAATAGGTAGAACCGTGTTCCTTATGAATTTAATTAATATATCTGTCTATAGTTCTTGCATTCCAGAGCGAAATTAATCTTACTTTCTTTATATAGTTTTAAATCATTTAAAATTAGCTTTCATAATTAACAAAATATAATTTAAATCTAAATGACAATATATTTAAATTCATATTTAATTCAATTAAATAAATAATTTGTTGTTAACCTTTAATAAAATGAAATTAGAAATCTGCAACCCTAATTCAACAGTTCTATAAAAACATCACGTAGCATAGATATTTGACATCACACAAATATATATATATATATATATATATACATATATAATTTAATTTTCCTTAATTAAGGATTTGTCGATTTTTTACACGTTTTTTTTTTTTTTTCAGTTCTAATAATATAAAAATCAGGTTACACCAGGTAATTCTTATTTTACAACCTGGTAAATAACTATAAACATTTTACTTATTTAACGAAAATAAAAAGACCAGACGAGGTTAAAATTAATTAAAAATTTATAAGATGTATAAAATGTATACAATTTATGTAATTTATTCATTTTGTTTTTGTTTTTCATCTTTACATAGCATAAATAAATGAGGTGGAAAGTAATTTGACCACAAAAATGGTAACTAAAATGATTAAAAAGGATGAAGAACTGTTTAAATGAACTGTTTATTTAGAGACCTTCTTTATTATCAAAATTAGGAAAAAAAAAGATAAAATATTTTTTTTTTATATAGCTACAATCTTTTGAAGAATATACAAAAAAAAAAAAAAAAAAAATTAAAAACGCTTGTCAATTATTTTTAAAATAATTTTAATAAAAATTACCCGAGGAAAAAATCTGTAAGAGAAATTAATTGTTTTTGAAAGTAATTCGCTGCAACTCAAAGTTATACAATTTTCATTGGATTCTTTTCAACTTTATGGAAACTTAATTGAATTTTGTTATGAAAAATAGCGAAACTCGAAGCATTTGGTATCAGAAATTTAAACTATTATCTGACTTTTAAATATAAATTATATAGATTCTTTTTTATTAAACAAAATACATAATCTAAAAATTACCATAATTGATATATAAATTGTTTATTACTCGTGAGAAATATGTCGTCCCAATATTTATAAAATGCGGTCACAAACCCATTAACCAGCGAATCATCTGAACAGTATATAGACAATATTATGATTCCATAATACTTACAGTTACTAATTTCTAACTAAATGAAATGTGGAACCTAAACATCTACATCTCTTTTCAAACATGTGTTGTTTTCCAATATGGAAATATTATCTTAGATTGAACATGACGAAGGATCTCTTCTGATTCCTGATCATATTTGTACCAATTCGGAATATATATTAGTTGATAGCTGTCATTTAATTTACCGTTAACAATAGGTATCAAACATAATAAACTTTAAATATAAACAGCTACTAATTGTCACATCAGATTTGTTAAATTTGACAAATGTTTGTAATATGTAATATGCATTTAGTTAAAATTAATAATTTTTGTCCACCAATTAGTTTATCTTTCAATTCATTACCAAAGGTATCATATCGATATCATTTTAAAAAAAAAAACGGATTTTCTATCCTTGAACAACTATTTACTCTCTGTTGATTTCGAAAACATCAATCGAATATTTCCCCACTCAAATTAAGGAGTATCTAGATAAACTGAATGATGATGCATTTCCAGACCAGTGCATAAAAAAAGAACTATTGGCCAATAGCAAAGTTATCTAGTATTCCAAAACTTTTTGAGCTTTTAGTCTATGATTCAATTTACAATCATTTTTCTAATATTCTGACACCAAACACGGATTTATCCACTGCAACTAATCTAGTCGAATCATACTCTAATTTTCTCACTACAATGGAAAGTGGTTCTCAAACTGATGTTATATATACAGACTTAATTAAAGCATTTGATATTCTTCCACATAGTGTTATTATTTTTAAACTTTTAGGTTTTCCTCTTTTTTTTATAAGATCATATCTCCAGGGCAGAAGTTATTGTGTTTTCTTTCGCTCTGCTATATCAGAACCTCTTAATACTAATTCAGAGGTTTCACAAGGTTGCATCCATAGACTACGTTTCATCCATCATGGTGAATTGCAAGGTTGATATGAAAATATATCATTTTTTGGTCTGGTGTAATAAAAACAATGTTAAATAAATACTAATAAATGCGCATCGCACCGTGCCAATAACATGTTCGGTGAAAATAACATTAATCGAGTTAAGCAATTTAAAGATTTACGAATTATTTTTGATAACAAATTATCATTTAAGTTACATTTACTATCATTAAGACAGCGCTCGGTTTTATCAAGAGATGGTCATGGTTTCTAAAGAATTTCATGACCCTTATATTTTGAAATCATTATTCGTTCCACTGGATCGCCCTTTGCGAAATATGGTACTATCGAAATATGCTAGCGAAATATGGCACTATCGCGAACATATTAACATGATTGAAGCTATTAAAAAGAGATTCATTAGATTTGCGTTGCGCAACCGTCACTGGTCAAATTCAGTAATACTGCCTCCGTTAAGACATCGAATACAACTTTTGGGGATAAAATCGTTAGAATCTAGAAAGATAGTTGGTGATATTACATTTATTTTAATGATTTATACAAGTACGCGATTTCGTAATGAAAACATTTTTACTATAACCGTACTAATTATGGAAAATATGAACTACTGAATAGAATGTTAACGGATAATCAATATAAGTATCATATAAATTTTACTTTTAAAACCATCGTCATTAGTGACGGAGTTCCGGCTGGTCATTTAAATGTATGCGCGGACAACCTGAATACCCGTCAGCAAGTATTCCTCGAAGACGGTAGGCGCTGACATTATATGAAATTCAGGCGGACACATCGTGTGTTTTGTTTTTTATAAGTCCTACATTAGTCTTTAGTGACTGTCACTAAAGACTGAGCAACAAGTCAACACTGACATTTCTAGAGGGTATATATGGTTTTATGTTAGATGCGACAGTTATATCTGTTATTACCACTAAATTTTTGTAAAATGGTACACTTTTGTCGTATTGAGGTATTGCATAATCAAATAGGGTGCAGTCAAGAATTCAGCCGCTGCGCAGCGTATGCAGCCTCAAAATATTGAAAAGCAGCGAATATGCAAAAATTTTGACTGCATATTTATTTATACGACCGGCTGCAAATTGTCAACATTTGACGCTAAAAACTATTTTAAATTATTTAAATTTATAAACAATTGAATTACTAACTCTTCAGAATATTTATAGCTACTATTTTGAGAATATACACACGAAAAATTAAATTAAAAAACAAATTACAATTAAAAATTTTGCAGCCTATCGTCGTCGACTGCAATATCTGCAACTGAAATAGCTACAATCGGTGTCGGTCAGTCATGAATTTAGATATTTCTTTCAAAATGGCTGGTAATGATGATGCAGAGAAGGTAAATAAATTGTTTATAAATTTAAATAAATTAATTGACAATTTGCATACTAACTATATGTACATACTTTGCAATTTTTGGGCTGTATAAACGCGCAGCGGCTGAATTTTTAAACGAACCTTATTATATACATCTTGTAAACAAATACATATAAATGAATTCGTCTTCCTACACCAAACTTTATCAACCGCACACTTAATTAGCTGGTGGGTTACTATGTAATGCGATCCGTTTGTATTTCTGTTCGAAAACGAACACTTTCCACTACAGAATCCGTAATCGAATATTTTGATATCCGTAAATTAAATTTCAGTAATGCCAATTTTCAAACAGTTTAAATCGAATATTTGCTACTAGTGAATTCGTTTATTCGAATTTTTCTATTCGGTTATTAGAATATTTTGTTCGGTAACTATTTTAATGGCGAAAAATTATTCGATTTAAAAAAAAAATATTGTTTTTTTGAAAAATGTAAGTATTTTAAACTTAAAAATATAAAATTTATAATTAATTAGTTTTTTTTAATTACATAATAGTAAAATTTAAAAAAAAATGTTATCCTTTTATGTTTAGGGATAAGCTAAAACAAATAATTAGAAAGCAACAACAATTTGCAACAATGGTGGAATACATGGAGGATGGAGCAACATACTGATTTAGCGAAGGGATTGTTAAAAAGTTGCGAAGGCAGAAATAAATCTCATAACTTATGGAAGCACGCCAATCTTGCCCAATTTGATGTTGATGAGCAAGGAATTTTAAAGTAGCTGCCAACTTAATAATTTTAGGAATAGATGTTGTTCGATATGAATCTTTTAATTTATCATTTATTTCATCCAAAACATATAGAAATGCTTCTTTAGAAAATCGAAAATTTTTAATAAAACTGAAATAAAAAATAACATTTGCTCTTAATTTTCATTGTACTCTTGAAATTTAAATTTACCCCTGATTTCCAAATTCTAAAATATTTGAATTATCTCTAATCCACTATTCCTTTTAATTTTTTCATTATTTTCTTCTTCGTCCTATTCTAGAGGATCTTATATTTTAATAGGACCAGAAGTTACATCAAATAATAGCTTTACTTTTAAAATTTAATACAATCTTTATTTAATAAATTGTTTATTTGTTTTAATTGATATAATTTACAAAAGTTTATTTTAAGTTTAACTTTAATTTTAATTTTATATGAGACAAGCATTTTACAATAAGTTAACTAGAAATATAAGTTAACTAGAATTCTTTAATTCTTACATTTTTGTTAATAATACTCGAATTAATATAATTTTTTTTGGCGGGAATTACTAATACAAAATAATTAATTAAATTTCAATGAATCAATTTGGCGTGGGTACACAATAAAATTTTGAAAATTTATATTTTAGATTATATTTTTAGAGTCATTTCAAAACAGTATCAATTTTTATAAATAATTATTTTATTTTGTAGATTTTAAAATAAACTACTCAACTTTTTAACAAAAATTAAATATATATTTTTTCGACACAAAAAAAAAAATATTTATTTTCTACCTGACATAAATTTCAACGTATGTGGAATAAGTAGATTATCAATTATAAATGGCAGCACTTTTGTTCGGTCCTTAAAATGTTACAGAGTACCGATTTTCAATCGAATCGGATCTCACGTTCAAAAATTTTTCCTGTTCGAACCGAATTACATAGTAATGCTCCTGGTCTGGAACTTCAAGGGGTTCATGGTAAAATTTCCGATTAAAATTTCGTATGTTCTATAGAGCATATAGTAATTATATATTATTAGCATAAAATTTGGTACTATTACATAGTTATGCTCCTGGCCGTCTACTACGTAAGAAATTCGAATCGTTCGAATTTCGGATCAGGCAGATCCTAATTTCGGATCACTCAGTACTAACGTAAGATATTCGAATCAAAAACAGTACTACCACATCCAGAAATTATATTTTGACAAAAAAAAAAAAAAATTTATTTGTTGACATTTCTAATTCATTTAAAATTAATGTTAAATTTTTTTGACCAGATCAAAAAATTTGAGATTTGCGACGAGATTGATTTTTTTTGTGTTTGTATTTTGTGAACAAGATACTAGATAAAAAAAAAGGTTGATTTTTTTGGTCAAAGAGATTTAAAAATTGATCTAGATAAAAAAAAATTGATGTTTTTGAAAAAAGATTGATTTTTTTGGTCAAAGAAAATTAACATTAATAAAAATGGATTGTTCAGTGGAAATATTTTTTAGTAGTAGTGATAGTGAAGAAGAAACGCAAAATAAAAGAAAATTATACATCCAAAGGAAGTCAATTAGAGACAAATCTAATGTTTTGGATTTACCACATAAAAAGTAATGAAATATATTATTTTTATATTAACATAATATTGCAACTAAATATTATCTTTAGTTTTAGAAAAAAAATTAGACTGTCAAAAAATGCATCTTGCAAATTCATTATTTCTATTACATGTCCTTCTGTCGGCGTAAATGTTATATATTTATTTAGACCACTACCAGTTCCTGACATAAACTGTTTATTTTTCCGCATTTTAGATTTTATATGGACTTTGTAATCAGCCTATACCTATTAAAAGTAAATATTTTAAAATTAACATAACGTATTTTAAATTTTATTTACCGCCAAAATAAACTTACGATAGGAATATTTCTTAATTAATAAACAATCATAATATATTAAATTATTATAAATTTTAAATAATATAAATTTGTTATTTTTGTTAAAAAATAATAATAAAATTTTTATACACAAAATTGAAGAAAATCTAAAAAAAAAATACATTCGATAACAAAATAGTTATCGAATGAAATTTTTGAAAATTGATACGAAAGTAGGTATACTCAGTAATCGAATATTCGAAAATAAAAATGTCATTTCATTTTCGGATGCGGATCTGATTCGAATTGCGCCTTAGGCAGTTAGAATTGTTAGAATAATCCGAATTCGAATATTATTTTCCGAAACTAGGAGTACGTAGTAGCCGCCCAGTTATATTTATTGTCTGTGCTACAACGGCAACTTTGTTTAACGTTTACGAACGTTTTCTATAATTGAACGTTTACAAACGAACGTAAATCAAATACGTTTCGATTGGAAAAACGTTACGTTTTCAGGAATACACATGCTGGGCTGTATAAACGCGCAGCGGCTGAATTTTTAAACGAACTTTATTATACATCTTGTAAACAAATACATATAAATGCATTCGTGTTCCTACACCAAACTTTATCAACCGCACACCTAATTAGCAGTAAAAATTTGATTGGATTATTAGCATCATCCTAATAAGTAAATTTGAATGCATCACAATAAAATAAAAAGTCTAGGAGAAATAAATTCATCTAAAAAAGAACTTGCAAAAATATTGTTTCAATATAAATTTAGTATTCAATTAAAAAAAACATTTAAAAAACAATAAAATTATATTTTAGAGTGAATGACAAACGAAAATTAATTTATTCAATAAAAAAAAAGATTAACAATTAAAATTAAATCTGTAAGAAAAAATAATTCAATTTAACGCAACATTATGTTTTTTTTTTTTAACAAACTAAATAATTGTAAATTAAATTTTTTTTTAAATATAAATTCCTCGTATTGAGAATTATGCTAAAGTTCTGGTGCTCCTTCTTCTTCTTCTTCTTGCGGCGTCTCTGATTTTTTTCGCCTCGTGCATATTTCCAGCTATGTAAATACAAGTGCAAGTCATACACGCCATTGTAAAAATAAGTGTTAAGTGAACTGAAAATACGAAAGAACAAAAATATTTTTTTTAACATATCAAAATATTTAATGAATTTTAATTTACAGGTCCAGTCGATAGGTTTTCTGTAAATACATTTTCTTTTTATGACGACTAAGTCATTCACTGAAATTGATTTCATTGTATTATTTAGCATTGGCGTTATGTTATCTATATATTCTGGATCATTTGTTGGACGTGTATCATTTACGTCTATTTTTAATATCTTTGCTATTAATGGAAATATATCCCAAATATACACCTCAGGAACGCTAGTAACACTTTTATTAAAAGCTGGTCCAAATGCTATAAAAACTGGGTTTTCATCATGAACTCCAATGATGCGTTCAGGGTCACTAGTAACTAAATTATATAAAAAATAATTCAAATAATTGTATTTAGCATAATATAAAAAAGAAGCATTTATATTACAGTCTATATTGTATTGCGACTTCCATCTATCGAATCTCCACTTAACAGGTGCGAAAAATGTATACTTAAAATTTATTAGGACTGCGATGTCTCTCCTAAATTATAAGAACATTTTATAAATTAATTTTAATAATTTTTTAAATAAAATTTATAAAAGATTTAATTTTTAATGGTGAATTCATATTTAAAGAAAATAACTGAAATTGAAAACTGTACGATTTCTCTCGGGTCTAAGTAACTAATTATGTATTAGCGTAGCGTATTATCAACTTTAAGAAACGATTAACCTCAAGTATATAATTTCACTCTTAAAAAAAATTAAATAAATTAATTTTTAAAAATTGCAGATTAAAAATTTGTATTTTTAGATGTATAGTGACAAATTTTTTAATTCATGTAAAAAAATAATTGATTTCTTACGCATTATCAGGAAAATTTTCCCAGAATTTAGGTAAGGTTGGGTCAGTAACACCACCGTATGCAAATTCACCCCTAGGAAGAGTATTGCAACCAAAGGGAAAACGCGAGGTAATTATTACTTTCCAATTGAAGTCACCAAATTCTGTATCCCCTGGTATATTGTCGCAAAAGTCTTTGAACTTGAGCCCGAACATCCCGTGTTCACTTATTATAATAACATTATTATCATAAACCGTAGGGTCCATTCCATCTAATTCATTTAGCAAATCTCCTATTGCAGTATCTATTTCCGTCAACATTCTTTCAACCTGAAATATTACATTAGAAAATGAGAAACAAATAATTAAAATTATGATTAAAAAAACACAAATACTTCAATACTATTTGGCCCATATACATGTGCCAATTTATCAACGTTTTCCAAATACATCATCACTAAATTTGGCGGTTGAGGTGACTTTAGCCAATCTTTAACTTCATTAAATCTCTGTGTTATACTCATAGTTGGTTCATAAGCTCGAAAGAATGATGCACGTTTATTATTTGGTCCGTAGCCGTATTCCGACAAAGGCCACATTGAAACAGCAGACTTTCCACCTTTATCTTCATTCTCAGTCTTAAAAAAATATTTTGTTAAGTAAAAAATTAAATTATTTTTATATATTATAGAAACTACTAAAAAGATTTAAACGAAACGTTAATCAGAAATATTTTCTAACACTATAAAGAAATTGCTTAGAAGTTTAAATTTAATTCAAATCAGATAAAAATTACTTTATGCTCTGTCCAGAACATATGAAATATTAATCGTAAATTTTAGCATGAACCCTCTAAAGCTACTGACCCCTACCTAGATAGACTTATGCATAATCATGAAACCAATTTTTATGTGCTGAATTTTATACAAATATTAAATATCTAATTTTTTTTTTTTAATTAAGAGCAAAACCACACGGCATTTTTACATAAACGAGGAATTCTAATATAGTTCCGCTTAATGTATCAATCTCATCTTGCATGAGCATCAGGATGAATTCGGAATGAACCTGTATACCATATTTCATTAAAATCTGACAAGCCATTCTAGAAGAATGTTTCTGACAACATGTTTTTCTTTATTGCATTTTCGCATTGTCAGAATGCCTGACATCGAGCTCGAAAACGTCCACAACAAAAGTTTCACTAAATCCAATTTTTTTACAATCAAATTCTAGTTATTCTAACTACTCGTAGAATCGTTTATTTATTTGAAAATTTAGTAAAATCTTTCAGTGCACAGGCTAAGCACAAGCTAGCCTGTAAATTGAATTATTCATGCATTCAGACTCAGATCCAAAACCGATCTTTACATTAAATTGTAAAAAAATGCAATGAATTCGATGTGGTTCAGAATTTCTTATTACATAAAATTTAATAGTATAAATAAAAATAACAATTTAAAAATTTGGTACTTACATAAATTGGGTATGCATTGTATTCATTTCTAGTAATCTTATATAATTCTTCAAGATCATCAGTTATAGTAAAAGATTCAGTGTCAGCCGAATACTTTAAAATTCTTCGGCCTGTTACTCCGTGACCTGAAGCGAATTTGCCTGTAGCTATAATTTATACGAATAATTAAATAATTTTAAAATTATTTGTATACTTTTTCTTACCAGCTGTGTGAAATCCAGTAAAAGCATTCAAATTAAGCTTAATTAGTATATATTTATCTGCCTTTATGCCTCTTCCAGTAATATTAATTAGGTTTGGCATAAGCCTTTCATTTACAAATAATGAATCCAAACCGTCGATCGCTATGACGATTGTTCGTGGTGTCGGCGGTGGAGGTGGTGTTGGAGGCGGTGGTGGTGTTGTTGGAGGTGGTGGTGGTGTTGTTGTTGGAGGTGGCGGTGGTGTTGTTGTTGGAGGTGGCGGTGGTGGCGGTTCTTTCGTTGTTGTTGTTGGTTTAGGTCCACGGGTGGGCTTCGTAGGTCGCTCTTCATTTCTTATTCTTTCTTTATTGAATACATCCATGTGACAAATATTTTTTGAATTACTCAACTCGCATACTTCATTTACTCCAGCGGTATTGTAATCAATATTGATCAATAAAATTATTAAAATTACAAAAAGTAAAAATAAAACTAACCAACTTTTCATTGTTGATGTACTTTTATACTAATTTTAAATTATTTCAATTTCATTTTCAAAAAATATTTAATTTTAAACTTTAATTGTTGTTTCTAGTTCGAATTTTTTAATATAATTAATTTTTTATTATTTTCAATATTGAATAATCTTAAAAAGAAAATTTGATTTGAAATTTTTTTAAATTTTCTCTGAGTTCATATTTTATATATTTCACTAGGTTTTAATCTTAACCCATTCAGCAAATTTTGCCGAATTTTTAATACTATTTTCGCACGGATCTCCAAATCAAAATTCGGTCTCTTACTAACACATTTACAGAATTAAAAAAATAATTAAATAAATATTATTTATAAATAATAAAAAAAGATGTCATACTTTTTTCTTTCTTTAAGAAATTTAGTTGTGAAATTTCTTTTTCTTTAATTTTGTATTGTGAAAATATTTAAGGTATATAATTTATTAAATAATTAAATGTGACCAACAACAGAATATAAAAATTAAAAACTATTTAATAGATAAATTATTAAAAGGTAAAAGTTTCCATTTATAAAGAAAAAAACAACTTTATATTTACAAGTTTTATTTTATTTTCAAGGTTCAGCATTACTAAGTTTTAAGAACAGTAACGAGGACGATATTAACCAATTAATTAAAAAATGGTTTCAGCAGGCTAAAGATAGAATTAGGAAACGGACAAAATGCAACAACAAATAATTTAAATAAGGAAATAGTTAACCAACTTTTCAAATGAATTAATTTTTTTTTCATTTTAATATTTATATTTTCACAATTATCTTTTATTAGTTACTCAATTTCTATTTTTTTTTAAATTAATTATGTATTATTCAGTTAACACTGAAACATGGTGCAACATAGTTTAAACTAACTCATTTATCAATAAAAAATTAAATTATATGTGATTTTAAAATATGTGATATCAAATATAAAGTAATAAAAAAATTTTAATGACTTTATATTTTATGTTTTAATTTTTTGGATGGGAAATTTCTGAAGGAAAAGAGTGTCGAAAGTTGTACGATTTTCACATGGAAAACATTGTGATTTACGCACGGAAAGTTGTACGGTTTTTACTTGTACGGTTTTCATATGGAATTTCAACTAAATTTTCTCATATATTTCTCACTTTATACATTTCACATACTCGGAATTTTCGGGAAACTTTTCATTGGCCATACGCACGGTATTCCGCGTGAAAATCAGACTGTATTCTACGTTCCGTGTGCTATTTTCGTACAGTTTTTCGGACGGATATCCGTGCAAATTGTTGGTTGGGCGTATTCAGTTAAACAGCAGTTAAAATTGCTATTATCAGAGTTAGAATTGTATAAGTTAATGCCTGATTGTTGTTGGAATAATATTACAAGCTCATATGCAAAAGGATTCTTCACAGCTTTGAGATTTCGAAGAACCAAAATCAAATTTATACCTTGAGAAAGTTAAGTAAAGACGATGGATACAATAACGGTATGTTATGCAATAGTATATGCTCGCAAAGAAGTTACGAAAATTAGGGATTTTTAGAGAAAATTCTTCGAAACATATCAGATTGGAAATACTTGTTAGATTATTAAGGATATTAAAAATTATACGGAATAATTATATAAGGAACAAAATAAAAATTACATGCCCCAAAAAAAAAAAAAATACGAAAACAAAACTTCAAACTGACAATTTAAATTGATTAGAATCGATAATTATTTGTTCAGTCCACATAACCTGTCGTTTTGCTACTGTACGAATCGATTTGAAATTGAACTGATCCATACATTGTAGCCCAAGCATTATTTGCAATCAAATTATAGTTATATTTTATTAAAAACATTTCTTGAAGATAGATTTGTATCTAGTTTTCGTTTGATTATTCTTCATATTTTGTAGTTGATTATTTTTTTCTTTTTAATAAGATATTTATTTTAGTTATTTTACTTGGAAAGCAGTATTACAAAGCTAATAATATCAAAAAGCTTGATATAAAATATAACTTATTTATTTTTATGAGAATTAGTAACAATTAATTCTTATTTTCATTTTAAATTGTAGCCCAACGCAATAGTGACTAAATCTAAATAAAAAACTTGTTTTGATAAATTTACTAGTATTTTCCTTTGTAATATTTTAATGCCGTAATATTGGAGTGACAAATCCCAAATTGTTATTTTATCATTTGTGATTGTGACTATCTTTTTTTAAACCAGATCGAGGTTTTCTCAATGTCGTCTAGTCTATAATGTTAGTTTCCATCTATATTGTGTATTGTCCTGAAAATTAAAACTTCAACATTTAAATGGGAATTAACGCACGGTTGAATTTTCGAAAATAAAACAGTCATTACATTTTGGGATGCAGGTCTGATTCGACTTACGCAGTTAGAATAATCCGAATTCGAAAATTATTTTCCGAAACTACGAAGTAAAGTAGTGCTACTAAATAGCTATAAAGTATTTTTGACGTTGATTTAAATATATATCGAAAACATGACAATTTTATTAACAAAAAGTAGTAAAATATAACAATAATAATACATAATTGTAAGGTTAGTTACAGAACAGAACCGTCCGTCCGTCCATCGTCAAATATATTTGTAACGAAAAATGAAACAAATTGTTTTCGTTATCTTTAAGTTTTCTGTAACACAATTTATATTTTAAAATATTATGTAACGTAATTTTGATAAGAATAACGATAATTCATTTCGTTATTTAATTTTAGCGTTACGTTTGGAATAATTTTTTTAAACTCTGGTGATAATTAAATAATTATAATTGATAAACTTTTATTTTGAAATTAATATATTTTCGCCAAAACCATAATCTTTAACTAGATTAGATAAGATGTCCAAAGATCTATTTTTTTTTATTAATTTTTATTTAGTATTTCAGTGAACTTAAATTATACCAGTAACGATTAAAATTTATCATGAAATTAAAATATATTTTTAGTGTTTTCATTTTATACTTCAAGTTTTTCGAAAATGGTGAATCAGCTAAAATTCTAGCTTCATTCACTAGTTTCAGCAGATCACATCTAATTATTCAAATGGCTGTGGCAAAAGCTCTTATAGAAAAAGGCCATAACGTTACTATAATTACTACATTACCATTAAATGAACCAAATCAAGGTTATCGGCATATTAAATTACCAGATAGAACTGATAGAACCACTATAAAAACAATGGTACAAATAAATGATAATATTATTGGAAAACTAACGAATATATTTAAAATGATTAATAATGTAGCAAAAGCTTCCAATGAAGATCTTAAAGATCCACAAATTTTAAAACTAATGGAAGAAGAATCATTTGATTTATTACTTCTTGGATATTTTTTTAATGATTTCCATATGGGACTTGCGGCACATTTTAAATGTCCTACAGTTCTTATTTGGATAATGCAACCATTTGGCCTTTTAAATTATATGATTGGAAATCCAAGTGAAATATCTCATGTCAGCATGTTTAAAAGTTCAGGGATAAATTTCATTGACAGAACGAAAAATTTATTTGTATGGTTAACTGAACAAATTTTATTTCCAATTTTTTATCGAACAATGAGATTCTACTATGAGTAAAGCATAATTTAATTATATATATATTGAAAATGTTAAATAATATTTATATAAATTTTATGAAATTTCAGAGAGAATTTTCCAGTGGATAAATATCCATCATTTGACAAAGTATTTACTAACATTTCATTGATTTTATGTAATCAACATTTTAGTGATGGTCCGATTCGTGCAAATGTTCCAGCTTTAATTGAAATTGGAGGTATACATTCTAAACTGCAACCGGACATTTTACCCACAGTAATAAAGATATTATAATAATTATATGTATAATCATAATTAATTTAGACTAATTTATACAGGATATAAATGAATTTCTGGATAGTTCCTCTAAATATGGTGCTATATATTTTAGTTTAGGGTCAAATGTTCATAATTCTGATTTGCCACCAATTGTGATTGAAATAATTTTTAAAGTTTTATCAAAATTAAAGCAAAAAACTATTTGGAAATGGGAAGATACTAAGACCCCAGGAATTTCAAAAAATATTTTATTTAAAAAATGGTTACCACAAGATGATATACTACCTCATCCAAATATTCGATTATTCATAACGCATGGCGGTAAAGGTAGTATTACTGAATCTAAATTTCATGGTGTACCAATGGTTGGTTTACCTGTTTTTGGTGATCAATTTTTGAATATACAAAAAATTGAATCTTTAGAATTTGGTATTGGATTAGATTATAGAAATATTACAGAAAATTCATTTAGATCAGCAATTCTAGAAGTTATAGAAAATCCAAAATATTCAAAAAATATTAAAAATTATTCAACATTATACCGTGATCGACCAATGTCTGCTAAAGAAACTTCAGTTTATTGGATTGAATATGTAATTAGAAATAATGGTGCTAAGCATATTCAAAGTAATGCAATACATTTAAATACAATACAATATTTAATGTTAGATGTATTTGTATTTTTAATAATAATTATTTATATTTCGTTTAAAATTTCTAAATGTATTTTGAAATTTTGTTGGCGAAAAATCAGATTCAATAAAAATGTAATTATTCAAAAGAAAAAATCAAAAATACAATAAATTTATATGCTGAATCAAAAAAATTATTTCTTAATATTGAATATGAAAAAATACTGTAAATTTAAAATAAGGTCATAGAATTAAAGAACAAATTCTATTTATTTATATATTCATGATTCATCCACAATTTTATGTTTTATGTTGTAAAAATAGTATAAGAAATATTGAAGGACGGGGAAAATTAGAAAATAAAATTTTGATATTACAACATTGAATACAATAAATCTAATAGATTTTCTATTATAAATGTCCATTATTATTAGGTTAAAATCATTATTATAAAAAAATACTCAATTAAAAATCCATTTGACGTTTTTTTTTTTTTTTTTTGTTGGCTAATGATGAAGAACCACATTATTTATATAGGTAATTTATTCTTTCCCCTAAGCTTACAATATTAAATCAAATTGTATATTTAGACTGTAGTATCAACGAATGTGATTTAAAAAATCTATTTAAATTTATACATATCAAAAAATAAAATAAATAATTGAATTCATTAGTAAGATATAAAGATTATATAGATAAATTTAAACTGCTAAACTAGGGCAATTAGATAACTCATAGTTATAACAACGAAGAGTGGTTACACTCAACCACTGATTACATAAACTTTTGAGAACTTTTAAGATACCAACAAGAATGTATTTTAAATATAATTCGAAATTTCAATAAGAACCAATACTGATAATAACTAAAATGAACGCAATAAAGCTGACAATTCCAAATATATTCGTCGCGCATCAAGGAGAACATCAAGCGGACCTGGTATGCATCAAACCAAAAATGATTATAAATGATTTTTGATCAAACTCATATAAATTATTCTAAGTATGAGCGGTGCTAGCACGCTTAGCACGCTAACGTCTAAGTTTTATGTCTTCGATTACTCTGGCATATATTTTCTTTTTGCAATATTCTGAATCTCTGATCTCGAAAACGTAAAGAGAAACATATTTTTTGGCGAAATCGATTATTGATTAGGTCCAACTCCATTGCAACTCTTCATATGTTTTCTATACAACTATAAGCAAAATGTTAAATGTACATTATAAGTAAGGGTCGTAATATTTTAAAAATATTCTTCTATAGTTTTAACCTCGAACTTTTAAGGAAATGTAGATTGATTCTATAGATTTTAAGAAAAGTGTAGAAATTTAAAATTAAATTTTTCAAATGATTTTTTACGATATGATTAACAATTTCTGCCCAATTACAATTTTTTTAACAATTTTAAATAGGGAAAATTGATTTTCTATATATTATGTTTTTCAGTTTCCACAGCAAATTTTAGCAAGATTTATTATTGTGTGATAATTATGATGACCGAAAAAGTATATTAATTGCTAAACAATAAAATTCAAGGCTTTCTCATTTATATTTTCTATAAATATTTAATGATCGATTCTTCTAATACGTTTTGTGGTATGGAAATAATATTTTATGCAGCAAACGGTCTTCATTCTTTCTACAGTAATTTGAGTAGTCC
This sequence comes from Rhamphomyia laevipes, assembly GCA_963920725.1. Classification (NCBI taxonomy): domain Eukaryota; kingdom Metazoa; phylum Arthropoda; class Insecta; order Diptera; family Empididae; genus Rhamphomyia; species Rhamphomyia laevipes. The sequence goes on from OY987259.1 coordinate 38,860,648, forward strand.
GAAAACCTAAGCAACTATATTTGATATACATATATAAAATAAAAAATTTGAGAATATTTTTTCATTACACCAATGTTGTATGATAGAATTGGTATGATTCATCCGAAATACATTTTTGAATAGTTCGTACAACGAATGAATTTTCAACTCTTCCATACTTATCCCTGCATCAAATAGAATTTTTTCTTAAAAGGTTCTCGAATTTAGTTTCCCAATAAACAAAATAACAAAATATGGTGAATAGTTTTACAAAATAGTATTAAATAATTGGGTATTATAATTAATAAATTTATGTAACGTTGTTTCAAAAATATCGTTAAAGTATTTTTTTTTTTTTTTTTTGGAAAAATCAAATTTATCATCATTATTTTAACGTTATTGTTATGTTACGGTTCCGGTCTCTAGTTATAATTATGTCCATCCGTAAAATAGATAATGACTAAATATAAATTTTAAAAAAAAAAACTACCTTGTTAGTAACTAAAAATTTTCTATAGCATTTTCGATACAATCATATCGATTATTTATTTCGATTGGATTTTATCGAAAGGCTTCGATCGTTCTTCAATTGGATTTTATTTTACTATTATGCAGTTTCGATTAAATCGAATCGAAGGGTGACATCTAGTTCTGTTAGTACTGCCAAAGTAAATGAGGGATAAGTAGTTTAAAAATATTAAAAACATGACTGCGTTCCAAAATTTCCCAGGAGCGATTAACTGGCTTAGTTTCGTTACATATCCACCGTGACATTGATCTAAATATTGACAACATAATTCAGAAAATTGCTAGGAAATTCGATTTAGTTCTATAATTTTGCTATATCTTTATATTTTTGTTATGTAACTTTTTTAATATTTTTTTTTTTTTTTTTTTTATTACGTTTATTAAGAAAGAAAAAAAGAATACAGAAAGAAGCTCTGATACCAAAAAAAAAAAAAAAAAAAAATTATTTATGTAGGTAATTTTTATGATTATTACCCCCCACCCCCTAAACTTATTGACTAAAATCGCCCTTGTCGAAATAATCGGCATGATTAAGAATCTATAAAAAAAATGTTTGAAACGATACAAAATTAACATATCTTTACGTAAGTTAGAAATGATAATCGAAGAAACAGTAATAATCACAATTAAATTTTGAAAATTCCTAAAGTTAATATTATTAAGTTTTGTAAATTAAATAGTTTTTAAAAAAGTTAAAGATTCTAATCAGTTATCTAAAAAATACAAAAAGAAATTCCACATCTTTAAGAGAAACAAATAAATTTAATACAAATTTTACTATGGAAATATTTCTTTAATAAATTTATCGTCAAACAATATTGTCAACTGGAAGTTTGTACTGAAATCAATGATCTAGGGATTCTGTTAGACAAAAAACTTAATTTCAGCTTAGATATTGCTAAAACGTAGTGAACAGGTCGTAAAATGTGGGGTTTCATTAAAAGAAGATCTAAGGAATTTGATGATCCTTATATATAACTAAAACATTATATTGTTCTTTAGTTCGTCCAATTCTAGAATATGCCAGCGTTATTTGAAATCCACACTTGATCAAGTATATCAAAATTATTGAGTCAATTCAGAAACAATTTTTGTTATTTGCTTTTTGAGAAGTCTGAATTGGAATAGAAATTCTACCTCATATGATCTGCCAGCTTATGAAAACATGTTAAAATTATTAAATCTACACACTACTGGAATATCGTAGAAACATGGCGGATGCAGTTGCCAGCTCAAACAGAAAATTATAATAAATTACAAACTGCCGCAATTTACGGAACATCAACTTTCTACTAGTGGATAGGCATAGGACATATTATGCTAATAATGAGCCTATCACAAGAATCAGTAGCACATTTAATAAATTTAGTACTTATTACGCTCCTAGTATTAGTAGATTAAGTTATAAGAACAACATGAAAAACTATAGAAATATTAACTGATTATTATATTTATTTTCAAATAATTATATTTTATTCAAATTTCGTTTTTTATGTAATTATGTATGTAAATTTGTGTAATAAATTTAAAAAAATATCTGTAATTAGATATCAATAAATAAATAAAATAAATATGTACAAGATTTGTACAAAAAATAGGTTTATAAATCATGTAGTTGAAATGTACCATATTCGTAGCTGGCCATTTTTCGTTTTTTCTACAAAAATTATTATAACTTTTGAAAATAACAATATAAAAATATAGAAAGTAAATTAACCTAAGGAATATATAGAAGACAATAAGAACAAGAATTGATAATATGAAATTTTATTCTTATCAAATATACGATTTATGTCCTTAATTAAGGATTTTAGTACAATATTTTGTCAAGGTTTTATGTAATATTAAAAATATTTACTAAACTTTTATCTTCTCATTAGCGATTAGATAAAAGTAAACAAAATTGTGTCTTTACTTTATTTTTTATAAATAATTGGAATTTAAATTAATTTATATAATTTTCTATAATAAAAACTGTAATTTATTTAAAATATAAAAAAAATGATATTATGGTGGCGATTTGAAGTTTTGTACCTAAATTGCTCATACTATTAATGAATTTTAACGGGAATTTAAGTACCCTTCTATAAAATAAGTCTTCGCTGACAAAATTATGACAAATCATATCATAATTAAGTTTTACAAAAGTCTGTTAGCTGACTAATCAGCACAGCATCTCTCGAAATTACATATTTAATACTTGATTTGAATAAAATAAATTTATAGTCAAATATGTCTGTTGTTCGTCAGCCCAGAGATAGTATGTAGTTGCTAGTTGGTCAGCTCAGTGTCATTCATATTAATTCAATTAACCTGTCCGGGTCCGGATATCAATCATAGTAAGTATTTTATTTAATAATAAATTATTATGTAAAATTTTAGAAAATTAATATATTAATGTATTCTGAATAACGTTCGGAACGATATTCCGTCGGAGATCTATTAAACCAATTTATTTAAATCTTGTTTGACTACCGGTGGAAAAGTCTTGTAAAACAACTGTTATCAAACAATGTTTAAGAAAATACTTTAACACAATCGGCATTTTTTGGGGGCCCCTTACCCTTACAAGCTCGGGGCCCCCGCTGCAGTTTAACGTATAATCCGCCAGTGGTTGTTTCGAAAGTCAAGATTCCAAAAATGTGTGCTCGTGCGTATATATCTAACTGTATATGATGTGGTCTGCATGCAGCAATATTCATAATAATTCTTATTCAATTTTAATATTTGGTTTATAGTTTTGGGTCGTGTTCTAAATAGTTTATGCCGGCAAGTTTGTTTGATTTTCTCAAAGAAGCTCTGGGTCTTTGTAAAAAGCCCATAATTATATTTGATATCTAAGAAGGGTAGTAATTCTTACCCGATTTGAATTTAATTTTGTTTTATTATTTAGTTGATTTTTTGGAAAATATTGGTATATAATGTAAGTTGAGTAGGTTTTCTTACAAAACAAAAGCACTCTCGGTTTGTTACGACATCCAGAGACCGAATTTTGATTTGGAGATCCGTGCGAAAATAGTACTAAAAATTTCGAGTGGCAAAATTTGCTGAATGGGAATTAAAATTAAAACCTAGTGAAATATATAAAATATGAACTCAAAGAAAATTTAAAAATTTTTCAAATCAAATTTTCTTTTTAAGATTATTCAATATTGAAAATAATAAAAAATAAATTATATTAAAAAATTCTAACTTGAAACAACAATTAAAGTTTAAAATTAAATATTTTTTGAAAATAAAATTGAAATAATTTAAAATTAGTATAAAAATACATCAACAATGAAAAGTTGGTTAGTTTTATTTTTACTTTTCGTAATTTTAATAATATTATTGATCAATATTGATTACAATACCACTGGAGTAAATGAAGTATGCGAGTTGAGTAATTCAAAAAATATTTGTCACATGGGTGTATTCAATAAGGAAAGAATAATAATTGAAGAGCGACCTACGAGCCCCACACGTGGGCCTAAACCAACAACAACAACGAAAAAACCGCCGCCACCGCCACCACCGCCACCACCGCCACCACCGCCACCTCCAACAACAACAACAACACCACCACCACCTCCAACAACACCACCACCACCTCCAACACCACCTCCACCACCGACACCACGAACAATCGTCATAGCGATCGATGGTTTGGATTCATTATTTGTAAATGAAAGGCTTACGCCAAACCTAATTAATATTACTAAAAAAGGCATAAAGGCAGATGTATTTATCACATATTCACGTAATCGTAATGCTTTTGCCGGATTTCACTCAGCTGGTAAGAAAAAGTATACAAATAATTTTAAAATTATTTAATTATTCGTATAAATTATAGCTACAGGCAAATCCGCTTCAGGTCACGGAGTAATAGGCCGAAGAACTTTAAAGTATTCAATTGACACTGAATCTTTTACTATAACTGATGATCTAGAAGAATTATATAACATTACTAAAAATGAATACAATGCATACCCAATTTATGTAAGTACCAAATTTTTAAATTGTTATTTTTATTTATACTATTAAATTTTTTGTAATAAGAAATTCTGAACCACATCGAATTCCCAACATTTCATTTTTTTACAATATAATGTTAAGATCGGTTTTGGATCTGAGTCTGAATGCATGAACAATTCAATTTGTAGTTAGCTTGTGCTTAGCCTTACGAGTAGTTAGAATAACTAGAATTTGATTGTATAAAAATTGGATTTAGTGAAACTTTTTTTCTGGACGTTGTCGAGGTCGGGCATTCTGAAAATGCGAAAATGCAATAAAGAAAAACATGTCGTCAGAAACGTTCTTCTTATAAAATATGGTATACAGGTTCATTCCGAATTCATCCTGATGGTCATGCAAGATGAGATTGATACCTTAAGCGGAACTATATTAGAATTTCTCGTTTATGTAAAAATGCCGTGTGGTTTTGCTCTTAATTAGAAAAAAAAATTAGATATTTAATATTTGTATAAAATTCAGCACATAAATTGGTTTCATGATTATGCATAAGTCTATCTAGGTAGAGGTCAGTAGCTTTAGAGGGTCCATGCTAAAATTTCGATTAATATCGAATATTTCGATTAATATCACAGAAAATATTTCTGATTAACGTTTCGTATTAAATCTTTTTAGTAGTTTCTATATGAAAATAATTTAATTTTTTACTTAACAAAATATTTTTTTAAAGACTGCGAATGAAGATAATAGTGGAAGGTCTGCTGTTTCAATGTGGCCTTTGTCAGAATACGGCTACGGACCAAATGATAAAAGTGCATCAATCATTCAAACTTTTGATCCAACTATGAGTATAACACAGAGATTTAATCAAGTTAAAGATTGGCTAAAGTCACCTCAACCGCCAAATTTAGTGATGATGTATTTGGAAAACGTTGATAAATTGGCACATGTATATGGGCCGGATAGTATTGAAGTATTTGTGTTTTTTTAATCATAATTTTAATTATTTGTTTCTCATTTTCTAATGCAATATTTCAGGTTGAAATAATGTTGACGGAAATAGATACTGCAATAGGAGATTTGATAAATGAATTAGATGGAATGGAACCTAAGGCTTATGAAAATAATTTTATTATAATAAGTGAACACGGGATGTTCGGGCTCAAGTTCAAATGCTTTTGCGACGATGTACCAGGGGATACAGCATTTGGTGACTTCGATTGGATGGTACCGGGTAACTCGCCCTGGCCCTATGGTTGCAATTTTTTTAGAGGAGATCCATTAATGGCGCCACCATTTGGCCACATTAGATTTAAGTTCCCAGGTGATTTTCCTATATCCTGGGCAAGTTTTCCTGATGATGAGTAAGAAATCAATTATTTTTTTACATGAATTAAAAAATTTGTCACTACATCCAAAAATAAAAATTTTAAATCTGAAATTTTTAAAAATTAATTAATTTTTTGAAACTCTTAAAAAAAATTACAATTTTAAGACGATTATTTTTTAAATTATTTAAAGTGAAATTATAATTGAGGAATTAACGAAGCTGTTAATCGTTTAAAGTTTATAAATAAGTCTACGCTAGTACATAATTAGTTACTTAGACCCGAGAAAAATCGAACAGTTTACAATTTCAGTTATTTGCTTTAAATATTAATTCACCATTAAAAATTAAATCTTTTATAAATTTTATTTAAATAATTATTAAAAATTAAAATTAATTTATAAAATGTTCTTATAACTTAGTTACGAAACTATGGTTAACGATGATTATGCATTTTTCGTATCTGTTAAGTGGAGATTCGATAGATGGAAGGTACAATACCCCGATATAGACCGTAATATAAATAATTTTTTTTTTATATTATGCTAAATAAAATCATTTGAATTATTTTTTATATAATGTAGTTACTAGTGACCCTGAACGCATCATTGGAGTTCATAATAGCAATGCAGTTTTTCTAGCATGTGGACCAGCTTTTAATAAAAGTGTTGCTAGCACCCCTGCCATGTCAACTATCCATATATATCCATTAATTGCAAAAATATTAAAAATAGAAGTAAATTTTACACTTCCGGTAGGTTTTCCAGATTTAGTAACGCCAATATTAAATAATACAAGGAAATCAATATCAGTGAATGACTTAGTCGTCATAAAAAGGAAATGTATTTATAGAAAACCTATCGACTGGACCTGTAAATTAAAATTCATTAAATATTTTGATGTTAAAAAAAATATTTTTGTTCTTTCGTATTTTCAGTTCACTTAACACTTATTTTTACAATGGCGTGTATGACTTGCACTTGTATTTACATAGCTGGAAATATGTACGAGGCCAAAAAAATCAGAGACGCCGCAAGAAGAAGAAGAAGAAGCACCAGAACTTTAGCATAATTCTCAATACGAGGAATTTATATTTAAAAAAAAAATTTCATTTACAATTATTTAGTTTGTACTTATTTAAAAAGAAAACATAATTTTGCGTTAAATTGAATTATTTTTTATTACAGATTTAATTTTAATTGTTAATCTTTATTTATTGAATAAATTAATTTTCGTTTGTCATTCACTCTAAAATATAATTTTGTTTTTTAAATGTTTTATTTAATTGAATACTAAATTTATATTGAAAAAATATTTTTGTAAGTTCTTTTTAGATGAATTTATTTCTCCTAGACTTTTTATTTTATTGTGATGCATTCAAATTTATTTATTAGGATGATGTTAATAATCCAATCAAATTTTTACTGCTAATTAGGTGTGCGGTTGATAAAGTTTGGTGTAGGAACACGAATGCATTTATATGTATTTGTTTACAAGATGTATAATAAAGTTCGTTTACAAATTCCAACCGCTGCGCGTTTATACGAGCAATCGCAAATTTAGAAAATAAAATATAAATACCGTACTCGTACATAAACTATTTAAATTTCAGAAATAAAAATTGTTTTCTTCAGCCCCTCGCAATAACCATATTGATATTACCAAGCAAATACAAAATAAGAATTTATCATATTATAGAGAATAAAAAACGATCTCACTGAGTGAGCAAAAGGATTTCATATTTCTCAAAAATTTAAAGAAGACAAAAAAATTTGTATACATAATTTCGATGTAGTTTATTTTTTATAATTTTTACTAGTTTTAACTTCGTTGAAATATCTTATAAAAATTGTATTGTATTGGTCTATGTCATTTTTTTTTTTAACTTTCCAGTGTCCTGTAAGGAAGGAAGTCCACCACTATAGTGTCCGGATTATCTTTCTATTTATTTAAAATGGGCCAAGTGTAACCCCGCACAGTGCAGTTAGCAATTTGTAACTGAACCGGAGGACACCACTTGGCTTGGACCTGTTAATTTTTAATTTAATTTTTATTTGTGGGGTGGCAATGGTACCCGTGCACCATTACACTCTTCGACCAAAAAAAATCTTTGGCCCACTCGACAATAAAAATTGGAGCGCCACTGGGTTTTCAACCACAAAAAAACTATATACAAAAAAAAAATTATTTAAAAAAAATAATAATTTTTATCAAAAAAAAAATAATAAAACCAAGTGGGTCTGGTTACTTCACGATATTGCGGAGGAGACGCGATTTAGAAACTTCCAAGGTTTTCAATTATGCGGGCGCCAGGTCTTGAGTGATCCACAACCGCGGACCACCAACAGAACAAGACCGAATTTTTTTAACAAAACAAAACCTTGAAAGTTTCAAGGACCGATTGGGGTTTCCTCCTTTTTGCCAGCTTAGCTCAGTCTGTGGGGCGTGAGTCAACCAATCGATCCTACCTGCAAATCAAATCATCATCAAACCTAAGGAAGGGAAAAAAAGGGAATGCGGCGACGTCATCAACCATTTAATCATATAAAGAACAAAAAAAAAAACTTTTAGTGCCGGTTTCCACGGTCCGATGAGGAGATATTTATTTCAAATTTTTTTTTTCTTTTAAATTTAATTTTTACAAATCATATTTAATAAAATAAAACGATTTCTACAACCAGTTTAACAAATTTTTTTTTTCTGTAGCAGTACGGCATTTATAGGTTAATATAATATCTATTTATTTTTCAATTTAAATGCTGGTTCTTCACCAACTAATTTACTAATAAAAAAAATCAACATATACCTTTTATAATTTAATGCACGGTGCTGTCCCGACTAGTCTGGCGCAGTCCGGCTAAAAGTAATTTTTATATATATTAACAAAAACCTACATAACTGCCAACAAACTATACTATATGGTTTTTGTCGTCTTTCTGCTCTGAAGAATCTTCCGGGTAATAATGTTAAATCTCTGCAACCAGCAACCAGCTTTTATTTTCTCCCATTCTGTAGCGGTCGTCCACTAGCTCGGTCGATCCTCCGCTAGCAGAATTCTAGATGCATTTAAAATTTGATATACCAATAGCTCGGTATTATATCTATAGATACACCATCTATATATTTTAAAATATGGTGTACTCCGTCTTCGGAAATTATCACCTTAAGGGTTTCATCGCGGGCCGTCGTAGTCTTAATTGGTTTTTTTTTTTTTTTCTTATTTTCAGCTTTTCGTTTTTTTGGTGTAAATTGTAATTATACCATATTTCTCTTATCTTAATCAAAAAAAAAACACAATTTTTACAACCCAAAAAAAAAAAAAATCCAACAAAAAAAAATTCCGAAGCCCCGAAACACGTTTTTTTCTTCGCCTTCCTTTAAAAAAAAATCCGCATTTCCGCCTGTCCCGATTTTTAACCGATTCGAAACCCACGGCATGCCATATATAATTGGGGTTTTCGGTATTTACCAACAGATGGAATAGTGGTTTCGGCTAAAATTAATCATGATTTACAATTAAAATGTCTAAATGACATTTATAATTGTCAATATTATTAATGTTATTTAAAGTAATCAATAAATTATTTTATAAATAGTTTTCCATTGTTCAAATTATAATAATATTTTAAATTAATATATTAGTGCAATTAAAACAATGTAATATTTTTTATACATAATTACGAGTTTAATTATAAACCATATACTTAAATTTCATCATTGTATATATGTCATATTTGTAAATAACATTTAATTATCTTAAGTATGCTTACGAGCTACGTAATTTTTTTGATTTTGTATTAATTTTATATATGTAAACATAACCTTCAAAAAATGTACATATAACGTATCATTAACCAACTGTCAATTCCGTCATTCTATCACTAATAATACCACCAACAAAATAATGATAATTGCAAATATTTAACGTTTGATTTACATAAATTAGAAAATAATTCATACACTTAGCCAAGTACTTACAAATTGTTTTACATATAAGAGCGGTATGAGGATACTTTACTCTTTTTTTTTTTTGTGAAAAGAATTTGTTATAATTTTATTTGTTCAAAATCTTACCATAAACGAACTGGATAAAAGATTTTTGTTCATACTATATAATTATAATTGGTTAATAAAATATAAACTACAATGCAAAAAAAAAAAACTTTGTAATTATTGGAATTTAATTTATATGCAAACTAAATCTTTAATTTATTTAATTTGAAAATGTTTGAAAAGAAATAAATTGACATCTGATAAGTCAATAAAAGAATTTCAATTAAAATTTAAAATTAAATTAAAATTCTTATATTACTTCTCTTTTTTCTGTGTCTGAAATTGAAGAAAATTAAACAGAAATTCTGACACTTTTTCAAATTCTATCTTTTCATTTCATTGATTTTTTACAATTAATTTGTAATAAAAGTTGTTGTTATTGTTAATATGTTCAAAGAAATTACAATTTCTATTTTTTTTTTTTAAAAGAACAAAGAAAATATCTTTTAACGTTTTAACGCTTATGATTGCTTAACGCTTACGATTGATTATCATCTAAATGGAATATATTTTTAAAATTTTATGATTAGTAAATTATTTTTTATTACATATATTTAATTTCAGACAATCTGATAATATTATACAATTTAGTAAAGTAATCTTTTAAAGTTCAAACGTATCGTAGGAAGCATAAACTGATAGTGGTAGCTTTGGAAAAATATTCAACATAATGGAAATAAATGAAAGCATGTGCAATGCTCTTGGTCACCGCCGAGATTGAACAATATTGAATATAACAGCCAACATGAATCAAAATATATTGTTAACTGTCACTTTTGATTACATTCTAATGCGACAGGCAAAATATTGTGAAAATATTGCAATTGGTATTGGGCCTTAATTAATTTTGTTATTTATAGATATTATTCCTTTTTTTAATGTTAACTAACTATGGTTGATTATTACGAACTCTTCATGCAAATGGGGCATCTTTTTTCTATATTTGTTTATATTTACACGTTGTTCGTGGCATATATTATGGATCTTACTTATATACTCCAACTTGATTGGGTGGAGTAATTTTATTATTTTTAGTAATAGAGACAGCTTTTATAAGATATGTTTTACCAGGGCCGGCACTTCCCTGGAACAGTATGAACAGCTTGACGGAGCGCTGCAATTGGAGAAAATTTTTAAAAAGATTTTATTTGCGATTTTTGGTATGTTTTTCATATTTCCCAATTAGCAATGGTTTTTAGAACCACCTTGCTGTCTAATTTGGAAGTTTTTACCTTCCAGAGATATTTACTAAAACAAATAAATCAAAAGACCTTTTTTTTATTTTGGGGCGCTACTTTAAAAAATTGCACCAGGCGCCAAAATCGTTAGCGCTGGCGCTGTGTTTTACCATGAGGTTAAATATCGTTTTGAGGAGCTACAGTAATTACTAATCTATTATCAGCTATTCCATTTTTAGGAACTGATTTAGTTCATTGAGTATGAGGAGAATTTACAGATGTTAATGCTAGACTCACTCGATTTTATTACAAAAATGCATAATTAGATTTAAGTCTTAAAAAAAATCAACGAACCATAGATAATACAGAATTCATTACATAAAACTATCAAATATTAAAGAATAAGAAATGAATGAATACGGGAATTTACAAAATTCGAGGTCGTCATCATCATACAAAAAACTAGCTTACAAATAGGTGGACGAAAAAGACAATTCAATGGATCCAAAAAGAGAAAGATTGTGGAAAGTTGAGTCTGCTGTATACTTGAAAAGCATGATATAATAATTTTCGATCATGCTTGAAGAGCATGTCCTGTCCTCCTGTCTACTTGAACTGAAGAGAAAATACTCTACAATTTCAATCATATAGAGAGAGAGATGTTTGTATACTCATATTATAGGAAGCTAATGCCAAATATAAAACAGGAAAAATTTTGCTTAATTCTCTACATATTACTGTAAACATATTAAGTAAATAATTATAAAATATGAAAATAATTAGATAATTAAAAATTTCATGACCTAAACAATAGTGAAAATAATAATTTTTTTAATTTATGTTAACTTTCAAATTTGATTTTATATGATTTTTATATTTTATGTAAAATAATTGTTACACTGTTTACATTCTTTACATTTTGTTTACTAAGATGTTGCGGTTGTTTACAATATACATACTACACATAAATGATGGTGATAATTACTTTTTGGAAAGAATTTGTACTACACTTTGGTTATAGGAACTATAACTTCAACGTTAAAAATAACAATATAATTTCAAAGCAGTAACGTTATTAATTTTACCTGAAATACCTGTACTATCATTTTAATTTTGTAATAAAGTTAAATTTGTAATAGTTTTGACATGTGTGTAAACTTATCTAAATTTCTAGAAAATCGTCATTTTGCTGTGGACAATATTCTTGATCTTGTAAATGAAACATTATATATTTCTTATTTGTTACATAACAATATAACGTTATCAAGGGAAATGTTACGTTATTGTAAAAAAAAACTTGAAAATTTATAAATTTTTTAACGTATCGTTACATTATTTATTATTAAATATCATATTTTATTATTTAAATTTATATCAAACTTAAATTATTTTACTAGATATATTCTTCTTCAGTTTTATAAGTCACCAAGGAATGTAAATTTATCATGAGCGAATTAAAACTTATAATTTTCTTTTTTTTGGATAAAATTTACATTTTTATTAAAACTTTTCTAATATTTTATTTTTGGTATAACATTTTAATAAAGTTCTACAATATAGTAAATGTTACTGTAATAGAATATGTATATTTTGTAGTAGATTATTATATATACAAAAACATAAATCAAAATCAAAATTGAACACATTTATTCAACACCTTTTTATTTATTTCGTTGTAAAATATAATAATATTTTTTTTTTTTTTTGTGGTTTTAATCTTGAAAAAGTTTCTCCATTTTTTTTTTAGAGTACTTGTCAGCAGAATGATAGATTTTCTCGTCATGGATTGTTTATACCACCATAGATATAGCATTAATGTAATGAGATTTCGTAATTTTAAGATTACTTAAAATTCAAAACTACCTTACGAAAATTTAATGTACGCGATAATTAAGTCATCTGTAATTTGACAACAACAACAACACAGGAGGGACCCCGGCGTACATCTACCAATGAACGTCAACCCAACAGTTGCCAAGGAACGTCAACCCAACAACAGACCTGGAGTTGATACAACAACAACAAAGAATAAAACAATTTAAAATAAAAATACAAAACTCAAAAATTTAATTTCATTCAAAATTCAAGCAACATCAATTAATATTATGAAACTGCGAAATTGTCGACAAGCATTTCTATTTCTATACATTCTGGGGTCGGATTCTCTCACTAGATATCGAGTATACGATATCGAAATTTGTGGTATTTGGAATGAAAGCACTATCGATTAATCGAGCATTCAAACGATAATTTCATTCGATACATATTTTGATATCGAGTGGTCGCTTTTTTATGTTTTTTTTTTTGGAAAATAGTAAATTATTTTAGAAATAATGTAAGTAAATATAAAAAACAATTATTATTAATAATATTTTAATAAAAAAATTTAATAAATGCGGTGTACACAAACTGTTATGGTGAATATAATGTCATACTTGTTTTATTTATAGAACGAATTGCAATACAATTAAATGTTGGTATCATCCACTAGCTAAGCGGACAAAGTAGCTGCCAACATTGATGATGTTGATGACAAATGACCTTACAGATTATCTTATTTATTTAACACATAAATAAATGCTTCTCTTGTAAATCGAAATCTTATTTTGAATCTAAAATCAATTTATTTTGTAGTCATAGGTAAAAAAGCTCAAATTTAATTGTTATAAATAAAAATTAAAGTTTTGTTATACAAAGCCAAAATGTACTGGACTGCTGGAATCTCTTAACTGCCTTCTTCTTACCCTTTCTGCAGTTGCAGAACATTTCAAATTGTAGTAAAATCTACTACGATTTATTAAAAATTTCGATTCGATTGCAATCTCGACTGCCATGGTTTGAATTTTTTTTTCTCGAGAATCGTGATCGAAATTTTTACTCGATTATCGTTATACTCGATATCTAGTCAGAGAATCCGACCCCTGTACTTATTTTATTTCATATATTTTGTATCTAAAACGTTATAGAGATAATATATTTAGACATTTATAAGAAATATAATAATGGTCTTTAATTTTTTTTAATATATATTTATATTTTGTAAATCTTTCTCTGGCTTGCACAAAAAAAAACAAAAAAACTAACCTAAATTATATTACATTAATCTAAATGTAAGAATAAAAAGGAACTTTAAATGAATTGTAAATGAAGAAGCTATGTAGTAAAAATAATAAAGTACCAATCCAGAGTCAGTTATTTTTATATAAATAATGATAAATTTGTTGCAATAAAATATAATTTTTTTTTTTTTTTTTTTTGAACTTAAAGACAATAATATTTTATTGCATACATTTAGGGTAAAAATAATGTATATCCCTAATTGGTATTAATGACAATGAATATTTTATTCAGTTCCTTCAGTTATGATTTGAAAGCTTTTTAATTTTAGCTTTTGCTTTTAATTTTTATAATATTTTAGTCATTTTTATAAAAATTAAAAGCAAATTTAACAAATACGAATATGAATTATAAATAATAAATTAAATAGTCAGTTTATTAAACGGTTTTTAGATATCCGGTTTTTAATTCGCCTATAATATAAACAGATAGATTAAAATTCGATTTTACAGGGCCCAACCGCTACCTGTCATGCGGATTAGAGTGTAATTATGTAACTTACCGAAGTATTATAGCCATTTTTCCACTATACCTTCACATTAACATATTGTATGTGTTCTGCTGTGTCATCTTTGCCTTCAAGAGAATCTGCACTCTTATTTTTTTTTTAACAGTGTCCTGTAAGGCAGGAAGTCCATCACTAGTGTCCGGACTATTTTTCTATTTATTAGAAATGGGCCAAGATATAGAAATCTTCTAATGGTCTTACTCTTATGCTCCAATACTTTTGTTGTAATTGCACAGTTTGATGGTTTTGAAGCAACTTGTTGGTTCTATAACAGATAAATCTTTGCATTTATTATGCCGAAAATTTGGTTTGAAATACGGGATCCGAAAACCGATGTTAATATCCCTCATAATACCAATCAATAATTATCATTGAACTTCATTAAATACTAAAAAAAAATGATTTTTTTCGTATCCTAAATCCAAGAGCTTAAATTTATATTCAATGTATCCTTTAATTTACATATAAAATATAATCTACTACGCACAATTAAATATATAATTAGTTTTATACCACCTTTGGTCCCGAAAATGATATAGTATACTACTATAAAAAAAATACACTATTTGCTGGCGACTCACTAATAAAGCAATTAAGTAAATATATATAAAATATATTTGCACGCAATTTTCAAGAGTAATACCACAAAATATAATATTTTATTTGATGGCGCCAGAAAGTCCAAGGAAATGTTCACTTTTAGAAACACTTAGTTTTTATAAAATTAACATTATTATTGAGTTGTTTGCATTATACATATACAAGGTTATCATATAATTTACATATAACAAATTATAAAAACTGTTGCAATCATGTCTCAAAACAACTCAATTTTGTGTTTTTTTTTTTTTTAATATAATTCATAGTTATACATCAAGATATGAAGACAATTTATATGTAAATTAATGGAATTACTTTAAATATATTATGAAATTTTATAAAATCATGTTGACTAACAAGTATTTTTGTTATATGTTTCTAAAATTATTTAGGTTTAGTGTCCTCTATCCTGTTGCTTATGTCGGGATCACAAAATTTTATATTTCCTAATTTAATGGAATATTAACCTTGCAATAAATCAGTAAAGCATATAATATGTTAATAATTGAAGACTATAGAAGAGTGATTATCATATCAGAAATTGCATTTTAATTTTTACAGTACGATTAGATCATGAAATTTATTTGAGAAAGATATTATTTGCACTGCAAGTGTGTTATAATTGTGGTATTTCATATTTGGAACTATTTTTTTTTTAACTTAAATTTAATTATATCTAATTAGTTTTACAATCAATCCACTGTGCATAATTTGTAACATAATTTGCAATGTGAACTAAATTAATAACAATTTAGAATTTAATTACAAACTATAGGGACCAGTAAATATACTATAATTCATTATGTTACACGATAACGTTACGAAAATTATTATTTCATTAAGTTACAGAGTATAAAATTGAAACGTTACGATAAAAACGCATGTTATTCAAAATTAACTGAAAAGATGTAAACAATATTTCTTTCTACAGTCACTTAAGTATAGGACGAGTATTATTCATTATATCAGCGTTTGCGTTTGCGGCAATATCCCGAAAATTATTCAAAATTAACTGAAAAGATGTAAACAATCTTTCTTTCTACATTCACTTAAGTAGGACGAATGTTATTCATTATATCAGCGTTTGCGTTTGCGGCAATATCCTGCGAGTTATTCAAAAATAACTGAAAAGATGTAAACAACCTTTCTTTCTACAGTCACTTAAGTAGGACGAATATTATTCATTATATCAGCGTTTGCGTTTGCGGCAATATCCCGCGAGTTATTCAAAAATAACTGAAAAGATGTAAACAAACTTTCTTTCTACAGTCACTTAAGTAGGACGAATATTATTCATTATATCAGCGTTTGCGTTTGCGGCAATATCCCGCGAGTTATTCAAAAATAACTGAAAAGATGTAAACAATCTTTCTTTCTACATTCACTTAAGTAGGACGAATGTTATTCATTATATCAGCGTTTGCGTTTGCGGCAATATCCTGCGAGTTATTCAAAAATAACTGAAAAGATGTAAACAACCTTTCTTTCTACAGTCACTTAAGTAGGACGAATATTATTCATTATATCAGCGTTTGCGTTTGCGGCAATATCCCGCGAGTTATTCAAAAATAACTGAAAAGATGTAAACAACCTTTCTTTCTACAGTCACTTAAGTAGGACGAATATTATTCATTATATCAGCGTTTGCGGCAATATCCCGCGAGTTATTCAAAAATAACTGAAAAGATGTAAGCAATCTTTCTTTGTACATTCACTTAAGTAGAACGAATACGTCCTATTACATTACACCAATGTTGTATTATAGAATTGTTATGGTTTATGCGAAATCCATATTATCAAATAATCCCAATAACATAGCGATATTTATATTTAATGTACTTTAATCTTAAAATCGTTAAAAAATTGTATTTAAGAATTGGTTCTTGTTATTAATAATTATGTTATGCGAAAATATTGTTAAATAACTTTATGCAAAAAAGTAACTACGAAAATATCATTATAGTAGTTAGTAGACAAATTATATTTAAATATATAATTATTATAACGTTATCGGGTATTACATATTGTTAATGTTTTAGTTCCGTCACCTGTTACAACACAACATTAATTTTATAATAAAAATAATTATGTTTTAAATTATTATTACACCAAAATTAATTGTTTTTATTATTAACAGAATTTCACAGTTCAATCAATATTTATACAAAATTTAATTAATTCTCTATACCTATCTAATTAAAATATGTAGAGCTTAACTATAATATTTATGATAATTGATTGCAACTGTTTGTATAATAATTAAAAAATATATAATTATAGTTATAAATATTAAATATATATGATATATAATAATAATAAAATTAATTTGATATCAATATTAATTAATTATATTATAAATATAATATAACTTTAACAATATTATTTATTAGATTAATATTAAGTGACTACAATCAAGCAATTAATCTTGTTTGCTATTAAATATTATGTTTATATAAAAATAGTTTTATATACTAAAGATTTGTTTACAAGTGACTTTATTACTTATATACTACTCTCTATATATATTATAAAGTACTATATAATATTAGAAATACCACTTAAGTTTTTGCTTTGTAATTCTGGTTAAATATTATCGTGTACTAAATTTTATACTCATACCATAAATACACTTCATTTTGCAAATGGATTTCATATTATATTAAAGGAAAAATAAAATATTTATAATCTATATTATTATTATTATATATACAATAGTTACTTATTTTTCAAATATATCTTGATAATATAATATTATAATAGAGTCTTAAAATTTATGCTTAATTGCTTCTGAAGTGGATCAACATCGTTAAAACAAGCTAAAGCTAATAATAATAATAAGAAAAGTTCTACGAACTTTCAATTTAATATTGTTTTGATTGTTTTTGTTAAACTCAAATATTTTATTATATTATATAGTTTTATAATAATTTTCTTGATTAAAAAATAAAATGAAAAATTGCATTTATAAATATTTTAAAATTAACATTTTTGATATTGATACTATTACATTTTGTCGATAATCTGGTATGTTATAAATAAAGAACAAAACAATTAGATTTTAAATCATTATTTTATGATGCACAAAAATTCAAGATAATTTGAATTCTGTAAATTTTAGGTCAATCATTGGTGACATAATGGTAATATATTGTGATGCATTAGGATCTGGGGATAAAATTGTTGTCGCTTGACTAATCTTTAAATCAATACCAGCAAATTTGAATTCGTGTAATTGTGATTTTAACAGTTGAGTTGAGACCATTTGCTGATAACAAATATTTCGGTATTAAAAATCCATGCAATTAAAAGTTTCTTTATTATCAAGAAACTTATGGTTCAGAATCAATTAGAAGTATAGACATTTGCAATAAAACCTCAATGAAGCCATATGCTTTCAAGTGAAGTAAACCAAAAAAAATTAGATCAAAAACTTTGTACTTAATTGATTAGAAATTTAAATCTAATATTAACTTAAATAATGAAAATTTATAGTTAATGAGTAATTTTTACATATGCAATTATTTATATGTAAAACCGTGAATGTAACTAAAATCATATAATGTTATGACACCCATTCTAATATCACCAGGGTATTTTGAAGTAGTACGGTCTAGATCTAGAATAGTAAGTTAATTCCATTTCTATACTATTTTTATGTTTTTGTTTAAAACTGTTACAAAAAATCGTCCTTTAATTTTTATTATGACTTTTAACATTTTTTTACTATAAATCATTTTGTTTTAATAGTTTGTTCACGACATTTCTTTCACTCTGAAATCAATTTTTCATGTAGTGTCTTTTATGAACGATTTTTTTTGTACTGAGTGTTCAAAAATATTAATACAGAATTTATAAAGTTTATAATTAGCCTCTTGGTCATATTTTAATCAATTTGTCCAAATCAATTTTTCAAAAATATATTATGTTAATCATTCGGATGAAATGAAACTGACGATGTGTTAGGAAAATGTTCCAATTATAGATAAATTATTTAATGGCATAATATAATTTGCCATCTATTTATATTTAAAGGTTTTAGTTTATGAATTAATTACAGTTTTATATTGTACCCATAGAGTTATAAATCTAATTAATTTTATTTTAAGATATAAAGTCAATTTACAAAAAAAAATTGTGCTATTGGTACAGAAATAATGGAAAATAGATGAATTTTATTCATTATATTTGGTCATTAGTTCTTGGCCAAACTGATATTCTATATTGAAACGAGCTTAGTCACTATTTCTGCGACATTAATGAAAGCCATAGTGATCTCTGAATCTTTAATATTTTTCTTATACTTAGTAAGGTTAGATTTAGATTTCGTTTTTTTTTTCTAAGATTACTAAATTATTTTTCATAGTTAAAACTTGTTGTTTTAGAAATAAATACAATAATAAGATCGAAAAGCAATCAAATTATTGAGTTACTTATCAATTGCATATAAACACAATCTTCTGAATAATTGCTTATTCAGCAACAATATCGAGGTAGAAAAGCTGTTGATCACCGACTCACAGCCACAGAAAGCATGCTACATGCTTTTTAAGGATGTATTATAGTGTATTATTGTAAGAAAACCTACCACTCTTCTGGATTTCTCCAAAGTTAATTTGAGGTAGTTCCGTTGCTTAGCTTTTTGATGATCTAGCTATTGAATAGCTTCGAATTATCTAACTCTTAACATATGTTCTGATCTACTACTTTAGTATATGTGTAGTTTCATCGGTATTCGGCATCCCAAAACAGCAGATTGAGACTCCACAAAATGAGTAATGAGTAAATGAGTGCCTCTAGTCCAATAATGAATGTTGATTATGCTAGCTCCTTTCTTCGTTAAAAGTAACTATATTAATTTTTTTTTTTTTTTTTTTATAATATGTATACATAATTTTATTACTGATAGTTTTACTTAGTTACATCCTTACAAATAATACAGTACCAGTCAGACGCAAAATTCTATTATATGAAAATAATTTTTCATTTTTCCATTAACTAACAAAAAATTCTGTATTGTTATTCTGTGTAATAACAATATCGTCTGGCGCCAATGATAAATGTACACAAAAACACTATTAAATAATTTTTCCAGCAAATCATAACATAAAATATGTAAATTCTATAATTTTTTTTTTCCTTATTTAACATAATCATTCTTGTCTTTTTCATATAATATAATATATAAAATTTACAACATATCGTGTAAGGTTGGCACCACATGAATTCTTTAAAAATTGTATATAATCTTTGAGTATAGTTTTTATTTATATTAAATACAGACATTACAGAAGTTTTTAGTTTTATTCGTCATAATTCTATACGAATTATATTTATAGAAATTATAATTTAAATCAATAAATAGAAATTCATTTATTAGCTAATTAATTTTAGTCTGTTAAAGAAAATTAGTTTTTCATATATTTAATAATCAAAATTTCTACACCCGACAAAATATTATTTCAAAAAGTGAAATTGTCATTAATCATATAAAAACTACAGTCTTCTAAATGATGAATTAACTAATACAAATTTATAGAATATGGATAGAAATTTTGACATTAAAAAAAAAAACTTAAAAATAATTGATTTGTGATAGCCAACAAATCAATAAAGATGACAAGAGATTTTGAAATTCCATTTCAAATTTTGAAATATATGTAAATTAACTTATGAACAATAGTTGAATTTTCAGAATATTCATTTATTTTTCTATATTATTTCTTATATAAAAATTTCTAGCTGTGCAGTTTATCCACCATAGACAAATAATTTATCTAATGTAGGTTGCTGTTCAGCACAATAAGATCTTTTAGCTCAACTGCAGCTTATTGAATTATGTTGGATATATCTCTATAATTTTGTAAATTAGATATGAGCTTATACAAATTTTACAAAATGTTGAGAATAAAAAATAATTTCAACTTCAACTTTAAAAATTTACAATCTCTAATAATGTAATAAAAACTTTTTCCCTTTTCCTTGGAAGGTTTTTTTATTTTTTTTTCTACTTTCAATATATGCAAATAAGAAGGATAATAAAATATTACTCATGAAGTTCTTAAGCAAGCATGAAAAAATTCCATTTAAGTTTTACTGATACACGATAAAAAGTTTTCAAACATTTATATAGGAACAAAAAATAATAATTTCCATGCATCATTCACTTAGTTTGCTTTCTAACGCAAACCCTTGAAAAAGTTTTTCTAGG
Source organism: Rhamphomyia laevipes (assembly GCA_963920725.1). Classification (NCBI taxonomy): domain Eukaryota; kingdom Metazoa; phylum Arthropoda; class Insecta; order Diptera; family Empididae; genus Rhamphomyia; species Rhamphomyia laevipes. The sequence continues at coordinate 38,882,097 of OY987259.1, forward strand.
AAATTGGGGTTTGATTTTTTATTTTATGTTTTTTTATCAAAATATTTAGGTATAATAAAAGAAATATAATTTGAAAAGTCATTTTTATATGGTGAAATTCAGACAAGCGTTAAATTTAATGACAATAAGAATTTAATTGAATATTTCCGTATAAGGATTGGTAAATTTAAGTTTTGTTACAATTTTATAATGATTACTTAATTAAATATTTTACATATATATTATTTATTGATGTCAACGAAAGATCAAAAAACTTTCATTGTTTTGTCAATAAAAAGCAGGCGGTATTTTTAAACTAGGATAATCTCCGGAGTTATCACAAACAGTTGATCAATTTCTGGTCTATAGGTATCCCCTAATATATTTAACAATATTGCTCTCTTCCATTACTCCAACGACTTCGTGCTCTTTACAAATTTTAGGAGATCCATGATTGTTGAGATCCCTATTAAAGTTTCCTAGGATTCTATATCTGCTCTAGCTTAGCTCCGAACAGTCAGAGAGCATTTAACTTATATATTCTGCATCGATCCAAAGACAAAGTATTTTGGCACTCTTGTCATAAAGTGAGTTTCCTGTCAAGTTGCTCACCATTACCCTCAAATCATTCCTGTTTAATGATAGAAGTATCATTAAACAGGACATATGGCATTTGGCAGCCATGTCTCTTTTAGCTATTTTAGTGTTGTTTGTTAAACAAGGTTCCATATTATAAAAATAATATGGAATCTTGAATATTAACTCATTGAACTTAAAAATGTAAAATTTTATGGAGAATAGAATTACTCACAAAAATGTGGACCAAATTATTATTAATTTTGTATAATAATCGTAGCAAAATCGCAGAATATTTATTTAAATTTTATGTATTCATAATATTTTAGTTTCATTTTCGTACGACTTCTACAACAAAATTTTAGCACTAAATTTTTGGTGATATTACAATTTACAATATAATATGTCACACAAAATGACTGATTCATAAAGCATATCCTTATCTTACTCGTAAAACTAATTTTAACATATTACACTGAATTTATTCGTTGAAGGAACGAAGTAATAAGAGTATAAAAGTATAAGAATTATCTCATCTGCCGTATGGTCATTAGATTCATTATTAAAGTTACAAGCTATATCGCTAGTGTAGATTTTCGTTGTAAATATTTTAGTGATATTTTTGGTATATATGTTAAAATAAATTCTATTAGACACAAAATTATCAATAAATTAAGTCAAATATTTAATTTAGGTCTTTATAGTAGATAATTAATCAGGATATGAGGAATTCACAAAAAGAATAATTTATATTGTAAATATAATTCTTGTTCCCAATAATAATAAGAATTTTATTTAATGACAAAGAAAGATTGCTGCGATATATAAATTGTGAAATGCCATATAAATATTGTCTGGTAATAGCTGTTATAGTTGTCAGAGACAACAAAATTTATAATAAACTGAATGCAGAACAATATATTTAAAATTTTAATGGATCAAAAATATTTTTGAAATTGGTTTAAATGGTCGAACCGTATTCAACACAACTGCAATCCTATTTAGCGCGTTAGCACCTTTTTTCTACCACTCACATGATGCAATTTGTGATATTTTGAAACCGTACGATATCTGTAGGTAGCTTTAGCTGCTATATCGATAAGGTTGTTGAATTCGTACCTTAATTCATACAAAAAGGATCGGTTAAATATTATTTTTGAAAACTTATTTTATGAACATAAATTACTCATAACTGCAGATAATTTCCAATATTATTAAAATCCTGAACATTATTCCCTACTTAGACCGTTAAGGAGACATGGACTTACTATACATCATAATTATATAGAAATATTTTTCTAGATGGTAATATAAAGACTTTTCTTGGCTTAATTTGAAAATAATGTCCCATATTATAAAGAGGAATCAATTTAATTTATTTAAATTATATTTTGTTATAATATCAAATTAAACTGATTCTTTTTATATAGGTCTAATATCAAAAATACACAAACTTTAAAATAAAATGGCAATATAATTATTAAAATCAATGACAAATAAAATTTCTAATTAGTTTCGAAAAATGAATAAAAATTCATTTATCATAAATATATTTAAAAAAAAAATTGTTTAATACATTTTATCTTTGAATTAGATTTACAAAATTGTTAAAACCACAAAGTCCATTTTTGGTTATCATTTATGTTTTTGTTATTTCGCTATATATATTTTGTACAGATTGTGCTGGGGTTTTGTTAATGTGGTCAAAACTACAAATCACATTCGGTCTGCAACATAAATTTTAAATTTGAACTATTGTAAGTATGATTTTGGGTATTATTTATAACTGATTTAGGGTTACACAGAAAATTCTTCGCTTAAAGTTCATCGCATGGAAAATATATCATAAAAAAAAAACCATGGCATGGTATAAATTAATCATCGTATGCAAAATTCATCATATTATCGATATCCTATTATTGATATTATTCTAAATCCTAGTTGAAATATTTGGTTTTATTATAAATATAATTTGTTTCCTGGATCGTTTCTAATTTAAATATTTAAAACCTAAGTTAGAATCAATAAATTTAGTTACGTTTGTACTGTAACTGAACCTATTTCAAACTGAAATCATTGTATTCTAACTTGACTTCGAATACTTTGTAATTATCATCAGATTGAGTTACAATATAAATATTGTACATCATTTCCAACTCAAGATAAAATATTTTTCACATATTTAAACAAAATATTTTTATTCCTCATTTGATCTATTACAACTCAAGTTACGATAATAATGCCGTATTATTTTGCAGATAGAATACTTAAACATAAAATAATGGCTAAATGTTGTAACTGACTTGTAAACTTTAGAAATTATTAAGCAACGATTGAATATTAATCGCTTTTCAGCCAAAGAAATCTTTGAATAGATATGAAAGAGCTATATCTTTTCTCCTATAAGTCTTGAGTACTTAAAATGTTTACTTAGTATGTAATAGTATGGACTAGTACTTAACTTAGAATAGTATGGACCGGGTTCATTGATATGGAGAATTAATCGCAATGAAAATTCATCCCATATAAAATTCATCGCATAGGAAATTCATCGTATGGAAAATACATCAGAAAAAAAAATGAATCACAGTTGAAAATCATCGTACTTACGAAGAGTAACCTTAACGATTAAATTATTATACCTTAACATTGAATTTTCTACGATGGATTTTCCTGTGATGAACCAACTCAAACACATTTTATGATAATTTAGGAAAGGATTTTGTGAAATGATTTATATTAATATTATAACAATTTGTATACCTCCCAATTTAAGTATAACATAATAAATAGCTTATAAATAAATGAATAAAAGGACTAAAAGATTTTATTTAATTCTAGGTCAATATATAGAAAGTTTTCCATGAATATTTACTTTATAGGTTGAATTGGATATGGAGTAAATCTGTAAGGTTGTAAGCCTTGATTAATTATAATCAATTAAAGTTATACAATTTCAACTTCAACTCTTTTTTTTTAACAAAGTTTCTTTGCGTATGAATCGATTTTTTTTTCTCTTCATTTCATAAACATTTAATATTGTTTTTTTTGAATTCATTTCCTCGGATAATTTTGTTCATCACCATAGAATTTGTCTATTTTCTTTAATGTTATTTTTAATACTTTTTTTCGCCAAACTAGAAATGGTATATAGTGTAAAAAACAACCCTTATAAATATAATAGTAATATGTATATATATTTTGCAATGAAATTGAAAAAACAATATTCAAGTTACAGGCGAGTCTGTATTATATTGCAACAAAAAAGAAATTGTTTCTTTTTCAAGCAATTTTGTTCAACTGACGCCACACAATTAAATTCAATAAATGACAATCTTAAAAATAAATTAATTTACAATTTACTGATTACAAATTTAATTAAATCTTTAAAAAATATATATAAAAAAAACAAATAACTATAAAATAATATCAAATAGAAAAAATTGAAATGAAAAAACTCAATATAAAATCATAAAGATATACTTTCATTATTTTATCTTCGTGGTAGGGTAATACTACGCGTATGGACACACCTGTCCTGTAATTGTTTTATGCTTCAGAAAATCAACTAAATGTATAAAAACCCTAAATAAAATCGATCTAGGCTGCTGGAACCCAGCAATAGAAAATAATAGTTTGTACGTTTTATGACTATATAGAACGGAGCATTCTAAAAGAATCACTAATTTCGAATGGTATAACGACAACTAAAATAATGGAAATCCTCAGATTTGTCAACGAAACCGCTCAGATCGATTGATAAATAAGGAATTTTTTGTGTCAATAGTCAAAAGATTACTTCATTATGGTCTGTTACTGTTTGTAAGTCTCTGTCTCATAAAGACAAGCAAATATAGTTTTGAGAAGATGGAAAGATAAAAGGAAATTCACCAAATATGTTAAGATTGTGTGAGTTCAATAGTAAAGCTATCATGAACGCAAAAATATATATTCCATTAACGAAGAAATTATATTTAGATCCCTTGTCAAGGCGTTTCAAGGCGTGTCAAGGCGTGTCAAGGCGTTTCGTTAACATGAAAACGACAGAACACATAACATGAAAACGACAGAACACATTATCTGCTGCTGCGAAGACTGCGAAACAAGAAGATAACTTCTTTTGGGAAAAAAATTCTCACTCACTATCGAAGAACTGCTCAATAAGGCCTCTCAAACATGCTAAATTTCTTTAAATTTTAGTTATGGTAAGGAAATTGGCTATAAACGAACAATAGATCGATAAAGTCGCAGTGCTTTCTTGAGTTCCCCATTTTGGTGTTAGTGTTTGTGCTACCTTTTGAAAACTTTCGATTTTATTTTTCCTTTTGGCTATATCGATACAACTTTTCACCTATATTTTTAGGTGAACTTTCAAACCAAAAGTAACAAAAAAAAACTTCTTCTTCATGACATTTTACTGATTACAAACATTTTCTTATATTTATGCACTTCACCAAGAATAAAGCAAACCATAACAAATTGAAAAATTGAAAAACTTGAAAGACTAACTTTTATTTATTATTTTATTAGAAATTGTTTTAAACTGTAAAGTGACTATTCACAATTTAAAAATACATTTTTTTTTTCACATTTTGAGTCTTTGAAGTTATTCAATTTTTTTTTTTATTTCATTTTTAATATATTATAAAGCGAATGTTTTTAGAATTTATTTTAATTTATGTTCATTAAAATTTATTTAAACTATTTTAAAAGTTTGTTTGTATAGGAGCTAGAAAATTAATATAATTAAATTTTCTTTTTATAAACTTTTAATAGAATAATATTAAATTAAATTTTGTTTTTAATTAATTTGAACTTGTAATACACGCGGACATTCTATTTCTTGCTTGACATAATATAATAGTCCAATTTCGATTCAGTCTTTTTGATCTTATATTTGTATTACTACTAATCCTAAAGTTAAATGCCATTATCACATAATCAGTTTTCTAGGGCAATAATTCCATTGATACTGCCCCCAGGACAATGATTTTCGTGGGCAATAACTTGTTAGTACGCCAAAATTTTAAAGCTGAAAACTGATATGGAAAAAATGTTTTGCAACAAAGAATAAATTACAAATAACAAAACCTACAATTTTCAATTACAATTACATAAAATATCTCTATTTTATAAAGAGCTGGTAACCATTCATGTTTTTTTTTTTTGCTGATTTTGAAATCCGACAAAGTTTTTCGTCAAGGTTAGTTAAAAAAATAATGTACGAGGTAGGATATTTTAGGTTTATATGAAATTTTATTCAAAACATCAACCAAAAATGGATATAGATCCATAAATAATTCTTATTTTGAACTGTGGTTTAAAATTATAATATCGCTTTAAAGAAACTTATGCTTCATACAATTAAGAACTCGATTTCTTTGCCCAAAATCATGATTTCTTTTTTGACAAAATATGGAATATTGACTGGATGATTGGTGTAAAAAAATAAGTAGATTATAACATTCTCAAATATCAATGATACACAAATGAGCTCGTTGTACCCTCTTATTAATATCATTGACTATGACATAGTATACATCCAACGTTCAATATGAAGAAACAATAATATCATCAAAAATTATATTATAGTTACACTTTATTTGGATGGATAAAGTCTTAATTCCTGGAAATAAGATATTGTGTTTAGAAGCTGTTGTCGATTTATTCGATATAAATACCTTTCTACAAATCTAAATGCTGTTGAGCAAAAACTGTTCCACATAGCATCAAAATAATTCTACTTTGTTTGAGAGCATATTTGTAAAAAAAAAATACAAACTAATATAAACGAATCTGGTATTAGAAATGTTTTGTTAATATAATATTAATGGTATAAAATCAGTTTTTGTAACCATCATTGCTAATCCTTGTAGCTTGTACACCATACTAAAATCAATTTTGAACACATTTTTGATATAAATTGAAAATTATACTTTCAAAGAACACTAATATAATGCAATTTATTTTCAGTATTTATTTAGAGATATATATACCCAAAAAGAAAAACGTTTTTCAATCAAAAAAACTAATATATAAATATAAAAGAAAAGGTGTCACGTTAAAAAAAAATATGTCAAAGGAAATCTATTTATTTGAGAGAGATCTAATATAATTCCTTATAAAATGATTAGGTTTTTTTGTTAAAAGGAATAAAAGGATCAAATATATTTAAAATATGTGTGTATAGACACTGTTTTTAAAAATATATACTTCTTTTAAATGTAAAGAGATTTGTAAAATTTATTTTAAAAAGTGAAAAAATTTCGCAGTTAAGATGATTAAAAAAGAATTTATTTTGAATGATTATTATATTTTATGCAATGAATCGAAAAGTTTTAAGGTTTAAAATTGTATTGAAAATGTAAAAATGAAGTAAAAATTTTAATTTTTTATATTGATTTTGATAGAAAATATAAACTTATTGTCAATTTTTGTATACAGAAAATTAGTATTCAATTTAACTATGATTGAACAAAATTAAGTAGAGGTATAAACTTCTACGGATAAACAATCCAACGACTACATCTTTAGTATATACTATATTTATTTTACCTATTTTACAATTATTGAATTTCTACTTCCTGTTGTAAGTAACGAAACTTTGTTCATTTTCATTCAGCGAATTGCTGAATGAAAACCTTCCGAATCTTTGGATTATTACAAACTCATAAAATATTTCGCAGAAATCAATGACATTAAAATGACACTCCATTTAGATTCCATTTTTAATTAATATACTTATTATTATTCTTTTTACAGTCTATTTTGTACCTTTTCTAAGACTTGCCCCCAGTCTTCTCTGTTTAAGGTACATTTGCTTTCAGTTTCTGTGATATTTAGCATATGATTTCCAAGCATCTTCACTTTATATTCCCACCAAATTTGCAGTTTTCACTTCTTCCACCAGCGTTTCATTAAAAAGCTTTCTTCACAATACGTATATTTTTTAATCATTGCACGATATGTGCGATTCATTAGCCCACTAAAGTCATTTAAGCTTGACGAGTTGGGAAAACTTTTTATTTTTGTATAGTCCATAAATTTCATGTTTGTACTTGATTCTCCATAAACCATTTTCATTTATCAGACCGTATATTCTCCGAAGAATTTTCCGTTCAATTCCGTTGAACAAGTTTTTCGTTTTCTGTTACATGGTCCACAATACACTACCATAAATTAATATAGATCGTATAATAATCTTATATACAATCTTGATAATTATTACTTTAAAATAAAAAATAAAAAATATTTCGATGGACAGTTTAATTTGCATTCGAACCTGCGTAAAATCAATATTTAATTTTAAAAAAAAAAACGTTTCAATTACAATTTTGCAATGAAAATTTACAAAATTTTCCAAAATTTTGATATACAGTAACAGTAAGTATATTCGTAATTAAAATAAACATATAATATTAATCAAGCTCAATATATAAAATCAATCTAAAAAAAAAATTGTTTGGTATTATATAGAATTTCTTTAACAAACAAAATAATATAACAAATGTCCAATTTTGGTGAATTAAAATTTCAAATTCAATTTAAATTTAATTATTTGCCCAGACAAGTACTTTCAATAAAATTGCTATTTTAAATTTGATTTAAAAGTTACCAAGGATACCTCAAAAAAATTTATATATAATATAAATACGAAAATATTATAAAGTTTATCAACCTTATTGTCGAAGCATAGATAGAGATATAATAAAATTTTAACTATGTAGATAGAATTCTATGGAAAATAATGTACCTATTTTATTAAAAAAAAAAAATTATATATATATTTATTTGCGGATATAAAAATTTAATAACAATTTATCCGCATGCTACAAATTTATTTTGACATTCAATATTTTAATAATTTGCTTATGATATGACAGCATATAATCTATTTAAAAAGATACCAATTATTGGTTATGTTTTTTATGTTATGCATAATAATAATTTAATTTTGATTATTTTATAAATATAAAATTGAGTATTATCTCAATTATTGTCAATTTAATGTTAGGGAGTTAAGGTTATGTTATAGTCGTGGCAGTGCTTCACATAGGGTCAATATTGTTGTTACCACTTTTATGAATTACGATTGCAGCAAACTTAATAAGTTTGCTAGTATTCGAGACCTCTTCCACAGACCTGTACAGTACAGTTTTCATTGAATGAGAGCTCTATGTCTAACGATAGAGTGGAATAAAAGGTGTTCCAGGGTATCAGCATGTGGCAGTGCTTCACATAGGGTCAATATTGTTGTTACCACTTTTATGAATTACGATTGCAGCAAACTTAATAAGTTTGCTAGTATTCGAGACCTCTTCCACAGACCTGTACAGTACAGTTTTCATTGAATGAGAGCTCTATGTCTAACAACCGAGTGCATGCCAGTGGAATAGAAGGTGTTCCAGGGTATCAGCTTACCAAAAAAGTATAAAAAATTAAAGAAAATGTTAAAATTATTGCAAATTTTAGGAATAACTTAATTGAAAGGTGATAATGATTAGTACCGTCTGAGATGTGGAATATTTGTTAAAGGCGTTATTTCATACTGAAAAAGTTCAAGATTAAATTATGGTTATAGTTATACTTTTTATGTTAAAGCAACTATACAATAATAAAATGGAAATATTTAAAAGCGCAAAATTATTTCAAACTCAATGATTTACAACTTTTTTAAATATCATTAAACTAAAGGTGGATTCATCGTTGCGGATAAAATCAGTCGAACTGATTGTAGTCGAAATGATTTCTTACTATAGAACGTTCATCGTTGCGGCTGAAAACAGGAATACAAAAATATTTTATGACTTTATAGGTTTACATTTATTTGACAAAAAAGTTTTATTTATTTGGCAAACTACGATGAATTTTATGTATAATTAAAAAATTATATATTCAAATGATTTTTTTGTTATTTGATTTTTGTGTTTTTGATGTCTCAATTATTGACATTTTCAAAAATGTGCCGAACTAAAGTTAAATATAAATCAACTTTTTCGGAGATAAAAAATAAAAAATTCAAAAATTGAAAATTTCAAATTTTCATATAAAAAGTGTGTTTGAGTTCATCGGTTTTTATCCGCAACGATGAATCCGCCTTTAATGCCTCAAATTTATATATACTAAAGGTCAAGCTCCATTAGTCTTTTAAAAGTCGTGATGACTTTTTTTCTAGCAAAAATGAAAAGAGATAGCATGTAAAATTATACAGTACAGACAGAGATGAAATTTCCCACTACTGTAAGAAATTTCGGAAACATTTTGACATTTTAATTTATTTTTAATTTAATTTTATGTTAAATTTCATTGACTAGATCAAAAAATTTGAGATTTTATGTGTTCAAAGAAATTTGCGACGAGATCGTTTTTTTTGTGTTGTGTTTGTATTTGTGTGGTTTGACAGTTGAATTTAAGTTAAAGCAAAGTAAATATTTCAACTAAAGGCACATTCCATAACTTTAATCAGTAAATATATAATTTAATATTCAATACTTTTCTGGACAAATACTAAGTATATTGGTATTGGTAAGTGGAGGGGTAAATCTTGCTAAAAATCGAGATTTTTGAAAAAAAAATTGATTTTTTTGGTCAACAAAATTCAACATTAATTTATTTTCTCAGCATTCAAAAAAATAAAATTTCAAAAAAACATCGTCAACTATGATTTCAGAAAATTTTAATAAAAAAATTCAAGTTTTAATAAAAAAAAGTTGTTCAGAATCAACTTTTTTTCGGATACAACATCTTTTTTGTTGGATTCAACGACTTTTTTTCGGAGACAGTACATTTTTGTTGGATTCAACGACTTTTTTGTTGGATTCATCGACTTTTTTTCGGAGACAACCTTCTTTTTTGTTGGATTTGTCGACTTTTTTTCGGAAAAAAGTCGTTGTTCCGTCTCTATCGCACTCATGCTTTTTTGTATCTTGCATAACTTCTTCTTGAAAAAAGTGGTGACGACTTTTAAAAAAGACTAATGGAGCTTGACCTTGAATATGTAAAAACCAATTTTGTTTGATGAAAATTAGTTTTTCATATTTTAAATATACATACATATTTCAGGGATACAAAGATTAATAAATAATATTAAAATTTTCGATATTTTTTATTCAATATATATATCAATACTAAATAATAAAATTCTTAAATTTCGTAAATTGTACGACACAATGAATTAAAGTATTTTATAATAAATCCATCAATTAAGCTTTTAAATCTAATTTAAATCCTATATAGCCATTAGAATTATGCGAGTATCGGATACAAAACCCTTGACAGTAAAAATAAAATCTCAATTAAATATCCATTTAATGTTATAGAGCTATAGGATTTATACCCTTAAATATTTTTATATTTTTTTGGTATAAACATAATAACTTCATGCAATTATGGATAAAATATAATTGTATCTATCAAATATTTTCAAGACTTTAAATGAAAAAGTTTAGTACATTTTTAGGCAATTATATATTTCCCTGTAGATTAGGCTATTCAAAATAATAATATAAGAAAGACAGAGGGTAATATAAAATAAATTTAACGAAATTACATTTTGAAATGTAAATGCGGTAATAAAGGACCTTAGAATAAAATTTATATAATTATATTAAATTTTTGATAAAGGTGATGTTTTTAGTTATAAAAATTTATTTGGTATAAAATAATATTTTTAATATATAAAATATAATGTAAAAATTAAATATATTTTCAATTAAATTTTTTTGCTAAATATTTTTCACACTCACTATGTTTTCGTGATGATAAGGGTTTCAACAAATTTATGACAAGGGTTGAATAATTTTGAATATTTATATATTTTCTGGGAAATAAATTTTAATCTCAATTGTAATTTTTATAATTTTATAGCAAGAAATTAGTTTTAATAAAGTTTTTTTTTTAAGAGTTTGCCTATATCAATTGTAAAATTTCAAAACCGAAATCTATTTAGCGTTAGCGTTATAAATCCCCTGTTGATTGTATTATATCGTATCATTTTACACAACAAAATTAACAAAATATTTTATATTATTATTCTTAATTAGATTAAAACATTTTAATTTCATTTCTCATAAAATATAAATAATAAATTAGTTATTAAAATATATAATTAAAAATAATTTGGTTTTTTTCTGTTAAATCATAATTTAAAATATAAAAAATTTATAGATTATATAAAATAAATTGAACGAATATTATTTGCATAAATTTTTTTTAATTAGTTTTTCTTTTTTCAACTTGTAAATTGCCAAAATTTCGACACCATATTATTATACAAAGCCTTTAGGTCCACACATCATGGTTTATAGTCAAATTTTAATATATAGATGACATGGTATCAAATATTTTGGACAGTAAAACTCAATTTTATTGATAAATTGCATATATAAATAAATTTGAATTAATTTGTTTAAATCAAAATAGCTATAATAATAATTTTATAGAAATAAATTTAATTTATGAGATTTTATTAGTACTAGTCGAACCTCTTTATTTCGTATTTAATTTCCCATATAAATAGACCTATGTAATTCGTATTTTGTTATTTTAAAAATTTAGCTATAGGTCTAATTTGGCAGGGTTTGGTGGTTTGATTTCTATCACAGAGGCTAAAGGTTGCACTCAAAATTTGTACACTTTTTTTGCAGCAAAATGAAAATGTTCCACCAAAAATTTTCTCATATTTGCACGAAATTAATGAATTCATGTGTTAAGGTTTAAACTCGTTAATTTTTGTTGTTATTTAATTAATTTTTTGCATATAATATATTAATTTTATTAATTTGTGTTCTATTCGTTGTTTTGCATTTATTATTACTTCATTAAACATCATTGGTTGTACTTTTTGTTTCGCTCGATTTTAATCTCTAGGATTTAAAAAAAAAATCCTTTTATATTTCGCATTCCTTTATAATTCGTGATTTTTTTAGGCCCGTCCGAATACGAAATAAAGAGGTTCGACCTAACATTTTTGTTAAACAAATATAATTATCCAAATATTTGGGCTGCCAATAAATACATAAAATTATTTCGATCATTTTAACCGATTTAGATTAATAATCTTATTATAACCTCTTAACAGAACCGATTAGTAGTTCAACGTTGATATCAAATCAATAATTGAGGCATTGGACTGACAATATGTCCAATTTATGATTTCAGATATGAGAATCTGAAAAGCTATAGGGCATAAAATCAGCAAAAAATTACTGGAATAAAACTACATATTATTAAATTAATGATAATTTTAAAATATAAATAACTTTATTCGCAATAATTAATTACAGAATTACATATTTATTAAATTCAGATGAAACTTTCTTCATAATTATTTAATAGAGCTTCATCTAGAGATGCTTTTGTGTCTTAAGAAAATATGTATTTACATTTTCACTATATATTTTCCAACTCATATTGTTATCTTTTCAATACTGACTTATTTTTTATTACCAAACATAAACTATATAATTTAATTTGACGAAAATCTAAAACAATTTTAATGGTTTTGGTAAATGAAGGAGTTAGTGACAGTTTTTATTTGTAAAGAGGAAAATGTAAAATTTATATATTTAGATATTTGTTTATAACTTTTTTTTTTACATTCTTCGGCAATACTTAGTATCACCATCAAAGTAAACCCTATTATCCGATTAATTAGTCAATTCAAAATTAGTTTTAAGGAAAAACGGAGATAGTTTTAATTTGGTTATTTCAGCGCAGCAGTCATAGAATTGAATTGACAGATTATTAACGAAGTTAAAAGGATTTCAAAGGAATTTTAATTGAAATTCTATTTACTGTGACGGTTTCAAATTACAGAAATTACATAGGTAAATATATGAACAGTATATCAATATTAATTTATGATCTTTTTATTCTAAAAAGTCATAAAAATAAAATTTATAAAAACGAAAACTTTTAATTCTAAAAAATTGTTGTTTTGATTTTTAAGGCATTTTTCAGATAACATTAATTTCCGTTGTATATATGAAACTTTCCGTTGTACAAAATGTTGATAAAAAAAAAAAAATGTAAACATTTTTGTTGCGAAAAATTAAAAAGAAAAAAATTTCAATTCAAAAATCTTATATTAATATTATATAGGATATAACCAAGCTAAATATTATATCTCCCCATTTTATTAAAATGTACACATCCTTCTTTTCTTCCTATATTTATATCCTTTTCTCCATCATCATCATCAGTTTATTCTCATTTCTATATATAAAATGTTTGAAAGGATATGGTTTTTTTTTTTCGTATATACAATCAAGTAAAAAACTAATTTTGAAGCCAATATCCGGCTGTAAGGGCTCAATAGCTATAGCTATATTTATATAAACATATTTTCTTTTTTTTTCTTTTTTTTTTTTTGGATTATTTTGATGGTAATTTTAACTTTAGGAATATTTCAAATCATTCAAAATGAGGGAAAATATATAAAGCTAATTTAAGAACAATTCCCCCCAAAATAAAAAAAAAAAATATTTTAAAACGATTTTTATAAATATTTACTAGATGTTGGAAATAATCAACGAGATTGGATGAGTAAGACGAATTAATATTTAACATAAATGTATTTTACTATCCCCTTTTATGATTTATCTTTAGCATAAACACAAAATTTAAAGTTTAGTAAAAAAGTGCTTTTAATTTATTTTTACAATTGTCAGTTTGTGACAATTTATATATCTTTCAGATATAAAATTAATTTCCATTTCATGATGAGTTATTCTAATATTATATAAATGTCATCACTCTATGCATCTCTCTCAGAATCTCCATCTCTAGCTCTCTTTTACCCGTCATCTATACTCTCTAAGTAAAAGAGAATGTGTTTTGCATCAGTAGTTCTATCTCGGGTTTATCCAGGATCTTAAAGTTGTAGAGTGATGCTAGAGATACTCTCGATGATCTGCCGGTTATGACGCTCTCAACGATGTGTCAGTTTGAAATGTTAAATGATGACAGCGCTGGTTGTAATATGTTTCAGTAGATACACTGAAAGCAGCAGAACGCCATGATAACAAAAAACATAACCAATCATTTATTTGTTATTTTATATAAAATATCATTAGTTTTTATACTGCTTCAATTAATTTTTCTTTAAAACTCATCTTGCTTATGACAATAACAATATAAAAAACTGACATTCCAAACAGGCACCGCGGAAAAAGTTGAAATTCAACCATAACATTAAGCAAACTGTCAGCGCGGCACCGGCGAGAGCAAACTGTCAGCGCGGCACTGGCATGAGGATATCAGAATCTAGCCACATTGTATATGAATCGGTTCTGATTCTGACATCCATACAACCTACAAAACTAATATCAGGGGGTAGATCATACATATATCAGTCATGTAATCTCTGAATCTGATTAGAATAGCAATACGAGATGTAAAATTGATTAAGTAATTTTCAAAATATTCGTTAATGTATAACGAACTTGATTCAGCAGTAGCGTGTAGTGTAGATCTTGCTTTGTATATACCAAATAGTGTCCACATGTGTGCTAATTTATTAGTTTATTTCAATAGTTTTTGAAATGTTAACTTACAACATACTTAAAATAGATTGTTAAATTAGGACTGTTAAATATATGCAATTAATAAACTACCCTATTTTTTTTTTTTTTTTTTTTTTTTTTTCAAGTATAACTTTTATGTACGATATTGTAAAGATAAATATTTATTAGTACCCAGGACAGTAAAACCAATTTATTGAGGGGGAAATCTGATGTAAGAATTATTTTAAAAAGGAATAGATAAATTGAAATTTACTATATAAAAATATATGATAATAATAACAATAATAAAACATACTAAAATAAATACATATTTATGAATAATTATTGTTAAACTGTTTTAATGAAGACATTTTATACTCCAAACAAATCTTTAAGATAGAAAAATTAAGAAATTAAACATTAAATATGCTAAAAAAAAAATTATGAATAAATGCAGACATATACAAATATTAATATTAAAATTTAATATTTATTGTTTCCATAAAGTTTATTTTACAAACAAAAAATTGATTCACTATTGGTATTCGAATGAAATAAATATAAGAAATCTGAAAATTATGTTTCTTGTTGGAATTGGCTACATTAGAAATGTAGAATAGTTTTTTTTAAAAAAAAATGACAATAATAATAATAACTTCAGTTTTTTTGTTTTTAGAGTATAATGTAAGAATCAATATAAAATTGTCTTGCTTAGTTTGGTAGCATTTCAACTCAATTACAATATTATATGAATTTTCTCTAATTGCACTCTACATATATATATATATATCTATAAATGTTATAGGTTGGTTGGTTTTAAAGTAGTGGGAAGATCGAGCCTCCCTTGCACATAGACCACATGAAAACGGGCCCGTTGTACCCTCCAGCCGAACACTATACCAGTGCTACAGCGTGTCGACCCATCCCACTTCTTTAATGAATGAAATCACCTTGGCCGGCTTTAGTTCACCCACATCTTTCAGATTATCTATAAAGAATTTACCTAATATTCTGAATCTTTTTTGCTGGACCGAGGGACAGTGGCATACAACCTCGACATATGGAGGACGATGTGAGTCCTAATCTCATTGCATGCTTCCTAAGAATAGCATATGGCCAGTGATTATTCCCGTGTACAATCTTGCTGTAGCTTTATTCATTTTTAAAATTATCTTAGACTTTTTATGATTAGGATTACTCCAGAACGTTTTTGTGTACTTACATTTATTCTGCTCATTCCATTTCAAAGTACTATACCTGTTTGCCCAATCATTTATTATCTAAATGTTATAAGTAATTTATGAATAATTTCATATATTTACAATTTTAATTTAAAATTTCTAGATTTAATATGAATAATATTTAATTTTAGATACCAACAGTGAAACTAACCTACAATTGGTCACAATTAGTTGTTATACATAGTACATATAACAAAATTAATGATAATTGCATAACGAATAAATTATAATTTTGTGTTTTATTTTACAAAAAAAAGATTAAATTATAATTTATTGCACACAGTATGTAGTAATATTTCAATGTTGAATTAGTTATTTTAACATGAAACATAATTGAAAGTAAACATTTGGATACATTTATGAATTATGTTTTTGAAATTAAGATATTTATATAAATTATTATTATTATATTTCAATGTATTTTAATTAATAATCATTTATTTGAATATATTAAGACTGATTTATATATTATTATAAATAAAATATTAAAATATTGCTATAAATCATATCTAAAATTTATTTATTTTATATTATTATATAAATTATACCTAAGAAATTATTCAATTTTATGACATTGAATCTCCAGTACAGCTTCAACTATTGAGACGTCAAAATCAGCATGTAAGACTAATACTTTACTCGGAACAAACAGACTGTCGAAATTGAACAAATTTCTAAAAAGAGCTAAATCTAAATGGTAATAACAAAAACTTTATTTTGTTTAATGTCGTCATTCCTTTAGCATTCCATTACATTTCGGAATTTCAGAATTTATTAATTTAAAGATTCTGAACCATTATGAGTTTAAATATTGAAAGAAAATTTTAATGGCAATTAGCATTTTTTTTTTAATAATGGAGGCATTATATTTGTCGAAATTTAATCAGTGCATTAAAAAAAAATTCAGTCTTAAAACTTGTGCAGAGAATAAACTCCAAATGGGAATTTATTACACTTTGTGGGAAATATATTACCATCAAATATTTTTTGTTATTCGATTGTGGTAGGATTTATAGCTCACTTTAAAAGGAGTAAAATACTATTAATCATTAACCGAGTGTTTATTGCAATTTGGACGAACTAATTTTATGTAGCGCACTAACAAAATAGCACCGTTCTTCGTGAATTTAGCATGTCTGAATTACTTTTATTATAAATTTAGCAGTTATGAACTAGTGATACACGAAAACCATAATATTTATAAGGATAACAAAATAACGAAACCTATTTCGACATTATACTTAATTTTCCAAAATATAATTATTCTTTATTTTAAATATTATATAAAACATTTATTATTATTCGAATTTTCTATTAATATTAAATGTAAAAGAACATTTAATTAATGAAATAATGGATTAAATCATTAAATGATTAAATCATTATATATCCGTAGATAATAAATTATGCTCTGCACACATTCATTTCTCTATACATAAAGCTGCCAATACATTATACAACCTATTTGTCAATTGTCATCGTGTTTCAAACTTAGTCAAGTTTCATCGTTTGTGGACAAGCTCACAACCATTTTGACGGTTGATAAGTCGATTGAAGAAATATTAAAATATTATAATTTTTGTTAGTTGATGGTTTTAAGTTGTATATATGTTTTGTATAACATGAAAATGAAGTTTCTGAACGTTTTAAAATCAAAACTAATAACAAATAATTCACTTTATTGAGGCCCAAACGAAAGCCAAATACAAAAAAAAATTAGATCTGTCTAAAAATTAATTGTTCGTTTAAATTATTTTGATGTATATTGTTGGTTTCCATTTTATTAACGTTTAAATTCGAATAAAATTTGATTAAAAATTGATTAGAACGTTGTCAAAAGTTACTTTTTAATAATATTTTTACTCCTGTATTTTCTGGCGCTTGCTGATAATACATTATTAAACATTGTTCAATCTTGGCAGTTACTTTTCTTGGTGGTGACAGCTAGCATTGCGTTGGCTTTCATTGATTTATATTTGTTGAATATATTTCAAAGCTACCGCTATCGGTTTGTGCTTACATTACGTTTGGCCCTAAATTTAAATTTATTTCTAATTTTCATTTAAGTTCAACAAATTACTTTTAGTTTATAATAACTAATTTATAATTTTTTTCAGTTTGACATATTTTTTTCCATTAACCCTCTCATGGAAGCATATGGCTTCTACAAAGCAACTCCATCTTACTCGGTTTGCTGCTGTTGATTTTGCGCTTTCCCATGTAAGGTTACATTTTCCTACGTCTTGGAGTATCGTGCGTCGCCAGGTGTTCTTTGGGCAACCACGGCTTCTTAAACCTTGAGGATTCCACTTGTAATGCTATCGGGCTTTTTCTGATGGTATAGCCGATCCACCTCCATTTTCTACGTCTTATCTACTTCAGTATGGGTTCTTCGTTGGTTAAGTTCCAGAGATCCGTTTGATATATTAATACAAAAAAATACAGATTTTTGACGGTTGTAAGATCGATGTTAAACCAAATTAAAATCTGTGTGTATAATGTATGGGCAGCATAAGTATTTATTTAATTTATTGTTGAAATTTAGACTAAAAATGAAATGAAAAAATAAAAAACAATTAAGGTTTTTTTTAATATATATTGATATTAACTTCCAACTCGATTTAGCAAAATCTAATTCAACAGTTCTCTATATACTTTTACATAAAGCTGAGGGTTTAAAAAATTTAATTGTATTTTTCTTTTTTCTTTTATATTCTGCTATACAGTTTTTTTTTTTAATTAAAATTTATCATTTAATCTACTTCATTAAATTTAAATATAAATTGGCAAAAATTTTCAGTTTTTGTTTTAAGTAAAAATGAAACCCCATTTTATTATGCTTTCTGATATTTAAGCAATGTATTTTTTGTATAATGGAATTCAATGAGAAATTAATACAAAATTGTAATCGAAATACATTTTGTAGATGTCACTTTTTGTAAACACTTTAGGAAAACAAATTAAATTCAGATAATTATTTATAGAAGCAAAGAATATATATAAAAGATTGGTTAGATTAATGTTTTAGTTTCCAAAACTTCCAGTTTAATAAAATAGAAATAGAAGTTGCAGAAATTGCAAAATTATAAAAATTACAAGAATTTTTCAAAAAAAACTTTACTGAATCCAAGCCGTATTCTTAACAAATCCGAATCTAGAATTAATACCAGTTAATCAAAACTATTTTATTGATGATTATCTGAAAGTCTAAGTACTGCACTGTAAAACTCCAAGAATTAGACTTTTTTTATTTTGTTAAATGGTATAAGAATTCCAAACAAGAGTTAGATGTACTATTTAAGCGTCTAATTGGAATCAGTTTAAGAGATAATAGGATTTTCATATAAACGGTAGTGCCTTAGTGGTGCTATTTTATGCTGTTGCCGGTTCGATTTCAGACTAAGTGAAAAGAATGTCGTTCGAATTTAACTGGAGTGCGCTTAAAATTAGCACTACTAATAAAAGTTGAAGGATGTGGGAAAAATGCTAATAGAGGTCATTTACTGAACAATTATAGATTCTATTAGCTTGTTGTACTATAAAGAAACTTATTATTAGCAAAATTAAATTATAGTAGATCCAGAAATTGTAATAGAATGTAATTATGGACTTGTGGGAGCACATGCAGTGTACAAAGCAAAATATAAAATGTCTTTATTTTCTTAATTGTCATAGTTCCGCCTTAATTATACTTGACTAGAGGTAATTATAGCTTCTATCTCATCTTTTTTCAATTATTCTGAAATTAATAAATTTTAATTGGATCAATGACAGAGTAATCGTCTCTAAATGTTTGTATTACAATTTAGAATCTTTTCATGCTAAGATTTTGTTCTGTTTATTACAACTATAATATTCGGTGTAATTGTACATTTTGTCTATCTCTTTATTTCATTACACCACAAAAATTATGTAAAATGAGAATATAAAGGATAAAAACCACAATTTTCTTGACATTTAATTCTTTATATATACTTATACATAAAATATACTATCATTTTTTATCAGACAGGAAAAATTGAAAAATCATTATTTAAGAATTTGTTTCGGAAATTGGTTGGATATGGATAATTTAACATCTGACATGATCTATTGATTTATTAGAAAAAAAGCACCTGTCTCTGTTGATTCTTCTAAATCATTAATCACTCAACTTTTAGAATTCAAATGTTTTGTAAGAAATAAATTTTATTTGTTTGAAAAGTTAATTTAAATGGTCCACTTTTCTTTTTTTGGTTATAAAAAAAATCATTTCAAGATTTAATATAGTATAAAAATAATATAATAATTTAGTGGAAATTATTTTTCATTAGATAAATAGAAATACAGTATCATAAATTTTATATCTATGGTTTTATATCTTAGAAATTAAAATTATTTATTTGTTTCATTATAGTTTCATTATTTGCAGGTGTTTTAATTATAATGCGGTTTACGATGTACGAAGCTGTTTTAATTGTGATTTAATGGCAGTGCACGCCAATTGCGAATTGTGAATAATCCATAAAAAAACAAATTTGAGGTTAAAAACGAGCGAACTTTTTATTCACAACAATGTGGAATGCGAATGGACTGCGAATAATGATTTGACAGTTCGCGACCAGATATTCCAATTCGCAGAAACAAAATTAAAATTGTTTATTTTTCATAAATTTAATTAAATAGTTAAAAAAAATTGATTAATTTTTATTAATTAATTCAGGCGGCCGAATTAGTAAAAATAATATTCCTTACGATAAATTGTTCTTATGATAAATTGTTCCTTCGATAAAATGTTTTACGATAAATTGTTCTTATGAGAAATAGTTCTTACGAAAAATTATTCTTACAATAAATTATTCTTACGATAAATTGTTCTTACAATAAATTGTTCTTACGATAAATTGATCTTACGATAAATTTTTCTTACGATAAATTGTTTACGATAAATTGTTCTTACTATAAATTGTTTTTATGATAAATTGTTCTTACGATAAATTGTTTTACGATATGTTTACGATAAACTGTTGGTAAATCAATTAGTTATTATATTTTGTATGTAAATATATATATATTTTATGAAAATTCTATTTCGTTGTTCTATATTTATAATATACGTTATTAAAGTATAGATGGTTGAAGAACAATTTTTTTTTGTCAAATAGCATACATCTAGGCACTAGAATCTAGTGGCTTGCCAATTCGGAATCTGTATAACAATTATTATGATATATAAAATATAATTATATTTGAAAAATTTGATAATGAAATGGCAGTTAACCCGAACGATTTATATTAAGAATTTTAACACATTATACAAAGTACATAAATGTTGGTAATGTTACTAAGTATATGAAATAGTTGAAAATATAATTTCCATTTTATGTTAAAAATATATTATTGTATATTTGTGGATTTCTTAAATCATCCTGTAATAGAAACGAAATGATCCAAAGAAAATATATAGTAGAGATTAATATAATGTACAGCAACAGCACAAATTTTGACTGTCGGTAAGGTAAATATAATATTTTGTTATCAAATTTAATTTCATTAAATGTCTCAACAACAAAAAATTTATTCTTAAAAAATATATTTTATTATATTAAAACGATATATTATACACCCAACCTTTTTTTAATATAAGGTGCGTTTTAAGTTAATATCTGATAAATGTTGAGAGTAAATAGATACGTGTATCTATGGGATAAGGTTACAAGATATTTATTACATCTAATTTGTTTTGTAATAAGAAGATATTATTTAGATTTATGCGTAAAATATAATAAGGGACCATAGAAATGTGTAGCAGCTATAAAAGTATAATATTAAACTCCGTAATGACAAATTGAAGTAATAAAACTTAGGGCAATAAATATTTATTTGATTAGCAGATAATAAAATAAATATTTTTGGTTGTGTCGCTAAAACATTAACATTAATTATGAAAATTTATAAAGATTAATTTTTTTTTTTAATCTCAAAGTAGTTTTATATTTTAAAGTAAATTGAATGGGACATGTTAAAATATTTCAAATTTTGAAATTTATGTAAAAATGATTTCTATATTAAATTTTGCAAAAGAAACTTATTATTATTATTACTAATAATAATAATACTGTCAAAAATTTAGGGCAATTGATTCCTCTTCCTCCAGACCACATACTGCACCATACTATCACTTTTAATAGATGAAAAAAGCTACTGATGAAAAATTTTAGGATTTCATATGTTTTTGTTAACTTATCCATTTAAATGAATCTCAGTCTCATCATTTATTATGATTTTTTCTTGAAAATTTTAGGATATAATGAGAAAACTGTAACAACTTATTGGCATATGTATGGCGTCGTAAATGGTCTTGTGGAAGAATTTTAAATGGATATACAAATGCAAATCTTTATTACATAATTTCTCACAAAGTTGTTCTTTTAAGTTCAATATTTCGAGTATGCGGTGTCGAATTCAGTTTGATGGATTATTTTGAACACTTTCCATCAGGACAGTAAGTAATGTTTAATGTTTTAAGATTTAAGCTGATCTTTTCGTACGTTTTGGTTCAGGGTTATGCTTATCTGCTACAGAACCACTTAGTTCAAAATTATTCACTAAACATAATAAATAGTGGGTTTTGATGTTTCGAAGGCACATTATTTCTATCCAGAATTTGACGCATAATTTTCTAGTCGTGACAGTAATTGATGATTGATTTTGATTAATTGTTTTTAGGATAAGAACGCGTTGGTTTATCAAATATTTTTCCATAATAAACGACTGCCAAAATTTATAATTAGAAAAACAGCTACCAAATAAAGTAGTAAATCTTCCTAGTGAACACCAAATAATGACTTTAAAATACATTCGAGTTAGATTTCAAATGAAACTATAAAAAAATGTATTTCGTTATGACAAATTAAATAGCTCGATATATCATTATATCAAAACTAACTTGAATAATTGATATACTTCTTAGAGTATACTAGCCTTAAAGAGTATATTTCTTCAATGGAACCAAAAACTATATGTCTTGAAGTTCTAGGTAATCATCCTTCTTTCAACCTTTCGATAAATAGATTTGAGCAAACACGACTAACGACTTACTTTTGGAAAATTGTGTCTATAAACTAAATATTACTGCATCTCTTTGATCCCAGTAATAATTTCTGGTATAAACCTTTATTTATAACAGGCTCCTTCATCAACTTTCATATTTCTAAAAAAAAAAAATGTTGATTACCTATAGAACAAGTTATCTGCATTAATGTTTACATAATTTTTAACAGTCTCCATTTAATATAGTTCATCAAGCTGACTACCTGGATACTTATTGAAATGGTGTAAATAACTCATAGTATTGATTTTATTCTACGATATATTGAGTTTCACCTTAATTCATCCCAGAGTTATACAGTTGAGTAGTGTTTTTATTAATATATTTATTTTTTCTAACCCATCTTTAAAATTTATTTATAGACTTTACTCTGCAAGCAAAAAAAAACTACGTTTACATTATAATAATCCGATGTAAAATAATGTTCAGTAAATGAAATAATTCTTCTAATTCGATTACAATATTTTGATTGTTATCATAAATCTAGTCAATTGGAATTAAATAAAAGATTATAAAATTGTTTATACCTTGACTATTTATTACCTGATCATAAAAAAAAATATGTAAATATCTGTAGTTATAACCTTAATGATAGATACATGAAAATATTTATGAAATTATGTTCATCTATGGGTAAAATCAATTGACTCGTTATGATTGAGTAAATATTTACTAAAATTTCAATATATTTCCAATGTTTATGAATCACAATATCTTATTAATATTTTAAAATAAATTTACAAATAGAAATTTATTTCCAAATATATGTATAACCTTTAGCTATTATTTATCTATATACCAGATGATTGCATGACATTTTCTCGAAAAACATTTTCTCGAAAATCATTTGCTCGAAAAACAATTACTCGAACGTCATTACAATACAATTGCAGTTAAATAATCAGTGATTTCCATAATTGAATATTTCTCAGCAAAATTTTTGATTCTTTCATTTAAATCCCGATATTTTTTGTGTGTTTGGAGGCATTTGCTCGAGATCGAGAACTATTTCATTTTTCGATTGTTCTAGTTTAAGTTTTTTAAAAAAAAATCAACAGACCGGGAAAATCCATTATACCAACCTTCAAGCCAGTTATTTGTGCGAGCGGAATCTTCTAGTATTGCAGTATAAACTGCAGTATTTTTGTTGAATGACATTTCATCTCTTTTTGTTGAAAACATAGACTACTTATTCGTTGAAAATATTAAAATCCTACTCTATGTTAAGTTAAAAAAAAAAATTATAAATATGCATTTTTGCCAAGTTGTTTTACGAGAAAATAATTTTCGAGTAAATGTTTTTCTAGAATATTTTTTCCGAGTAAGTGTTCGGGATACCATATCAGATAAATATTAATTCAACAATTTTAATTGAATGGAAAATATAATAAAAATAAATGTATTTAATTTAACTTTTACGTTTTATTTCTATTTATTATTTCGGTTTATCTCATAATTTTGCATCATTTAACGTCAAAATTATGGCCACAACTTATTATGGATATTTCATCTTTTTCATATATATTTATACCATAAAAATTGATTTGTTTTTCATAACTCAATTAATGTGGTGAAAAAATATATAAAAAATATATAATATTAAATGAAAAATGATCGAACTATAAATACGATATTTTGTTAATAAAACATTTTTTTTCCACTTCAAATGTCATTGAAAATGTAAATTTGAAATGTTGTAGCATTAAGTAAAGTAAAGTAGAATTGATTGAATTAAATGTTATAGAGAGATATTTAAAAAAAAAAGGAAGAGATAATGAAACAAATAAATTATGTAAAACATGAAGGGTGCCACAAAATATATAAATTCAATGTTAAAAGATTGTTACAGAGAGACTTAATAAAATTATATTTGTAACAAAAATGTCAAAAGATAATGTCAAAAAATATTGTATGAAATTAGATTTAAATAAAATTACATTTGCTATAGTTCTATATAATCTAAAGAAGAAAAATATGAAATCAGGAAATAATATGACAAAAATTTTAATAAAAGTATTTTTATAGTGTGATTATGTTTATAAATATTCATGATAATTATTGGTAATAACAAGATATTAATTAAATTCATTTTAACTACAATGTTTATTGATTTATATTTTATCTGAAATCAAAGGTAACGTACTTTTAATGAGTTATATCGAATTGCCATTAGTACAATACGCGATTAATAAACGCAATATCAAATTTAAAAAAGATAATTGTATTATAAATTTCGTACAGACCAGACAATTTCCATCCGAATATATTATAAAAAACTGAGTATAATTTCAACAAAATTATATTCTTAGTGCACGTACAGAGTGACGCTATGAGCGCTGGTGGAAGCTGTGCTGTACTGTATTTTTATATAAAAAGCAATTACAACAACACTACAGCATAGATTCTAGCACCGCTCATAGCACCACTCTGTTCGTGCACTAACTTTATTTGCAATTTACTACTCTATTTAGAGTACATGTAAGATTTCTTATTTACTATTTATATGGTTGCCTTTTCTACCGTTTTTAATGTCTAGAATAGATTAGAGTTACAGAACTGGCCATTGTGTTCCCATATGTCACCGCGGCCATTACTGACCTATTGTGACGTTCTGTTATCTTATAGCTCTTTAATAAAGTTCAGGTTATAGATGAACCTGAGGGCGGGTTTTAGAGAGCTGGTGTGATGTCATGTGGGTACCGGGTTTAGGAACCCCTTGTTAAACTATTGGAGTCTGTTACGAGAAAGCCCTACGCATTCACATAGTATGTGTTTGGAGGTTTCGTAGTGCTCACAGCAGATTCTACAGAGGGGTGAGTGTGATCTGTCCACCTTGTTAACATGGTAGTTAAGCCGGCAGTGGCCTGTTAGGAAGCCAGTTACTATTTTAAAAAATAATATAAATTAATAGACAAAAAAGCTATTCAATTTTACAACACATTCATATATTTTTTTTGGTCACCCTATATTTATTTTACAATTTCAATATAATGTGTTAGGTAGACCACATACAGACTCCAAATAACTTTAGTCACTAGGTTTATTCTTATGTATTCTATTTCACATTCACAGACACTTTCGCTACAAGTTCGCACCACATTAAAGTAGAAGCTTTCCCGGTACTAGGAATTTGCCATTTCATCTCGTTTCAAAAAATAATGATAAAAATTTAAGAAATAACAAAAAAAACTCGACAATTTTCGAAATGTTAAAGTTTTAGGATTTAATTTCAGAAACTCATTAAAAAAAATTCAAATAAATCCTTTATTTATTGATCAGGGGTTGCCGATGAACAACAATTGAATTATTCGTAAATTTTCTTTTTAAAACATAATTACTTACATACTTAATAGGCACTACAGCTACAGGTAACC
The DNA here is from genome assembly GCA_963920725.1 of Rhamphomyia laevipes. Lineage (NCBI taxonomy): Eukaryota > Metazoa > Arthropoda > Insecta > Diptera > Empididae > Rhamphomyia > Rhamphomyia laevipes. The sequence continues at coordinate 38,908,861 of OY987259.1, forward strand.
TAGGACAAGTAAGAAAGTTATTCTATTACAGCAATTATCCAGCTTCTGGTTATGTTAAGCAATTCCAAATTCCAACATTCGCTTCAACAACATCGTTCCACCGAAGATTGTGTCGCCCTCTTTTGCGCCTACCATCAAGTTTGTAGTCAAAGATTTAACATAAATAACATAATAAACATAATTTTTTATTAAAGATTGTTTATTATTTTATATTTTATAAGTAATTATTATGATTATTTTAATAATTCTTACAAAAATTAAAACTAACAATATAAATAATTCTAATTCTAATGTTTTCCCTATAAAAACTTTTGAATATTTTAAAGGTATACAAATTTTTGAAAACAAAAATTAAACTTTATGCTAAAATAATTTAATTTTTCATTCACTTGTACATTTTTAGATTGTAAAATTGCTTTATTATTATTAATATGCCAGATATTAAATTAACTTTTTATTGCTAACAACATTTAAATTTGCAAAACGAATAAATGAATATTTTATAATGTTTGGAAAAATATAAAAAATGTACAAAAATAATTTATACAAATATAGAAGAAACAAAATAAAAAGAACAATTTTATGAAAATAAAAATCTGTTTTAAAAGGTTGTACTATTTTTAAAAAATTAACTTGTTTGCAGTTAAAAAAAGGAAAAAAAAACTCCTAATTGCATAAAGAGGATAAAAATAATATGCAAATAATAAAAATTAAATAAAATAAAATGCGAATTAATTTATAAAGAAAACTGAATATAAATTTTTTGGGTATTTATTTAGATAATATTTATGAAGAACAAAAATATGTTTTTAAATAAAACTCAATTTTAATAAATTTAAAAAAAACCTCTACACAATTGAACTGTTTCTATGTTCTGTCAACACAAGGAGGACATACAAAAAAAAAAACGTTATTAACTTCTTCACGTGTTGCGGAGTGGAATGGACTGGATTTGTGAATCCACCACGTGAACACCGAAAAATGTAGTATGAAGTGGATTATCAACTCCGCTCAAAATGTGAAGAGTGATGTCTAGTGGATTTGCAAATCCGTACCACGTGAACAATAGTGTAGTGGAGTAGAGTGGATTTTGACATTTGTTTTATGGTTTCAAATTGAAATTGCAAACGAACTGTACAAAAACGGTTTTTGAATTAATTTAAACAATTTCAGAAAAAAAGGATATGTCAAATAAAATAGTTCAACATGTTGCGTTATGGTAGATTTACTACGATCCACACCCAGGTGAACACTCATACTACGACCGGATTTAGATTTACAAATCCAGTCCACTCCACACCACGTGAACAAGATATATGACTATATAGATAGACATCGAAATTTCAAAGGTTATGTTATTATTTCATCGAAAACATGACGTCTGTCAATTTTTCATTAACAGTACTGGTTTCGTAAGTGACAAATAATTAGAAAGAATATCAAAATAAACGTGATTAAAATTCTGTATGGTCTACAGTAGTTTCGAACCAAAATTTTATTAAATTTGAAATTTGTATAATTTTGAATCTGCATTGCCATATAACGTACAAAATGTATAAAATCTTAAACGATTATTTATTAAGTTTTCGGACGTAAAATTAATGTTTTTCTGTTTTTATTTTTTGTAATTTCTGTCATATCCATCTGATTTTAAATAAATTACGTTTGCCAATGCCAATAACTTATAAAAGGACATTCATTTTCTTAAGTGAAACTTGTAAAAATTTCAAATTGTTAAATAATCAAACGGAAAACTATGAAGAAGTTATTAAAATACTTTAACAGAATATTTCTCCATTACAATCTTTGTACTTTCCCATGTAAATTATTGGCCAATGATTTTCTTCAGCTATTCTTCGTACAATTCTTTATACTGTAATTGGTATAACATTCTGATATTTAATGGATGATGTCATTATTATTATTTGTATGTCCTCTAATCCGTTAAATCTTTATCAATTATAATATTTGGTTAGAAGATACCACTTATTAAACTAACTAGGAGCTAGGACACTTGTTTATTAATATTCTTTGTAATGGAAAATTTTGTATAACGTTTGAAAAATAAGAAAGAATCACTTTAAAATTGAAATATATTTTAAATCAAAATTTGTTGAACATTATGATTCCTTTAAAATTTTAATGTTAACAAAATTTTAATTCGCTTAAAGATAATTGTTTTATTTAATTAGAACACAATTTAGTGTAGCTTTCGAAAGTATCCTTCACCAGTAATATAAAATAATATGGATTGAATTGGATTGGATTGAACGTCAGGCTTTCATACACGTAAGCTAGAATTAAGCATATCCGTCACGTTACACATACCGCGGTGACTTATTCGAGCCACTTATTCGATTGAATTTCAGAATTAGTTTCCTACGCAAAAAAAAAACTGCTTCATACAGTTTGTTAGTTTGTTCAGGTAGTAAGAACCAAAGTATTTCCGTCGTAAATGCATAAGATAGAGACAATGAGAAAGAATTGTATTCAGTTGTCTTACGTTTATCTTCGCATCTTTTACACATGTATGACTCGATTAGCCGTTTTTTAAAAGCATATCCCTCAGCATTAAGTGTCCTATTAAGAACGCGGTCGCCTGGAATACTGAGCTTTTCCTATTAATAAAATAAGTTTTTTTTTTTATTTACAAATTTCGGATTAACCATGAAAAATACTCAAATTAATTATATTTGTTTTACTAGTTCGAGGCTGAAAAATTCTGAAAATGGGCTACCCCTTAATAAGGTATTTTTTTTTTTCATATAAAATTTAATTTGTATTTCTCTGAAAATGGATCGTTTTTTTTTTTGGTTAAACTAAGTGCATACATTTTATTACTATGCAATCAAGAATTTCCATTTTTTGTAATAATTTCGAAGGACTTAGAGAAAAGGGAAAAAATTGTATTTGCATCGCAAAACTGTTGAAATCTTTTATATATGGATACTTTACCAGATCTTAGATAGATATGTAAATTTATACGGATGTGTTTATGATACAAAAAAATAAAATAACAAAAAACGTATTTGTATAATTCTCTCTTTTTTAAATATCTTGCACGCTAAAACTGAATTGAATTGCAGAATATATTTTAATATTTAAAAAGAAACAATTTTTGGTGAAATGAATATTATATAAGAAAGCAACTATTTAGTAATTTTAAAATAGAAATAAATTGAAAATGTACATTTTTAAAATTTTGTACAAATTGAAATTTTTCAGTTTTGTTTATCTTTAATCTTGAAATGGAAATCTGTTAAAAAAGAAAGCAATTTTTCTTTTTTTTTTAAATATATTTTCTTTTCTTGTTGAATTGTGAAAAAATACAACGCTTTAATTTGAATGAAATTTGAATAAAAACTCAATTTCTTTACATAATTATATCAAACTATATTTCTATAAATATTGATTATATCTTAACAATTTAATAATGAATAAATTAATTAAAAGAAGAAAAAAAATTACTAAAAAGATATTTATAATAAGAGAAAGATCAAATTAAATGATATATAAAAAGTGTCACATTTTTGGGGTTTTTAGTTCTTATGATGATACCAAAAAAAAAAAGATTAATTATTCTCCCTAATACTTTAATACCGAACTGTCAATAGAAAAAAATATCAGTCAACAAATCTTTTTCAGAATTTTTTCAAGAATTACATTCAAGGAATTGGTTCTATTCAAATTTTGATTATTTAATTAAATTTATAATATAATTTTGATGATTATAATTTCATAAGAAATTTTAAATGAAAATTAATTATACATTTAAAAATATTATTTAGATAATTGATCAAATTGACCCAATATAGAATCAGAATTAACGCTTTGACGGACACAATTTGGTTCACGTGATTCAGCTATAGCTGAAATAATAGATCACATGATTAGCTCACTGCAATTGCAGTTGTTGTTCGTGAACGTGTTAATCTATATAAGTAAAAGAAATCATAATTTATAGTGAAACCAAATTCACAAATTTCTTTCGGTACTATGCAGTTTTGAATAGCCCAGTTAGTATCAACGCAAGTTTCGTTTTGAAATTCAATCAATATAAAAAAGTCAGGGAGCTATTAATAACGCAACGCAGAAATTCAACATAATTACAATTACCAATGCACGTTGATAACGTTTCGTTAACAACTAAATTTGACAAAACTAAATTTTGACAGAGAAATTTTTATTAAAGTAATTATGTCTTCGTTTAATTGAAATATTGAAAGATAGTAAATATTACACGATAAATTTAGTCTGAGCCTCTGAACTATAAATTAATATTACACATAATTTCATATATAATATTTAAAAGGTTCTATTGAAATTTTGAGACTATCAACTATGGCGTTAACGTACGTTTTAATTGTTGCGTTTGTTTACTTTGCGTTGATACTAACTCGTAAATAAATGTTTTTTTAAATGTTAATAGAGTTCATTATTGATGTAAATAACTTGGGGGCAAAGGTTATGTTTTAATTCGTCCATTACGCGGTACTGCAGTTGTTCTCATTTTTGTTTAAGAACTGCAATTTCTTCATTATACTATAAATTTAATAATATCCGAACTCATTATTATAAAACTTAAACTTTACTTCTGGTTCGCGGTACTTTTATAAATTAGCAAAACCGATGAATTACTGTCGCAGTATTCCAACAAAAGACACTATTGCTAGAATTGAAAACCTGTATTTCCTAAATTTACAATTGTTGCAGTTCAAAATTTACTTCTTCCCTGTTATAAATCATTTAACAGATTAAAATATTTTGTATAAAATTTTTGTACATATCTAAATATAAATAGCATAAACGAAATTTCTCTTAAAAATTCCATTAATTGATGACAATCAATGCGCAGGACATTATACATTTATTCTCTATACATATTTATAGAGTTTCTTTATTAAAGAGTTCAATTTTTATACAGAGCATGTGACCACCACAATAATTATTTATTTCCATATAATAAAAATCCTTTAAAATATCCGGCACAATAAAAGGATATGAAATGAAATAGTATTTTTTATATATAAATTAGCCGGTAGCATAAACTGAACAACAGTGACATAATATTATTTTTTTTGTTAGTCCTTTACGAGATGTTAACGTTTCCGGACGCGTTTTATTCTTTTTAATATTACGATTTCTATAAAATATCAAATTTTTTATATAAATCTTTTAATTATTTTAACTAAAATGATAATAATATAGAAAAATTTGTAGTTAGTGTTGCGGATATGTTGCGGATGTAATGGTTACTAAAGATGTAATCATAAATTTAATATTATAATTAATGTTGTGATAAGCATAATTACAATAACTGATTTATAATAAACATAAAAAAAGTGAAGATTATAAAAATATTAATAAAAATAATTTAAAAGTTTTTTTTTTTATAATCATAAAAAATGATGAAAATAAATTTAGCATAAAAATTGAATCTATACAATAACAAAAAAACATAATTTAATATTTTTTTAAAAAAATGATAAGTTGCTGATCTGTAAGGTGATTTTTCATTGTCATAAATTTAAGGATATATAAATATACACTCATCTGTATACCCACTAAAGAAAGGATATTTATGTTACCATGAAGATCAACAGCTAATAAAAAACTCAAAATGAATTTTATTAAAAATAAAAAAGAAATTGTTGTTGAACATAAAAAGAAATTTACAAAATTGCCAAAATTCAGAAAAAAAAAAAAAAAAAATTCGGGGGGATTTAGGATTTTCTACGACTACGAGATAAAAAATCTGAAAAAAGCTTAAATTTCATATTAATAACGTAGTATCATAAATCAAAAATTATTATAGGATATCCTTTTTTTTTTATGTTGTTATATATCTATGTGTTTATGAGCATCATGGTTAGTTTTATAGAACATAATTTTGGATTTATACATAACAACATAAACGACTTTCACTGGTTCCTCTATGGATATTATTTATAGTGTCAATGGTGTTTTAAAGAGTAGTTGTTGAAATACTCTGCGGGTACGCGTTGCAGTTATAATAATAAATAATATTTTTTATAATTTTACGGTGGCAGGATACAAAATATAATGTTACGGTGGCAGGATATTCTATATTACATCCTGTAAATTTTTTTTTTTTTTTTTCACATTTTGGTCAATAAATTTTGTTAGTGACCATTTTTATATAAATATATTTATACGTTATATTTCCGGATTTAATTTTTACCTTATTTCCGTCCTAAACGAGGTCGAATTTGTTTTATAAACTAAGATGATATCTTTAGAAATTGCAAACTAATTTAACCGCACAGAAATAAAATTTATGATTAATTTTTGTATAGTATACAAAATATATTGTTCCAAATGTTATGAATTTAGCATTTGACTAACTCGTATATTAACTGAATTCGGTTCATATTTCTGGATAATAATATTATATGAAAATGAAAAACTATAGAGCACAGTCAAACCAATGAAATTGGTGAATTTTGGTGTGATTTTGTGGTGTTATCATTATTTTTCTATATAGTAAAACTAAAATTTGTTACATAATTCAATTATATATCGAAGGACTTTAGTATAAAAATGATTTTCAATATTATATGTTAATAATTAATGAAAAATTTTAATTATCGAAAATTTAATAAGAGAAAAGAGTCCATCAATTTTTGTTGGTCAAAAACGATTTTTCGTTATGAAAATAAAAATGTTGTTTACTATTTTCAGATTAAATTAGTCGTTTTTCGAAATATTTTAATCATTTTTCAAAAATTTTGAATCATTTTTCAAATTGGATCGTTTTTCGAAATTTTGAATAGAATTAATCGGTGTCCAAATAGAAATACTTTGAAAAATGATTAAAAAATTATGAAAAACGATCATTTCAATTTATAAAATTACTAATTCAATCTGAAAAATGTTGAATTCAATCTGAAAATGTTGTACATTGAAATATACCTGGATTTAGAAAGGCTGAAGGAATTTAAAATCAGATACTATTAAAGGAACTTCAAAAATCATCCGCTAGGACAAGAAAAATTAATTTAATTTTTTTAAATGTCGTTTTAAATTGAAAATTATAATTAAATTTAACATATTAAATGATTTACAGAAATGATAGATAATTGATCCATCGATGGAAAAGTATAACACAAAAGTATAGTAAACTTTATTAATTCAAATTATGTCCGCTAGTTGGTGCTTAACACTTTTAAATAAACGTATTTGAAAATATTCAGTAAATCTTAAACGATCTTTAAAATATGAACTTATTTCCAAATATGTTAAACAAAATATTAAGAATAAATCTATCAAATCCACAACAAAAATAAAAAAATCTTCAATTCCAACATTAAATTTTTCATTAAATATTGAACAGCATATTACATATAAAAGAAAAAAAAATTGATTATAATAAAGTTTAAATAGATCATTAAGTTGTTAAAAATGAACTTTTTACTCATATATAACTTTACTTAATTTAAATTCCGTAAAATATATATGTATTATGATTATGATGATGATGAACATCATTCATGTATAAATACACCATCAAAAATATGTTAAAAGTGCGCGATACAATTTCAAAAATTTTCACAACATTCTTTTCCTCCTGAGGCCATCCATGTTTGAACAACTTTTCCGGTTATAATCATAATATTATAAATTTTTGTTTACATCAAGTATAGTATCTTTCTAAGAAATTATTTAGATACAACATATATTTACATATAGATAATATTAATATTGATATATAAAATTTATATTATGCTATATAGAATAGGAAAATATTGTTCAGCTAATGGAAAAATCATAATAAGAAAGTTTTTTTTTTTTTTGAAAGTATAAAAAAAATTAATAATTTGAATAAATTTACCATAAGAAATTTATATCTTAAAAATTAATAAAAAAAAAACCATTGAAACATAAAATTTTCAGAAAATTATGGTTGTGGCATCAGCAATAATTAATTTATATACTTTAAGCCAATTAAAAAAAAATTCAATTTTATGTTATTCGTCATCAATTTTAATATTCATTTTATTAGAAAATGGTTTCATATTTAAAAAGATTATATTTCATAAATTCATAAATTAAATTTGTGTATAATTTTTTAATTTTCATAAAAATTATATTACATAAAAACTTTATGTTATATAGAAGAATTTTCCAAGAAATTTTCTTTATTTTTATTGAATAATTATAATTATTATGGTAATAAAATTTGATAATGGAATATGAAACTTTATGTTGTTAATTTTCATTTTTTCTTTTTATAATTATTTATGCAAAACTCTGAATATATGTTAAAATTATGAATATTATTATTATGTTAACACCATCGAAATATGTTTTTTAAAATTATACTTTTACATTATGATTTGGTATACAATTTGCTGAATATGGCAAAGACGTTTTCTTTCGTTGGCGTATACTAAAACCAGGAAAATGATTTCATAATTTTCAAAAAATTTTGTAATTTCTTGATTAATTTTAATCTATTCTTATATATAAAAATGTATCTCAATTCACGGTTTTGTTTAAGTTTCTGTGTTGGATCGAGTATTCAACCAGGAAGATAATTTTCATTGATTTTTTTACTACACGTAATCACACCAATAATGCCACACCACATCTTACTGAATAATGAACAGAAACTGTATCACAGAATGAAGGTAATTATTGAAAGGACCTTAATAAAAAAATCAAAACTTTCTTGATTTAATTTCAGACGTAAATCACTGAAGATTCTAATTAAATGATCTTTTAATGTATTTAGTACACATCTTCTAGTCAGAATTTCAATGAAAATATTTGACAAGTAAGCATTTTCTATACAAATTGCCTGAGCTATTTTATATATCAAAATTTTACTTGGCCAAGATTGTTAATATATATTTTTCGTTTAGCACTGCAACACGTCACTATAGATTTCCTTTAGCAATAATTTTTTAAAAGACTAAATATAATTAGATAAAAGCTATCTTAGTGTCAGTGTTCGTTCACTGCAAATCAGAACATCAACTTAATTAAAATGGTTTGTTGTTAAACTTAAATGTTTCATATTATAATCCCAAAAATGAAATAATCATTTTTCATATACTCAAGAAAATCGTTAGATATCATCAGTTTTGTTATACTATTCTAAAAAGTAATTCCTTCATTCAATTTATTCGTCGGGAAATTATTTACAGTGCAGACAATGACCTCAATAATTATTATTCATATTACTTATAAATATAAATAATAAGAAATTAAATTTAACCACCGTACAAAAATCCACTTTTCATTAGTTTCTTTGTAAATAATTATCAAAATTATTTTACCACAACTTTTTAATCCTTTTTTAAATTAGAAATATTTGTTTATAAATATGTAAAAAAAAGGAAAGAAATTATATACAATGAACAAACCAGAAAACACTTTTCCACAATGAAAATGAACTACAAAAATGTTTTCCATTTATTGAAGTTTGTTGACATCACATCAAATTTATATTAAATGACAAATTTATGATTCGTTAAATATTTTTGGAAATTGTTTTCGAAAGTTACAGGAAAACATGTTTAGATAATTGAAATGCAGTGTTAGCTTAAGTAAACTGCTCTGAATTGCCGTGCCATACTAGCACGACTTATTTGACTAATACGTATGATATTCTCTTTTAAATTAATAGTAGTTTACAGTGTTCTTTACAGTTCTGTACAGTTGTTTACAGAACAATACTTTAATTAGGTGCTCTTTACACTTAATGACGTCTGAATATTACAAACTAATTTACGCGTTAATTACCAACACTGTTGAAATGATAAAGATGTGATAACATTGATTTTCAAATTATCATTTGTTAATGCAATAACATTTTTCATATGTTTAAATCTTGTAATTATTTCCCAACATTTTCCTATCTTAATGGGCTATGTTAACAAAATGGCAGAATTTTTTTTTAATCTGATAATTATTTATTTATTTTTTGTAAAGTCTGATACTTTTTAAATTATAAATTGCATAATAACTTAATTAATATATTAACAAACTGTTAAAATTATTAAAAATACTTAACAGCGACAAAGTACACTGTAATTATTAAAGCTATTATTTAAAAGTCTTTTAATTTTCTGATAAAAATAGCAAAATATAGTAAAAAAAACTATAACTACGAATATAATAAACTTAAATTCTAATTCGAAAATTAATATTAGCAATGAAAAGTTAATTACTCCATCAGTTAAGTTAAAGTGGAATTATTTTATATTTTATAAGGAATTTTCAGATCCTTATATTTTAAAATAACTTTACGCTTGTCTTGTTCATTCTAATCTGGACTATGCTAGTCAAATCTAGAATCCATTATTCGATATTCATACTCACCTCATTGAATCTTTCTAAAGAAATTTTATAAGATTTGGTTTCCTGTCAGTTTCCTTGGATTAAACGTTAATCAAAATTTATCAATTTTCAGTAAGACCGACTGGGAGGTTTAATAATACTACTTTAAATTTGAATTATTACATTTTTTTTTAAACATTTTTTCTAGTTTCCACAAATTTGAAAATGCTATGAGTAATTTTTTTTTTCCACGAAATTTATATATTAAAAAATAATATTTTGTTTAGTTTGTCTATAATTTCAAAATTATATAGAACGTCCACTCTAGAGATAATAATAATTTCCTGTTATATTTCATATTTTCAATTTATTTATCGTTATTCTAAATCTATGAATAAATTAAGCTACAATAACAACAACCAACAACAAAAATATGTTGTACAACATTAAAAACGAAAAACAACATAATAAACAACTCTAGGAAAATATTCTTTGTCAAGTGTCCCACGAGTCTATAAACTTTGTACAATTTAAATATAATATTTTTCCTTTAAATAAAAAAAATAAATAAATAAATAAAAATAAAAAATTTTTTCTATATCTTGTTCAAACTTCCTGCAGATAGAAAATGGAAAAGGAAAAACTTTAAAAATTATTGCAAAAATTGTTTATACGGTGCTAGAAAATAACTACGAATATTTATGAAAAATTTCTAATTTATATTCGGCATAAAATATTTTCGGTTCCCTCTATCTATTTTTGAATACCATACACGCTAAAAGAATTTCAAATTGTGTCACATATGAAAAATGTATGTTATCTGAAAATATTAATGAAAATGTGGGCTATCTTCTGTCTGATCACATTTTCCAATAATAACAGAGAAATAAATAAATTTTCGTCAAGCGAAAACTAGTATCATTATTTATAAGCTTTATAAAGTTTTATATAGTCTACTTTAATATTCTAAAACTTCGATTCTTAGCCATATTTTAAACATTTAAAATAAATACATTTACATTCGTAAAGCTGTAATGGCAGATAAATATAAAGTCCAATACGTTGTTAAAGATAAGCTTCTTCAGTTTAAGAGTTTTCAAATTACATTGACATTTTCAATTTAACAAGTGCGGGAACACATAACTAAACTACAAAAAAAAATAGTATCATATTGAGGCGCCGACATTTATCGTAAGCCAAGCTAATTTTATGGGCTTTAATCATACATTGGATCATATTTAAGTAGCTTTAAAATTTCAAACCTTTTAATTATAAAATCAAATACAAAAAATTATGTTGACATATGCGCCTCTAAGTTTGATACATGGCATCGATATTTCAATTTCATTACTTTTTGAAAAGAGTCATTCGACCTATGTAGAAGGTTATTATCGCAGGTCGTATTTTTGAATTATTTTATTTTATAAATACATTTAGTAATTACGAATAAATAAAAATCCCAACGCTAAACTTTCGAGTAGTATTCTGAATATGACCAAACCAATGCTCAGACTGTACACAGGAATAGTCACGGAGAATTTACTATTGTGTAAACATGCTTCCCGACTATGCCTTACAACGTAAACCGCTTGTAGAGGCTACGCTGAAGATGACGAGACAATTGAACATCTTCAGAGTGACTGTCCTGCTCTGCGTAATAAAAGATTAAAAAATTTCGGTTTTTATTTTGCAGGAGGTTTAATAGCAATAAGCAAGGAAAAACCTGCTAATCTGGTAAACTTTGTAAAAGAAGTGGGATGACACGCACACAATTCCTGGTGAAAATGGGTAACGTTTCGTAAGGGGGTACAACGTTCCTTAAGGTGGTTTGGCCGCTTCCATTCCCCCCTTCTTAACCAAACAATTCCGAATTCACAATAGTTAGTTGAATAGTTACTTGAATAGTTAGTTAATACTTTTGGCAATTTCTGCGTTGATTTACGTTTCGTTGATATAATATTTTGAATCCGGTATACATGCCGAAAGCTAATCAATTTATTCTGCATGTTGACAATTTGAAATGGACAGGCGGGAAAAGTCAAAAAAATTAACAAAATCTTAAACAATTTTTTAATTCTCATAAAAGCAATAAATATGAAATTATGAGCTTTAATCATACATTGGCTGAATAAAATTATGTACAAATGCAGCAACTTTTTTTGTAATGCCCACCCTAATATAATATTTATAGAAATTCAGTGAAAATAATATAGAATGCAAAATTATATGATGCAAAAAAAAAAATTATTTGCATAAATCATAATAAAAAAGAGACCAATTAATTTGAAAAAAAAAAAAAAGAAAAAACATCTGTAAAATATGTAAATTTAACATCAAAATTTAACATAACAAAACTCTATTTAGCCACAAACCATAAATATTTACTTGATATAAACATATTCATTATTATGTTAAAATAATTAAATTTAATTAATATAATAAATAATAAAATTCAATAAAATGTTAAAATTTTATGATACATTAAAAAAAAAAACTAAAATTACATAATTTAATTACTGTTACAATTAATTTTATTAATTAATTTAAAATGCTTTTGGCAAGTTGAATGTTGTATTAAATATTAATTGTTAATTAAATTTGATATAATAATATCGAATGAAATGGATAAAAATTGGATATGCTTTTGGGGTACTTTGTTTACATGGTATCCCATTTTAGCTGAAGGATATCTTAATGTTTTTATGAATCACAAAGAGGTCATGAAATTAATGGGTAAGTTCAATAATATTTTAAAGTTTTTTTTTTCTATTTGATTGTATGATTTATTAAAAGAATGTAAAAAATTAACTAAAATGTCGTCCTTGAGGGTATACAAATTATGTTTAATAGAGTCCGTAATAATTAATTATTTTAAATTATTTAAATTGTAGACATTATTAACGTATACTCTACAGAGATATAAGAGTTGATTAAAGTTAAAATAAGCGCCTACTGTTAGTAGTCGTCAATAATGAATTGACGACTTAGTAGTCATCAATAAAGGAATTTTAATTGTATTATTTTATATGAACTATTGTAAGAACTGAAGCTACTGAATATGCTTTTAGCATATTTAACCTTTATGCCATCAAATCGGAGTAACGAAGGAATTGTGACAGAAGGAAATGTTCTAACGTTTCTAGATGCACTTCACAAACTCTTATGCTTGAGTTACATTGTCGCTGTCATTACGCTCCCAAAAAGCGTTAAAACGCGTTCGAACGCGGTCTACAAAAAGAGTAGAGACAATAGAAAACGTGATGTGTAAATAACAACTGTTATTTTACAATTACAATTTTTTTGACAGAAAAATATTATTTCTAAATTCAATTTATAAATTGAATTTAAATTAATAAAATACCTTTTGAAATTTTTTTTTTAAATTTATAAATTTTTTTATATTTTGACACTGCAAAGCGCGATGAAAGCGAAAAAATTAAAAGTTGGTCAACTTTTATCCAGGCTACGTTTAGACTGCGTGCATTGTAACTACTTTCATACAACTCCATACATTTCGACTTTATTTTGACAAATGCTACGCCTAGAATGCGTCTAGAAAGCGTCCATTGTAATCGCGGTATTAAGTGCACGTATAGAATGACACTATAAGCGATTTTGGATGTAATTTCATATTATAAAAGTTAACTAAGGCACACTCATAACGTACCTCGGTTTCTAGCTTGATGTTTGTGTGACGACTATAGCATAGCAACGAGTTTCGGCTTATAATACTCATTAATAAAATCTTAAAAATATTTCATACTTCAAATTCAATACAGAAAATCATGTTTCTTTACGGATTATTTCCTCAATTTCTAATCGATATTTATTGTATTACTAATTAGGGTGTCAATTCATCATGATTCAAAATTTACTAAACTCATTCGTTTTCTCGTTTCTTTTAAGTGAACGTGAACTGGTAGGAGTTAATTTTAAATTAAATTTAAATTTCATGAAATAACCTCTCAACAGTTTATTTAATATAATAAAAACTAATTTAAAAATTCTAATCTAGGACATTCACGAATGATATTAAAGGACCTTAAACTGATCTATATTATAAAGCTTAAATTTAAATACAGAGCATTGATAAAAATTCTTCTTGACAACTTGATATGATTATAATCGTATATAGAAATAAGTCACAATGAATTAGCTCTTTTTAAAATACTGATTGATTTTTCACATTAAACATAAAAAGTTTAGATAAAATTTATCCGAAAATCTTTAAGAAGAAAAACTTCTTTTTTTTTTGGTTTCCTTAAATTTTCACTCGACCTAGATTTTATCCAAGACAATAATACCAAAAAAATATAAATAACAACAACAATTCACTTTCAATTATTGTCCTTATGGTTTTCTATATCACAAAAATCTTACCATATATTTACAACAAATATTACAATTCCTTTTTTTTGGCAAGGAGTGCTTTTTGCTGTTTACAATTGACTTTTGGCAGCATATAAAAAAAACAACATAGAAAATAAGAAAATAATACATAAAAAAAAAAGGTTCATTCTTTTTTCTAACATCGCTGATAATAACAAAATACAGACAACATAAACAGTTTTGAAGTATCCTTTTTCCATACTCCACGGTAAATTAGATTGTGTTATATTTATATTAGAGAGACGAAGGAAACACAAATAAAATAAAAAAAAGCACATAAAAGTTTACCAAGTAATACGAAGTAAAAGGACAAATTTATATGGGTGTGAAAAGGGCTGGAAAAACTGTTTTAGTTTTTCATTTCATTTATATAATATTTGTTAGGCGGCGGTTTTATATATATACCAAAGACCAATAAAAGGAAAATTAATTTAATAGGATCTGAAGTCATCAAAACAGATTGAAAATATTTAATTTTTCACTTGCCATCAGACATAATAAAAATGTTAAAAAAAAAATCTATAGTTTTATATCTGGAAGATTAGATTTCATGTCATTTATTGAATATAACGAAATGGAATGAAGACAATGAAGTAACAAGATTTAATTTTGTCTATACAACAAAATCTCATATTTTATATTATCCTATTAAAAATGAGGAATCAATGCAAGACCTAAGGATTATAATGTTAAATGATTTTTCCAATTTTAAATTAATAAAAGTCTGGATTAATAGTAAAAGTTTGAACTGATTTTATGTAAAGATTGTGGAGTTGATTATATTATTTCTGTTTGTTCCGCTGTAGTATATATTAACGTACCTCTGGATCTGAGTTCTCCTCTTTCTAACGATAGATTGAACTAATCTGAATCATATCAATTGCGCGCTAACTGGAATTATCCTCTTTATCCGTACTATGAATTCATAGACTGCCATCCTTAATATGTACGACGGATTGCAGTTTTAATTTCTTCATTAACCGGAATTGTCTGTATTAATTAA
The DNA here is from genome assembly GCA_963920725.1 of Rhamphomyia laevipes. Classification (NCBI taxonomy): domain Eukaryota; kingdom Metazoa; phylum Arthropoda; class Insecta; order Diptera; family Empididae; genus Rhamphomyia; species Rhamphomyia laevipes. Next base: position 38,924,558 of record OY987259.1, read on the forward strand.
TCATAAAGGCACAATAGACCAGCATACGTTTAAGTGCGAAAACTTCGGACAAGCCTCGTCATTCTTCAAGGGTGTCAGCAAATATTGTTATTTATACAATCTATACAATTTATCGATTAATTCAGTACCGTTCAAACGTCTCCATATGTTTTGTATGGAAACTCGATTCAGCCGAAAAATAGGTTCGATTAAAAACGAATCGAAACAGTTTTGGAATGATTGAACTTTTACGAATCCAAAACTGAAGGAAATGAAAAAAATTAGTTTCAAAAAATAATAATATGTGATTTAATCGGTTGAAATAGGTAACTAACGAATCAAATAGAAAATGAACTGATCGATAAATTTTAGCCCAAGCCTAAGTGCACGTACAGAGTGACGCTATGAGCGATGCTGGAAGTTGTGCGCAAGTAGTGTATTTTTATATAAAAAAGCAACAAAAACAATACTACAGTACAACTTCCAGCACCTCTCATAGCATCACTCTGTACGTGCACTAACTTATATAATTTTTCATGTTCTTAGTTTTTCATGTTCTACTACAAATTTTACAATATTGGCAGTCATTTCATTAAAATTGGCAACGATCGCTAATAATACAATCAAATTATGTAATGCATAATTATTTATAAGGATATACAAATATATGCAGCTGATTATTATATTGTCAAATTGCATTTGTCTGTGCAATATAAATAAAATTATGTTTCCAAAAGTTAATTAAAATATACAATTACGATTCAAAAGAATAACACAATTTAGCATCGCCAAAAAAGTTTTACAATTCAATTTTTGGAGTTATTGCTACAATGTATCAAATATATCTAATATTACTGGGACATAAATCTCGAAATCATAATTCCACAAAACAATTATGATCCTATAAATTAAACTAATAATTTTCTTATATAATAGAATTATGATTTGTGGAACTTATAATGTCGCTGCATTTTATGGTACATTTTCGACAAATGGTTATAAAAACAAATTAACAAGAAAAACAAAATTAAATTCTCAATAAAGTTACACGTATAAAACGAAAATTTTAATTACATTTATGATTTATAAATTTTCATTTACCGAATTTACTTTAATCAAATATTATATAATACTGAAAGGAATTTCATTCTGCACCAGGAACAGCCAATTAATATATAAAATATGGTTTAAATTTTCCTTTTTGAGTTATTTAAATTTCATGACGTTACTTTTGAAATTATATTGTCCTGTTTTATGAAATTTGAATTTTCCTTATTTAATTATCAAAAAATTCTGATGGGTGATTTTTTTTAATCACACAGTATTTCAATTGATTCTTATGAACGCTATAATGATATGAACTTGTTTTTTACTACTAAATATATTCATAATTTCAAACTTTATAAAAACTATTATAATTTCTAATTTATGTAATTTAAACAGGTTTAGAAGCTGTTATCTTCTATGTACATGAGGGAGCTATAAACAATTATGCAATTCAATTTGAAGTTCCATTAAAATCAGATCATGATGAAGTTGAATTTTATTGGCAAAGTTTAGTAACTTATCCTGTAAGTAATAATTTTCCTAATAAAATAATGTTATATAAAGTTTTATTAATTTTATTGAAATTCCAATTAATTAATAACAAAAATACAAAAATTTTATTTTTAGTTACTTTATACACTATCAATTGAATATAATGAGGAATCACAAGATGCCTTAAATCCACCACAATTTAGTATACCAACAAAAGGACATGTACCACAAAATATTGAAAAATTTACAATAAATTTACAATGTAATGGTAATGTTACAATGGAAGTACCACTTATTATTCATATGTATGTAAAAGGACCACCACGAACAAATTTTACAAAATTGGGTTTTAAAAGAAGAAAATTTTGCATAAAAGGTTCATAACCAAAAAAATTAGTTTCATTAAAATTTATATTACAATATGGAATTACTTATAATCTGGAATTTTCTTTCAACTGTATTTATAGGTAATCATACTATACAAAATCATCAACCAGCACCAGCTCCAGCACAAGCACCATCTGAAAATCATCCAGAAATGTTAGGTGCTGCAGCATGTGCAATGGGTTTAATATTGATAGTAGGATTAATTGCTAGTGCTATGTATGTAAGGGCGAGAAAACAAATTCGTCAGGACTCGTTACAGTGAGTTTGCAAAAAAATATAAAATACAATCCTTTTCCTTTTGAAATGATTATATACATAATTAATGTTGGGAATATAACCTGCTGTTTTCTGTATTAATGATAATTTGAACAATTTTTTTTCTCAATGCAATTTTATAATGAACAAAATTGAACGCAAAATATACAAAAATACTGAATCATTTTTTCAAATTGCATAGATAGAACTTAAATTTACAATTAACTTTAAATTCTAATAATTTTATAGCTTTAAATTTACTTATTTGAAGTGTTTTTTTTTTTTTTTTTTGTAATATTTTTTTTTTATTAATCCTTAAATTTTTTTTCTTTTTTTTTTTTTTTTTTTTTTTTACTTATTTGAAGTGTAATTCTATTACTTTTACAAGAATTAAGACATCATTACATAATTTTCACTCATTTCTTTATATATTAAATTTCAAATTTCGATGTTTTTATATTTATAATTTAGTTTTCAATAAAACATGAGAAATTTAAAACTATTTCAAAAACCAACTTGTACAAAATCTAATAATATTTATTACATCATAAGAATTTATATCTTTTTCAAAGAAAATGTTAGATTAAATTTGTAGATATTAAGGTTTTTCAATATCAATAAAGTTATCGCAACAAAATAAAATTACAAATTTTTGTAGATTTTTGTAATACGATTCTTTTTATTCGGAATTTATTTCAAGGATTTAAAAAAAATGTAAAATTCTTACTGAAATAAACGTTTTAAGTTTTCTTTTTTTTTCATTTTGAATTGGTTATCAATTTTCATTTTGATCTCAGAATTAATTTTGAGCTCAAGGTAATTCAATATCAATATGTCTAATAATCATCCCGTAAATTTATATAATTAAATCGTAAAAGTTCTTGAGGTTCTCTGGTTATTTGTTGTGCTGAAAATAATTTATTCGAGTAAAGGACTTTGCTCATGGAACGCGAACTGCGAATTGCGAAAACAAACATATTCGCAAATTTTGACATTTCTTTCACATGAAACACGAACTGTTAATTGTGAATATTCCATACAAAAATAAATTTGAGGTTAAAAACGAGCAAATTTTTTATTCGCAACAATGTGGAATGCGAGTAGCCTGCGAATAATGATTTGACAGTTCGCGACCAGATATTCCAATTCGCAGAAAAGTAATTAAAATTGTTTATTTTCATAAATTTAATTATACATGGAATAATTCATTTGTTCGCAATTCGCAGTTCTCGTATCATATGCAAAGCCCATAATTTAAATGTCCTGATTCATTTGGTGGTTTCAATGTTACACAAAAATAGTTGAATTTTGTTGAATAATTATGTTCAACACACTTAACATAACCTTTCCAAGCAAACATATTTTGATTTTATGTAAAATATAAATAAATATCAATGTTTTATGGATGCTTTATAACGTAAGTAATGTTTATTTTGTTACTACACCATGTTAACATTTTTCTGTATAGTACTTTTAGGTCAGTTTTAATTCGATTGTGTTTGTATTATTCTGTCTGTCTGTCTAGTCGTCAATCTATTTCGATTTTTTGTAAATATTTATATAGAGGAAATGCCCAATTATATTTTTAACTAAAGAATTTAGATTAAGAAATTTACATTAGTTAAACAAAACTTATGAAATAAAATATAATTTTAATTAGGATAAGAGAAGTATTAAAAGATTAATTAAATATTTCATTAATACATACTTTAAATTACATATTTTTAGCTGTAATAGCATGTTCACACTTGAATCTATACCCTGGTTATAGAGCTATATCATAATATAAACATGATATTGATTTATTTTTCCATACAAAAAATGTGTCATTCTATATTGTAATATCCGTATACCCACTTCGAAATGAGGGATTAACTGAACAAGCTATAAGAAAATATCGATTCATTTGCAATATTTCGATATTATTGATCATATTTCAATGAATTTTAACACCCCTACACAACAATTGTCAATCTTGTCAATCAAAGCACCTATGATATTATTGTTTTATTTTCAATTTTGGCAAAGTATTATTAGAATCATTAATTTTAATTTGAATTTTTTTTTTTTGCAATTATTTTATTTTCAATACCAGCTGATTTTCAAACTTAATGTCAAAATATATTAAGTATTTTCAGTGTGAACACCATTTTTTAAACCAGGGGTATAGGCGCCCATAACCAGGGTATAGAATGTAAGTGTGAATATGCTATTACATATTAGAAAAATCAATAATTTTGAATTAAATCGTTATTTAAATCGGTATTAAATTTGTGGAAAGGCTGTTAAATTATTTATTTGTAAATTGAATTTTATTTAAAGTTTTCTATTGACTTTTAACAAACTCATAATATTGTAAATTACATTAAAAATTTAAATTTTCAATAAAAATTTCGTATAAATATATTTAAATTCTTGATATTTTATTTTTTTCAAGAGTGTATTAAATAATATGAAACTCTATGTTTTTGCTATATGAAAAATGTCCTGAACTAATGTACACCTATTTATTTTTCTAAATAAATACGTATACGATTTTCAGGATATTTCGTCTGTTGTACATAAGATGGTTATTAAATAAAAATCCCTTTACTTTACAAACATTATTTATGTGAAACGAAAACAGAAAAAAAATTATGTTTTGTGATTCAATAAAAAATTGAATTCGATTTTTAGAATATTTGTTCATATACAGAATTTAAACCTACTTAAGCCTTAAAAATTGGAAATAATTTTTATATTGTAGAATGAAAATGAGCTTTGAACAAAAAATGGAAGAGATTATGGATTATCATGAATTATGTATTATATAGTTGAGTTGGAAAAAAATTGTAAATTTTTAGGAATATTTAATAAAACTGTTGTCTAGTCTCAACTTGAATATAAATATTTCAAAAATTTAACTAAAAACTAGTCTAGGCTTAAAGTCGTACAGCCAAAATAATCTCATAAAGTTTTCATGTTGATATAGTTAGTTAGATTATAAAATAAACAGTAGGAATAAAAACATGCTATTAGAAAATAATTCGTCATGTTAAGTAGAAGTGTAATTTAATGTAAGTGCCAGACTTGCTAGAAAGAGTTCAGATCTTACTTTTTTCTATCCTATATAATTCTGTGGTGTCTGAATTATATATATCACTAAAAAGAACTGTACAAAGTTAATTAATTACGATGTTTCTAACAAGAAACTGTCGATTTATCCACCACCTTAATTAGAAAAATCTAGCTCCTCTCTCTGCAAACTCTGAATAATGAAACTTCCGAACACATCATATATGATTGTAGAGGTCTGTTGGTCACTAGACATCAATTCTTTGGCCTAGAGTTTCTAGAGGAAGTGTATATGCCTAATGCCTTCAAAAATATTCTCAGATTTATCAATAAACTAAAGTTCGTAACAGTTTCGCCCAGCCTTTTTATTTATCTAAACTAATGAAATCTATAATCTTTTCCCATAAGAATATTATGATTAATATTATAACTTTATACATTGAGCTACAGCCTAATTCAAAGTATTATAATTAAATTAAACAGTTGATAAAGTTGTATTATATCAACTGTTTAATTTAATTATAATATTTTGAATTATAGGCTGTAGCTCAATATAGTTCATCTATAAATTTAAAATTATAGTTATTAGAATGAAATAAATTTCATAACCACATATTTTTCCAATTAAAATTGAACAGTTTCCCAGAGAGACAGCTAATTAATTGATTTCTACAAACTATATGCATTCCTAATTTAATTATTTATTATATGTTTCTTTTAAAGGACTAGTTACACAACTGCAGCATATGGAAGCCATCAAAATGTTTTCATTAGGTTGGATCCATTGGGAAGACCACCAAGCGTTAACAGTGGTTCATATGCAACTATAGCTAGTTTAAATAAATTTCCAATGGTTGAATCAAAAAAATCATGTAAGAATTTTAAAATAAATTTGTAAATTAAATAAATTTCGATTTTTGTTTCAATTATTTCTTATATAATTTAGGGTTTAAAAATTCAACAACACCGTCACCATATGCAACAGCCTTATTACCAAAATGCGATCAAATCGCTGAAACAATTTATGCAAAACCAGAATCTGTATGTCCATCAAGGATATCATATTATGCCTCATCACAAATAACACAGGTAAATAAATTATATTTCGATGTGAGTTCATATTTTATGGTTAACTTGAAGGCCTAAGGTTGTAAACTAAACTCGTTCTATTTTAAATATAATAATATTTATAAGAATTTGATAATATGATAAATATTCAGGTTCCCAAGAATGAAATCTTCGTATTTTTTTCCAAATTATTGTAGGCATTTTTATATTTTATAGATGAAAATTTTCCATTCTTCACAATAGCGTCCAAAAAGTAGAATATTAACGACAAAAATTAAATAATTGGTATAATATTTGTATTGATGAAAATTCTATAAATTAAATAGTGGAAAACTTAATTCAATTAATTTTGTTCATTTTATGTCCATGTCTGTAAATTTATGTAAAAAAATATGTAGGCCAAAAGATATAATTATAAATTTATTTGGTGGTCAGATTGAAAACATTAGGACAATATTAAATATATAATTAATTTATGATAAACTAATAAATTCAGTTTGGAAATATTTGGGAGAAAGTAAAATCGAACTGAATTTATTTATTATATCTTTTAATGAATACTGAAACTGAAATAATTAATTTTCTTATGAAATTAATGCTTTTACTTTTATAGATTTTTTTTTTTTTGGAATTAATTTCTGTGGAAAATAATTTATAGTATATTTGTAACTTGGACTTTACTAATAAAAATAATTGGTAGAATATTAATTGCAAAATCAAATTTATTAAATTTTATTACTACACTAACAATTACAACAATTTTATCGGAACAAAAATCAGTTATAGCTAATAAATGCGTACATTTAAATTCTGCACACAGAAAACTACTAACACAGAATAATCCGAACATACCAGAAAACCCGTTGACAGATCGGCAGCCTTAAAACCGGATTCACAATACGAGCTTAAGCCTTAACCAGATTTTAAAACTTCGATTTAACTTATTTTCTAGTTCTGAGTGGAAGCTTTAAAAAAATCCTTTTTATAGGTGAGCTTTAACTTAATTTAATCTTTAAGGCCTCCTTAAAACCGGATTCAAAATGCGAGCTTAAGCCTTAACCAGATTTTAAACTTCAGTTTAACTTATTTTCTAGTTCTCAGTAGAAGCTTTATAAACATCCTTTCTATATAGGTGAGCTTTAACTTAATTTAATCCGAAAATGGCTAGAGTATAAGCTTCTCTTCTGACACTTGATAATTTTAGTTTATATCCAGAAACAAATTCATATTCAATTTCAATAATATTACAGCTAAGCTTCTTTTCCTCCATATTATAACTACATAGGCTTAGAGCAAAGCTTTGAGTAAATTTTTATTAAGAAAGCATTTAAGCTTAAGGTACAGACTTAAATCACACAATCAGTTTACTTTAAGCTCGCACTGGGCATTAGATTATTCTTCCTAACAAATACATATTCCCTTCCCAAGCTTAATTGGTACTAATGCAAATCAAATTGTTTTTATAACTAATAAGAAATCTTCATTTTTATTAAGCTATACAAATTTAAAATTCTCAGGCTATATTTAATGTTTGTAATTTTGATTATGGTAAAAAGACTCATGAAAAAATTTATGAATAACAAAATCATATTTTAATTACCATAGATTTAAAATGAGAAATTTACTAAATGCCTTTTTCGCAAGTGTAATTTAAACTTAATAAATCACTTTAAGATTAAAATGATAAAAAATAAATAAATATATAATACCAAAATTAAATATTATTTATATATAAAAAAAATAAAAAATTGTTGAATATAAAACCAAAGTCTTTTGTATAAAAGTGTTAAAATTGGGTGTCGCTTAAAAGTGAATCAGATTTTCTTTTTTTCATTTAGTAATACGTTATACGTTTTACCATATTATAATATAAAAATATATATTTTAATTCAACAGAAAAATAACGAGGGTAATAAATCCCTTTTTATTATTTGTTATCCCTTCAACATTTTTCTCTGAACATTTTAATTACGAAAAAAGTACGCACTTCAAGGACTTTGTTTGATATGAACATGAACAACAACAACAGGAATTTTTTTTTTATTCCATTTTGTTGGAAATATATTACTATACATATATATACTAAAAAGTTGGGGGTAGCGGAAACTCTTCTTGTCATGATGTTCAAGTTACTCAACAAAAGGTAATAGATAATAATTTAGGGTGGGATCTCGGTTTTTATATTAAGCCACTTACTTAGTCATAAAAATAGTCTTCTATTATATAAACGAACCCTTAAAAATTGGAAAATTTTATTTTCATTTTTATTTGGTAGGATAGAGTAAATTGTACATCAATTTAAAACTTTTCTGGCGTTTAATATAAAAAAACTTCAATTACAGAAACCATATAAATATTAACATTTGAACAGAAAAATAATTGTATATACCAAAATTTGTTTTGGGGAGAAAAATACTTGTAAATGATAATGTATTTTAAATTAGAAACCAACCAAAATATTGATTCATTTATAGTGGCTATGGTGATGAAAAACAAGAAACAACAAGAATTTTAATAGATTTTGAAAAGCTGTTGAAAATGATTATTTTTTTTTTTGTAAATAGCTTCTTATAATATAAAAATGTACTATCAAAAATTATAAAAATAATTGTTTTGAATGTCTCATTAGTATTGATATTTTTAAGAAATTTGTTTTTCATAAGTCCATAATCTTTAATTTTCTTGTTTTTGTAATTATGTAAAAACCAAAAATAACAACAAAAAAAATATTCGAAAAATTAAAATGTTTTTTACATAGTAATTTGTAAACTAAACTTTTATAATACCATTGAGTTTTCTTTCACCTGTGTAAATATTCATCCATTAAAGTGCTTTTGACAGGGGTGAATTTGACTAAAAAATCCCTTTTGAAAATTAAAAATCTCCATAAAATTACAAAAGTTTTTTTTTTGTAAATTATCAAAGTAAATATAAAATTATCCAATACTAACAAAAATGAAAATTCAGTTTTTTTTTATATGTATTTATATAATTAACTTATATAAGGAATAGTTTGTTGTGTATAGATAGAAAATGGATGAGTCCACAATTTAAATTTAGTTATGCCGAAAATGCCGAGGAAGAAAAAAAATAGTACAATCTGGAAAAAAGGATAAATTATTGATCCTGATTATATATGAAAGTTATATTACAAAATACTAGCAATTGGGAATATGTCGTGAAATTAACTTTGTCTGTTCGGCAAAGAGCTTTAAATCTGGAGTAAAAAAAAATCTAATAACTTATTTCAAGTTTACTTAAATCTAATTCCTTTGTAGATTTTAGCCATTTATTCTATTCCAATTTTGATTAAATCATTTTCTTCCATACTCATCTCACATTTCGCCATGGTCTTTGGCTATTACAAAGGAAAAGGTAAAAACACAAAATATTCGAAATAATTGGCTGTCAAACCATTAAAACAAAATCTTAACATTCCTGATTTTACCCAATTTTTTAGGTTATAAAAGTATTGAAGGCTTTTAACATAATTCACCTTGAACTCTTGGAAATTTATTTATTACTTTAATTAGGTCAACTAATTACTAACTAAATTTACTAATTCACCAATAACTATTTTAATTAATAATATTATACATAAATAAGTCCAAGAAAATTCCTTGTAACACGACAAATATTCATTTACAGCAGTGGCGTGTGGTCTAAGGTGCTCTAGGTGCTGAGCACACCCTAATGAATTCCTAATAATTTTCAAATAAAATTTAATAAAAAAAAATATTCTAAAAACAAAAAAAAACCTTGGCAATTGCAACACAACGTCAATATTTTTACCCTATAAATTAAATATTTATGTTAATTAATTTTTTTTACACTAAAGAATATTTCTACGCGCCTACCAAATTGAAAAAATCTAAACACTCATACAATTATAAAACTTTGATATGATGTTGTTGCTGGTGCTAAAAATTTTCAGCACGAAATGGTCATACAAATTTGAAAATACAACGCCACACAATTTTTGAAATATATATGAAAATATAGTGCTATACTTTCTACCGCACCGATTATTTTCTGTGAAGTCTGTTGCTACAAAATTAACATTAACAATAAGAATGCAACGCGACTTCATGTAGATAATTTGTGGTTGCAAAATTGAAAAAATATATATGATTTTTTTGTGGTTCGTGCTACGTTTTCCTCAGCACATTTCTCATTTCACATATTAAAAATAAGATTAAAAAATGCATACAGAAAATATAATGTAGTATTGACTATTGAGAATGAGTACTTTTATGCACATGCATTACCATCATATAAGAAATTAAAATATATTGAATAGTGTGCTACAAATTTTTAGCACTCTTCAATATCAATAATCGTCAAGGATTCGTGAACTTTTACGAGTAGTTAGTTAAACTAAATCTCCTATAACCGCTTGTTAGATTTTAATCAAATTTGACACATGTGTTAATCCAAACTCCATCATGATGCCCGTACAAGATGGGGTCGGTACTTTTAGTGGGTATATGTTAGAAATTTCAGTTTATGTGGAGAGACATGAATTTTTCTTCTACGAAAATTTTTCAAAAAAAAATTATATCTTAGATCTGGATAAAATTTGGTACGCAGGTTGGTTTCATGGTTGTATACATGCCTACCAAGGAAGAAGTTAGTAACTTCAGGGGTTGTAAAAATATTTGATTTATATTATTATTGCAATTGTTACCCAAAATTTGACAATTATACATATAATATTCTTTAGTTATGGAAATTTTTTGATTTTGTTAAACTCAATAATAAGTTGCAAGTTTCTAAATTTCTGAGAACTTAAAAGAAATAGAACTTCAAAAACCTATATTTTAAAATGGTTTAACTGGTGTGCTTAATAACAAGTTAACCAAAGTAACCCATGTTGTTGTTACTAAAAAAATTATAATCAATGGAAATTTTTTATGATGAAGTGAGCGATGATTTTATTTTTAAATGCTAATCTCATTTTAATGCTAAAAATATTCTTGGTGAAATAAGAGGCTAGGGGAACTCACAAAAATCAACATCCCCTACTCAAAAACTTCTGTTATATATGTTTTAAGCAAAAAATATTTCAGCACACCCAGTCCTAAAAGTCACTGCACGCCACTGATTTACAGTATATTTAACGTAATTTCCTTTTTCAATTACTTTTATAATTTATATATAATACACAAAAAAAATGGTGGCAATTAAAACGAACAAATAATAAATCCGTGGCCTAATTAATTAATTGAAGCTTCATTTTAACTAACTATACTGACCAATTTCACACTATAATAGGTAAAATTAAATATAGTCTAAAATAAAAAGATAAAATTCTCATTTTTCCTTCAATATTATTACACAATTATCCTTAAAAATATTTTTAAGGTTTCCCTTTTGATCCTTTTATATAATATTACATATAAAAGTTTAAATATTTCCTTATTTTTAGTTGGTTTGCGTTTTATCACAAAATAAAATATTTTGAATTTTATTTATTTATTTTTTTGAAATGTCGTCAACCTTATAATGGTTCTAAAAGTGACATTTTTTCTTTATATATAGAGTGACATATAAAACCACAAAAATAACAACACCCAAACACTTAAAACATTTATTATTGCGGAGTTGGAGAAAAATAACCTCAATAAAACACATAAACATTTAACAGAAAATCCTAGAAAATCCCCAAATCACAATAAAAAGTGACAACATTTTACAAGGGTTTTTGTGTCAAGGAATAATAATACATAAAATTTATACAAAACAAAATACAAAAAAAAATAAAAAAAAAGGTTTTAAGGATTCGAATTCCGATTGAAAATTTCATTCAGTCAAACAAAAGTATTTTTTTTTTTTTTTTAAATAAATAAAATTATATTCTTGTCCGAATTTATAAGGACCATTAGACAGTTTCGTTTATATATGTACAATTTTTATTATTAATGAAAATTTCAAATATTGATTATTCAATGAAACCAATCCTGATCTTAATAAATCTTTTAAGCATTTCGAGACAAAATTCTGTTTATAAATTTACAATTTGTTTAATAGATAGAACATTATTTGTCTAAAAAGGTTTTAAGGATTCGAGTAAGTAGTCAATTGTAATTGTAAAAAATTAATAGACTTCCAACTGTCTAATTATTAATGTCATAACTTTTTAAGTTGTAATTTCATTAATGAACGTCGCTTTATAGTCTTTAAACAAAGCTCAGTAAGTTAGGAAAAAAAATTCTAGATTATTTATATGTGATTAGATATGCTTCATTAATCATCATAAGGAAGGACACTTGTTGATGGTTTAAAAATTAAAATTAGCCAATACAGAAATTGAGAAATAATGATTAGAAAACAATTAATCGATAAGGTTTTTTTTACATCAGAAACGTATTTCGACAATCTCTAATTGTTACACACAATACAAACGCTATCACAGTGCAATAGATATATAATATGAGGCATCGGAGGTACTATAACCTTGACTAATCTCACATGGATTAGTAATTTAAAAAATGGTTACCGGTTAAATTAATTTTCAAATAACTCAAATCTAATTCATTTGGCAATCTTTATTTAATGCTGTTATGGGTCTCTTAACTATATTGAGTATTGCTCGTAAATTAACTAACTGTTCGAAAAATTATATAAAATGTGCAATTACTATAGTATTACATTATAAATTATGTAATATAATTGACTCTTATAGAATAAGGCTAATAATGAAATTGTTTTAGCTATGATAAGTCATTAATTTTTTACACTTTTTTCATTCACGAAAAATTGGCAATCTAACCTATAATTAATTCATGCTCTATATAATAATTAAATTTTATTTTTTAGATTATTTTTATAGTGACGACATAGACGTAGACCAACTACCCTGAATTTATGAAGAATGAAATAATTCTGATTTAATTATTAAATTCTTTTCATTAATTAATTAAGTAATTTTTTATAGTTTATTATCAGCAAAACTAATTTTTAATTAATCTTCTTGTTTTTATTTGAAATTATAAAAAAACCCGATTTTAACAATCTGTCGAGAGCAGCTTTTATTTAATATATCATCAGTTCAACATTTTCCAATTTGTCATTCATTCTTTATCATCAATCATAATGTTTTATTCATTATAATATTCTATTCGCAAATTTCAATTATTATTTTATGTATGTTTATGTAATTTTTATACATAAAAATAACCTGTTTTTCAAATGCCTAAAATTTTCATCTCAATGTCCTCTAATTTCAAAAATGATGTCACAATATTTCATGGACTAAATAAATTTAACATACTAAACAATTTTGCTGTTTAACATATAAAATTATATGAAACTGACATTTTGGGAATTTTTATAGTGTTGATGTTTATGTTGGAGTGTTTGTTTTTTTTTTTTTTTTTTTGGTTGTCATCCTTATGGGAATTATTTTGGCACCATAAAAACAAACTTCTATACAGTCACCTTTTTTTTTGGAATACTACAAGTTTTATGTTGCTAACATAAAGATTGTTATAATTTTGTTGATATTGGAATATACTTTTTTAGATCTTTGTTAAAAAAATAAAATAAAAACAATTTCCAACTTCTAACCACAAAGACAAATTCTTAATTTTCTATATAATTTCACTTAAATTTTAATATGAATATTTTCTGTTAAATATATAATAGTAAAATGAGTGTTGGGAATAATAATTCTAGGATACAAGAAAGTATTTTGTCATTAGACTCTATGAAGTAAATAATTGTCATTGGGGACAGATACAAAACTCTTTTATCATTATTTTTTTTATTATTATTATTATTTTCGAAAAAGCAGCACAACCCTCGTTAAATTAATTTACTTAATGCCCTTGGCGTTATTTATATAACATTTGTAGATATGTATATATTTAAAATTTTATATAGATAATTTTTGTATATCTATCTTTCAGATATTTTAGTTCTTCTTTTAAAAATTTGTTATTCTTCTATACATATTTTCTATCGTATATAATATACGAAATGTTAAACAAACAAATATAAGTTTATCGAAGAGAACATTTGATGATGAAACAACCTTTTCCATATAATAACAATTCATAAAATCTATATACACTAGTAAAAATATTTGTTGATGGGCCTTATGTTAGAGATACTATCGCCGCCGGTGCTGCGTTGACGTTTTTCCGCACTGTCAAACAAAATTTAAGATACAATATAGAAATATATGAAAGCAGATAAACTCGTTGCCGTTGTGCTGCTGGTGGCGCAACAAAGTTGCTTGAATTTAGTCAACATTTTGCCACGGTGCCGGTTTTTGGAATGTCAGTTTTTTATATTGTAATTGTCATCAAAAAATTGTTTGTTAAAGAAGCAAGATGAGTCAATTAATTGAAGCAGTATAAAAACTAATGAAATTTAATATGGCAAACTAATAAATGTTTTATTATATATTTTTTTATCATGACGCTCTGCCGCTTTGAGTGTATCTACTAAAAAATTTCTATAACCGGCAATGCCATCATTTGACATTTCAAACCGGTCCGGTAGATTCGACGAGAGCGACGCGGTGAGAGTAACTCTAGACTCTAGGGTTTTATTCTTCTTTTGGACAGAGTTTTCTTCAAAATTGGTTACGTTTTATTACAAATGTGCAAGTTATAATTTGTATAGCTTTCATATAATAATTTAAGTTAATAAAATTTCAATTATTTTCAATCTTATAAAATAAATTATTATTATTTTAAAATATATTTCAGTTTGTATAATCAGCATTTGTTTAGTATTAAATCAATCAATTATTGGTTTGTAACGAGGGGATTTAAATTAAAAACTCTTACCCGAAAGTTTTACCACTCTTCTCAATGGTTCAATATTTTCCTTACAAACTTTCATCCATTTCATCTCCTTAATAATCGCCTGGTTCATCTCACCCTTCTCAGGATATTCAAAAATTAATATTCCAAGCTTCACAGAATGACAGTTACATCGAAAATGTGTTTAGGGTACATCATAATCTTCGCAAATCGATACCGACGTCAATCTGATCATTCATTACCTGAAGATTGATGTGCTTTAACAATACAATCTATATGTAACTCTTTGGATGCTGCTTTGTTCATAGAAAAAGTTGTTCTCTTAACATCGGCAACATTTTGTATTGATTGTGGTTGATGAATATTTTTAATAGTTCTAATATTGTTAGGTTTAAACTCTTATATTTAATGTGGGTACCGTACCGTAATAGGTTATTCTTATGAATGGAAAACATCGTGGAGGATGACATTATACGTTTTGTATTAAAATTGAATTTTGTCAAATAATTAAGCGTATATTTCCGAAATGACTGGCAATTAATTAAAATAAACAATTTTTACCTATGTCTTTCAAAACTTTAAACTTTAATAATTGATAAATTTTATATAAAAATGAACAAATAAAAAATGTTTTAACTATGAATGTAAAAACTTGAATATAAATACAATTAATGATGTGTATATTTAAAAATACCGAATGAATGAAAACATAATCTATGATTTTATAACAAAATTTATTTTTAAAGATACATTTTCATGAAATTTTATATTTTTAAAAATCATTTTAAGCAATAGCAATAAAATTATCATACATTTTTAAACTATACATTAAGTTACAGGTTACAAGATAATTCCTATAATATCCACTCTTAATAGTTGCAAATATTGTGCATAATAAAACTATATCAATTTTAAGACCTATCCTCAGTATTGTATCCATACAAAAATTATTTAAACTAACGATGAAATTCATACACATTAAAAATATAAATCCTAGTTGGTTTTTGTTGAATTAAACGTTACCAAAAGTACAATATAATCATAAAGCATATCCGGAACGTGGTGAAATTCATAGATTTCATTATAATATTTTCTAGTGTAACTATATATCATCAAATGTATAATATCATATAAACATAGACACGAGGTATATATATGTAGATGTGTGTGTATTGGGATACATGGGTCTATAATAAATATTAGACTTTATACCAGATAAGGAAATTTTAGTTTTCCATATAATACTATAAAAGATAGGAAACAGAAATATACGAAAAAAATAAGTCAATGAAAAATGTGTACATTAAAACTGTAACACACTATAATAGAAAGGCAAGGTATAGTTCAGTATATATTTATAACACATAATCTAAAATCTAAAGGTTTAAGTAATCCTCTAACCTCCCCTAAATCTGTTCGTATTAAGTCAGTGTAAATATTATATATATATAATTTTTACACAATTCCACATAGAGTACTTATACTATGGTCATGGGTGTTGTTGTATATTTACACTGAAAGAAATATATTCATATTGTTTCTATATTTGTATGTAATATGACAAACCTTCAATTATACAGAAGCTGTGTATGATTAAAATAAATTAAATCAAATTCACAATGTTGCGATAGTCAAAAAATTAAAATACAACAACAAATTAAAGAATGACAGTTGACAGTAAAAAAAAATTAGACATTAATTATTATTTGTTAACGAAAAGGGGTTACCGAATCTAACAAATGGAAGTGTAATCAAGATAAAGGTTTTTTATTCTGTTTATAGTTAATATTATTGAAACAGAATTTAATATGCGGATTACTGAAATTCACTTTTCATCAAATTCAATTAAATTATATAGCTGTATTACTTTTACTGATGAGTTTACAAAGTATTAGTAAGGCTTATTACTATATACCCTTAACTAATCCAAAAGTAAATAGTATCATACTTTGAGCCCGTGTGCCCCATTTTCCCATTTCCAACAAATACTTATTTAAAAGAGACACTTTTAATCCAAAATGAATAAATTATTGAAATTGGTTCCAAAGTTCGAACATTTGGCTTCAACAAGTTACTTTAATTGACATAATCTAATTCTAAATCTTGTTTAAAAACCAAAATGTTTGTATCCATCAGTATACTTATGACAGACGCAATTACTGCTTGTTAAATGTGAAGGCTATTCAGTATTTCAGTACATTTTACGCTGGAGTATAGTTATATGTGCCAGATAAGGACCTCAATATAGTAGTATTTCGTGAACCCAAATTTTATATATTTAAACAATATTTATAGTGATAATATTTCCCTTAGACTCTAAGGGATTAGTAGACCCAAATTCAACTGATAACTATACTTTTATTATAAATAAATAATTTATTTTTTTCAGTGTACGCAAACATTATTATAATGTTTCTTTTTCCAGAATATAATAAGCTTTGACTTGTGTTTGTTTAAACGTTTCACCCCTTAGAAAAATTTACCAAAGCCGCCGACAACATTCTATATATATATACAAACTAAACTATATATGAACGTGTATATACACACACATACACATAAAAAACCTACAGGGTATAATATTTTCTTTACTGTTTATTATGGGAAGTTTTAACTATATTGTTATTACATTTAAATTGAGAGGCGGAGTGAGAAATTTTATATTACTATACCCTCCACATTAAAAAAAAAAAAAAACTCATAAAGGAAGAAGGATTGTGTTAATGATAATAATTCCTTTTGAATGAATTACTATGGTATAACCTTTTCTTTGCTAAGCCATCTTTTAAAAATATGAAGAAAACACATTTTTTTTTTTCACATATTTCGTATAGAGAAGGGTTAGTTTTTTTCACATTTTATATATAAATTCTTGTCAAGGTTTTTTCTTTTTTGGAATTTTTTATATTTTGGAAATTGTATTAAGAATATTTAATTTAATAAAATGAAAATATATTTATAATAAAAATTATAAATATATAAAATTAAATTATAAATTTTTTTTTTAGATAATTTCAACACCAAAAAGTATAAAACATGGAAATTATGATAGTCAAGATAAATTACGACGAATACCAAACGTACAATCGGGAATATTAAGTTGTCAACAATTAATTAAAGAAGGAATGTATGGACGAATATATATTGGTAAATTAGCTGATTCATGTGATGTTCTAATTAAAACTGTAATAACTGGTGCATCATTAACACAAGTATCATGTTTATTATCTGATTCATCATTATTAATTGGTGTTAATCATCAAAATGTATTAGCACCAATTGTTGGTAATACAGAATTACCTGGACCACCAGAAATTGCATATTCAAATCCAACAAAAGGCAATTTAAAAATGTATGTTTTATTTTAAAAAAAAATTCATGTATTTTATGTAATTTAATTAAATTTTATATTAATTTAATATTTCAAATTTTTTTTTTCATTTAGTTTTTTACAGAAATCACGTGAAACAAATTCACCATTAAGTACACGATTATTGGTTAAATTTGCATTACAAATTACAAAAGGTTTAGAACATTTACATTCATTAGGTATAATTCATAAAGATATTGCTGCTAGAAATTGCTAGTACGTTTATTTAAAATTATAATTATTAAATTTATATTTAATATATTTATTTAAATTTAGTTTAACTAGTGAATCATCTGTTAAAATATGTGATAATGCATTATCAAAAGATTTATTCCCAGATGATTATCATTGTTTAGGTGATAATGAAAATCGTCCAATTAAATGGATGGCTTTAGAAACATTAGAAAATAAATATTATTCAGGTAAAAGTGATGTTTGGAGTTTAGGTGTATTATTTTGGGAATTAACAACATTAGCAGCAATACCATTTGTTGAAGTTGATCCATTTGAATTAGAACCATATTTAAGAGATGGTTTTCGATTAGGTCAACCAATTAATTGTCCAGATGAATTGTAAGTGTAACAAAAAAAAATTGTTATATATAAATAAAACTAAATATAATTTTAATTATTTTTATGTAGTTATACTGTGATGTCATGTTGTTGGTTAATTGATTCAAAACAGCGTCCATCATTTCCTCAATTAATTGCTTATTTATTAGATTTTCATGAAGATTTAGGAAAATATATTTAAATAATAAATTTTTAAAATATATAATATAATTTTAAAAACAATTTTATTTTATTTATAAATGTTGTATAATTCGAAAATTTTATAAAAGTCGAAAATCGATAAAATATATAATATGTATATAATATTAAACAATAGATGGCGTTGATAATGTTTTTAGTTCTTATTTTTAAGATTAATATTTTTTTGTATTTTTTATGCTCAAGGCTTCATTTACTTTGTCAGTTCGTCTGTTAGATTTTATTATCCAGATCTAGACGGCTAGAAACTTCAAAACTACAATATTTGAAGAATAAAAGTCTATAGTAAATTCCCCAGAATGTGTTCCTGGACTCCTTGGTATACTTTAAATGTATTCCATGCACAGAATAAATATGTTCTTATTAAAAGTATTTGAAATGATGGAAAAGTTTTTCTAAATATTTGAGATTGTCCTGTTAAGTACGCACCTATCTAGTTTCAAAAGAGTTAGTTTTTATTACAAGACTTTTAATATTTTATGTTATTAAAAATGTTGATTTGTTCTTTGGCAATGTGTTCTGCAATATGATTAGATGTCATACTTTTTGAATTTTTCAATTATTATATTTCAAAGCCAGAATTTTTGATTACTAAATAGTTAAACTCATACATTAACCCAAAATGACTTAATGAGTTTGTTGAGTTTTCAATATTTTTAACTAAATCAATTCCCACTATTGTTATTTAAGATTTTGATCGTTCGTAATTTTCATTTCCGGCATTAGAAACGGTTGAAAAGTATATGGCATCAAAAATGATACTTAATTTTAACTTTTGTAAAATAAAGAGTGAATTATAATTTATAATATAAAAATGTACGATTTCTGTCGTGCCAAAACAACAAATTATAATTTACACTTGTTGCAGCTTTCGTCAACTTATCGTTAATATTAAGTAAACATATTGTTAATATTTTGTTACACTCTTATCAAAATTACTTGGAATAAATGTGACAAATACAAAAAATCAATAACTAATGACATTAATCTTACTTAAGATTTCTTAAGTTACCGAAGTCTTATCGAAGTTTATATGTATTATAATTCACCCTTAATTCATTTTTCAATAAATTAACCTAAAAAAATACGGAAATCAATTTACAAACAATAAGATAGAGTAAATATTCTGAACTTGCCGAAATATAATTCAATTTTACCTATATTTCCATTCAGATGGAGTATTTATAAATAAGAAACAATAATTTTCACATATCAACTTGCTATAGCCAACAAAAATATGTTTTACAAAAATTATAACAAATTGCAGTCATATAATCTTTTACTCCATTCTGGCTCTGATGGCGTTGTTATCGAATATTTTTCTATGGATTTCCAGACCATTACATTTTTATTTATTCTTATTTATGAATTCCAATTTTTTCTACAAAAAAAAAAACTTTTCTGGATGGTTTTTATTTCATATGAAATAAAATAATGAAAAATTGAAATGTTTTATCTTACTATACATCTGTACGATAAATCTGTAACATATCTAGCGGCAACAAATGTTGTATCATATTTCAGTCTACACGTTAATTGATTTTCACCATTTATGAATTATTTAGACAGTTTCTAAAAACAAACGCAAATAATTTCAAATTGAACACTTCTAGGGTAATCAACGAAAGGTTTATTCCATATATTTTCGAATGCTTTTGATTGATTTTTGTTTAAATATAAATGTAAAACTAATGTAAATTTCTTTTAATAGTAAAATGTGATAAAATTGAGTATTTTAAGTTAACTTTTAAACAATTATAGTTCATATTCCATTTGTGTATTTTGTACGATTGGTTGATTTTTTAAAATATCCCATCTCACGGATCGCTATAATATAACTTCACTGTAAATTTACTGTAAAAAACGAGAGCTTGTCCATCTTGGACGTCAATATCAACTTAAACTTTTTGGCTTAAATAAATAATTTCATAATGTCATCAATTAATATGAAAATTACACTTTTTTAGTTACAAAATACGGATTTTAACCACAAACTACATGCTGCCCACATGATTGTAATTTAATATCGATTCGATCAGTAAAATTCAAATTTAACGTTTTCATATATTTTCTATGAAAAATTAATTGAGTGAATAATTGAAATTGAAATCGATCGAATCGAAAGAGTTTGTAACGATTTAACTTTTACGAATCCAAATTCAAGCAAATGTCAACTGAAATTAAATTAAATTTTCAAAAAATTAGTTAAACGGTTGCAATCAATAACTATGTGTTCAGTCTACTTAAACCAGTTGATATGCTATACTGCATGAATCCATTCGAAACTGAACTGATCGATACAGTTTTCGAGATGAAGTATACAAAAACTTAAGTATATTTAAAGTACAATCTAACTGGTAAATTAAAATATAATTACAAATAGCATTTATACGTCACAAGCATGTCCTGCTGCCACTAATATAGTTTATGTATAATTAGCAATTTTCTTTTATGGAATGAACCCAAAAGGAAAATATTATATTAAATTTTGCTTAATATTCGTACTGTGTATGAACATCTGGCAAACCTTTTAATCAATATTTAAATCATCTACACATCAACCAGTTGATGTTAAAAGAGTATTTTTATTATCCATATACAAAATTTATTCATCTATTTTCCATACTTAAAACATAATCTAAATACATAGAAATAATTCTGCTCCTGAGCTGATAAGATACGAAATTATTTATATTTTAAATTGCTGACCAGAGGAGCTCATAGTATTCAGTATTATACAAAATTTTATAAAAAAAAAATTATTATAAATAAACTTTAAATATTTACATTTAACAAATTTCTTACTATATATTTAATCCTAAATATTTAAATAATATTATCTATCTATAAATATTCGAAAAAAAGCACACTTTAAATTAATCATGAAAATGTAAATGTTAATTATAAACAGTTTTTTTTTTTCATAATCATAACTTCTTGTATGTATTAATGTTCGTAATATTAATTAAAAATAAAAACTTATCTAAATGTCAATAATTCCGTAACTCTTAATAAACTTATCCAATTTTAATTTTTAAATCTAATTTTTAGTTAATTTTTTATATTTTTCGTAATTATTGTTATATGGGATTTTTGTTGTGATACCATAATTTAATGTTATTTTAGACAGTTATGAAAGGAAGAGTAAAAATTATTTTAATAGATAAATTTTATAAATATATTATGTACAAAATATTAAATTATGTGAAATAAATAATAAATTTTTTAATGGAAAATGCATTTATAATTTAATTATATACAATTTCTTAATTTTGTTTCTTTACAATCGACTTATTAAAAAATTGATCTTATAAAATTCATTAAATAGCTAACAAGGATTTTATTATGAAGACAAAGTTTGGATTCAATCTAAGACAAATTACTTAACACTAAAAATAAAAAACATAATTTGCATACAAAAATTAACTCCAAATTTAATTTACATTATAAAAATCATTTTAGATATAGAACCTTTCCACCAAGAAATTTTTTTCAGTTTTTAAAAGCCGCAGGTTCAACAATATTAACTTATTATCGAGTTCGCTATAAAGTTAAATTTTTATTCAATTATTATATTCAGTTTTAATTAATACTTTTTAAGATAAACAGAAACTACGAATTTTACAACTTTTTCACGATAAACTCGATACCACTAAATTTAAATCATAAGCAGAATTATTCAATTTTAATTTCACAATCTTAAAATTGTATAAAGAATTTAATTTTACAACGAACTCGATACTAGGCTTCAATCAAAAAAATTACATCAGCTATTTTACATCAATCTTTTTACTATGGTATTCAAATAAATCATCTTCAATCTGTATTCATACGGTGGTAAAATTAATGGATTAACCCAAGGAAGTTGACGCAGAGCAAATCTAATAAAATTTCTTTAAACTGATTCAATTCTATGAACATGCAAATCAAATTAAAGGTTCCAAAAGTGACTTACAAGTTTGGAGGAACGAGTTCCAAGTTTGGACGAACGCGAGTTGAAAGACACTTGAAAATTTATGTATGAATCAGAAAAAAATCTTTTGACCACCTTTTTATGAATCATATAGCATTGAGCTTGATTTTTAAAAAATGTAACTGTGGATCTAGTTTGAAATTAACCAGTTGATCTAAATCAATTCCTCAATCTTTAAATAATTCAATTCTCGCTACAGTTTTGTTACTTAGTTTTGTTACTTAGAGATAATATAATCTCTAAAAACTGTTACGATAAGCGTAATTACTTTATTTTCATGGTTGATTCATAGATTCATAATTATATCGTTTCTTAATATTTGAAAACCATAAAAATTAAATTATTAAGAAAATATTGGAAAAAATTCTAATTCCAAAATAAAACTATATAAAAATCAACTGCAAATATTTTGACTATACTAACTCTACCGTCGAAACTGGGTGTATCATATTCAAAATGGTTTATCAAAATATGTATATCATCGTTCCCATATCCTTGTTCTCGGTATCCTTTTTTTGTATACAATATAATGTAAAATTTATGTAATTTAATTATATGTTCCCCTAAGTTTATTTTACAGCTTTTAAATTTTATATAAATATTTTATATAGAAAAACCAACAAATAAATGAAGCTAATTAAATTTCAATTAATTTTTCAAAACTTTAAAAAAAAATATGTACATAAAAAAAAAGAATGTTAAAACATAGTCAACACAACATTATCACTGTCTGATAGGCAATCTATATGCCAATCTCCCGGAATGTAAACCAACCTAAATCAAATGGTTTGTATAAATGGTCATTAAGCTAACAATTAACAACAAAATCAACTTTTTTTTTGTGAATGGATTTTGATGAATTGGATGGTATGAGCGTTCAAATGGATAAAAGATCAAAGTTCATGTTATTAAATTTATTTAAAAAAAAAAAAGAAACATCAGCAAAATAAATTGTATTCCGAACCATGAGAATTAAAATATTAGGTAACAGCATGTGCATTCTCTGCTATTAATGTGTAATGAAATACATAACAAAATTTACAAGCAAATGGGGAGTTTTTTTCTAGCAAACTGTGTAATAACTAACTTTATGTCATGTCTACCTTCATTATTTGCCATTTAAAGTTTACATTTAAAAAAAAAAATGTTTTTCTAGTATATATTTTTCAATAACATATTTTATATAAAAAAAAATACTATTTCAAACAATAACAATATTTGAACTGCGGAACTGGAAAAACAAGGAGTTGAATGTAGTATTACCCTTAAAATTATTATTATTAATTTTTATCTTATTTCATAGTCAATATAAATATAATTGGATAAACTATATATCGATAGAGAGTGGACACCAATTTAATTCACCCCTAACCAAATCAAATATTCTATATAAAAAAAATTAAGGGTTGAAAAAAAGTTAAACATAAATTTATAGCCAGAGGGTATTTTTCAAATAATGTCAATTGCATTTAATTTCTAAGAACACGCAATATTTTATTTCATATTTTATTAATAAATTTTTTATTTTTTTACAAAAATAACAAAATGTCAAGTTTTTATTAGGTAAAAATTGGCTGGTGTACTGCGTTTATCAACCCTAATATAAAAATTATGATTTCGACTTGATATACATATGTACAAAATTCTTACACTATATAAAACTAATCGAATAGTTAAAAGGTAGCAGAATCACTACCCTTTATGGTTTTGAGGAAACTAAGGAAGTAGACCTTTCGGTGAAACTAAATTGAAATCATTTTTTTAAGGTTTATTTTCGTGGTACAGTTCAGATAAGGTTGCAGATTTTGTGTAGAGAAAAGAAGCAGAATTAGTTAAATTTAGTATAAAGCAAAAAGACATGTAATTTTACTCGAAATACCAAAGTCTTTTTACTCATTGCAGAAAGAAGTATTGGAAATAATTAGTACAAAAATGAGACAACAAAAAATTCACTTGCAGTTGCGAAAATCTGATACTATTTAAAATCTTTATTGATACATAGTCGCATCTTCAGACCATATTTACACTTGTTAAATTAATAACTTAGAGTGATATCCGGCGAGCAATGTAGTTTCCGTCGCTGTGTAAGGAAACGTGATCAAGGATTTGTTTACCTTGGCTGAATATTGCGGAAGGCAAGAATAGGCTAGGGATTACTAACCAAAGATATTTTGCCTCAATCATTAGACACAATGTCGAGAGCACTGATTCTACAAGTGCGAGACAAAGTTATAATCGTTATTTCTCAACAATTTTTATTTCCAATCTAACACCAATTATTCAATGGAAAGATAATGTTTAAGCTAATGTCTAATCCTAAAACATTACTAGCAGTTGGATATAAGTTAAACAAGATTTTAAATTTATAAATTATAAAACTTTAAAGCTATAAAATCTATAAATTTCCTGTACAATTTTCAATTCAAAATTTTATATATTCCATTTGAAATCAACAAAATTTCTAATGTTATCTTTAACGGATCGATTAACAACATATATACATATAAAAAAAAAGAAAATATTTTTTAGATAACTCTTTTCTAAAATATGAAAATAATAATTTCCCATTAAATGTTTACATTGTTCTTATAATCTATTTTTGTTCATCTTTTTTCTATTACTATTATTTAAAATTGATTTTATGTCTCATTTTCTACACATTTCAAACTGTTCAAACATATAAAAGTGTTCATTGCTTTTCTTCCATATAATTTTGTTTTTTTTTTATTATTATTTTCATTTTTAAGCTTAGTAAACAAGGATTTGTTTATTCATTTTATCTTTTTCTTTTTTGTCCTCGATTAGTGGACAGACAATTTCAATTCAAACAACAACCTAGATTATACTCTTCGTTATAACAACACACTATGCTTAGTCATTTTCATCATTTACAGATCATCAAAAATTCTCCAAAACTCTTATAAAATATAAAGTTGCCCATACATTATAAAATATGCTTATCAATGTATTGATAACTTGGACAAGTTGTATCGTTTATTGGCAAGTTTATAATACGTTAACACCAATTTTGACGGTTGACAAATTGGTTGAAGAAATTTTGAAATATATTTTAATTTATGTTTTACAACTCTACTTACTGGAACAACATCCCAGGCCTACGCCAAGGGAAACGATTCCCTGATTTCTCTAACAAAAGGGCTAAAAAAGTCCTCACACTCAACAAAACCGAGCTACGTACAATAACTGGCCTGTTCACGGGCCACTGCGCGCTCAGGTATCATCTAAACAAAATCGGAAAGTCTGATTAAAGTGAATCTCGATTCTGTTCGGTTGATGACGAATCTGCGGAACAAATTCTCTGCGATTGCGAGGCTGTTGCCCGAAAAATGCTGACATATCTGGGTATGAGATTTTTGAGCCCTCTCCAATTCAGGGGTCTGGCCGTCCACTTCTACAGAAGCCTGGGTATTGACTGAGCAAACATCAGTATGGTATGCACAATAGATCTCTTTAGGTCGCAGTGTAGGGAGGCGGAAGTTCGTACTTCTGCCTTAACGACCCCCTTATTATCTATCTATGTTGTACAACCAAAATGACGTTTTATGTTATTAATTAAAATAATATTAAATTATAATTATTTTTCTCACAACTTTTATTAAAGAATTTTATTTCTCATTTGACACTCTCCTGAAAAAACACCAAAAAAAATGTGTTTTTTTTATGTTTTTTAACAACAACAAAAAAAAAAGATTTTTGACGTTTAAAATATCAGTTGTAATGTTGTATATCGTTTATAATATCGTATTTTCAACCAAATTGAAATATGTGTAGTTAACAACATTTACAACCCGGTTGACTACACATTGACAGACAGGTTGAACAATGTATAGGCAGCTTAAACACTATCCATATAATACAGAAACACACACACACACACTGATGCAACTATAAAATGAGACAATATTTATTTAATAAAAATGAAAAGCGTAAAGCAAAATAGAAGGACACAAAAAAAAAAAAATTATTGAAACTTAACTAACTATGAAAATCTACAATAAAATCAACATGGTTTTCTCAATCCTCTTCTCATTTATATACATACATTTTATATACAACCATTTTTATGAAGGATATATGAAAACAACAAAAAATCCTATAAACGCCATTGTAAAAAAAAAAAAAAAAAATCGTGCGGATAGTGCGGTGTATCGAATTGCCAAGGACAAGGAATTATTGAACGAACAATTGAACAATTTTTATGGTTTTGAGTGTTGCACGATAATACGAAAAAGAACAAATTTTCGTACATAAGTTTCCCATTACAAAATATTATATAGAAATAAAAATTATTGTTGCTTCATCAAAAATATTTTTTTTTTTTTTTTTAATATTTTGAAGATTTTACGGGGGTTTTTATTTTGCACAACTTTAAGGATTGTTATCACATCATCAAGCACTATAATATTTCTTAAAACTGACAATTTATATGGGCAAACAAGACATTTTTGAAAAATATATAATAAAATCTTGTACACAAATAATTCGATCGTAAAATGTAATAAATCTTTTAGAAACGAAACATAATTTTGGTAAAAAATACATAAAAGTATCTATAAGATACATATGTATGGAAAAGGGTAGAAAAATAAATATAATATGTTTTCGATTAAATGCATTTTTATTATGGGGTGGCTGTTTATATTTGTTCAAAGTATATTTTTAAATTTATCATTTACAATTCCTACAATTTTATTGTTTTTAAATAGAAATTTGTAAATTCTTATATTGTCATAATTTTAATTGCATATCATTTTTTAATTGTAATTTTGAAATTGTTCATTTAGATACAAATTTATTAGATATTTTTTAAATAACATCATTAAGAAAGACTGATTTTAATGAGTTGATGGTATTATGAGTAGTTATGGAATAATTATAAAGTCTGGTGATAGATTTGATGGTCAAAAAATAGATTTAGCTAAATTAATTTGCAAATCCTGCTGGTCAAGCAATTTAAATAAGAAATATTAAGAATGTAAATTGTTAAGATACTAATGAAATTTAGTGTACGTATATTAGTTTTTAATGTAATTGATGCCTAGAGTTGTTGATTTGATTTCAATTGGTCCCTGTCAAAATTAAGAGTTCTATTATTAAAGTACTGTTTGTTACAAATATACTGTTAATTACAAAACACTGTTGGAAACAAATCACTGTTTAAAAACTGGTCCAAGCAAAAAAAAATTAAAATTAAGCTAAAAAGGTGTAGAAAATTTAAGAAATAATTAAAAAAAATGTAAAAATATTGTCAAAGCATAAGAAAACCGATAACAAAATTGTATAATATTTAATATAAAAATTTACCTGTTTTGATGCAAATGCAAAATGGCTGAATATAAAAAAAAAATCACAACAATACTAAAAAAAACACTATTAATTTTCAGTTTCAATTAAAATTATGCACATATTTTTATAATTTTCATTATTATATTAATATAAAATTGGAAATATGTCCTTATTTTAATAATTAACACTTAATTTTAATATTTTTTAAATTTAAATTTTTATAAAATTAATATTTTCACACACACACACATACAAAAAAAAAAAACAATCTAGAATTTTCAATTTCCATGCACAACGATTTTAAATGCGCGAAAAACTCGGAAAACTCAAATTTTTTAACATATATTTATTTAAAAATTATTTAAAAACATTTATTTTATAATTATATTTCACTTTTAGCAAACGTAAAATGTTATTTTCATTAATTTTTATTAAATTTGTTCACTACGAAGTACCGAAACGCGAAACGTCTTTTCACACCGACTGTTAAAATTAAACTGAGAAAAAGAGGTGTGTCTAAAAATATTATTAAATTGATTAAAAAATTGTTGAAAATAGCGCGCAAAATTTAAATTTGAAAATATCGTTAGATTTGTATATCGCATTTACAGGTCAAAATTAATATTTTTCATTTAAAACTAAACCTTGTCCTTTTAAAATAAACCTTTTCCATCAATTTAAAGATTAGGATAAATTATGTACTTAACGTTGAAAAAGGGATGCGTAATCAGAATATTGTCAAGGTCAAGGTATTCCGGAATCCTAAGAAGTGTTGCCGGAAAAGAAGTTATATTTACTCCGATGAATATAATAACAAATTGAATTTTTAGTCATGTGGGGTTTAAACTTAATTATAATTCTTAAACGTTAATTGCGATTATTCTAAAATATTGTAATTTTCTATATTCCGTAGTAGCTCATTATAATTACTATAATAATTTTACTATATAAATTAAAAGGTTTATTTTGGAATGGACAAAGTTTATTTTGAAATGGAAATATAAAATTATTTAATTAATGTCTTAATAAATTTAATTTTTGAATATAAATCATATTATACAAATCCTCACATCATAAGTATAAATATGATGAGATTTCGAAGAACCTAAATGTCTACCAAAATTGTACCATAGAAGGTTATGTTATGTAAAGACGTAATAGTACGCGCTATAGTAAAGTTAGGGATTTTATGTTTTTTTTATAGAAAATTAAAAGTCCAACTTTTTAGAAAAATATCAGATTGGAAATCCTTGCTGATATGTACATTACATTGAGATCTGATGATAACATATTTCCAGCTATAATCGTTTTGGTATGGATCCACTATTTTATTCAGGTGCATTACAAAATTTCGATGTTTATAATTTATTTTGTACAAAATTCAGATAAAATAAATGTCAGATAATTTAGAATTCAGACAACTCGAAATTAAGATATTTTGAAATTCGATATTTATATGGTCCAAAAGTTAAAAATTTGAAATTCATTGTTTGTTTTAACATTTTATTAATTTAAAAATAAATGAAAGTAAAAAATAAAATAATCTCATATTAAATATAATTAATTAAAAATAAATGTGTAACAAAATAAAAAATAATATCAAATTGAATTATTCAAAATACCTACTAACAATTTTTCATTTGTTATTTCATTTCTATTTAAAAAAATGGCTTTAGTCTTGCGGCGTCCATTTTTGATAATATACAATTTTAAGAAAACGTTCCGATATTTAATATAATAACCTGAGAAACTACAACAAACCCAAACAAGATTTTTGCAAAAACTTAATAACTTCGACATCTCTACGGCAAGCATAAACGCGATAAGCTATTCACACTAAGATTTAAAAAAAAACTTCCGGCGATTATGCAATAGAAAAAAGATGCCCCATTTGCATGAAGAGTTCGTAATAATCAACCATAGTTAACATTAAAAAAAGCAATAATATCTATAGATAACAAAATTAATTAAGGCCCAATACCAATTGCAATATTTTCACAATATTTTGCCTGTCGCATTAGAATGTAATCAAAAGTGACAGTTAACAATATATTTTGATTCATGTTGGCTGTTATATTCAATATTGTTCAATCTCGGCGGTAATTTTTTATATTGTTGATGACCAGCATTGTACTTGCTTTCATTTATTTCCATTATGTTGAATATTTTTCCAAAGCTACCACTATCAGTTTATGCTTCCTACGATACGTTTGAACTTTAAAAGATTACTTTACTAAATTCTATAATATTATCAGATTGTCTGAAATTAAATATGTAATAAAAAATCATTTTCCAATCATAAAATTTGAAAAATATATTCCATTTAGATGATAATCATATAAAAACAAAATATTTGTATTTAATTAAAGCAATCGTAAGCGTTAAAACGTTAAAAGATATTTTCTTTGTTCTTGAAAAAAAAAATAGAAATTGTAATTTCTTTGATCAATAACAACAACTTTTATTACAAAATTAATTGTAAAAAATCAATGAAATGAAAAGATAGAATTTGAAAAAGTGTCAGAATTTCTGTTTAATTTTCTTCAATTTCAGACACAGAAAAAAGAGAAGTAATATAAGAATTTTAATTTAATTTTAAATTTTAATTGAAATTCTTTTATTGACTATCAGATGTCAATTTATTTCTTTTCAAACATTCTCAAATTAAATAAATTAAAGATTTAGTTTGCATATAAATTAAATTCCAATAATTAAAAAGTTTTTTTTTTTTGCATTGTAGTTTATATTTTATTAACCAATTATAATTATATAGTATGAACAAAAATCTTTTATCCAGTTCGTTTTTGGTAAGATTTTGAACAAATTAAATTATAACAAATTCTTTTCACAAAAAAAAAAAGAGTAAAGTATCCTCATACCGCTCTTATATGTAAAACAATTTGTAAGTACTTGACTAAGTGTATGAATTATTTTCTAATTTATGTAAATCAAACGTTAAATATTTGCAATTATCATTATTTTGTTGGTAGTATTATTAGTGAAGTGATAGAATGACGGAATTGACAGTTGGTTAATGATACGTTATATGTACATTTTTTGAAGGTTATGTTTACATATATAAAATTAATACAAAATCAAAAAAATTACGTAGCTCGTAAGCACACTTAAGATAATTAAATGTTATTTACAAATATGACATATATACACTGATGAAATTTAAGTATATGGTTTATAATTAAACTCGTAATTATGTATAAAAAATATTACATTGTTTTAATTGCACTAATATATTAATTTAAAATATTATTATAATGTGAACAATGGAAAACTATTTATAAAATAATTTATTGTTTACTTTAAATAAGTTGGAGCCAGCTACTGTCGACCCGTATGAATAGATATATATATTTACTTTTTATCTTCAAATGTCTTCATTATTCATTAAGATTTTTGTTTTATAGCTGCCGCCAGATACAAACGTAAGTTCACCCCTAACATGCAGAACAAATCTGTATGCTGACTGGCTAGGATACAGTATTTAACAGAGACCTAGCTTCATATTTGGTATCTCATCAACCGGTCCACTATACGTATGTCACGGTTTCAGGATTTACAAAAATCATTTGAATATCACTGAATTAAATCTACACCTGGATTTAAATTAGTCACTTTGCAAAAAGGGTCAATTTTATTTGAGAAATATTCGAAAAGAATAACAAATTATTATTTCTTATATTAATATTATTTATCACCTAAACATGCGGAAATGTTGATAATGTATCAATATTTAGTGCGATTTTGTATCAATATCAATATTTAGTAAAAATATAATATAACCAGGCAAAACAGACTTCCTTTTCGTTCCAGTTTCCCATATACAAAACATTGTAACTTGTAACATTATAGATTCATTGATTATTACATCAAATTTATATAACAAATTTCTCCATTATGGCTGTGGTGTCCAGTGCAAGTACACTTTATATGTATAATGAATTTGTCATTAAAAATGAATATAAAGAGGGATTTCACAGTCACTGTCACTGAAAAATATATTTATATGTATATGTTACAGTTAAAGTGTACACAGCAGTCAATTCATGCATTCACTAGTAAATGGTTTGAATATTTAATAAATTATATTGGAAAAGGTGAAAATTTTATGAAATTTTATATGGGAAAGGTTTGAATATAATTCAGTGTACACATTGACTGCTGTGTACACTTTAACTGTAACATATATACCTCACAAGTGTTGGAAAGATTGATTACTTGATAATAGTTATTGAGAAAAGTTCTGAAATAAAAAAATATAGTCGAAATATCAAAACTATTTGATAAAGTTTGTGAAAGTTTTATGATAAAATTTCATTTTAATTTGTATATTGAACATCAAAAAAGAACACTACTTTGTTTACTAACAGTATTAGCTTCTATGAGCTAAAGTTATACAATTTTACTAGTATATACAAAATGATACTTTTAATCCTTTGCCAATCAAGTTCTTTATTTTTTTCTGGTTGGCATTGCGTTTGCTGCCTGGGTGTATATACGAAAAATAATTGACATTTTACCATTTGGCTGCATTGCAAATAAAAATATAAAAATAAAATGAACTGAAAAACTTTATTAATTGTTTTCATTGTGCTAACGTCGACTAGTTTTACGCTTCAAGTTTTTAAAAGGTTCATTTTTTCACAATTTCTTTCAATTAAAAATTATTAATCTTGACAGGACAAAAAATTGACGACAAAATAAAAATTAAACCTTCAATAAAGAGTTTCGATATGGGTAAAATTATGGCCATCAATATAGAATTTTGTAAATTGCATTTATCAAATTATAATCTATACCAAAAACTTATTAATATAATATATTTTTCTTTAATTATCTTACGAGGAGTTAAACGTACAACTATAATATTGAAGGCTCAAAATATAGATTAACCTTAAATTGATTTTTCTTTATTTTATTTCCAGTGGCGGATCATGACAAGTGGGGGGCCCTAAGCGGTAGCGGACCCTCAAAATCAATTAGGTAAAGATAACCTTATTCTTGATAGAAAAGAAGGAAAAAAAAAAATTATACTTTAAAAAATAAAATATTTTTGTGGTTAAAATTTCCTATAACAAATTAATTTACTAATTTAATTAATTTACTAATTAATTTAAAAAATTCAAACTGTAAAACAACTTTCTCCACGAATCCACTAAAAGTTAAACGAACTTATGTAAAACGAGGTTTTTTAAATTTTGATACTTTTTAACAAAACAATTTACATTTTTCAAATACTTTTTCATAAAATATATTAAAAGTTATTTCATCAATGAAAATTATTTAAAAATTTCTTAACACTAATACAAATACTCGGTAAACCAATTTATTTAAATCTTGTTTGACTACCGGTGGAAAAGTCTTGTAAAACAACTGTTATCAAACAATGTTTAAGAAAACACTTCACAATCGGCATTTTTTGGGGGCCCCTTACAAGCTCGGGGCCCCCGCTGCCGTTTAACGTATAATCCGCCAGTGGTTGTTTCGAAAGTGGAGATTCCAAAAATGTGTGCTCGTGCGTATATCTAACTGTATATGATGTGGTCTGCATCCAGCAATATTCATAATAATTCTTATTCAATTTTAATATTTGGTTTATAGTTTTGGGTCGTGTTCTAAATAGTTTATTCCGGCAACTTTGTTTGATTTTCTCAAAGAAGCTCTAAGGTCTTTGTAAAAAGCCCAGAATTATATTTGATATCTAAGAAGGGTAGTAATTCTTACCCGATTTGAATTTAATTTTGTTTTATTATTTAGTTGATTTTTTGGAAAATATTGGTTTATAATGTAAGTTCAGTAGGTTTTCTTACAAAACAAAAGCACTCTCGGTTTGTTACGACATCCTTAGGTTTATCGATACATACTTATTTAAAATAATAATAATAAAAAATTTATTATATACTATAATAAATAATCAAAATAAAATATTTACATAATCAAATGTTTTGAATCCCAGGAGTAAATTCAGTTTTGACATGCAATATTTTCAATGTATTTTACTAAATTTAAAATCATACATGAACAAATTGTTAACATTTGATATAAAATAAATACAGACTAATTTCAATTTAACTTATTCTGATGCTTTTCTACAAATATTCAAGTTAAAGTTTGGTATATTAATTCAGTTCATTTAATATAATTAAACATAACATTTCGAATTTCGATTATACAATAAGTTAATTTCCGAGATACAGATAATGGTGAATCTCCAATGAAGTGTATAAAAATATATTTTAAACAATTGCATTTGACGATGGACGGTTCTGTTCTGTAACTAACCTTACAATTATGTATTATTATTGTTATATTTTACTACTTTTTGTTAATAAAAATGTCATGTTTTCGATATATATTTAAATCAACGTCAAAAATACTGTATAACTATTTAGTAGCACTACTTTACTTCGTAGTTTCGGAAAATAATTTTCGAATTAGGATTATTCTAACTGCGTAAGTCGAAACTCGAATCAGACCTACATAAAATGACAGTTTTATTTTCGAAAATTCAACCGTAAGTTCAAATTTATGAACATTGTTCTCTCTCAGTTTCGCATATATTTGATGACACGTGCAAATATACACATTGCAATTATTATGCGTTAATTCCCATTTAAATGTTGAAGTTTTAATTTTCAGGACAATACACAATATAGATGGAAACTAACATTAGACTAGACGACAACCTAGAAAACCTCGAGCTGGATTAAAAAAAGATAGCTAGTCACAATCACAAATTAATGATAAAATAACAATTTGGGATTTGTTACTCCAATATTACGGCATTAAAATATTACAAAGGAAAATACTAGTAAATTTATCAAAACAAATTTTTTATTTAGATTTAGTCACTATTGCGTTGGGCTACAATTTAAAATGAAAATAAGAATTAATTGTTACTAATTCTCATAAAAATAAATAAGTTATATTTTATATTAAGCTTTTTGATATTATATTAGCTTTGTAATACTGCTTTCCAAGTAAAATAACTAAAATAAAATATCTTATTAAAAAGAAAAAAATAATCAACTACAAAATATGAAGAATAATCAAACGAAAACTAGATACAAATCTATCTTCAAGAAATGTTTTTAATAAAATATAAGTATAATTTGATTGGAAATAATGCTTGGGCTACAATGTATCGATCAGTTCAATTTCAAATCGATTCGTACAGTAGCAAAACGACAGGTTACGTGGACTGAACAAATAGTTATCGATTCTAATCAATTTAAATTGTCAGTTTGAAGTTTTGTTATCGTTTTTTTTTTTTTTTTTGGTGAATGTAATTTTTATTTTGTTCCTTATATAATTATTCCGTATAATTTTTAATATCCTTAATAATCTAACAAGTATTTCCAATCTGATATGTTTCTAAGAAGTTTGGTTTCTAATTTTCTCTAAAATAAGAAAAAAATCCCTAATTTTCGTAACTTCTTTGCGAGCATATACTATTGCATAACATACCGTTATCGTATCCATCGTCTTTACTTAACTTTCTCAAGGTATAAATTTGATTTTGGTTCTTCGAAATCTCAAAGATGTGAAGAATCCTTTTGCATATGAACTTGTAATATTATTCCAACAACAATCAGGCATTAACTTATACAATTCTAATTCTGATAATAGCAATTTTAACGAAAAACTGTACGAAAATAGCACACGGAACGTAGAATACAGTCTGATTTTCACGCGGAAATCCGTGCGTATGGCCAATGAAAAGTATCCCGAATATTCCGAGTAAGTGAAATGTATAAAGTGAGAAATATATGAGAACATTTAGTTGGAATTCCATATGAAAATCGTACATTTTTCCGTGTAAATTTTATACTGTTTTCCAAGTAAAAACCGTACAACTTTCCGTGCGTAAATCACAATGTTTTCCATGTGAAAATCGTACAACTTTCGACACTCTTTTCCTTCAGAAATTTCCCATCCAAAAAATTAAAACATAAAATATAAAGTCATTAAAATTTTTTTATTACTTTATATTTGATATCACATATTTTAATATCACATATAATTTAATTTTTTATTGATAAATGAGTCAGTTTAAACTATGTTGCACCATGTTTCAGTGTTAACTGAATAATACATAATTAATTAAATAAAAAAAAAAATTGATTAATTGAGTAACTAATAAAAAATAATTATTGTACAAATATAAATATTAAAATGAAAAAAAAAAAATTCATTTGAAAAGTTGGTTAACTATTTCCTTATTTAAATTATTTGTTGTTGCATTTTGTCCGTTTCCTAATTCTATCTTTATCCTGCTGAAACCATTTTTTAATTAATTGGTTAATATCGTCCTCGTTACTGTTCTTAAAACTTAGTAATGCTGAACTTTGAAAATCACATTTAATTATTTAATAAATTATATACCTTAAATATTTTCACAATACAAAATTAAAGAAAAAGAAATTTCACAACCAAATTTCATAAAGAAAGAAAAAAGTATGACCGCTTTTTTTATTATTTATAAATAATATTTATTTAATTAATTTTTTAATTCTGTAAATGTGTTAGTAAGAGACCGAATTTTGATTTGGAGATCCGTGCGAAAATAGTATTAAAAATTCGGCAAAATTTGCTGAATGGGTTAAGATTAAAACCTAGTGAAATATAAAATATGAACTCAAAGAAAATATAAAAAAAATTCAAATCAAATTTTCTTTTTAAGATTATTCAATATTGAAAATAATAAAAAATTAATTATATTAAAAAATTCTAACTTGAAACAACAATTAAAGTTTAAAATTAAATATTTTTTGAAAATAAAATTGAAATAATTTAAAATTAGTATAAAAGTTCATCAACAATGAAAAGTTGGTTAGTTTTATTTTTACTTTTCGTAATTTTAATAATATTATTGATCAATATTGATTACAATACCACTGGAGTAAATGAAGTATGCGAGTTGAGTAATTCAAAAAATATTTGTCACATGGATGTATTCAATAAAGAAAGAATAATAAATGAAGAGCGACCTACGAAGCCCACCCGTGGACCTAAACCAACAACAACAACGAAAGAACCACCTCCACCACCACCACCACCATCATCATCACAACAAACATCACAAACGCCACCATCATCACAATCACCACAATCACCACAATCAGCACAATCACCACCATCATCACAACAAACATCACAAACGCCACCATCATCACAATCACCACAATCACCACCATCATCACAACAAACATCACAAACGCCACCATCATCACAATCACCACAATCACCACCATCATCACAACAAACATCACAAACGCCACCATCATCACAATCACCACAATCACCACAATCACCACCATCATCACAACAAACATCACAAACGCCACCATCATCACAATCACCACAATCACCACCATCATCACAACAAACATCACAAACGCCACCATCATCACAATCACCACAATCACCACAATCACCACAATCACCACCATCATCACAACAAACATCACAAACGCCACCATCATCACAATCACCACAATCACCACCATCATCACAACAAACATCACAAACGCCACCATCATCACAATCACCACAATCACCACCATCATCACAACAAACATCACAAACGCCACCATCATCACAATCACCACAAACAACAACACCATCGCCGCAAACAACACCACCACCACAAACAACACCACCACCACAAACAACAACACCATCGCCGCAAACAACACCACCACCACAAACAACAACACCACCACAAACAACAACACCATCGCCGCAAACAACACCACCACCACAAACAACAACACCACCACCACAAACAACACCACAAACACCAACATCACCACCGACCCCGACACCACGAACAATCGTCATAGCGATTGACGGTTTGGTTTCATTATATGTAAATGAAAGGCTTACGCCAAACCTAATTAATATTACTACACAAGGCATAAAGGCAGATGTATTTTTAAACTTTGACTATTTTTATAATGCTTTTGCTGGTTTTCACTCAGCTGGTAAGAAAAAGTATACAAATAATTTTAAAATTATTTAATTATTCGTATAAATTATAGCTACAGGCCAAGTCGCTGCACTTCACGGAGTTCTAGGCCGAAGAATTTTAAAGTATTCGACTGATACGCAATCTTATTCTATAACTGATGATCTTGAAGAATTATATAAGATGACTAGAAATGAATACAATGCATACCCAATTTATGTAAGTACCAAATATTGATATTTTTATTTATACTATTAAATTTTATGTAATAAGAAATTCTGAACCACATCGAATTCCCAACATTTCATTTTTTTACAATTTAATGTAAAGATGGGTTTTGGATCTGAGTCTGAATGCATGAACAATTCAATTTGTAGTTAGCTTAGGCTAAGCCTGTGCACTGAAAGATATTACTAAATTTTCAAATAAATAAATGATTTTACGAATAGTTAGAATAAATAGAATTTGATTGTATAAAAATTGGATTTAGTGAAACTTTTTTTCTGGACGTAGTCGAGGTCGGGCATTCTGAAAATGCGAAAATGCAATAAAAAAACATGTACGCAGAAACATTCTTCTAGAATGGCTTGTCAGATTTTAATGAAATATGGTATACAGGTTCATTCCGAATTCATCATGCAAGATGGTCTGATGGTCATGCAAGATGAGATTGATACATTAAGCGGAACTATATTAGAATTCCTCGTTTATGTAAAAATGCCGTGTGGTTTTGCTATAAATTAAAAAAAAAAAATAGATATTTAATATTTGTATAAAATTCAGCACGTAAATTGGTTTCATGTTTATGCATAAGTCTATCTAGGTAGAGGTCAGTAGCTTTAGAGGGTCCATGATAAAATTTACGATTAATATTTCATATGTTCTGGACAGAGCATAAAATAATATTTATCTGATTTGAATTAACTTCTAAGCAATTTATTTATAGTGTTAGAAAATATTTCTGATTAACGTTTCGTATTAAATCTTTTTAGTAGTTTCTATATAAAAATAATTTAATTTTTTTACATAACAAAATATTTTTTTAAAGACTGTGAATGAAGATAATAGAGGAAAGTCTGCTGTTTCAATGTGGCCTTTGGCGGAATACGGCTACGGACCAAATAATAAACGTGCATCATTCTTTCGAGCTTATGATCCAACTATGAGTATAACAGACAGATTTAATGAAGTTAAAGAATGGCTAAAGTCACCTCAACCGCCAAATTTAGTGATGATGTATTTGGAAAACGTTGATAAATTGGCACATGTATATGGGCCAAATAGTATTGAAGTATTTGTGTTTTTTTAATCATAATTTTAATTATTTGTTTCTCATTTTCTAATGTAATATTTCAGGTTGAAAGAATGTTGACGGAAATAGATACTGCAATAGGAGATTTGCAAAATGAATTAGATGGAATGGAACCTAAGGCTTATGAAAATAATTTTATTATAATAAGTGAACACGGGATGTCAGGGATCAAGTTCAAAAACTTTTGCGACGATATTCCAGGGGATAAAGGATTTGGTGACTTCCAATGGATAGTAAGGGGTACCTCGTCCCTACCTAACTATGGTTGCAATTTCACATTTCCAGACTTCAGTGGACACTTTAACTTTGGATGTGCAAGCTGTATGTTTCCTACATCGTGGGCATATTTTCCTGATGATGCGTAAGAAATCAATTATTTTTTTACATGAATTAAAAAATTTGTCACTACATCCAAAAATAAAAATTCTAAATCTGAAATTTTTAAAAATTAATTAATTCTTTGAAACTCTTAAAAAAAATTACAATTTTAAGACGATTATTTTTTAAATTATTTAAAGTGAAATTATAATTGAGGAATTAACGAAGCTGTTAATCGTTTAAAGTTGATAAATAAGTCTAGTTGATAAATAAGTCTAAGTCATAATTAGTTACTTAGACCTGAGAAAAATCGAACAATTTTCAATTTCAGTTATTTTCTTTAAATATAAATTCACCATTAAAAAATAAATCTTTTATAAATTTTATTTAAAAAATTATTAAAATTAATTTATAAAATGTTCTAATAACTTAGGAGCACGAACAGTTTATTTGATTCTGATTATGCATTTTTCACACCTGTTAAGTGGAGATTCGATAGATGGAAGGAACAATACCCCGATATAGACCGTAATATAAATAATTATTTTTTTATATTATGCTAAATAAAATTATTTGAATTATTTTTTATATAATGTAGTTACTAGTGACCCTGAACGCATCATTGGAGTTCATGATGACAAAACAGTTTTTATAGCATTTGGACCAGCTTTTAATAAAAGTGTTACTAGCGTCCCTCAGGTGTATATTTTCGATATATTTCCATTAATTGTAAAAATATTAAAAATAGATGTAAATGATAGACGTCCAAATGATCCACGTTATATAGATAACATAACGCCAATATTAAATAATACAATGAAATCAATTTCTGTGAATGACTTAGACGTCATAAAAAGAAAATGTATTTATAGAAAACCTATCGACTGGACCTGTAAATTAAAATTCATTAAATATTTTGATATGTTAAAAAAAAAATTTTTGTTCTTTCGTATTTTCAGTTCACTTAACACTTATTTTTACAATGGCGTGTATGACTTGCACTTGTATTTACATAGCTGGAAATATGTACGAGGCAAAAAAAATCAGAGACGCCGCAAGAAGAAGAAGAAGAAGGAGCACCAGAACTTTAGCATAATTCTCAATACGAGGAATTTATATTTTAAAAAAAATTTCATTTACAATTTTTTAGTTTGTACTTATTTAAAAAAAAAACATAATTTTGCGTTAAATTGAATTATTTTTTATTACAGATTTAATTTTAATTGTTAATCCTTTTTTTTTTATTGAATAAATTAATTTTCGTTTGTCATTCACTCTAAAATATAATTTTGTTTTTTAAATGTTTTATTTAATTGAATACTAAATTTATATTGAAAAAATATTTTTGTAAGTTCTTTTTTAGATGAATTTATTTCTCCTAGACTTTTTATTTTATTGTGATGCATTCAAATTTACTTATTAGGATGATGTTAATAATCTAATCAAATTTTTACTGCTAATTAGGTGTGCGGTTGATAAAGTTTGGTGTAGGAACACGAATGCATTTATATGTATTTGTTTACAAGATGTATAAGTATATAATAAGGTTCAGTTAAAAATTCAGCCGCTGCGCGTTTATAAAGCCCCGGAGCATAACTATGTAATAGTACCAAATTTTATGCTAATAATATATAATTACTATATGCTCTATAGAACATACGAAATTTTAATCGGAAATTTTACCATGAACCCCTTGAAGTTCCAGACCAGGAGCATTACTATGTAATTCGGTTCGAACAGGAAAATTTTTCGAACGTGAGATCCGTTTTGATTGAAAATTGGTACTATGTAACATTTTCGGACCGAACAAAAGTGCTGCCATTTATAATTGATAATCTACTTATTCCAAATATACGTTGAAATTTATGTCAGGTAGAAAATAAATATTTAATTTTTGTTAAAAAGTTGAGTAGTTTATTTTAAAATCTACAAAATAAAATAATTATTTATAAAAATTGATACTGTTTTGAAATGCCTCTAAAAATATAATCTAAATTATAAATTCTCAAAATTGATTCATTGAAATTTAATTAATTATTTCATATTAGTAATTCCCGCCAAAAAATTATATTAATTCAAGTATTATTAACAAAAATGTAAGAATTAAAGAATTGTTACTATCTCTTAAATTCAATAAATCAATTTGTGTGCGTGCATATTTCTAGTTAACTTATTGTAAAATGCTTGTCTCATATAAAATTAAAATTAAAGTTAAACTTAAAATAAACTTTTGTCAATTATATCAATTAAAATAAATAAACAATTTATTAAATAAAGATTTATTAAATTTTAAAAGTGAAGCTATTATTTGATGTAACTTCTGGTCCTTCTAAAATATAAGATCCTCTAGAATAGGACGAAGAAGAAAATAATGAAAAAATTAAAAGGAATAGTGGATTAGAGATAATTCAAATATTTTAGAATTTGGAAATCAGGGGTAAATTTTGATTTCAAGAGTACAATGAAAATTAAGAGCAAATGTTATTTTTTATTTCAGTTTTATTAAAAAATTTCGATTTTCTAAAGAAGCATTTCTATATATTTTGGATGAAATAAATGATAAATTAAAAGATTCATATCGAACAACATCTATTTCAAAAATTATTAAGTTGGCAGCTACTTTAAAATTCCTTGCTCATCAACATCAAATTGGGCAAGATTGGCGTGCTTCCATAAGTTATTAGATTTATTTCTGCCTTCGCAAGTTTTTAACAATCCCTTCGCTAAATCAGTATGTTGCTCCATCCTCCATGTATTCCACCATTGTTGCAAATTGTTGTTGCTTTCTAATTATTTTTTTTAGCTTATCCCTAAACATAAAAGGATAACATTTTTTTTTTTTAATTTTACTATTATGTAATTAAAAAAAACTAATTAATTATAAATTTTATATTTTTAAGTTTAAAATA
Source organism: Rhamphomyia laevipes (assembly GCA_963920725.1). NCBI lineage: Eukaryota > Metazoa > Arthropoda > Insecta > Diptera > Empididae > Rhamphomyia > Rhamphomyia laevipes. Next base: position 38,967,559 of record OY987259.1, read on the forward strand.
CTTACATTTTTCAAAAAAACAATATTTTTCGCCATTAAAATAGTTACCGAACAAAATATTCTAATAACCGAATAGAAAAATTCGAATAAACGAATTCACTAGTACCAAATATTCGATTTAAACTGTTTGAAAATTGGCATCACTGAAATTTAATTTACGGATATCAAAATATTCGATTACGGATTCTGTAGTGGAAACAGAAATACAAACGGATCGCATTAGTAACCCACCAGCTAATTAAGTGTGCGGTTGGTAAAGTTTGGTGTAGGAACACGAATGCATTTATATGTATTTGTTTGCAAGATGTATAAGTATATAATAAGGTTCGGTTAAAAATTCAGCCGCTGCGCGTTTATACAGCCCAGCATGTGTATTCCTGAAAACGTAACGTTTTTCCAATCGAAACGTATTTGATTTACGTTCGTTTGTAAACGTTCAATTATAGAAAACGTTCGTAAACGTTAAACAAGGTTGCCTTAAAAATTTGCTATCTTCACAGAAATAAATCATAATTAATTGTAAATTTTTTTAAAAAAAAAATAAAAATAATAAATAATCACATGTATTCTGAATTCCGTTCGCAGCGGAGAAATACACGATTTTAGCTCCGACGGAGAATTTGGTACTCCAAATTCCGTGCGGAGAATAATTAATTTTCGAATTCGTTTGATTGTAAATATGGTATTCTGAATTACGTTCGGAACGTATATTTCATACTAAATTTCTCCGAAACTTTATAGTTGCGGATTGCGGAAAATGAATAAAAGTGAGTGCGTGGATTCGATATAATTTATGTGTAAAATTGTTTTATTTAAAGTTAAATATGTGTTTAATAAACAATTAAATAAGAATAGTGAATAAAGTAATGAATAAAATTAATTTATGTTTAGAAAAATTTAATTTTAAGATTCATGTGAAAACAAAAAGAAAAATTTCTGTAAACAAATAAATAAAAATCGGCACATTCTTTTTATTTTTTATATAATTTTTTTTATTTTTATCTTCCATTACTTCCTAACTGAAATCCAATATACTGGCCATTTTTGATTTTTCACAAGCATGACTAATAAAAAGACCAATAAAATCTTTTTCTCAAACAAATTATTTTTACACTACTAGTTATTTTTTAGACAATAAATTATTTATAAAATATTTAATTATCTTTATTATTTAAAAAAAAACAATTATTTAGAAAACACAAATTTCAATAATTTAAACACATAAAATTCTCCATTTTTCTATCTCGACCATTTTTGATTGTGAGGAATCCACTCGCCAAATCTTTATGTTCATGAAATCAAAATTTCATGTTGTTGTTTTAGACCTAGACCTATAACCTATTATATTACAAATTTTAGTTTATATTTTTTCATGTATGTATAAATATATTTTGTATATGTATTTGTGTATAATATACATTAATATTATAAACATAAATCACTTATATTTTTTTAAAGAGCCAAAAAATTGTTTATTTTAATTTCATAAATTTTTAATTGTTAAATAAATAAATAACGTAAACAAAATTGTTGACGTTAAAATTTTCGATCGAAACGAAAATTACAATTACAGAATCTATCGATTCGATAAACAATCGATACGTTTTCAGGAATACCAAAATGACATTTACTTACGTTACGAAATTCATTCGAAACGTTTTCAGGAATACACGTGCAGTTTGCAATAATTAGTCAAAGTAAACGTAATATTACAATTACTGTAAGACTTCAGTAGATGTATATTTAATGAGATCCTAAAAATATCACGCTGCGATGTTATTGTAATTTGTGTCAAAGAGATATAATGCTTTCGGCTTCATTAATACATAGTTCACAGCAGAATATTAATAATAAATTACATAAATAATCTTCATTACAGTTTACATTTAAATTAGACGACCGAGAATTCAGTTCCATTATGCTTACGCACTGAGTATAATAAAATACTAAGTTACAGTATTTTTTTTTAATACGGTTATGCCGGTACGCGTCTTTAAACACCGGATAACAGAGTATTATGAAATCTATTCTCTAAACAAAAATTTAATGAAGTTAGGTACGTTTTAGGTTAACCCCAGGATAATCTACATATAGAGTTAAGTTTACGAAAGGTTATTTTTAGATAAAAAAAAGAGAAGCAATTAACTCTTTAACTGATCACCAGGTTATATCATAACAACCTGAAGTATAACTAACTCATTTTAATAAATGATTTTCTCATACAGCTGAACAAAAGGATACCAGCGATAAGGTTTGCAAAATATAAGCATTATGGCGAGTATTCGCTGGGCAAATAGTATTTTCGCATGATATTTCGCGCTCTTGCTGTCAACGTAATTCAAAATATGTGGTTATCAATGCCGATGATTCCGAACAATAAGAAAGTGTCTTTAAATTTTTCATGAAAAAAGAATCTTTATTATTCTTATATATTTCGCCATTTCGCCGAACCGAGAAGTTACCATAATATTTTCTTTGATTTCCACAATTAATTCTTATTAATATTCGCCATTGTACGCTAGAGGTCATACGATGAGGAGAGTCAATATTATATCATAATAGCTTTTATTATCTAACCAGAGATGGCGCATTCAACAGTAAGTATGTAATTTAATCAAAGTTCTAAACCATCATTTTTATTTTCTATATAAAATCATTCATTCATTGAAATAAGAAATAACAAATAACAAAAATTTAAATCTCCTTTATCATAATACCACAGTCCAACAGTCCATATTAACAGCCCATTTACATTGTGTTTGTTTGATTCTGTTTGAAGTGTACCTAGAAGAGAAGGGAGTGTTTGTGTTCTGATTCTTACACAAATATACCAAGTACCAAGTGGCTACTTAAATAAAAAGCATGATTCGGTAGGTGAAATTATGGCATTTATAGCCATATTTAACAAATTTGAAATAATAGTTCTGTATTTTATATTTTGGTGGCATGGGTTGAGGTAGTGTAATATGTTAATATTATATTTCATTGGTTTACGTTTCCTTTCTGCTTGCAATCCGCAACTTCGATATTGCACTATACCTTGATTATGTTTCAATAAATACCGATAATAAAATTTACACTTCTGATTTATGTAATTTCCATAAAAAAACAATGTTGAGAGTTAAAGGTTCGATTTACATTGTAGATATTTTTTTTAGGAATTATAGTAAGCTACCAAGTGGTCCGGTAGCGATTTTCAATAATCGGCACTTCGAAACTTTCTTATATTTTTCTCATCCAATAATCGCTCAGTCTCTGAAAGGCCTAGAGGATTGGATTATGGTTGCGAATCACTGATACACTGATAAATAAATGTTTTTCACAAACGTACAGTTTACCATAATTGTTCTATATTAGAAATACGTATGAATAAGCAAATTGGAAACGGAAATTATGGTATAGGATTCTATTTTTATTTATCTGTAAAAAGAAAAAGGTTTAATACCTGAAAAACCAAGTAATTATTCGTCCTTTCAACCATCAAAAATATGAACAGTTAAAAATAATGTTTTATAATATATATGTATTTAAATTGAAATAACACAAAGTAACATTAAATCTTCAAATGTCTTCATTATTCATTAAGATTTTTGTTTTATAGCTGCCGCCAGATACAAACGTCAGTTCACCCCTAACATGCAGAACAAATCTGTATGCTGACTGGCTAGGATACAGTATTTAACAGAGACCTAGCTTCATATTTGGTATCTCATCAACCGGTCCACTATACGTATGTCACGGTTTCAGGATTTACAAAAATCATTTGAATATCACTGATTTAAATCTACACCTGGATTTAAATTAGTCACTTTGCAAAAAGGGTCAATTTTATTTGAGAAATATTCGAAAAGAATAACAAATTATTATTTCTTATATTAATATTATTTATCACCTAAACATGCGGAAATGTTGATAATGTATCAATATTTAGTGCGATTTTGTATCAATATCAATATTTAGTAAAAATATAATATAACCAGACAAAACAGACTTCCTTTTCGTCCCAGTTTCCCATATACAAAACATTGTAACTTGTAACATTATAGATTCATTGATTATAACATCAAATTTATATAACAAATTTCTCCATTATGGCTGTGGTGTCCAGTGCAAGTACACTTTATACGTATAATGAATTTCTCATTAAAAATGAATATAAAGAGGGATTTCACAGTCACTGTCACTGAAAAATATATTTATATGTATATGTTACAGTTAAAGTGTACACAGCAGTCAATTCATGCATTCACTAGTAAATGGTTTGAATATTTAATAAATTATATTGGAAAAGGTGAAAATTTTATGAAATTTTATATGGGAAAGGTTTGAATATAATTCAATGTACACATTGACTGCTGTGTACACTTTTACTGTAACATATATAAAAAATTGTTTTTTTCGAAATTTTTCCAAACAATTTTTTAATTTTTCCAAAGTAAAACGTTGGTTCCTCATGTTCTTCAATCAACAATAAAATTTAAAGAGTCAAAATTTATAAAAAATGAAAATAATATTTATTGGAAAATTAAAATCATGTAATCCTACTATTTTCAATGTTCGTATCGAAAGAAATTCCTGTTGTAAATTGAAATTGATAGAAAAGAAGGAAAAAAAAAATTATACTTTAAAAAATAAAATATTTTTGTGGTAAGAATTTCCTATAACAAAACATTTTTATTTATATATTTTTTTTATATACCTCACAAGTGTTGGAAAGATTGATTACTTGATAATAGTTATTGAGAAAAGTTCTGAAATAAAAAAATATAGTCGAAATATCAAAACTATTTGATAAAGTTTGTGAAAGTTTTATGATAAAATTTCATTTTAATTTGTATATTGAACATCAAAAAAGAATACAACTTTGTTTACTAACAGTATTAACTTCTATAAGCTAAAGTTATACAATTTTACTAGTATATACAAAATGATACTTTTAATCCTTTGCCAATCAAGTTCTTTATTTTTTGCTGGCTGGCATTGCGTTTGCTGCCTGGGTGTATATACGAAAAATAATTGACATTTTACCATTTGGCTGCATTGAAAATAAAAATATAAAAATAAAATGAACTGAAAAACTTTATTAATTGTTTTCATTGTGCTAACGTCGACTAGTTTTACGCTTCAAGTTTTTAAAAGGTTCATTTTTTCACAATTTCTTTCAATTAAAAATTATTAATCTTGACAGGACAAAAAATTGACGACAAAACAAAAATGAAAACTTTCATAAAGAGTTTCGATATGGGTAAAATTATGGCCATCAATTTAGAATTTTGTAAATTGCATTTATCAAATTATAATCTATACCAAAAACTTATTAATATAATATATTTTTCTTTAATTATATTACGAGGAGTTATACGTACAACTATAATATTGAAGGCTCAAAATATAGATTAACCTTAAATTGATTTTTCTTTATTTTATTTCCAGTGGCGGATCATGACAAGTGGGGGGCCCTAAGCGGTAGCGGGCCCTCAAAATCAATTAGGTAAAGAATAAGGTTATCTGAATCAATTTACTAATTAATTAAAAAAATTCAAACTGTAAAACAACTTTCTCCACGAATCCACTACAAGTTAAACGAACTTATGTAAAACGAGGTTTTTTAAATTTTTATACATTTTAACAAAACAATTTACATTTTTCAAATACTTTTTCATAAAATATATTAAAAGTTATTTCATCAATGAAAATTATTTAAAAATTTATTAACACTAATACAAATACTCGGTAAACCTATTTATTTAAATCTTGTTTGACTACCGGTGGAAAAGTCTTGTAAAACAACTGGAAACACTTTAACACAATCGGCATTTTTTGGGGGCCCCTTACCCTTACAAGCTCGGGGCCCCCGCTGCAGTTTAACGTATAATCCGCCAGTGGTTGTTTCGAAAGTGGAGATTCCAAAAATGTGTGCTCGTGCGTATAGCTAACTGTATATGATGTGGTCTGCATCCAGCAATATTCATAATAATTCTTATTCAATTTTAATTTTTGCTTTATAGTTTTGGGTCGTGTTCTAAATAGTTTATGCCGGCAAGTTTGTTTGATTTTCTCAAAGAAGCTCTAGGTCTTTGTAAAAAGCCCAGAATTATATTTGATATCTAAGAAGGGTAGTAATTCTTACCCGATTTGAATTTAATTTTGTTTTATTATTTAGTTGATTTTTTGGAAAATATTGGTTTATAATGTAAGTTCAGTAGGTTTTCTTACAAAACAAAAGCACTCTCGGTTTGTTACGACATCCTTAGGTTTATCGATACATACTTATTTGAAATAATAATAATAAAAATTTATTATATACTATAATAAATAATCAAAATAAAATATTTACATAATCAAATGTTTTGAATCCCAGGAGTAAATTCAGTTTTGACATGCAATATTTTCAATATTATATTTTTAATATATTTTACTAAATTTAAAATCATACATGAACAAATTGTTAACATTTGATATAAAATAAATACAGACTAATTTAAATTTAACTTATTCTGATGCTTTTCTACAAATATTCAAGTTAAAGTTTGGTATATTAATTCAGTTCATTTAATATAATTAAACATAACATTTCGAATTTCGATTATACAATAAGTTAATTTCCGAGATACAGATAATGGTGAATCTCCAATGAAGTGTATAAAAATATATTTTAAACAATTGCATTTGACGATGGACGGTTCTGTTCTGTAACTAACCTTACAATTATGTATTATTATTGTTATATTTTACTACTTTTTGTTAATAAAAATGTCATGTTTTCGATATATATTTAAATCAACGTCAAAAATACTGTATAACTATTTAGTAGCACTACTTTACTTCGTAGTTTCGGAAAATAATTTTCGAATTAGGATTATTCTAACTGCGTAAGTCGAAACTCGAATCAGACCTACATAAAATGACAGTTTTATTTTCGAAAATTCAACCGTAAGTTCAAATTTATGAACATTGTTCTCTCTCAGTTTCGCATATATTTGATGACACGTGCAAATATACACATTGCAATTATTATGCGTTAATTCCCATTTAAATGTTGAAGTTTTAATTTTCAGGACAATACACAATATAGATGGAAACTAACATTAGACTAGACGACAACCTAGAAAACCTCGAGCTGGATTAAAAAAAGATAGCTAGTCACAATCACAAATTAATGATAAAATAACAATTTGGGATTTGTTACTCCAATATTACGGCATTAAAATATTACAAAGGAAAATACTAGTAAATTTATCAAAACAAATTTTTTATTTAGATTTAGTCACTATTGCGTTGGGCTACAATTTAAAATGAAAATAAGAATTAATTGTTACTAATTCTCATAAAAATAAATAAGTTATATTTTATATTAAGCTTTTTGATATTATATTAGCTTTGTAATACTGCTTTCCAAGTAAAATAACTAAAATAAAATATCTTATTAAAAAGAAAAAAATAATCAACTACAAAATATGAAGAATAATCAAACGAAAACTAGATACAAATCTATCTTCAAGAAATGTTTTTAATAAAATATAAGTATAATTTGATTGGAAATAATGCTTGGGCTACAATGTATCGATCAGTTCAATTTCAAATCGATTCGTACAGTAGCAAAACGACAGGTTACGTGGACTGAACAAATAGTTATCGATTCTAATCAATTTAAATTGTCAGTTTGAAGTTTTGTTATCGTTTTTTTTTTTTTTTTTGGTGAATGTAATTTTTATTTTGTTCCTTATATAATTATTCCGTATAATTTTTAATATCCTTAATAATCTAACAAGTATTTCCAATCTGATATGTTTCTAAGAAGTTTGGTTTCTAATTTTCTCTAAAATAAGAAAAAAATCCCTAATTTTCGTAACTTCTTTGCGAGCATATACTATTGCATAACATACCGTTATCGTATCCATCGTCTTTACTTAACTTTCTCAAGGTATAAATTTGATTTTGGTTCTTCGAAATCTCAAAGATGTGAAGAATCCTTTTGCATATGAACTTGTAATATTATTCCAACAACAATCAGGCATTAACTTATACAATTCTAATTCTGATAATAGCAATTTTAACGAAAAACTGTACGAAAATAGCACACGGAACGTAGAATACAGTCTGATTTTCACGCGGAAATCCGTGCGTATGGCCAATGAAAAGTATCCCGAATATTCCGAGTAAGTGAAATGTATAAAGTGAGAAATATATGAGAACATTTAGTTGGAATTCCATATGAAAATCGTACATTTTTCCGTGTAAATTTTATACTGTTTTCCAAGTAAAAACCGTACAACTTTCCGTGCGTAAATCACAATGTTTTCCATGTGAAAATCGTACAACTTTCGACACTCTTTTCCTTCAGAAATTTCCCATCCAAAAAATTAAAACATAAAATATAAAGTCATTAAAATTTTTTTATTACTTTATATTTGATATCACATATTTTAATATCACATATAATTTAATTTTTTATTGATAAATGAGTCAGTTTAAACAATGTTGCACCATGTTTCAGTGTTAACTGAATAATACATAATTAATTTTAAAAAAAATAGAAATTGAGTAATTGAATAACTAATAAAAGGTAATTGTGAAAATATAAATATTAAAATGAAAAAGAAAATTAATTCATTTGAAAAGTTGGTTAACTATTTCCTTATTTAAATTATTTGTTGTTGCATTTTGTCCGTTTCCTAATTCTATCTTTAGCCTGCTGAAACCATTTTTTAATTAATTGGTTAACATCGTCCTCGTTACTGTTCTTAAAACTTAGTAATGCTGAACTTTGAAAATAAAATAAAACTTGTAAATATAAAGTTGTTTTTTTCTTTTTAAATGTAAACTCTTACCTTTTTTAATAATTTATCTATTAAATAGTTTTTAATTTTTATATTCTGTCGTTGGTCACATTTAATTATTTAATAAATTATATACCTTAAATATTTTCACAATGCAAAATTAAAGAAAATTAATTTTCACAACTAAATTTCTTAAAGAAAGAAAAAAGTATGACCGCTTTTTTTATTATTCATAAATAATATTTATTTAATTAATTTTTTTAATTCTGTAAATGTGTTAGTAAGAGACCGAATTTTGATTTGGAGATCCGTGCGAAAATAGTATTAAAAATTCGGCAAAATTTGCTGAATGGGTTAAGATTAAAACCTAGTGAAATATAAAATATGAACTCAAAGAAAATATAAAAAAATTTCAAATCAAATTTTCTTTTTAAGATTATTCAATATTGAAAATAATAAAAAATTAATTATATTAAAAAATTCTAACTTGAAACAACAATTAAAGTTTAAAATTAAATATTTTTTGAAAATAAAATTGAAATAATTTAAAATTAGTATAAAAGTTCATCAACAATGAAAAGTTGGTTAGTTTTATTTTTACTTTTCGTAATTTTAATAATATTATTGATCAATATTGATTACAATACCGCTGGAGTAAATGAAGTATGCGAGTTGAGTAATTCAAAAAATATTTGTCACATGGATGTATTCAATAAAGAAAGAATAAGAAATGAAGAGCGACCTACGAAGCCCACCCGTGGACCTAAACCAACAACAACAACGAAAGAACCACCTCCACCACCACCTAAACCACCACCTCCACCACCTCCACCTCCACCTCCACCTCCACCTCCACCTCCACCTCCACCTCCACCTCCACCACCTCCACCACCATCACAAACAACAACACCACCATCACAAACAACAACACCACAAACAACAACACCACCAACAACAACACCAGCAACAACACCACCACCACAAACAACAACACCACAAACACCACCAACTCCACCACCAACAAGAATAATCGTTATAGCGATTGACGGTTTGGATTCATTATTTGTAAATGAAAGGCTTACGCCAAACCTAATTAATATTATTAAAAAAGGCATAAAGGCAGATCGATTTTACGACTTTTATTTTAATGCTTTTGCTGGATTTCACTCAGTTGGTAAGAAAAAGTATACAAATAATTTTAAAATTATTTAATTATTCGTATAAATTATAGCTACAGGCAAATTTGCTAGAGATCACGGAGTAGCAGGCCGAAGAATTTTAAAGTATTCGACTGATACGAAATCTTATTCTATAACTGATGATCTTGAAGAATTATATAACATTACTAAAAATGAATACAATGCATACCCAATTTATGTAAGTACCAAATTTTTAAATTGTTATTTTTATTTATACTATTAAATTTTATGTAATAAGAAATTCTGAACCACATCGAATTCCCAACATTTCATTTTTTTTACAATTTAATGTAAAGATCGGTTTTGGATCTGAGTCTGAATGCATGAACAATTCAATTTGTAGTTATCTTGTGCTTAGCCTTATCAGTAGTTAGAATAACTAGAATTTGATTGTATAAAAATTGGATTTAGTGAAACATTTTTTCTGGACGTTGTCGAGGTCGGGCATTCTGAAAATGCGAAAATGCAATAAAGAAAAACATTTCGTCAGAAACATTCTTCTAGAATGGCTTGTCAGCTTTTTATGAAATATGGTATACAAGTTCATTCCGAATTCATCCTGATGGTCATGCAAGATGAGATTGGTACATTAAGCGGAACTATATTAGAATTTCTCGTTAATATAAAAATGCCATGTTTTGCTCTAAATTAAAAAAAAAAATTAGATATTTAATATTTGTATAAAATTCAGCACATAAATTGGTTTCATGATTATGCATAAGTCTATCTAGGTAGGGGTCAGTAGCTTTAGAGGGTCCATGATAAAATTTACGATTAATATTTCATATGTTCTGGACAGAGCATAAAGTAATTTTTATCTGATTTGAATTAAATTTAAACTTCTAAGCAATTTATTTATAGTGTTAGAAAATATTTCTGATTAACGTTTCGTTTAAATCTTTTTAGTAGTTTCTATATAAAAATAATTTAATTTTTTTACATAACAAAATATTTTTTTAAAGACTGCGAATGAAGATAATAGTGGAAGGTCTGCTGTTTCAATGTGGCCTTTGTCGGAATACGGCTACGGACCAAATGATAAACGTGCATCATTCTTTCGAGATTATGATCCAACTATGAGTATAACAGACAGATTTAAGGAAGTTAAACGTTGGCTAAAGTTACCTCAACCGCCAAATTTAGTGATGATGTATTTGGAAAACGTTGATAAATTGGCACACTTACATGGGCCAAATAGTATTGAAGTATTTGTGTTTTTTAATCATAATTTTAATTATTTGTTTCTCATTTTCTAATGTAATATTTCAGGTTGAAAGAATGTTGACGGAAATAGATACTGCAATAGGAGATTTGATAAATGAATTAGATGGAATGGAACCTAAGGCTAATTTTATTATAATAAGTGATCACGGGATGGTGGGGATCAAGTTCAAATACTTTTGCGACGATATACCAGGGGATACAGTATTTGGTGACTTCAATTGGATGGCAAAGGGTTCGTGGAATTCTCCTTTTGGTTGCAATAAAGATTTGGTTAAAGAATTAACTCCATTTTCCTACATTGGTTTTGGTTACCCAGAATGTCGTCCGTTGTGTGCCCTTCCTAAATTCTGGGCAAGTTTTCCTGATGAGGAGTAAGAAATCAATTATTTTTTTACATAAATTAAAAAATTTGTCACTACATCCAAAAATACAAATTTTAAATCTGCAATTTTTAAAAATTAATTAATTTTTTGAAACTGTTAAAAAAAATTACAATTTTAAGACGATTATTTTTAAATTATTTAGAGTGAAATTATACTTGAGGAATTAACGAAGCTGTTAATCGTTTAAAGTTGATAAATAAGTCTAAGTCATAATTAGTTACTTAGACCCGAAAAAAATCGTACAGTTTTCAATTTCAGTTATTTTCTTCAAATATAAATTCACCATTAAAAAATAAATCTTTTATAAATTTTATTTAAAAAATTATTAAAATTAATTTATAAAATGTTCTTATATTATAGATATAACATATACGTACACATTTCTTCCGAAACCGATAAATTTGTATTTTTCGCACCTGTTAAGTGGAGATTCGATAGATGGAAGTCACAATACAATATAGACTGTAATATAATAAATGCTTCTTTTTTTATATTATGCTAAATAAAATTATTTGAATTATTTTTTATATAATGTAGTTACTAGTGACCCTGAACGCATCATTGGAGTTCATGATGAAAACCCAGTTTTTATAGCATTTGGACCAGCTTTTAATAAAAGTGTTACTAGCGTCCCAATGGTGACTTTTTGGGATATATTTCCATTAATAGCAAAGATATTAAAAATAGACGTAAATTATACACGTCCAACAAATGATCCATATTATATAGATAGCACAATGACAATGCTAAATAATACAATGAAATCAATTTCAGTGAATGACTTAGACGTCATAAAAAGAAAATGTATTTACAGAAAACCTATCGACTGGACCTGTAAATAAAAATTCATTAAATATTTTGATATGTTAAAAAAAATATTTTTGTTCTTTCGTATTTTCAGTTCACTTAACACTTATTTTTACAATGGCGTGTATGACTTGCACTTGTATTTACATAGCTGGAAATATGTACGAGGCGAAAAAAATCAGAGACGCCGCAAGAAGAAGAAGAAGGAGCACCAGAACTTTAGCATAATTCTCAATACGAGGAATTTAAATTTAAAAAAAAATTTAATTTACAATTATTTAGTTTGTACTTATTTAAAAAAAAAAAAAACATAATTTTGCGTTAAATTGAATTATTTTTTATTACAGATTTAATTTTAATTGTTAATCTTTTTTTATTGAATAAATTAATTTTCGTTTGTCATTCACTCTAAAATATAATTTTATTGTTTTTTAAATGTTTTATTTAATTGAATACTAAATTTATTTTGAAAAAATATTTTTGTAAGTTCTTTTTTAGATGAATTTATTTCTCCTAGACTTTTTATTTTATTGTGATGCATTCAAATTTATTTATTAGGATGATGTTAATAATCCAATCAAATTTTTACTGCTAATTAGGTGTGCGGTTGATAAAGTTTGGTGTAGGAACACGAATGCATTTATATGTATTTGTTTACAAGATGTATAAGTATATAATAAGGTTCGTTTAAAAATTCAGCCGCTGCGCGTTTATAAAGCCTGCACGTGTATTCCTGAAAACGTAACGTTTTTCCAATCGAAACGTATTTGATTTACGTTCGTTTGTAAACGTTCAATTATAGAAAACGTTCGTAAACGTTAAACAAGGTTGGCTTTGTAGCCTTAAAAATTTGCTATCTTCACAGAAATAAATCATAATTAATTGTCAATTTTTTTAAAATAAAATAAAATAATAAATAATTTATTATAATTTTGAAATTTTAGTAATTACAATGAATTAATGAACCACATAAAAATACTATAAATTAAAAATGTTCTCTAGCATAGAATTATTTTACGATAGTAGTGGTAGTGATAGTTGGTCACATAAAATTCTCCATTTTTCTACCTCGACCATTTTTGGTTGTAAGGAATCCACTGGCCAAATCTTTATGTTCATGTTGTTGTTTTAGACCTATAACCTATTATATTACAAATTTTAGTTTATATTTTTTCATGTATGTATAAATATATTTTGTATATTATCTAGGGTCACAAATCAGAACGTCTTATCTAAAAAAAGTGAAATTTTCAGTAGATCAATTTTAAGTTTATAATGCAATAATATTTTAAAGCAAACAAATGAAAGTTAATACAGTAAAAAATGTATTAAATATTAAAATATCTGATTTTAAATTTGTGAAAAATCAAAGGTTTGTAAGATTTTAGATTAAAAAGAACATAAGACGTTTTCAAAAAAATTTAAAAACTATATCCAAAACTCTAAGTATAGTTAAGACGTTTTGGTTACTTATATTCATATATTTTCTTTTCTTATTATGATATAAGCCTTAAGGAAGATATAAGGATAAAAGGAAGAACGTTTTATATCAACTTAAATAAGAACACAAAAATGTATTTCACGAATTTTATTTATTGAATATTTTTCTTATTTATATATAAGCCATGCTGCCGCGACGACATTTAACCACGAAATGAATTTAGGTCAATGAAGTTTGAGTTAGGACGATATTCCTTGTGCAACAATAAAACAAACTTAATTAGGACGTTTTTCCACTGGCAATAACTTTCGATTAAAATAAAGTAGAAACATGGGGATAAGTGCAAATAAAAGATAATCTAATTGTTAGTCATTATTTACAAGATTTCCATTTTTGTCCTAACTTGAGATAAGACATTCTGGATTGCGACCCTAGATTTATGTATAATATACATTATAAACATAAAGTTAGAACCAGAATGACGCGGCAAGTTGTCGCGTCGCGTTTGACAACAACGCTTCAAAAGTAGAATGTAAGTCATATATGTAATTGCCCACAATGTAGCGTCGCGTTGATGCGGCAATGTAGCGTCGCGTTGATACTTTCTACTTTTGCCGCTTGCCGCGTATAAATTTTAATTTCGAATTGTTAAATTATATAAATGTAATAAAAAAATTGAACACAATTTTTTCCATTAAATAAATTGTTTACAATTTTTTCAATGTGGTTTGAAAAAAACTCGATGCGTCGATTTTGACTTTATACACTTCAAAATTCGAAATTTCAAAAGCGACGCGACATTTTGCCGCGCCTTTCTGCCAAAAAATTGTTTATTTTAGTTTCATAAATTTTTAATTGTTAAATAAATAAATAACGATAACAAAATTGTTGACGTTAAAAAATCAATTACATAATCAATCGATTCGATAAACAATCGATACGTTTTCAGGAATACCAAAATGACATTTGCTTACGTTACGAAATTCATTCGAAACGTTTTCAGGAATACACGTGCAGTTTGCAATAATTAGTCAAAGTAAACGTAATATTACTGTAAGACTTCAGTAGATGTATTTAATGAGATCCTAAAAATATCACGCTGCGATGTTATTGTAATTTGTGTCAAAGAGATATAATGCTTTCGGCTTCATTAATAGTTCACAGCAGAAAATTAATAATAAATTACATAAATGTAGATACAGTTTACATTTAAATTAGACGACCGAGAATTCAGTTCCATTATGCTTACGCACTGAGTATAATAAAATACTAAGTTACAGTATTTTTTTTTAATACGGTTATGCCGGTACGCGTCTTTAAACACCGGATAACAGAGTATTATGAAATCTATTCTCTAAACAAAAATTTAATGAAGTTAGGTACGTTTTAGGTTAACCCCAGGATAATCTACATATAGAGTTAAGTTTACGAAAGGTTATTTTTAGATAAAAAAAGAGAAGCAATTAACTCTTTAACTGATCACCAGGTTATATCATAACAACCTGAAATATAACTAACTCATTTTAATAAATGATTTTATCATACAGCTGAACAAAAGGATACCAGCGATAAGGTTTGCAAAACATAAGCATTATGGCGAGTATTCGCTGGGCAAATAGTATTTTCGCATGATATTTCGCGCTCTTGCTGTCAACGTAATTCAAAATATGTGGTTATCAATGCCGATGATTGCGAACAATAAGAGTCCTTAAAGTGTCTTTAAATTTTTCATGAAAAAAGAATCTTTATTATTCTTATATATTTCGCCATTTCGCCGAACCGAGAAGTTACCATAATATTTTCTTTGATTTCCACAATTAATTCTTATTATATCTTCGCCATTGTACGCTAGAGGTCATACGATGAGGAGAGTCAATATTATCATAATAGCTTTTATTATCTAACAAGAGATGGCGTATTCAACAGTAAGTATGTAATTTAATCAAAGTTCTAAACCATCATTTTTATTTTCTATATAAAATCATTCATTCATTTCATTGTAAGAATAGAAATAACAAAAATTTAAACCTCCTGTATGCCTGTATCATAATATCACCATCACAGTCCACAGTTCATTTACATTTTGTTTCTGTTTGAATTGTTTAAGAGAGGGGCAGGGGAGTGCTCTGATTCTCACCAAAATATACCAAGTGTATGAATAGTCCGGTCGGTGGGTGAAATTGAAATTATAGAAAAATGACATTTATAATTACATTTAACAAATTTAAAATAATAGTTCTGCCACCTTAGCATGAACTGATGTAGGGTAATATGTTAATATTACATTTCATTGGTTTCGTTTCCTTTCTGCTTCCGATCCGCAACTTCGATATTGCACTATACCTTGATTATGTTTCAATAAATACCGATAATAAAATTTACACTTAAGATTTATATAATTTTCATAAAAAAACAATGTTGAGAGTTAAAGGTTCGATTTACATTGTAGATATTTTTTTTAGGAATTATAGTAAGCTACCAAGTGGTCCGGTAGCGATTTTCAATAATCGGCACTTCGAAACTTTCTTATATTTTTCTCATCCAATAATCGCTCAGTCTATGAAAGGCCTATAGGATTATGGTTGCGAATCACTGATACACTGATAAATAAATGTTTTTCACAAACGTACAGTTTACCATAATTGTTCTATTCAAGACGGCAAATAGCCAAATAAATTGATTATTATTAAAAATTATTTAATTGATTACAATAATAATTATCAAAATTCAAATTACAAACAGCTTTTTGTTGGGAAATATTCTCGTGCCAAAGTATTTGTCAATTGGTCATTGAGTTTAATGTTAGTTTGTGTTATTTCAATTTAAATATATTATAAAATATTATTTTTAACTGTTCATATTTTTGATGGTTGAAAGGACGAATAATTACTTGGTATTTCAGGTATTAGAAATACGTATGAATAAGCAAATTGGAAACGCAAGTTATGGTATTATGGATTCTATTTTTATATATCTGTAAAAAAAAAAAGGTTTAATACCTGAAATACCAAGTAATTATTCGTCCTTTCAACCATCAAAAATATGAACAGTTAAAAATAATATTTTATAATATATTTAAATTGAAATAACACAAACTAACATTAAACTCAATGACCAATTGACAAATACTTTGGCACGAGAATATTTCCCAACAAAAAGCTGTTTGTAATTTGAATTTTGATAATTATTATTGTAATCAATTAAATAATTTTTAATAATAATCAATTTATTTGGCTATTTGCCGTCTTGAATATGTTATATAGATACGAAAATGTCAAATTACAGAAATAATTTTCATTTTTATTATATTTGACCATTACACGAGCGGACCCTATTACACTCATTGGTAACATTATCAAATAATTATATTTCGCCAAATTTATTTATGGCTAATTATTACAATTCGTTATGTGTGTATACCAAAATTTTTAACAATTGGTCAAAGTTTTTAATGATTACCCTTATAAATAATATAAATATGTACAACAAATATTTGAAATTGTAAATCATAACTTAATAATTTTATGTTTTATGTTTTCAATTGTTACAAGTAATAATTTCGAAATTATCTAAATTTGATGTTATTTGAATATCAGTATGAATCCATCCTAAATATTTATCATATTTACAAATTTTTCCCATATTAGAAGATTTATCTTTATAGTAACTATAAATCATGTTATTTCTTTCGAATATATCGCAACATATATCAATATGTCTGGTATCCAAAAAAAAAAAAAAAAAAAATTACATAAAATAATTATTTTAAATATGAAAGAGCTATAAAATTACCCAGATGGTGTATCGAAATGGTTTAAAAATTTATTGCTTCTAATATCAAAAACCGAACTGTATGCATAACCCCAACCCATGCATAAAATTGAATTTTCTGAAATTAATTATAAAAATTAAAAAATAATTAATTAAAAAAATTTAATAATTACCAGATAATGGCAAAGATTTCATATAACATTTATTACTACAATCTGAAGTTACTAAATTCCATTTATTTATTTTGTCTCTAACATCTAATCTTTCAACTGTACAATATCTGCCAACACCACCAATTGCATAAAGTATGTTATCTAAATTAATAATAGATTATGTTTTAAAGTATGTTGAAGTAAGAATTATTAAATTTAAATAAATTGATTATATAATCAGAGACCTGAACCAGTAAGAATATTGCTCCGGTTTACGATTCGGTTCATAAATATTTTATGTTCCGGTTCTTTATTATTTATAGTTTCGTTCCGGTTCGGCTTGAGTTCGGCTTCAAAACTGGTTCAAACTTTTCAATCAAAAAACATTTAAAAGTCATACTACAAAGTTCAAATAAAGTTACTATTATTATTATTATTATATTGTAAAATGACCGCCTGGATAAAAAAAATTGTAAAAAGCTTCAAAACTTCATAAAGAACAATGCTGCCAACATAAGAAACAATGTTTCCAAGTATTTTATAAATTATGCTAGATTGAATTATAACGCAATTTAGATAGATTTCAAATTATTCACATTAACGCGGTGATTTATATTTTTTTTTTTTTTTTAAAAATTGTTCGAAAACCGGAACCAAAAATACCTAACAAAACCGGTTCTGTTCGGATTACAGTTAATAAGATTTTTTAAATATCAGTGCGGTTCGGTTACAGTTCCGGCAGAAATTAATGATTAGTTCCGGGTTACGGCTTACGGTTAGGTTCCGGTGTAGGACTCTGAATAATATTATACAAATTTATGCTAGAATTTCCTTCAGCATTAATAATAATTGCATTTATACATACTCAAAGATGATAAAGCAAACGAGATTTTTCCATTTTCAAATTCCGGACCTTGAATCCATTTTTCTGATATGAAATTATATATTTCGGTTGTTTTACATGTAATTTTTGTTGAATCATAACCACCACATGCATAAATTTCATCATTTATTAAAATTACTCTATGATTACATCGTTTTTGTAATAAATCTGGTAATCCTATAAGATTTGTTATTTTTGGACACCAAATTACATTCATATTTGATATTACTGGTGAATTTCTATAATGACCACCAGATAATAATATATAATCATTATTATTATATTTAATATTACATAAAGCATAATTAATACAATCATAATTAATTTTATATAAAAATATTGTTTGTCTGGTATCAATATTAATTTTA
Source organism: Rhamphomyia laevipes (assembly GCA_963920725.1). Taxonomy (NCBI): domain Eukaryota; kingdom Metazoa; phylum Arthropoda; class Insecta; order Diptera; family Empididae; genus Rhamphomyia; species Rhamphomyia laevipes. The sequence goes on from OY987259.1 coordinate 38,986,566, forward strand.
TATATATCCGAAAAGTCTTTAATTAAATAAATCATTTTTTGTTTTGTCATAAATGGTAAATCTTTTTTTGGAAATGTTGTTAGATAATTTTCCGGAATATATAAATTATTATTAATTAAAATTTCTGATATTCTTTTAATAAATTTCGGATGTTGTAATATAAATTGTTTATCATTTAATATTTCATTTTGTGTTATTGATGAAGCTATTTGAGTATAATCAATTTTATTGAGAAGTATTGTGTCAATGAAAATTTTTCGTTTATCATATTCTAAAAATATCCAATTTCTTATATAACGATAAAAATTCGTTTCAGTTATATTAAATTGTTGACGATTTTCAATGATTTTTGGAAACTAAAAAATTTTATTATTAATTTATTATTATTTGTAATTTGAAATACAAACTTTTTTTTTATATAGTATATACCTCTTCTAATGTTATTGAATTTAAATAGTTATCGAAAAATTCATTAGTATTATCACTGATAATCTTTAAACATTCAGTTTTCAAATTTTCAATATTATATTTAACTGAAATATGTAATTAAATTTTATATAATAATTTTATACAGTCTGGTAGAAATAATTTTAAATTTTTTTTTTTATAAAACTAACTTGCATGCCTCCAATATTCCAAAATAAAAGGTAATGAAATTGATTGAATTAATTTATTTGTAGAATATTTTTGAAGAAATTGACAATTTATTTTCAATGCTGTTTCATATAAATTTTTTATTTCAATTAATTCAGATACATTCACTTCACCAGTATACAAATAATTAATAATTATTTCTAATTGTTTTACATTAATATCAATATTAATTTTTTCATATTTTAATGATTTATGAATTTCATCATCATTTATAATTTTAGATCGAAAATATGGATATGTAGCTAAAATATTTTTATGAACATAAATTGAATTTTCATCATTTGATTCTAATATTAAGTCACAACAAAATTTCTTTTTTCGATCTTCATTTAATGTTTTAGAAATAATTTGAACGATAGAAAGGTTTCTTTCCATCTAATATTTAAATATGAGAAAAATAAAAAAATGCATTATACATTAAAAAGTTATCTTTCATATTTACAATAGTTCAATAAAAGATATTTATCCAAATTATCAATCTTATCTTGAATTTTCAAAATTTATTTCTTATCAATTTTAAAATTTTGCACTCAAAATTTATTTCTTATCAATAAATTGAATTGTTAGTTACTAAATTATAGAGTAGGTTTAGTGGTAAAGCATAGTATGTTGTGAAGTGATCAATTAGGTTACAGCGATCCCGAAACATAAATAACCGATCAATAATTGGCAATATAAGTTTTCAAATTTAAAATATTATTATAACCCAAATAATTCGTCTTAATACATTAGCATAATTAGAATCAATCGTTCAGTTAATTTTACATTTATATTATAGCTTTAAGTCTGAACGTTTATGGCTGTTTTAACAATTATTGTTAAAGTAAAGGTATGAAACATTTGAAATGTGAAATAAAAAAGTTTAAACATGAAAATATCATATCAAAAGCAAATTTTTTAATAAAATGATTCCAAAGCGGCAAACTAGAATAATTAATATCGAGCAAATTGTTCCCGAAAACATAGCTCCACAATTTTTTATTTATATATACATTTCAAAGCGGAAGCGGCACAGCATCGGACAATATTTTTTGGAGTGAAATGTTTTTTTGACAGAAATAAATTTCAATAAATTTAAATATTTTAATAGATACAATAAATATGTTAATATTACAGTTATTATTCTTGTTTACATTATGCTTACTTGTTCAAATAAAATATGTTATCAAAGTATGAACACTTCCGGCTGGTTGGATTAGAATTTGGACTCTAAAACTATACTAAAAATTTAGATTCAAATTTATACTATAAAAAAAATTTAATCATTTAATAAACCGAAAATTTAATTAATTTATAAAATTTAGTAGCAAAAAATTTTTTAAAAATAAATATTCCAAAATTTGATAATGTCAATCGAAATAATTGAACACATTTTTTTTTTTTGACAATTATTCAATTGCCTATGTAAATTATTTATAAATATTAATTTTGGTATTGGGATTTTATGGAAATTTTAATTTATACAGTAAAATTTTTATTCAAATAATCATAAAGCTGGAATCATATAGTGTCACCCTCACCGTCACCGTCAACGTCATCTTAACGATTACCTTAAATTTTAAATTAGATTGTACAGCGTTTTAAAAGAACTTTTCAAAATACAGGTTCCCAGCGCCGGGCAAAATTATGTATTCGATCATAGAATAATTTTTATGTAGTTTGGTGACCATACAAAACATATAAAAATTAAAATAGGTATAAAGTTGTGTATATCACAACTATCAACGCAACGGCGAAGGTGAGCTCTAAAATTAGGTAAAATTAAAATTCCCGCACGCCAATAAAGTTCCGTTGAAATTAATTTTAATTCAATTATTAGCAGTGAAGATCTGAAGATAACAATTAAATTATATAATAAATTACGATGTACAGCTCTTCAATTTGCGTTTGAAATTTTCAAAAAATAGCAAAATTCAGCAGTGAAATAATATTCAAAGCGGAAACTTTTTGTTCTCCATCTATAAACAGAAACTAATTTCACAACTTTTTCACAATGAACTCGATACAACTAGAGTGAAATCAGAAGCGGAATCTTTCACTTATAATTTCACAATATTAAATTTGTATGAAAATTTTACTAACAGGAAATTTCATTATCTCCTAATTATTGCAAAGAAATAGCACATTATTCAGGACTTTTACCTCATGTCCGATAAATCAGACAATGTTCCCGATCTGATAAAAAAACATACATTAATTTCAACGTGCAACACGGACTTTCTATTCCGAAATCAATGATTTGAAATTCACAATTACTTTGAAAATCTATCGTTTTCTCATAGTAATAATTAGGATTTTGACAGGCTATTATATTTAAACTTTAAACAGTAAAAAAAAACTTGTTGTATCGTTCGGGAAAAGAAATAGCGGAGATTATAGACTTCATATTCAGACACATTATGACAATTCGAAGAAGCAAAGAAAAGTACATACAATGTTTTTTAAATGATCTTATTTAAATATTTAATCAACATTTTATATTAATTACAAATAATGGATGTTTCAGAAACATGGCCACTAAATATAACTCTCATATATTAAATAATAACCAAATTCAAATCTATATAAAGAAAAGAATTTGTGGGGATTCAGATTCACATTTTAAATTATAAAACCCGAATAGAAAGAGTTAAGGTTCACGTATATTGCCACCGCGCATTCAACAAAACTACTCCATATTGCTTAGCTACATATTATAATACGGAATAATGTGCTATAAATTTTCATTTGACCATAAACTCTATCCATAATAGTCGATTCTTTATTTTAATTTTATTAAATTAATTGAAGATTTAATAACAATTCATGATGAGAAATTGTAAAAATAAATAATAATTAAAAAAAATAACCCAGCAAAAATTTTGTGATGACTTACTATTTGCAAGCGTAAATGCCGATATGATGTTTCGCAATAAGTTTCCAAAGTAAACATAAAACACATAGCGGAGCGGTAAGATTTCATCCGAAGATTTACTCAATAATAAAATTATTCTCAAAAGATTCAGTTTTAATATTATATTAAAAATTGTGAATTATGATCACCTGTTCAGAAACCTTGTCTAAACCTAAGATCAGCTTCAGTTTTACTGAAACATGTTGTTTTATAAATTCATTAAGCCAATTAAGTAAATTAATTTTGGTCAAACATTCAAAACTATAATCGCTCTTTAATTGGCTAGATCTTTTGGGTCAAATTGCTATAAATTAAATAATTGAATCTCGAAATGAAGTTTGTACTCTTCCGTCTTGACTCTTTTTAAATTATTTTGTAAAAAAAATTATTAACTTATCGACTAATTCAATCTTTTACAAAAAAACTTAGAGTGTCTTCCGAGCGGTTTATTCATCTTTTAACATTTTTCGTGGTGACTGTTAATATTGTGATGGTAAAAATAGCACGTAAAAAATACTATTCACATTAAATAATGCGTAAAATATCTGTTATCATGATGTTTTTCTTCGCTTAAATGCTGAAGAGAACGACATCTTTCGAACTGAATAAAAACAGGATGTTAAAACCATTATGTACGTTAGCTATGATGCCCCATTCTCCCACTAGTGTAAAGTACGCCAACCCTCATACTAATCGACATAAGAGTTTATCTAAAATTATAAATTATATTTTCTAACCTTACAAAAATTATATTTTTCTCTCTTATTTCGACTGAAACTTACTGGATAGTAGGCGGAGGGAAAAGTTGAGCTTGTTGTATATGGTTGCAAGTACGAAATAACATAATTATTGTCAGTAATTAAATCCAATTTTGGTTTATTTTCCCAAAAATCTGTATACTATTTGAAAGTAGAAATTAGCTAAAATTATATTTCGTAAGTATGTATAGCATTTCTTTAAAACCACAAATTTTGTAATTGTCTTTATGCAATTTCCTTTTACTAAACATAATGTCAGTTACTAGTATCGAAATTTTCAACAAACTTTATGTAATTTCACCCAGAAAACGTTTGTATTAATCTCATAATATTTATGTTGCCATAATTCCAGTATATAAATTCAAAAAAATTAACTTATTTAATATGTAAATATTTAATTAATCTATACACAAATATCATAATAAAGTAAATAAATATTCGGTACCTCAATTTCCTATCTAACGATTTAATTATCTATTTTTTTTTTTTATATTTTACATCAATATTCCACAATTTTACTAAATAAAAATATAAAACTAATACCGCCACCTAACCTTAAATCTTATATTAGAAAAGTTTAATTTAACGTCGGCATTTCAATATTACATTTTATTACCAACCACCACCAACGTTTCTGTCTTACTAATTTCACATTTCACGATACGATTTACGTATGACAAAGAAAAAAAATAACGCGTCATTTTATTCAATTTTGATTGGTCCATAACTGAATCGAAACTAACCAATTACATTGAATAATTCAATAATTCAGTTTTCAACTTATCGACCAATCAAAATGTTATCCATACATTTCATTTTTATTTTTGAAATTATTATATTTTGAGCGTTTAGTTAAAAATAAAATTGATTTTTAGCGTTAATATGAAAACTAAAAATTTCTACAAGATAATTTCATAGAAACTAAATCATTACTTTATGTTCAACATAATTTCTAAATAAAATTATTAATAATCATATTTTGTCTGTAGTTCAGTAGTTTCATTCCAATTCTATTTGTTTCATTTCGAAATTATTTCCTTTTAATATGTACGTCGAAAATTACCGATGAAATACGAAATTTTTCGGCGGCGTCCTTTTCCTAACAATATAAGTAAAAAGTAAAATTAGTAACATAATAATTTAAATTTGAAAATATAGAAAATTCACTTTATAAAATATTGAGATAATAATTATAGTTATAAAATTAAAAAGAACATAAATTAATTATATTTAGACTTACAAAATTATATTAATTAAATATTTTGTACTAAATTTGTAAAATTGATTTGAATTATTGAAATTCAATATAATTATTACAATATTGAAGAAAAATTTTATTAATCAATGATTATTTGTATAGTTTAAAATAAAAATTAAATATATTTATGCGTTGTTGCGAAATTATACGATATGACAACAAATTATGAAAATTTCTTATTTGTTAGAAAAATAATTGAACATATGTGAAATGTTGCAACAATGCTTGATAGCATTTTTAATGTTGTATTCGATATTTTAACTGAAATTATTTTAAATTTGGTTTAATAAATTTTAATATTTATATACCAAAAAGGAAAACGGAACGGAATAGGAAATTAAGTATAAGCAAGAAACAAGTGAGGCGAATTAGTAAAATTAGTAAATAAAGGATTGAATATAGAACAGAAGCAAAACTAACTCTTATAATTATTCTGTGAAATCAAATTAACAAAATAAAATTAATTATTAATTAAAACAATGAAAGTTAGTATAGTCAAGAATATTTTTAAAGGATATTACAATGAATTTCATCAAAAATGTAAAAATTTGAATTTGTAATTTAATAGATTCAAAATATTTTCATTGCAAATTTTACTGGGGACATTAAGATTCTCTGATCCTTTAGTTTCCAAAAGTTAATTAGTATTATAATGAAAAGAAATATTTAATTATATCTTTTATATAAAGTAACCCAACCATAATATATTAGACGGAAAAGGAAATCAATACTCGAAAGTATAGAGTTATAATGAAAATTATGTATTTTCTTTATTATTCATATTGGGTCTGGGTTACATAATTATTACATGTAATAATTATGCTTTTTTTTATAAATTTTGCAACATAATTTTTTCAAAATGCATTTCTGTGAATGCTTTTGTTTAACATTTAAATAATTTTGTTTTATCATTAGAAATTTATAGTCTATAACCTCGTATTTGAAAATTGAAACGAATTATTTTTGAAATTATATTTGAATTACATAAAAATGTCTTGCGTATCTGGTGTTCAACTAGAATTTATTATATTTTTTTCTACTAGAATTTATTATAAGATTTTCGTAATTTAAATTTAATATTCATAGAAATTCAATAGTTGCGGTTGCGGGTATAGAAACCAATTAGGAAAGATTAATTTTAGCCATTGCCTTACAATGGAAAATCTGTGTAGCATTGATCAGTATCAAAATTATGGAAAGAAAACATGAGGTAAATCTTATTATATTTTTGGGTTAGAAGGGATTGTACAAAAATTTAATTTCCGAATTTTCCCCGACAGTACTAAACCGTAATTGTGGACAAGGGAAATGTCTGATTACTTTTACTTGTGTTTAGTCCTTTAGTCTGTGTTATAAAATTTTATTGCAGCCTATATTGCATTAGATTAAATTTATACACTAATTTTTCTACATTTAGTCAACCTGTTTGTCAATTTATTAACAATAAACAACTAAGGAAATTAATATATTAAGTTTGTTAATTATAAAGTTGATAATCAATTTGAAAATATAGAGGACAAATAATAAACTAATTAAATAAATTATTATTTTTATCATCAATTTTGAATTGACCTAATAATGTTAACCTAATATTATTTCCAACAATTTTTACATTTGAACTATATTTGCAGAATTTTATGTTGAAAGCATAAAATTCTTTGTTCTGCATAAGAATTTTATGCTTTCAACACTTCTACAAATATATATTTCATACTGAATTTAGCGAATATTATTAATTAATTAACTATAGCTTAGGAAAAATTGTAAAAACAAATCCATGACATTTTATGAAAGATTACCGAAATTATAATAAATATTAATGACCTAACCCCATCAGTGAAGAGTTTAATCGAAATGGATCGTAGACTTAATTATGTTTCTTTATAAACTCTCTAATTATATTTTGACAGATTTATTTGATTTTATTACAGTTTAATTGTGAGTATAGTTTTATTTTGATGCAATCCAAATTTTTAATAATTTTTACCCTTCCTATTGAATATATTAAAATTATTATTTTTAGATATGACACCAACACATAAAGATTGAGGATATATGCGCAATTGATCTGTGTTTTAAATAACTCATTTTTGTTGCTGGTGTAATATGATATTGTCTCGTTTGAAAAACAGCCAGAGCGCTTGTAGGAGGAACGTGTGAAGGAGGAACTGGGATACTTCTGATAGGGTTGTACTTAAAAAAAAAATTATCTTCATTTGCATTATTTTAATTCTCCATTACTATCATTTCTGAAACAAACATAATTTTCATATATATGGATTATTTATTACTATTTCCATACCGAATAACACTTAATATCAAAAAATATGGTCCAGTCCAGGCTAAAATACTAAAATATTTTCCTTTATTTTTTTGTAATTACAAATTTTTACCCTAATATAACTTTTCTAAATGCTTTACTTTTAGTTTCCCCAAAAATATTTATTAACGCAACCAGGACACATCCAATTTTCTATATATTTTAACGAAATATTTTAAGTATAAAACTTTTATATATTTAATAACCCTTAAACGTACAGGATATTATATAAATTTATGCATTAATAACATTTATTTTTTGTATATATGTAGTTATATACAAAGAATTTACACAAAAAACGTCGCCAATCTTTATGTAAATATTCAATATTAATCCGGTATATAACGAACCACAAAAAAATAGATATATAAATATATAAACGAAAACAAGTCCTTACCATATTTGCTTTCCGGTTTGTAAAATTTTTCACCCTCCCCTCCTAGCTCCGCTTCAACACATCAACAGCAAACAATTTTATATTAGTTATACTGGCGCAAATACTTTAAATGTATAATATAAAAAGGTCCCTGAGGAATTGTTGGATATACGTCAGTTACACACTGTTCCATTTCAAATTTTTGTCATCCATATAAACTTCTTATACAGCGTATATATATATATATAAGTTTTGAATAACTCATATACAAAATAATGTCAAGTATATACATATAAAATTTTTGATGGTTATAGGGAAAAAAATAACCACCCTCTCTAATAAATTAACCCTCTTTATATAACGTCAAATTATATAAAAAAAAGTTTACCAAAAAAAAAATTATCTTTATGCCTGTATTTGTTATACTTATAAGAGAAAAAAGCTTTCATTGTTATTGCTATTGAACGAATTGTAAATGTATTGTTTCACATCAAGGATATTTTTATATATGCATTGGTAAATATGTATGTGTATTAGGTAAAGAAATGTTGGCATGAGTAAAGTTGAAAATAAATATAAAAAAAAAATTATAAGGGCAAATAATAAAAAGGATATTTCAGAAACACACATCCGTGCTGTAGATAATATCAAAAAGGATGTATAATTGAAAATGGTAAAGGGAGAGGTTAAAAAATTTTTCATTTGGTTTCCTTTTCTTTTATAATTTTCAACTATATATTCAAATACTTACAAAAACCAAACGTTTATACACACAAACGTTAAATAATCTTTACATTTCCATATACATAAAATTTATGTTTATATATGTATTGTAACATAAATTGTATAAGTATTAGAAAAAAAATTACATTAATTTTATTTTCATGCAATAAGGATTTTAAAAATTTACAAAAACAAAACAAAAAACGAGTTTTTTTTTTCCTTTTTAAACATATTTATATTTTTTACCCTTCATTATGTGTTTTGTTGTTAATATTTGTGTCGTCCCATTTATTATGTTTTATGCTTTATGTTGTTTGTGTTTTCAACATTACAAAAAAAAAAAAAAAAAAATCTATTCTTCTTTATCCTTAAATTCGTTATTTTTCCAAATATTCTCATTTGATTTTGAATTTTTGTCGTATTTTTAATTTTACTTCTTTTTCTTTTTAAATTTTATTTATTGGTATTATTATCCTCGCCATGTTCAAACATTATCAGAAGGTTTTCGGGTAAAATTTCATATAAGATATTTTTGAATGTACATCAATCATTAATTTTGGTAGAAACGCAAAGGCTTCACGCTTGAAAAATCATCAGAATATCCGTGTAATAGTGGCTATACTTCAATTCTCTTATAGAAAGGTAGATTTCTGTATAGCGCGCATAGAGGGAATAATTTGGAAAGGATATTTTATATATGATTATAATAATTTTATGTTATATGGTTTTTATGCTTATAGATGGTTAAGAATCAAAGGGTATGAATACGAAGAGTTATTTTTGGTTGTTGTTTTTTTTTTTTTTTGAATTTTGAGAAGGGTATAACAAAACACAGAAAAAATATTATTTGTAAAGAGCTTAAACGAGATTGGTTACAATGAAATTCTTTATTCCTAATTTTATATTATAGCCTAAGAATTGGATAGGAAATATTTTATGCGAAATACTTATTTGCAATTCAAAAATTCTGACTATAAGAAGAATTTTTTTTCGTTTTTCATATTACAATGTTAAAATTATAAATTCAGGGTTGAATTTAAATATTTTTAATGAATAAGATGAGGTGAAATTATGTTTTTGGGGTGGGAGATTGAACATTTTATTTTGTATAAAAAAAAATATTATATTATTTAGGGTGACACAAAAAAAGAAGGAAATTAATTTAATATTATATAAAAAGAAAAAAGGATTTTTTTTATTTTTTTAGTTTTTATTGTTGGAATGACAAGTACAAATTATAAAATAAAATCTTATTATCATTTTGAATTTGCTATATTCATATTCATATTAGTTCATATTAGTGTAAAGTAAGTAAATATATTCAGGGGGTTGGCTTTCATTTTTAGAATTGAAATTATAAAAATAATTATTTGAAAAAAAAAATTATATATAAACTTTGATGACCTGCGTGTTAATGGAGAGATTTATGGTATAAAAAAAAGCTTTAACATCCTTTTTTACCCATCAGTCTTACTTCAAAAAGCGTTTAGTTATTTATTGATTTTTAGGTATACATATTTAATGTATCTTTCTTAATCCTTTCCAGTTTCGAAATAATTCAAATTATTAAATAAAATTATTAATTATATAATTAATAAATAAATTTAATCTGTCAAAAAATTATCAATTCTTCACCAAAAAAACGCTTTTCCCAGTCAAATGGTAAAGGTTATTTCGGTGCCGTGTCATAAGTTCATATGTAATAACGCCATAATGGCTTTATGACTCACTTGAGTGAGTCTTAAAGCCATATTCGCAATTTTTACCAATATGGCTTTAAGACTCACTCGAACGGGTCATAACGCCATATGGCTTTAAGACACATAACATAGATGGCTTTATGACTGTTTCGAGTGAGTTTTAAAGCAATTCTGGCTTTATGACATATGGCGTTATGACACGGCACCGCTATTTCTCTATTCATTAAAATTGCGTATAAATCAAAATTACAATCCAATAGTTGGATGGTTGGATGGATTGAGAGAGGGGAGTCCGCGAAGGACTCAAGCACTCAGGCCAGAACTAGGCCCATTGTACCAATAGTTAGTAATGTATTTTATTACAAATGACAGGGCACGATTCAAATTGTGTTGTAATTATTAAAGGATTCTCTATAAATATAAAAATTAAATTATTGATAGAGGGCTATGCAAAAGAACTTGCCATAAATTGATTGGTTCGTTAGATCTAATAATTTTTATTAAAGAATATCAAAAAAATTATTACAAATATGATAAATATTTTTTTTTTAAATTTTAATGCGGAATCCCTTAAGCTCTATATAGAGAACAACAAAGCTGATGATACTTGAAAATATTGTATATAGAAATGAATAGTACAAGTATATTTAGATAACTGCTTAAGCATTTTCATCGTAATATTGTCTATTAATATATTCAAAAGACAGATTAACTTCAATCATTTTTTAGGGTTCTTTCTCTTCTATACTGATGTTTTTAATTAGCAATCAGGGTGACACTAAGTTGTCGTTTCAGTTATATTCAATTTATTTATTTTTTATACATATTTGGCAAGATGGTTTATTTGTTTAAGTAAAATTTGTTCACTCAATATTTATTGAAATTAACGTATAAAATATTCAGAGGTTTGCTGAATCGACTGTGAATTGGTTATTTGAATTTATATGGCAATCGACAGTTAACTGGTAATAAAATAAGTAAAATATTGTTCGGCAATATTACATTTTTTATATTCAATTTACAATTGAATTGATATTTTTATTAGTAATAAAATTTGATATTTTTGAATTCATTTTGACCTTGACATCAGTCAGGACATATTATCTCTGTAAAAAATTTAGATAATTATTATAAGTTAAAATTGAAAGGCTAATTATGGTAACAATATAAAATTCTACTAATTATTATCAAAATAATGGACTTGGTAACAATATAAATTTCATTAAATTTCGATTATATTTTCCCATTTTTTGATGTTACTAACATCAGAATATTTAAAATAAAACTAGCACTTCATTTAGATGTGATTTTGATATAATTATCTATCATATTTTGATGCCACTTAAATCTACCTATAGTAAATGCAAACCTTACAGTAAATGAAAGTTAGTGGTGGAGTCATCGAAGCAAATTTACATCTCATACCAAGAAAAAAAAACTAGTTTATTTATTTTTGCATTTAAGTTGACCGGTTCAAACAGGTCATAGACGCAGATGGCTCATAAATTTATACAGTCATATGTTTCCAATTAGGTCATAGATGGCATTTAAGGTAAACTTGTGTATCCAGTTCAGACTGCCCCGACTGATTTATATTATATTAATGAGAAGCTATAAATCCTGAGTCTTTTTTTTTTTAAGTGAAGCCTTATCACGGGAGATTATCCCATGTTGATTAATTAACCACTGATAAGGCTTAGGAAGAGGAGGGAGGTTAGGAAAATTATAATATTGTAAGTATAAGCGTTGTTAATAATTTGGTGGCACAGGGAATACTAACACTTATTCGTTATCAATTTAAATCCGTCACAAAATTTAAATAATTATTAAATGTAAAAGAATTGAATTGTTAACCATATAAAATTCTAATAATTATTATCGAAATTTACTAAAAAAAAAACAAATCTGGAATTTTATATTGATCTTATTTACAAAATTTATCGGTTAAACTTTAAAATTACAATTTTCCTATCAAATTACCGAGTATTCAGTGGAAGTTAGTTATTATTTTTATACTTTTATAAATTTGGAACATCCCATTAACCAAAAAAACCTTTTAATAAATATTGTTTATTCAAGGATTCACAGCAGGAGGTAATTTAATTCCCTTGATACCGATCACAAAAATTCAAATCTATCTTTTGCTGTTTGCAAAATTTATACAAATAATGGTAAAACAAATTCTTTTTATATATACATATAAATTTTGTCATGGTTACTATATGCATGCACACATAATAAATAGTGGTTGGTGAAACCTTTTAAGAACACATCAAATTTCTCAGCTTGGAAATTAAATTTTATTTTATGTTTTGAAATTTCATATGGAAACCCTTATTTTTTTAGTATTTTATTTATTTATTTTTTTATTTATTTGTTATATTTATGTTTTTAATAATAAATTTTTGTTTTTGGAAAATTTTCGCAATTTAGAGCGATAAATGCAAGACTGGTAACAAAATGATTGATTGAGGTTAGTGAGGATCATAACATTTATAAGGTGGCAGGAATTAATGCAAAAAAGTATATTTTTAGGGTAATATAAAGATGAAATTTAAATGAAATCATGGGACCAATTGATGCAAAAGATTATCTGAATAAATGGTAGAAGAAAAGTTGGTATTGTTTCTCATGAAACAATATTCTCCAGATTCATATCAAAATTTGGAATAATCCCTTCGAGAGATATAGCGCATCCACCACAACAATACACCGCCGTTGTCAATTACTATATGGCAATATACTTTAATTCCCCCAGCTTTTACCAAGTTTTTGTTATTCGTTTTGCTTAGATCTGCGCCAATTTTATCAGGCGCGACCCATTCTACTTCCACTTTATGTAAGTGGATTCCATTACATTGCATACCTTTCAATGGAATTGTTGCCTTTACGTGTCGTATGTGACATATCCGCTGCTACTTCCATATGATATCAAGCTATCTATTTTCTAATGTTCTGTTGTTCGAAACAATTTTTCATTTGCTACATGAGATTTATAGAATGTTTTTCAGACAGGGATTGACGAAAGTTTACAACTTTCTAGTGATCAGGAGTAGTCACTTTCCACGTCCTACACCCGAACAGTACGGACACAAAATTGAAGCAGAAAAGACACTTGGTTTTTATGCTGAATAGCATCGTTACACCAAAAACTGAAAAACACATTCCAAAGGTGGCTTTGCCCCTTTTTATTAGTAAAATTCTTTACTATTTCTACTTGTTATCCAGCAATGCCTTCAAAGTTGCATGTTAAATATGTTCCAAGTCCTTTCTCGTTTTAAATTAAATACTCACTGGTATTTGAAATGACAGAATTTCATTTAGTTAATTTTCATTTGATCAGTGATCGAATCGGACTACTTCACTTCATCATGATATGCTTTTTCGGTATTTTTTTAACATTTTCCGATTAAATATGATAAACTGACTGATGATTCCAGAAGCGATCAAATTAAAACTGATAAAACATTTTAAATATATTTTTTATAATTGATGAACTAACACTGAAAACAAATTAAATTGTATTTTTTAGATACCTAATTACTAAATTCATTTCTTAATTAAAATACATGTCATTGGATAAAGTATAGGGACATGGGGTGCTTTAAATGCCAGAATTCAAAAGATGCCTTTAAACATGAAAATTATTAGGAATATATTGAAAGATATTGAATTATCGATTATTATTTTTTCAATTCGGACATGATTTGAAAACAAAATATACAATAATTTTTAGTTCATTATAATTTCATCTTAATTATTAAATTAAATTACTTTTAAATAAAGTTTTCGTAATTTTTTTTTGAACCATTCATCGTGAAAAAAATTATTACACTATGTAAATTTTATTTTCTCCGTTTTATTATGTAATGTACCCAGTTAACAGAAATTGCATTGTCGAATTTATATTTAGATCTTATAGGGCAACAAAATTTTAGGGGCCGATTATTTTCAATATTTTTGAATTTTTATTTAAAAAATTTCACAAAATGGTACTATAAAATATTATATCAATAATTGTGCTTATAATAATTTTATTTTTGTTTGAAATCGTCAATAAATATAGGCCCTGCAGGCTCATACCTAAATTCTGCTCTGGGGGAAAAAAAATAATAAATTATATAATTTGCAAAAAAAAAAACGCTTTTATAAATAATTATGTATAAAATGCATTGTTTTGTAACGCTCCATAAATATCTGGGTTACCTTAATTTATTGACAACTCCTACATCAAAATTGAAAATAAACTAGTTTTATTTATTGAGAAATTATAGATATGACTTGTTTTATATTTGTACTGGTTGTATTACATTTTACAGAATATTTAATCATTTGCAATGTTCAGTTTAGTTCATTTCCCAAGTTTGATATAATAATTTTCGGAATTTTTTCGATTCAACAAATCCCAAAAGGAATAAATTTGAATCAATTGTTAGTCATTATACTTACCACTTTGTACTTTGTATACATTTTTAAATAGATTTAATGACCTACCCACTACCAAAAATAATTCAGATTTCAGATATAAACTAAAATTACCAAATTTCTATACAATATTTCATTATTAAAGTAAATTTCTTGTTCTCTACTCTATAACCCTCCTATTTCATAAGTTAAAGCCATCCAAAATTCCAAGTGATGATGGACCAATTAATAATCAATAAAAATCTTATATTGTCTTCCAAAATTTATTACTTGTATAATAAAATAATAATGAAATTGTTATAATTTATCATAAATATAAGAATTTCTTTCACTTCTACACCAAGTAAATGGCAGTGATTATTATTGTCAGACAGGGTGAAAACATTTTAATTATTTTTTTCATCTTTCATAATAATTAATCCAATTAAAAAGTGATTATGAGAGCAACAAAAAAAAAATAATCATCGAGCAAAAAATATCATTACAAAATTTGGGTAACTCTTAAGTTGATTTAATTATTACACTACGCCACCTAACTTTATCTTTCCTTCAATACTTTTTTTTTAACATTTTTTATCTATATTCATAGCACGTCACGACTTTTTTTTTTTTTTATTACGAAATATTTTTAATTATTTTCTATCCAAAATTATACAGTAGTGGGCGAAAAAATAATGACTAATCGATAATTAAATATTGGAAAGTTTGTTTTATTAGTTCGATAATTGGAGATTACAATTTAAATCTGTCAATAATTTTACCCTCCTCATTACGAAATCATTTCGGTAACCATAATCGTTTATTTCGCGCCATGATTCAAAAATTAATCGATAAATTCAATCGAGGTGATATACTTTAACAGTTAATGGTGAGCGTTATCGGGGAATGTGAACATTTTTTTGTTTTTCAAAACAATTATTGAAGATATGTGGTGCCACATGCCACATATCACGAGAAACAATCCAGTTATTGAGTAATAATTTCTCGATCGCATTATTTCGGCGATCAAAATTCCACCGAAAGATCGTGTCATATTCGTGATCTTGGTATGCCAAAATGAAGAACGATTTTCGATGAATATATAAGAGTTATGCAAAAAAGTAATGTAAAATTACAAGTTTTCCGGACGGATATTTGGTCGATACCAAGTTGTAATTACGAAAATTATTAATATTACAATTACATTATGGGTATAGATGAAATACTCTTCATTTATCTCATGTTTGTTTTAACTACATTTTACGTATTTCAAATACTTTAATGTTGAAACAAAGTCCCAAGTATAGCAATAATGTGAGAAACTATTTTAAATAACAAATATTTGAATTGTATTTGAACTTTGAAGTATTTCATAAGTTACAATAAAGAAATCAGTTCAGCACTAAATGATTTTGTTATATTAGCAAATATCAGATGTAGTGTATGGAATATCTATATTCTAATATGATAAGTTAATTGTATAAGTCTTTCTTAAACGAGGCCATTTACCCATAGAGGGTGCTAGGCCCGTTATGACATTAATGATTATTAGAAGATATTTCCTAAGAGTGCAGCACTAACTGGATGGTAAACTCCATCTAAAACAAAATATAACCATGAGACCGATAGATAAAATTATACAATTGTACTTGAAATACTTCTGAGCTCGGCCTTATAAAAATAAATTTCTCTATTTTCTTACCTTTTTATTTAAATAAAAAAATTATGGTTTTAAAAAATCATTTTTTACAAAAAGGGTTTGATAATTTCTCTATTATAATCATCCATTATTTTCCATGTTTTTCCTATTCATTATAGAAAATCTGCTCTGTCATCAAAATCTAAAATTATAAATTTATATATAAAATAAAATAAAAGGTTAATTCATATTAGCTTATTATAGACCACAATTTTTAAAAATGAAATTTTCTTTTTCCCTCGTTAAACTGGAGAAAATTTATTTTCTTATTCTATTGCTCCATCGGGACCTATTCCATTAAAACTTTTATATTCTTTTGGGATATTATTTCTTTTATATATAATATTAAATAACCAACAATGATACCAAAAATATATTAGGTAAAACTTTACCTTTTAATACTGTTTATATATATAAAAAGAAAATAAAGAAAAATATATAGAAAAAACATGATTTTTTTTTTATTTTAACAATTTGAAATATCAATAAAATCCTTCAATTTATAGAACACTTTTATTCATTATCACATCACATCTGTGATGATGAACAAAATACACGTTTACATATATATAGAACACAAATATATAATCCTTTACTCGGATGGTTGCCCTTGTTGAGTAGCTATTTATATTATATTGAGGAGAATATTATTTCCACTTCATATATCGTAATTCCTATGGAAAAGAACTTTTCCATTCAATTCAATCAATACAATAATTTCGAAAACCTTTTTCCTTTTTATTTTATTTAGCAATGTTTTTATCTAATTTTTTTTTTCATATACTTTTTCTATACCTTTAAATATATTTTAAATAATAACACATACAAGCTACAAGTTTATTGGGTTGTTGGTGTTAGTATGAAGAAGCTACTTTAAATGCCATCAAACAAATAATATTTCAACCGCAATGAAGGGTTGGAGCAAAATAAAACTTATCTATACAACATTTGAACAATGACTAAAATTTTGGGGTTGCCCAACAAAAACTCCTGGTTTTCATACCGCACATAAAAACATTGTAAATTTGAAAAAAAAAATATAAATAAGGGATAAAAATTGACGCGCAATCATACAATTAAATCTAATCCGAGAGCACTTCAGGTAGGTATGGATCGGTTAATACGATATACAATTAAAGGGGATAAAAATCAGACCTTAAATGTTATATAAAGCAAAATTTATATATAGAAGTAGTTCATTTATATTAAATTGGAGAAAGATGGTTATAAAATTTATTGTACTTATTAAGGTTCACTTCTACATAATGAGTTCTTTTTATTTTCGATTATCGATATTTCGAAATTTTAATTTAAAACCTTGTATTTTTTGATAATTTTATGCTATAGTTACTTTCGACGTTCGTGCCGCGCCGCAACAAAGTTGAAATGTTAGAAAATATATGGATATAGTCAAATTCACCGCAGTCTTCCGCTGGTGCCGCACTCCCGCAACAAAGTTGGTTCAATTTCAATTCAACTTTTTCCCGCGATGCCGGATTGAAATGTAACTTTAATTTATAAAAATTGACACTAAAATTAAATCGATTTCTTCTAATTGCGGTATTTTTAAACGCCGAGAGTAAGTACTGGGTTAAACCTATTTTGTTCCTATAATTAAACAATAATTTCGTAATATCCTGATTATTATTTTCGGTAATTTTCTGTATAATCTCTTTAATTTCATATTTTATTTCAAAATTTATGTAAATTATGTATACTATCTTAAATTTTCTAGGATTCATATTTTATCTTTTATAGAAAAAGGAAAAGGGTATATAAAAATGAATTGGGTAAACGATTTTCTTCTTATTTTATTCAATAGTATGCTTTGTTCAGAAACTTTTATATAAAAGTTTTATAAAAAGAATATTAAAATTAGATGTGTAACTAACTCTACCGTTTCATAAACTTATTTATGTATATATATATATCTATACTTTTATTTTACTAAATATATGACCAAGTTCAAAAGGTATATTTAAAAAATCATTGCTCAGAAATAAATGAATACAGACAGTTTACTCAGAATATCTTAAAATTGTATATTTCGTATTGGATTACTTTCATAATTCATATTGTCTCGATGAATTCGATCACCAGTTGAATCAAATTTACGTGTAAGTGCCAACACAAAATATGGAAGCAGTTGAGCTACTGTCAAAGAAACGTTGAGAATATGGATTCGTTGACCCTGAATTATTATGTGACGTAAAAATTCTTAATGATACGAAATTTTATATAATTCTGCAATACCTAATATTTAAACAGGGGATGCACGCAAAAAGATTAATTCAAAAATCTATTACAAAAGTTGACTGTAATGCGAAAATGTAAAGGAAGAAATGAATGGACTGATTAAATATAAAACTTGGCTTTGTTTAAAATTTAAAGGACATTTTACTTTTTCAATTGCGCAGATAATTGTGTTTTGAAATATATCGAGGTTTATATAAGGCATACAGTGGCTCTCATGATTTGGCCCTTGCATTACCATATTTTAAGTAAAGTAAAAGGTTAACTATTTCAAAATATATTTAGTTTCAACGCCGTCAATTCTGAAACATCAGTTAAAATATACGAAATTATAAACGAATTCAGTTATACTGATCACCGTGTAAAATTTGTATTGATTTCTATTTTCTACGATACGTTGTAACTGCGTAAAGGGTCATATCGAGGTTAAGACTATTTCAACTTCTACAGCTTGGTTGGTTGGTTGGTTTTAAAGGAGTGAGAAGATCGAACCTCCCTAACACATAGGCCACGTAATAGCGGGCCCGTAGTACCCTCCATCCGAACACTGTACCAGTGCTACAGCGCGTCGACCCATCCCACTTCTTTAATGAACGAAATCACCTTGACCGGCTTTAGTTTACCCGCATCTTTCAGATTATCTATAAAGAATTTATCTAGTTTTCTGAAGCTTTTTTGCTGGACTGAAGGACAATGGCACAACAAATGAATCATCGTTTCATCTTCCTTCATACATCCCCAACATATGTATGGAGGACGATGTGAGTCTTAATCTTATTGAATGCTTTCTAATAATTGCATAACCAGTGATTATTTCCGTGTATAATCTCGCTGTAGCTTTATTCATTTTTAAAAAATTATCTTAGACTTTTTATGATTAGGATTTTCCCAGAACGTTGTGTTCTACAGCTTAGTGGGAAAGGAAAAAAAGAGTGTCTTTCGGAAAAATTTCATTCTGTGAAAACAGGTCCTATATTTTTGATATTATGCTAATGCTAATAAAAACTATTTTGTAATTAAATAAATATAGAAAAATCTAAAAATATTAACGTTTTTATTTACATAAATTTTCCTTTCCATTAAATGTAATATTTTTAGATCCATTAATTTTTAATTACTGAGCAAAGAAATCAAATTCTTAATATATAAAATTTTATATCTTTAAATTTAATATTTCTACTTTACTTTTAATTTACATTATTTATATAATTTCTAAAATTTTATTGTGTTGATTTTTTATTTGGTTGAGCAAAGACTATACACTCTCTTCCAAGTGTTGTGGATATCCAATAGAATTTATTTAAACCAAGGTAACATTTGCTACCTACCGATAAGTCTGTTCAAATCTTAAACAACTTCTTTTTTTTGGTTTCCCATTATACAAAATTTTTAAAATTGATATACCCACCACACCACCAACATGAGTCATAATAACTGGTAGTAAATAGATTTCTTAGGCAGTTGCTGGTTCTCGTTTCTTTTAGTGGTTATTATTGTGGTGTGCTCTGATGCCATGAAAATTTGAAATTTATTTTGGTACTTAAAAAATCTGAAGAAACCAAGAGTGCAAGAGAAAAAAATGTATTTTACAAAACTATATTATTATCCATGGAAATCATGAAAAGAACAGACGATATTGTAAAGAATTTATATAAAAATATTTTATTTTTTTAAAGATTTTGTATTCCTACAAGAATGTTTTAACCGTTTTATATATTACACTTACCTGTTACTATACAACTGTTAAGGATATTCAGTTTTATGTACTGAATAACAAATTTTTTATATCGTGTTAAAGAATGAAAGAATGGCACTGATGGGATCTTATTTATTTGTTGAAATTAACAAAATTTCAAAGATTTTATTTTCATTTTAAACTTTCTATCTTTGTATTACATTTTCTACATAGATTTATGTTGAAATTATATAGAAAATTTTGTTGAACATTGAAGATGGAAGAAAAAGTTTTTTTTTTTTTTTTATTAAATTTTAGGATTTTCTTGACAGACCGTGACAACAACGAAGTTACAGACCAAAATTTAATACACCTTTAATTTGTTTATATATAAAATATATGTCAGTATTATTGTCTATTCTAAAAGTTTTCCAGTTTATTTCCTTTGCTTTTTGGAAACTATATGGAAAGAGTTTAATTTTATTTGGATTTTGTGATGATGATTATGTCTCCGGTCTCCACCAAATTTTGTTTAAATATGAAAAGAAAAAGTTTTTTTACTTTCAGTTTATTTCCATTTAGTTTAATTTTTTTTTCTTTTTCTTCAGGTTACCTTTTGAAAGTCTTGTTAATACTTTTACAAGATGTTGAGATACTTTAACTT